>CM062808.1:467953578-468554412 GCA_031772625.1 Pinus tabuliformis | reverse complement strand
TATTGGTTAAGTGTTAACAAATATTAACTTAGTGAGCTTCTTCTTTTACAATTTTCAATACAACCATGAAAAAATAATCATTAACATCACATGTACAACAAATATGTGGGGGGGGGGGTGTGGTAGCACTTAGCTTAAAATTTACAAGGTAACAACATATAAGTATGGCACAATTTACAATGTACAAACCGTAACAATTGTCTAATTACAACTACTTAGTTTGCGTCCATGCACAAAATATCTCACAACCTTAGCTTGTGTGATACATCTCCTACATGTCATTGCATGAATCCTCTAAGTACAATTATTAATCCCATCTACTACAATCCATGACTAAACCAATGCCTATGTACAAAACTATGTTCTCTATTGAACCTCAAATTTTTGTGCATTGGAAACCCCAAATTTGGCCCAAACACCAAATTTCCCATTCACTTCACCAAACTCTAAAATTTAGTCCAAGTCGCCTAAATTGTGATATTACATGATCTCACGATGTGAACTCTCTTTACAATTATTGTGTGTGTTCTCTCTCCATGTTTCTTCATGTCCCTACACCATCTCACAATATCAGCAAAGCACTCATGAGAAAACTTGAACCCACATGCCCCCAAGTGTGGGCTAACTCCAAGTCCCTCACATTATGTCCTCGGTGTTGGGTGTGGAGCCTGATTTTCTTCTTTATTCAAAGGTATCACCACATTGGACCACAATTCGTAATGGGCCAGCAATGCCGCCCGTTATTTGCATTGCAAGGGGGGCCAAATAGATGTAAAATTGCCTTGTAAAATGTTGTAATTTCATAGTAAATATAGGTCATTCATTAGGCAAAAATCTAACGGTGGAAGTTATGTTTCATTTATGGTTTTTTTTCCTAGAAGGCAACCCCTCACTATATATGAGGGAATTGTATTTCGGTTATGTAGATGTGTATTCTGAGCAAGAAAGAGAGAGTATATTGTGTAAGAGTGAAGAGGGAATTACAACAAATCTTTTATAGGTTGTATCTCTTCATTTTATTGGATAATATAAAAGGAAGGACTTGTTGTTTCTTCGTGGACGTAGCCCAAATTGGGTGAACCACATATATCTGTGTCTCTCTTGCTTTACGTGTTTTATGTGTTTATATTTCTACAATAATTTATGTGTTCCATTTATCTGTAATATATAATTTTCTAACACTCGCACAAGTCGTCTTAATCCAACTTAGCGCAACAGAATCACTATGTTTTGGTTCTACCACCAAAATCACCAAATTTCAGCTCCTATAACTAGAACCACCAAATTTTGGTCTGTGTAATCATCATTCACCACAAACCCACCTAAGTTACCATATTCTATTTCATTTTTATGTTTTAACTGAACTTCTTTGTCTACCTAAATTGAACTCACTCAATTTATATGTGTGTCTGTGTGTGTGTGATGGATAAAGTAATGTGGACCCTCATGCGAGTTTTCCTTCCCTTGGGATACGTACATTTGTCTGGTTACTTGAGCTGAATAAATATATATAACTCTAAAACAATAACATGCCTCAAGAGACCCACATATGCATTCTAGCCAACACTGACTGTGTCACCCAATGCCCAAGTGCACCTGAGCGAACTAATGGGTGTGTTTTCAGATGCTCCCATACACTTGAACCGACATACACCCAAATGCACTTGACCTAGTTGGTGGATTTGTCACCTAGCACTCTCATACACTTGATCCAACATAATTATAATTCTATGAAATGTTGCTCCATGGCACATGACCATGCAAGAAACCACAATATCTTACAGTTCACTTAACCAATTTCATCTCATGCATGCATGCACAAAATAACTTAAATGATCCAAAATGTATGTACACCATGTAACCATGTTGCATCACCTAGCGCTTGACATATTCCCCCTCTCACAATAATTTCCATCCTTAGTAATTCTCTAGCTAACAAAGTCAAACTCAACAAGTTGCCGACTAAAGCATCAATGTGGAAACCCATCTCGAATTCTCCATGAGAAACCACAAAGGTGTACAATCTTCTTGATCAACACAATATGTCACAACCATCCTCACTGTCCAAAGTATCTGTGAAAGTACTCTATCTCAAAACTATGCCATGTTTCTATAAGGAATGAGCCACTTGTGAACACTGCTGCCATACTTAGAATCAAGTAGCATGTCTCTGCACATTGCTAACCCCCAAATTTTGCACTATTCAAGTAGATAATCCATCCATCATGTACATACCATGAGAATGCATGTCCTCCTATCATTTTCAGTTGTTTCTCCATAAGTCTAATCACACTCTCATCCATAACCAATGACTACACCACACCTAATAATGTTAAGAGATCTCCAAACTGATATATCATTGAATCAATCATGTAGTCCTCTCTTGATGTCTCAATGTCTACAATCTCACTTCATGGTGCTCCACCAAGTTTCATTTGAATCCACTACTTCTATCATCAGCCAAGTCTATCCACTCCTCATTTCCTTGGATATGAAAAAAATCTTCTCCCATCTCTGTGAAGGAGGAAAGGTCTCACCATCCTCAAAAGCGATCCAAGTACTACCCAAGGTCTCTAAACCAAGTGGTCTCCAAATATGTGCATGTCCTCCTCTTCAAGAAGGATTTTTTTCATACAATAATCAGGCTCATCAATCATCCCATCCTATAACGCATGCTACAATAATGGTTAAGTCTCCAAGATTCAACCCAATTAATGCCCATGTGTCCTAGCCAAAGGTTTCATTATAGGTACAACCAAATTTGCTCAAATTCACTGCTGGATCATGCAAATGATGTTCCAAATCTGACCCCATATACCAAATTTTCTCCAAGGAGAAACATCTCATATGTATGAATCAAGGATGTACCTCATCCACCGAAGTCACTCAATCCAAGCTCATCAACAAGTCAAACTTAATCCAAGACCACGCACATCCATATTATGGCTCTCTTGGTAATAACTACAAATCCATCAATTTTCCATTCTAAGCTCCTCAAATTCAAGTCCTCATCCTCTCATCACTCTCCGTCTCTGACTAGCTCATGTCTCCATCAATGTCTCCATCCCCTTACGCCATCTCTCCCAGCGGGTCACGAGATCTCCTCCTAGATCATAGTGAAGTATGATGACGAACATCCAATCAATCCTTATAATTATCTACAATATCAACTATTGTGCCCTTTTTCTTGAGTTTTCTCACCCGAACAACCTCATTCCTCAAGTCACGACAGACACTTGGCCAATCCCTCTCATGGCCAACCTCAACTCATCCCATACAAACCTATCTCATCCAATATCGAGATGATTTCCCTATGAACAACCTCCATATTTATCCATGCTATCTAACTCATACAAGAATGAGAACACATCTCAAATAGCAATGTGCACCAAACTTCACAATCTTCACTAGATGTCATTCCCTTCAAATTCTAGGAGCTTCCCATGCTATCGTATGTCATATAAGGTACATGGTACCCTCATCTCAATACTAGAAATCCTCCTCACTACAAACTATTGCATCATCCCAGAATCTCCACCAAGTCACTAACTCAACATGTCTCATCACGAAACGAGTTGAACCCACAAATCCATCTCCGATTTGACATAGTTGCACGCATCTTACTCTAATATTTTCTCTAATACAAATTGTCACAACCCTAGGGGATATGCATAGTTATGTGGTTCTTTTGGTGCATCGTAACCCCTGAGCATGCGACACTAGCATGTTTTGCAATCAACTAATACTAGTGCAATGGTACTCCACCAAGACTACACCTCGACTTCTATCTATTAGTTAAGTGTTAATAGAATATTAACTTAACCAATTACTTCTTTTACGATGTGCAATACAATCATCAACATCACATGTATATGTAGTGTTGGAAGCACTCAACTAAACACATGCAAGATAACAACATTTTTGGGTTGTGCTATATTCTTTCCATGACTAGCTATGGTTTTGTGCATGGTTTTTGCACACGGTTTTGGGTGCGATGGTTTTTGGTCCATGGTATTTTGTAAATTCGGTCAAGGAAACTACAGTTATGTTCTAATCCAGGGTTAATGGATTAGGGTTTATGGATGCTTCGACATGTATATATATGTATTGTAACATTGAAAGGAACATAATGAAAAATCAATCTGGTAGTCCCGATTTTGGGATCCAGGGGAAAATCTCTGTGTATATTTGTTTTATGTGTTATGCTCTCGCAATTGTATTTTCTTTTTTTAGAATTCCTATGAAGGTAATTTTTGTACCAGGTGTTATCACTGAAAATTCCAATGCCAAAAGTTCAAAATCGCTCACATTAGTTTGATGCACATAAAGCCTTTTTAACAGTTTCGCAGCGCGGCATGTTTTAGGTGATTTCGTAGCGCATAATTCATATTTTGCACTGGCTGCGCTACGAAATGGGGAAAATGGCTGCATGAGTTGGAGAGAGAATTTTTGTAGTGATTTTGCTGAAGTAAGTATCATCAGCCCCGCTCAAAGCACAGATATTGACAGGGAATGGGCAAACACAATAAGAAAACCTCCTGTGTGAGGATTCCCCTATGCATTCTCCGATGGAGAGCACAACCTTGAAGGATTATTCTAATGGAAGCATAGGTTATCCCAGTGTTGCAAATATCTCTGATTCATGTTCTGTTTCACAAACTAATTCTTTGCAACAAGAAGCATATGCATAAACTGAACATCGGCAAAAAACTGTTCATACAGGGAGCTCTTCCAAGCAGCTGTTAGTTCAAGGTGCTTTTAGTTATCCTCTTAAAACTCATCTTATTTCTAGTGAAGGTTTTGAAGAAATCACATGGAATAAAGGTGACATGGATGCTGAAGAGAGTAATGTCACACGTTCTACAAGGAAAAAACCCTGTTGCTGTTCAGGTGCAGCTGCATCTCTTTCGAGCAGTGGGAAGGATCTTGTGAAATTTGCAAACAAGTCTTCCAGCAGTCATGGCAATGCTTTTCCAGAAAGGCCAAAAACTGTTAGCACAGAATGTACTTCAAGTAGCTACAGTAATGAAGCCATTAATCATTTTTATCTGAAGAACATGTTTTTGATGAAGATTGTGTTTTTGAAACTGCTGTAGGAGATGTTTGTTACAGGCATAGTTATCTGTTTTAAGCAGTCAACTTCCAGGAGGTATTTAGAGCAGATGAAAGAATATTTTAGAAAACGGAAAGAGGTTTTTATTCCTAACATACTGAACTAGAAAAACCTCTTTCAGTTTCTTCAAATTGATTATGATCTGGGAGAAACGAGTGACTAAAGGTTGCGCTACGAAACTGCTGTAGGTGCAGTTTTTAATTTCCTGTTTTACACATCTTCTTCAAGGATCGATTCTGGGCAGCTGGAGTAAGGTTCCTTAACACTAAAAGAGGTTTTTGTTCAGCACGGAATGGTTCACAAAAGCCTCCTTCCGTTTTTCCAAATACGTTTTCTGTGTGAAGTTATGAGCTCTGTCCCAAGAGCTATTTTTCAGGCAGAACAACAGTTTCGTAGCAGCTGAAGCTAAATAATTCAATCTCAAACTAGAATTGAAAACAAAGGATTCAGTCCTCATTTGGATGATATGGGTGAAATTAAAGGTGACCAGCTATCTTGCAATGAAAAATTTTTAACACAGTTTGAGGATGGGAACATCCTTGAAGATGTCAATGTTGACAAATGTGGCAGTGATTCCATCCATGAGTGCGTTGGTAAAGCCAGAGTTTTTAAGGCACCAAGACAAAGATGTCAGGCTCATTGTTGTTACTTGCATTAGTAAGAATCACACTGAAAACGTATATGCTTCAATGCAAACAATTATGAGTTTGGTTTGAATGAAAGGAAGACTGTGTTTTTTTTTAATTTACACAGCAGTTTCGTAGCGCGCTACGAAACTGCTGTAGATGACTGTTTATGTGAAAAAATGAAATTGATGCTGAGGTCAGCAAATCTTAAAAGGGATGACTCGAGGCCAGCATGGAGATTATACAAAGCTATTCAGATATTCAAAAGGTGACAGGTGTGAGTATTTAAGGAAAAGGTGAAATTTTTGTCTTTTGTTAAAGTCTTCCTAAAGTCACTTTATGACCGAATTATTAGGGTTTTGGTTATAGTCTTCGGTGATTTGGTTTGAACACATGTTCAGCTCAGAAGGCTTCCATCTCATTGAATAAGTATGATGATATGCGTTGTTTGGGAAGAATTAAAGAGCAGGGGACATGTGATTAAAGTGATGAAGAATAATGGGAGACAGAGACCGTAAAAATAGAGCACTTCTCTTGGTTAATTAAATGAGCCATCTACGCAACTAGAATCCAAAGCTAGCTCGTGCAGTATATTCTCCTTCAAGATACCTCAACCAAAACAGAAAGAGGACATGTGGCAGCATTCACAAAGGAATCAAGCATACGAGGAGAATGGAATTAGTGTTTTAGTTTGATTAGGATTTTGTGTAATTACAGCTCAGCACTTTGTAATTAATGAATTAGTTAAATAGCATGTAGGAGTAGTTCATAGGCCTTCGAGCTCATTCTAGAGAGGAGGAATAGATTCCTATAAAGGGATCAGATTAGGATGTAATAGGGGTTGGACATTTTATACAAAAACAGAGTTATTTGGGCCAATGTAAGACTTGTTACAGTAATAGTAAAACAGTGGTTATTTCTTCTCAAGATTCTCAATGGATTATTTTGTTCAAATATGATGGTGGTGTTTTCTCTTATATGTTCTTTTACAGCCTTGTTATAACATAATCACTCAGAATTCATTTCTAATGCTCTGACTTCCTGTATGTTTGGCAAGCTGTGGTTTGTGTGAAATATGTTTGAACATCTAATGCAAAGAGCCTTGACTTCCATGAAATGACTGTGCTTTTGTTTATTAAATGTGTAAGACTCCATAGCCCAATGAAGACCAATTTGATATGTGTTCAACCAGCTGTTGTTCTCATGAATGAGTGAAGAGTTAGCCATCTTTTGTTGTGATTGATTTCTATTATAAGTCTGTGAGAGAGCCCTCTCTGACTAGGAAGGCTAATTCCTAGTCTAAAGTCTGGTTGAAAGAGTTACATAAAATCTTACTTGGTTGCAGCCCTTAGTAGTGATTTTGTGATAACATTTTGGTGCGTCTGCCGGGAGTCTGAAGATTATTCATTCCCGAAATCAATGGTTGAACTTCTGAAGGTAGCAGGAGCTCAGACATCTTTTTGAGGCTGCAAACTACCTTGGCGACTCCACACATCAAATAACAAATTAGAAGGTGACTCCACTGCTAGAAGATCAGTAGCTTGATGAAGTTTCAAGATGGATTCTACTGCAAGAATGAATGCCAGGTATGCTCCTATGGATCGGTCTCATATCCCTGGTTTTCCAAATCCTATGCCGGAGGTTGATTGGTTAGAGGATCTTCCAATATTCAAAGATGAAAAGAAAGATGATGCTGCTCTTCATTTGGTTAGGTTTCATATGCATGTACGCAGTCTTAAGGTTCATTTCCCTGAGGATTGTCTCATGAGGATGTTTATGGCCACTTTAGAAGGAAAAGCATGGTCTTGGTATAAAGGTCTGGAAAATGGTTCAATCTATTCGCTTGCTAGTTTTCATGATGTGTTCTGTGAAATGTATAAAGAATGTTATCCTTCTTTGTTGTTGCTCAAAGATTGCTGTAGGCATTCTTTAAATCTTATTCAGTACTTGGAGGATTATTATGGTGATGATGAATTTATGGATGAAGAAATTTTAGAGGCTCTTCATAACAATGCATTCCAGCACCAAGGAGAAGATATAACATCCCATGAAACACAGCATGAAGATCAGCAGGGGGTTAGTTGTGAAACCCATGTTTCATCCTTTGATATTGATGTAGAGATGCAGCAGATTGGTCAGGCTTCAGATCATGATGAAGATGAAATTGATTGCACCCAGAAAGAAGAAATATTGGAGGAAATTTCCTATGACCCTCAGGCAGAGGAAAAACTTGCTCAATTTTGTAATTCCTTGCAGCAGCTTACTTCAAATAAGGATCATAATAGTGAGGAAAATTATATTTTTTATGACAATCATTCAGAAAAGCAGTTGGATAGCATATCAAAAGAACCTTGTGTGGTTGCGAATCAGTTGTCTAAAGATGTGGAATATTATGATGATCATCAACATAACCATGTCTTCTTGGACCCTGTAAGTGAATATATGGACAAGCTTTGCACTCCGGTCTTTCATTTTCATTTGCATCATGAAGATCAAGTATATTATGAGTTGAGTTGGTCATCCCACTACCATGGTTATGTTGAGGTTGAATGCAGTCAAGAGCCTCCCATATCAAAAAAGACAATTGATTGGCTTTATTGGAAATATCATGTTGCTTGAGCTACAAGTGGAGCTTGCAGCTGATAGGGTAGGTAGGTAAGATAAATGAAAATAAGCTCAAGGTTGACTGAGCATTTTTTTTTAGTAGTGGTAGATATAGACTTTTATCTCCTGCAGTGATCATCAGGTTTAAGCCCGAGGTGAAGGCCCAAGAAACTTGAAGAAAATGTTTGTCAAATAATTTTTGTTCATCAAAAATGGATAAGGCACTGGAACTGCAGGTTCTTAGTGTACCACAAGGGCACACTATCCCAAGTGGAGCCACTGTTATCACTGAAAATTCCAATGCCAAAAGTTCAAAATCGCTCACATTAGTTTGATGCACATAAAGCCTTTTTAACAGTTTCGCAGCGCGGCATGTTTTAGGTGATTTCGTAGCGCATAATTCATATTTTGCACTGGCTGCGCTACGAAATGGGGGAAATGGCTGCATGAGTTGGAGAGAGAATTTTTGTAGTGATTTTGCTGAAGTAAGTATCATCAGCCCCGCTCAAAGCACAGATATTGACAGGGAATGGGCAAACACAATAAGAAAACCTCCTGTGTGAGGATTCCCCTATGCATTCTCCGATGGAGAGCACAACCTTGAAGGATTATTCTAATGGAAGCATAGGTTATCCCAGTGTTGCAAATATCTCTGATTCATGTTCTATTTCACAAACTAATTCTTTGCAACAAGAAGCATATGCATAAACTGAATATCGGCAAAAAACTGTTCATACAGGGAGCTCTTCCAAGCAGCTGTTAGTTCAAGGTGCTTTTAGTTATCCTCTTAAAACTCATCTTATTTCTAGTGAAGGTTTTGAAGAAATCACATGGAATAAAGGTGACATGGATGCTGAAGAGAGTAATGTCACACGTTCTACAGGGAAAAAACCCTGTTGCTATTCAGGTGCAGCTGCATCTCTTTCGAGCAGTGGGAAGGATCTTGTGAAATTTGCAAACAAGTCTTCCAACAGTCATGGCAATGCTTTTCCAGAAAGGCCAACAAATGTTAGCACAGAATGTACTTCAAGTAGCTACAGTAATGAAGCCATTAATCATTTTTATCTGAAGAACATGTTTTTGATGAAGATTGTGTTTTTGAAACTGCTGTAGGAGATGTTTGTTACAGGCATAGTTATCTGTTTTAAGCAGTCAACTTCCAGGAGGTATTTAGAGCAGATGAAAGAATATTTTAGAAAACTGAAAGAGGTTTTTATTCCTAACATACTGAACTAGAAACACCTCTTTCAGTTTCTTCAAATTGATTATGATCTGGGAGAAACGAGTGACTAAAGGTTGCGCTACGAAACTGCTGTAGGTGCAGTTTTTAATTTCCTGTTTTACACATCTTCTTCAAGGATCGATTCTGGGCAGCTGGAGTAAGGTTCCTTAAAACTAAAAGAGTTTTTTGTTCAGCACGGAATGGTTCACAAAATCCTCCTTCAGTTTTTCCAAATACGTTTTCTGTGTGAAGTTATGAGCTCTGTCCCAAGAGCTATTTTTCAGGTAGAACAACAGTTTCGTAGCAGCTGAAGCTAAATAATTCAATCTCAAACTAGAATTGAAAACAAAGGATCCAGTCCTCATTTGGATGATATGGGTGAAATTAAAGGTGACCAGCTGTCTTGCAATGAAAAATTTTTAACACAGTTTGAGGATGGGAACATCCTTGAAGATGTCAATGTTGACAAATGTGGCAGTGATTCCATCCATGAGTGCGTTGGTAAAGCCAGAGTTTTTAAGGCACCAAGACAAAGATGTCAGGCTCATTGTTGTTACTTGCATTAGTAAGAATCACACTGAAAACGTATATGCTTCAATGCAAACAATTATGAGTTTGGTTTGAATGAAAGGAAGACTGTGTTTTTTTTTAATTTACACAGCAGTTTCGTAGCGCGCTACGAAACTGCTGTAGATGACTGTTTATGTGAAAAAATGAAATTGATGCTGAGGTCAGCAAATCTTAAAAGGGATGACTCGAGGCCAGCATGGAGATTATACAAAGCTATTCAGATATTCAAAAGGTGACAGGTGTGAGTATTTAAGGAAAAAGTGAAATTTTTGTCTTTTGTTAAAGTCTTCCTAAAGTCACTTTATGACCGAATTATTAGGGTTTTGGTTATAGTCTTCGGTGATTTGGTTTGAACACATGTTCAGCTCAGAAGGATTCCATCTCATTGAATAAGTATGATGATATGCGTTGTTTGGGAAGAATTAAAGAGCAGGGGACATGTGATTAAAGTGATGAAGAATAATGGGAGACAGAGACCGTAAAAATAGAGCACTTTTCTTGGTTAATTAAATGAGCCATCTACGTAACTAGAATCCAAAGCTAGCTCGTGCAGTATATTCTCCTTCAAGATACCTCAAGCAAAACAGAAAGAGGACATGTGGCAGCATTCACAAAGGAATCAAGCATACAAGGAGAATGGAATTAGTGTTTTAGTTTGATTAGGATTTTGTGTAATTACAGCTCAGCACTTTGTAATTAATGAATTAGTTTAATAGCATGTAGGAGTAGTTCATAGGCCTTCGAGCTCATTCTAGAGAGCAGGAATAGATTCCTATAAAGGGATCAGATTAGGATGTAATAGGGGTTGGACATTTTATACAAAAACAGAGTTATTTGGGCCAATGTAAGACTTGTTACAGTAATAGTAAAACAGTGGTTATTTCTTCTCAAGATTCTCAATGGATTATTTTGTTCAAATATGATGGTGGTGTTTTCTCTTATATGTTCTTTTACAGCCTTGTTATAACATAATCACTCAGAATTCATTTCTAATGCTCTGACTTCCTGTATGTTTGGCAAGCTGTGGTTTGTGTGAAATATGTTTGAACATCTAATGCAAAGAGCCTTGACTTCCATGAAATGACTGTACTTTTGTTTATTAAATGTGTAAGACTCCATAGCCCAATGAAGACCAATTTGATATGTGTTCAACCAGCTGTTGTTCTCATGAATGAGTGAAGAGTTAGCCATCTTTTGTTGTGATTGATTTCTATTATAAGTCTGTGAGAGAGCCCTCTCTGACTAGGAAGGCTAATTCCTAGTCTAAAGTCTGGTTGAAAGAGTTACATAAAATCTTACTTGGTTGCAGCCCTTAGTAGTGATTTTGTGATAACACCAGGTTATAGCCTACATTTGGTATCAGAGCTATTTTGGCTTCAAGGGGAAGCCTTTACTGCTAAGGGGTTTTGCTCGGGTCTGTGGTAGACCCTGTTCAATGGGAGATCTGCAGGATCGATTCTTGTGGTGAAAGAAGATGGTGAGCAGTGGAAAGATAGAGATCGATAAATTTAATGGTCAGAGTTTTAAGTTGTGGAAACTCAAGATGGAGGATCTGTTGGTGGATAAAGATTAGTGGATCGCAGTATATCCAGGTACTAAACCAACAGGAGTGTCCATTGAAGAATGGAAGAAGTTGGATTGGAAGGCAAAAAGCACAATACGTTTGTGTGCCTCAAATTCAGTATTGCTGAATGTATCAAGGGAAGCTATGACGAAGGCTTTGTGAGACAAGTTAGGGACTTTGTACCAATCTAAGTCTCTGATGAATAAAATGTTCCTATGGAAAAAGTTGTATAACTTGAGGATGAAAGATGGGGACTCGGTGACAGAGCATCTAAATTCATTTTATAATGTGGTAAGCCAATTATTATATGTTGATATTAAAATTTCAGATGAAGATACGTGCATTAGTTTGTTGTGTTCTCTACCAGATTCGTGGGATAGTTTGGTTATTTCAATAGGTAGCAATGCAACTGGCTTGCAATTTGATCAAATAGTCTCATCCTTGCTTACAGAAGAGATGAGACAAAAAGATATGGAGAGCCAAAATGGTGATGCCTTGTCTATATGTGGACGGTCCCAGAATAGAAACAAAATTAAGTCCTTGAGTGGGAGATCTAAATCTAGAGGGGGATCTAAATCTTCGGGAAAACCTCTAAAGGTGTGCTGGAAATGCGGAAAGGAAGGGCATTACAAAAGGGACTGTAAATCTAAAGCTTCCTAGAAAGGAAAGGGATCTGATGATACGCCTTCTGCAGAGGCGAAAACCACCTCATATGAAGGTGGGGATGTGCACTTGGCTTCTTATTCAAGTACACATGTAGATCATGATGCATAGTTGATTGACTGAGGTGCATCCTTTCACTTCACTCCCCATAGAGAGTGGTTCTGTGAGTATGGGAAATATGATGGTGGTGATGTATTCTTGGGGGATGACAGGAATGCTAGAATCGTTGGTGGTAAAAAAAGTAAAGTTGAATTTTCAAGGTGGAAGGATTAGAACACTTCCGTGTGTCATGCATATTCCTGAATTGGACAAAAATATGATTTCTGTAAGCAAGTTGGATGATACAAGTGTAAAACCAGTGTTCGAGAAAGATACCTACAAGATGGTTCGGGGAGCACTGGTATTGATACGGGGAGTTCGGATTGGAACTCTTTACAAGCTACAAGGTAGCACCATTATTGATGGGTGAAACATTTTTTTTGTTCTTGAAAGTGGAGCAGAAAATCTAGTGGTCTCTGGAGAAATGACCATGCTATGGCATCAAAGGCTTGGACATATTGGAGAGAAGGGAATTCGAATACTTCATGGTAAAGGTATGGTAGAAGTTATGACATATCTCTCGAGATTTTGATTTCTGTGAAAAATGTGTATATGGAAAGTTGAATCGGGTGAGTTTCCCCTCTGGTGGTAAGAGGGTGAAACAAATATTAGAGCTTGTGCATAGTGATGTGTTTGGACATGTGAAGGTTCCATCACTGGATAAGTCTATGTACTATGTATCATTTATAGATGACTTCTCAAAGAATACATGGATATATTTCCTCAAGAAGAAATGTGAAGTCTTTGACAAGTTTAAATAATTTAAGGCTCTGGTGGAAAACCAGACAGAGAAGAAGATAAAGGCGCTGACGATAGATAACGGTGGAGAGTTTTGCAAGAAGGAATTTGAAGAACTTTGTAAGAAGTGTGGTATAGCACAACAGAAGACTATGCCATACACACCTGAGCAAAATGGAGTTGTAGAAAGAATGAACAAGATGCTGATGGAAAGGGCAAGAAGCATGCTTAGTGGTGCCGGGTTAGGACAGGAATTATGGGCAGAGGTGATGGAGACTACATGTTACCTAGTCAACAGATCACCTTCATCAACGTTGGAGGATACGACTCCACAAGAGGTATGGACTATTAAGAAACCTTCTCTTTCACATCTGAGGGTATTTGTATGTGATAAATATGTACATGTTCCAAAGGAGAAAAGAAAAAAGTTGGATAGTAAATTTGAAAAGTGCATCTTTATTGGGTATAAGGATGGTTTAAAGGGTTAAAAGCTTTGGAACCCAATAACAAGGAGGGTTGTGTACAGCCAAGATGTGGTGTTCATAGAGATAAAATATGTTATTAAACATGAAGTCAAACCAAAGGAACATGAGAAGATAGAGTTTGAACTTAAGGAGGAAGAATCAAACTCTACAGCAGAAGAGGAATAAGAAGATGAAGAACCACAAACTCTGATTGTGAGAATATCGGCTTGAGAATGAAGGAAGCCAGAAAGGTATAGTCCATCTGATTTCTATTAAAATTTTGATTTAGCTATTACTGATGATAATCCCAGAACTGTGAAGGAAGCAATAGATTCAGAGGATGAAAAACTCTAGAAAGAGGCCATGGTTGATGAAATGGCATCTTTGCACAAAAATGAGGCTTGGGATCTGGTGGAGTTTCCGGCTGGAAGGAAACACATTGGAAACAAATGGGTGTTCAAGAAGAAGATGAATGAAAAGGAAAGGTGGAGAAATACATAGCTCGGTTGGTAGCAAAAGGTTATTCCCAGGTGCCGAGAATTGATTTTGGTGACATTTTTTCTCATGTTGCCAAGGTAGCTTCTATTAGATTACTTTTATCTATTACTGCTGCTTTTTATTTTGAGGTGGAACGGATGGATGTGAAGACATCATTTCTTCATGAGGATCTGGAAGAAGAGATATACATGAAGTAACCGGAAGGCTTTGCGGTGAAGGGTAAGAAAGAACTGGTATGCAAGTTAAAAAGGTATCTGTATGGGTTAAAACAATCACCAAGGATGTGGTATCAGAAATTTGATGCATTTATATAGGTACTTGGCTTCACCGGAAGCAAAGAATATTACTATGTGTATTTTAAATTAATTGGTGACCCTATTATTTATCTGGTCTTGTATGTGGATGATATGTTGTTGGTTGGAAATGACAAAGAAATTATCTAGGATTTGAAGACCCAATTGTCCTCCAAATTCGACATGAAAGATCTTGGTGTTGCAAACTATATTTTGGGCATGGAAATTAAGAGAGAATGTGTAAAGAGGAAGATATGTTTAAATGAGAGGAGGTATGTCGAGACAATACTGCAGAGGTTTAATATGTAGGATAATAAACTAGTGAAGGTTCCTATTCTTGTAGGTGTAAATTTATCTACTGAACAATGTCCCAAGACATAAGAAGAGGAAGAGAACATGTCTCGTGTTCCATATGCAAGTGCAGTCGGAAGTCTGATGTATGCGATGGTATGTACTAGACCAGACATTGCAGATGCAGTGGGACTATTGAGCAAGTTTATGTCAAAACCTGGGAAGGAGCATTGGACAATAGTGAAGCGGGTTTTCAAGTATTTGCACGGCACTAGTGATTATGGTTTGTGCTACCAAGGAAGACCAAGATTAGACATAGTTTTGGATATCTGTGGCTTTGTTGATGCAGACTGGGTTGGAGATTTAGATTAGAGAAGATCTACAAGTGGATATGTGTTTAACCTATTTGGAGGTGCAGTTAGTTGGATGAGTAAGAGACAATCATTAGTGGAACTGTCAACTATAGAGGCAAAATACATGGTAGCCACTCATGCAAGTAAGGAAGCAGTTTGGTTGCAGAGATTGTGTTCAAGTATGGGGTTAGTACAACGATCTATAAGGATAGACTGTGATAGCCAAAGTGCAATTTTCTTGGCAAAGAACCCTGCTTATCATTCAAAGGCAAAGCACGTTAATGTTCAGTATCACTTTGTGAGGGATATGATAGAAGACAAAAAGGTGTTGCTGGTAAAGTGGACACTTTGAAGAATACTGCAGATGCATTGACAAAATATGTGAGCTCTAATAAGTTCTCTTGGTGTAGAGAAACAATGGGTGTTGCAGGGTTGGATCAATGACTAAGCTCTCCCATGGAAAGAAAACAATAAGTGGGAGAATTTTGGCATGTGTTATATTCTTTCCATGACTAGCCCCAATAGTGAAACCGGGGGGTTAGAGGGGGGTAGATCCCCTCGTTCATTGTGCCGATGTGTAGCAGGGGGGTCACAGGGGTGAACCTACCTATGGTTTTGTGCATGGTTTTCGCACATGGTTTTGGGCGCGATGGTTTTCAATCCATGATATATTGTAGATCTAGTCAAGGGAACTATGGTTACGTTCTAATCCAAGGTTAATGGATTGGGGTTTATTGATGTGTCAACATGTATATATATGTATTGTAACATTGAAAGGAACATAATGAAAAATCAATCTGGTAGTCCCGGTTTTGGGATCTAGGGGAAAATATCTGTGTATATTTGTTTTATGTGTTATGTTCTCGCAATTGTTTATTTTCTATTTTAGAATTCATATGCTGGTAATTTCTGTACAGGGTTAAAACCTACAAACATATAGGTATTACACAATATACAATGCACAAATCCTAGAACATAGCCAGTTAGAACAACTTGATTTATAGTTATGTACAGAACCTCAGCCTATTCGATGCCTCATCTGCATGTCATTGTAAGACTCCTCTAACTACAAGTGTCAAGCTCCTCTACTACAATCTATGACCAAACTAGTGCCTCCATACAAAATTGTTGTTCTCTATTTAACCTCAAGTTTTTGTGTAGTGGAAACCCTAGATTTGGCCCAAATACCAAATTTTTTTTCCACCCTACCAAACTCCAAAATTTGTTCAAAGTCGGCCAGCTTATGATATCATGTGATCTCACTCTATGATAGCCACATGCATTCCCTCTCCATGATACCACACGTCCCAACACCATCACATAAGGTCACCAAAATAACTATAATAAAACCCTACCCAACATGCCCCTAGGTGAGGCCTTACTCCGAGTCGCTCATGATAAGCCATTGCATGACTCATCTCAACTCAAATTGGCTCAATCAAATAACCAAATTTTGGTTCTACCACCGAAATCATCGATTTTCGACTCCTAGGATTAGAATCACCAAAATTTGGCTCTTGTGACTAGAATCACCAAATTTCATTTCCACCACCAAAATCACCAAATTTCAGTGCCTATGACCAAAATCACCAAATTCCAGCGCCTACAACCAAAATCACCAAATTTTAGTCGTGCGACCATAATCACCAAATTTTAGTTCATGTGGCCTGCCTTCACTGCAAAACCACCTAAGTCATCATACTATGTTCTATTCTGTTGTCCAAACCAAACTTCCTTGTCTCCTCAATCGAACTTGCCCAATTATATATGCATGATGGATGGGGTAATATGAACCATCGTCTTGGTTTTCCTCCCACAGCCCTTGGGCTACCCACGTCTATTCGATTCCCTAAGAAAACTCAACATATATAACTCCACAACCATAACACACCTCGATTGACCCCTATGTACATTTGAGCCAACATTGTGTATCACTTGGCACCCAAGTTTGCCTGAGATAACCAATGGGTGTGTCACCTACTACTCTCATATGCTCGAGTCGACATACAAAACAAGTGTGGTGTCCAACACTCAAATGTGCCCAAACTAACCAGTGGGTGTGTCACCAACACTCCTACATGCTCAAGCCAAAATAATTCTAAGTCCATGAAGTGGTACATCATGGCACATGACTGAGCAAACAACCTAAATATTGTGTGTTTCACTCAACCAACTATGTCTCATAAACACATACAAAATATAAGACATGTGATGTAAAGCATCCATATAACATGTAACTGCACCACATCACCGAAAACTTGATAAATGACATGACATGTCCCTTCCCATAATTTCTAAGTGGGATAACCATCGCATTGCCCCTCCACCTATCACATCCCACCTCACTCCCATATCTAAATTCCCCATATCTGAGAATTCACTTTGAAAACTTTATTTTTATCATTAATTTTAATTTTAGACATATAACTTTACAAAATATCTTCCCTCCTCATCTGCTAGCAAGGAAATTTTATTTTGCCAAACATTACATCATACTTTTAATTATTCTCAAAGTTAAAATATTACTCCACATGTAAATGGATTTTCTCTTTTCTAAAATATTATTGTATTTAATATTTTAAATTATTATTTAGATATATTTACAAAATATTATTAGCATTTACCATTTAATTATTCTCAAGTTGAAATATTATTCACATATAAATGAATTTTCTCTTTTTTAAAATATTATTGTATTTAATATTTTATATTATTATTTAGATACAATTACAAAATATTATCATCATTTACCATTTACATGGTTCTTTAATTTTAACTTAACCTTTATTCTTTATTGAACTTTAAGATTTAGTTGGGTCTAAACTTACTGTAGTGTCTAATAAACTATAAAGTGGATTCTCCTTTTAACAGAATGACATTATGCTTTCAGCGATTCTCTCCTTTTATCAAAATGGCATTTGCGAGTAGATGGGAGTGCGAGGTATCTTGAAAATGAAAGTTGTCTTATTTTCTTCTTGTTTTTAGTTTGTCTCAAGAATCTATTTTTATTTACTTTAACAACTATTTATCATAACAATAATATGGTGCAGATAATTCGAGTCTGAGAGTACAATAATATGGTGCACATAATTCGATTTTGACTCTAAAAAATATGTTGACAAAAAAATGTACATCATATTCAAGGCCTTTGAGCACACTATAATTGATGGCTTCACTAAACCCATCCACAAGTCATCATGCTTGATCATGAATTATTAAATCCGTGGTATATCAAACTCATTTTTCAAGGAATCTTTGAATATTGATTAAATAACAAGAATGAAAGTCGTGAAAGTAGAGTTTTATATTATTTTGTATCAAAAATATTTATTTAATTAAATATGATAAGAAAAAATAAGAAAATAATAGTTGTAATGTAATATAGTTTCGATTTTTACTGTTAATTAATTGATTAAGATTGTGCCTCATTGTATTGGGCTCATATTTTTTCGGTATACACGAATGCTCACATTTCTGCAATCTATCGTTATTTCCACCTCTACACATTCATACCTTGCACAATGAAAGCCACCTTCACATAGCTTCAATCACAATTCTACACTCCACATAATTATCATAGTGTGCAAAATGAAAGCTTTTTGCAAGGTCCACATTTTGTCATTATTCAAGAACACTCCATTTCCATAATCATTTCCACAATCTATCACCTGTTTTGGTAGTTATTTATATGTTGACGCAATTAAGGCAATGTGGATGCTTTGTTTCCATCATCATTTCTGCAATCTATCATTATTTCCGCCTCCGCACATTTCACAAGAATATTAATATTTGCATATTATCTCCCTCCGTTCTCTTCCTTTGTATCTCCACACTCCACACACTGCATCAATCTATATTTTATTGTTAATTTGTGTTCTATGCACCACTGCGCCTCTGCACTTTCACATTTACCAATACACAATGTATCAAAACTAAGGTGGAGTATATTGGAGGATGGTTGTCATATTAGTATGTGAGATGGATGTCACATTAGCTTGAAATTACGAACAATAGTTGTTCGTTGATACATTCTGCAGAGTGTAGAGAAAGCTTTCTTCCTCCACACTTCTGCACTCCACACAATGTATCAATGTTAACAATTTTGCACGGTATGATCTCAAATTAGAAGTTTATACCTTGATCACAGAGAATGAAAACACCTCAACACTATGTGCATTCGATAATAAAAATTGAAAACATAATTTTAAACCTATCATGTTTCTCTTTTATTGAATTTTGTATCATTTTCTTAGGATATCAATTGCTTTTGATTTAGAAAAAGGTTTTGCTATTCATTTTGTATAAAGTCTTACTCAATGCAGAGTGAGGAGGTGTGGAGAAGTGTGATTTGTAATACAAATGCTTCCTCCACTCTCCACACAATGTAAATATGAAATAGCTTGAATAGTGATAGACTACATTAAGAAATAGAACCATAATAATATATTTGATACAATTAAGTTTGGTCAAGGACAAGTGATTAATAAGTAAAATTTAGAAAAAAGTGAATAAAATTAAATTATAGTTAGAGTGTCAAATCAATCCCATTAGTCTTGCAGCCAAACAAAATTTTATTATGATTATAAAAAGAAAATCTGGTACTAATCACATCAAGAAATATTTGCCCACAAGTTTTGAACCAACCAATGTGGTTCTTCATGACAAGATGAAAAATCAGATCATGGCAGCGAGATAAAGAAGCTTTCATTGTGTGGAAGTGCTAAAATGGTTATATGTGTAATAGTTCTTACTCCACACCTCCATATAATGAAAGCCTACACACAATTAAAAATTACATTGAACGAAGTCAAGAGATGGAATGACATGGGACTTGAAAAATAGTTGACTCAGGTTGCTCGCCATGCTATTATATAACCATTAGAAACCACCGACTCTGAATTGATCCACGGAGATTAAGATTCTAATTGTGAGTATCTTTCATGGTAATGAGTAGAAAGCAGAAAAAGAACATCCAATATATTAACCTTTGTATCGTTTGTCACTCCATTGCCCTTTGCACCGAATGATTTCACATCAAAGACTAAACTATAATTGTAGTTGTAGAAATTACCATACAAATATTGTGCTGACTGTGGGGACTTAGTAATCCCTTTAATCAAATATTTGCGTAGGACGGCTTTGGGGTGAATAGCTCTTGACCCTTTGCACTCTTTGATGGAATCAAACAAAACTACAATAACCAGCACACGTGGAAAGGAAAACGATCTTTATAGCAGACATGATTGTTTTTCTATTTAACATAAATGTAGCAAAATGCAAAACCTTCGCTGAAGTCTAGGGTATCAGCTTGGCTGCTACATATAAAGAGCTAAGAAATAACAAATCACCACTAAAATCTACACGCTTATAGATTTTTCTATCATAAGAATGAGTTCCAAAGCAGAGAGCATGAAAATTATAATAAAGATGCGCATGCCTTTCAAATTTAAATTGTGGACTATGTTTCCCCACATTAGGAAAACATGTGATCCCCCTTGCCCAATAGCATATAGACATGTAATCCACCTTGTTGTAGATTCAAACCAGGTTCACTGTGTTGTGACAGTTGTCACATTGTTGGAATTGCAATTTGAACAATTTATTGAATGATTTTTGTACACGGAATTTTGATCAAAGTAGTGGAAAATGGCGTGATTTAGTTAGTCAATAGAAAGCATCAATGAGCTTTAGGAAAAAGATTGTGGACACTAGAAGACTAGGTTGGGCAACTAGTATGGAAGGAAATAAAATTTAAAGGTAAGTATAATGTTGAAATTCATTGTAAGATGAGGGAGAATAGCTAAAAATATTATTTTTGATTATGTTGTAAATGTTTTTGTAGACTTGGATGGCACTATAAAAATTTTGGAAGTGAGATTAAGATATTAGAAATGAATATCATAAATAAGGATTTATAAACTGATAAAATATATATTATTTTAATTAAATGCACAAACACAGCCATCGCCATGCTTCAAAGAAATAACTTCACAGCTAATGTTGAAAACGCTGCAAAGTGAAGCTCTATGGAGTTGAAGACCTCACCACTTGATTCAACTAACTAAGAGAATTTATGTGATGCTGCATGTTCGAATCTTACTGGGAAACAATGAAAAAATATCCCAGATCACAATGAGAAGTGGGGCCTGTTGATGGTTGCAGAAATAATTCTTCTCTTGTAGGTTAAAATCCTGAAAAAAATAGTGGAGAAAAAAATATCTTAACGCAGAGAGAACTTAGGCCTCAATATAGCTATGGGGAGAAATTTACCTAGGTGTGTTTATCTCTAGTAGCTATTGCCTGGAATTTTTTCATGCTCTCATTGACCCCATATATTCGGGGGATACCTTCACAACCCACAATATTCACATCATTAAATGTGAATTGCAAGGTGACTCACCTCCCATGGTTTTACGTGTCACACATAACTCACCTCCCATGATTTTATGTGGCACACATAATATAACCTAAGTTTCCATAATATAAACCAAGATGCTTCAACCAACTCCCATAGCTTTCTTAAGACCTTTCATCTCAATTCTTAACTTGAGAAACTAGGAGAAGGATAAGAACTTAAAAATCCCATCTCCAATCAGTTGCAAACATTGCTTGCATTATTCGATTAACGCTATTCCTAGCCTGTTATGGTATAATGTAACATTCTTCCTTCAAACACTCTTGTTCTTCATTGTATGGAGTGTTATTTTCACGCATCTACCTATTGCTTTGATCTACATGCAACGATTGCTTTGATCTACATGCAACTCATTAAGATTCTTGTTGATATAAATTTTAAAACTATATTTTCTAATCCATAATTTGTGAAAGTCATGTCAGGTTTGTCCAGATTGATGCTGCTTTGTCTTTGTCGCATGCACTGCATTTATTATTTTGTTGGTTATTGCTTTACTAGATTGCTTTCGTTTATTCTGAATAGCTCTTACTTCACATTTTTTATTTACCTTCATCTATCTATATATAGCTCAATTAGATTGTTGTTTGCTTAGATTTTACAACTATTTTTGTAGTCCATAATTCGCAGAATACATGTAATGTTTGGGTAGATTGATGTTGTTGTTCCTCTAGTTATTGGTTATATTTTAAGAATATGGGAACTCTATGTAGATTGTGTTTTTTGTTAATATTTTCTGAAGTTTCAGATTGATGAGATTATGACCACATAGAGCTTGATTTAAGTGAATGACAGTTTGTTTATAGCGAATTTTTATTTATTTATTTATTTATTGAAAAAAATGCCTTCTTTAATATTAAGTAAAGAAAGTACAATTACATAGTTTTGTTTCAGGATATACATCCAAACTTAACTATAAAAACCCCAAACAGAAAAAGACATAAGGTATGTTTGTTATACTATCATCCACGGTATGTTCATGCATTGTTTAATATATGCTTAGTTACAAAAAAAAAAAAAATATATAGCAAATATATTATAATAATCCTATCTACGAGGTAGGAATAGTGCCAAATTCAAATATGGGATCTCGGTTATATGCAACATAATGTATGACTCCAGAGGATGTTGAAATCCCTCTTTTGGAGAGTAAGTCAGCGATGATGTTCTACTCCCTGTATATATGATTAAAATCAATGTGTTAGAATGCTCTTATCAGGATATGAATGCACTTCATCCAATAAGCCATAATGGGAGGTTGGAAACATGACAATCCCTTGATCCAATCTATGCATCCTTTAGAGTCCCAAAAAATATGTAAGGTGGTAATGTTGAGCTAGCTAGCAGTGAATAGCATCCCCCGTAATGCGATGATTTCCACCCTTTTGTTGGAATCGGTACCACCCTCCCACCAAAAGTGATAATACTTGCCAGGTTCAGTAGAAATGAGTACACCACAACCACATCGTTCATATTTACAAGCCCCATCGAAAAATCCCACTAGATACTCATTCCAGATGTCTTGCAAAATGACCTATCTAGATTTTTTAATATGATTCATGGGTCATGTCTCAGAAAAATTAGACACAATCCCCATGACTAAGTATCTAATATCAGTTTGTTTGTCTTCAAATATCCTAAGATTCTTGCAACGCCATATGCCCCAAATGATGAAGAAAGGCATTGAACCAAATACTTGTTGTGATTGAAACCAATGCTTAAAACATGCCAACCATGAAGTATGCTTCTAATCCTCGACAATCTGAAGCACACTAAGGACTGAAAACCAAATTTCTATGGCAATCGAGCAATTCAAAAAGAGATGTTCAACATCTTCATAATTTTGCTTGCACAACATATAGATACTTGGTCCAATGAAACCTCTGCGAGCTAAATTCTTCCAAGTGAGTACTTTTTCATTCAAGACCAACCATCTGAAAAATTTGAGCTTCAAGGGGAAATTCAATTTCCAAGATTTGTGATACCAGGATAGCTCCATAGTAGAATTATTTGGGATGGAAATGGATTTGTAAATGTCATTGGTCACAATTTGGTTCTTGTGTACTTGTCCAACCCATCTCATCTTATCTATCTTATCTGAAATAAAAATGCCTACAACCTCAATCTTTCTAATATAAAGAGTCCACTCTGTAGCCAAAAGACCAGACAGATCAATGTCTTATGCCCAAAGCCAAGTCCGTAAAAATGGAGAGTGAGCACGAAATGCAGCAATACGAGATAAAAAATAAATACCTCTATCATGCAAGTGTTGGAGGAGAGGAACATATAGCATATGTATCCCTTGGAAACCACATACAGTGTCCAATCCAACCTCGATCCTACTTCCATTACTGACCTCCCACCAAATCCCCGCAAATAGCCAATGCCTTTGTCTCATCATACTGCACTTGATGTATGAGGATCAGAGGGGGATTTTTGCACCACCTTTAATCTAGTCTTCATAGTTCAGATAGTCCAAATATTTACCTATGATGATCTGAGACCATATAACCCTACCCGACAGTCCTCTCCACAAACTTTTGCATATGAGAGCCTTATTAAAAGATAAAGTATCCAAGATCCCCCACCACCCCTAATCAACAACTTTGGTTAAACTAGACAGTCTAGCGAGATGAATCCTGCATGATTGCTCTTTAATGGACCAAAGAAATATAGCCAGTATTGTATCAATTTTATGTATGATCTTCATTGGCAGAATATAGAGATGCATCCAATATACAGATAAATACTGAAGTACAAATTTGATAAGAATGAGCCTACCCCCAATGGAGAGCCACCTGAATGTCCAGTGTTTTAATTTGAGATCGACTTTTTTATGATCCAACTCCAGTCAACGATTTTATACTCATTTAGTTTTATTTGGAAACCCAAACATTGAAATCCAGAGTCCACTTTTTGTACAGATATCCCAGATAAACCACATATCTGATTGATCTCACCCCCAGTCACTTGTGAAGAAATCACTTCATATTTATGTGAGTTCTTGATGAGGCTCGAAGCAGATCCGAAAGAAGATAATATATGATGAAATTGCGACCATTCAGTGATATAAGACTCTCCACCAAGCAGGAGATCATCAACAAAAATCAAATGGGTAATACAAATTTGTCTAGTCATTTTGATGCCCATGATCAAGCCTCTGTCCCTAGTGTCTATGATTTTCCTATTAAGAGTTTCCATAATAAGAATGAACAGTATTGAAGATAAATCACATCCTTTCCTTAATCCCCAATGTGCTTTGAAAAAAATAGTAGGGAGGCCATTTATAATCACTACAAAATCGGTGGAATATACCTAAGCCAAAATCTAGTTAGCATTGCGGAAATTAAGACCAATTTTATAAAGAATCAGTCTAAGAAATTCCCAATTAACACTGTCAAAACCCTTGGTAATGTCAATCTTCATAAGGAAAGCATTGTATCTCTTGACATTAATAGTATGTATTACTTCCTTTGCAATAGCCACCATCTCTTGAATTTGATGCCCCTCTATGAAACCAAACTGCTCCGATGATATATGATCTGTTAGAAGTGATTTAAACCTTACAACAATAAGCTTAGAAATCAACTTATAGACAAAATTGCATAGGGAAATGGGACGAAAATCGAGAAATGAGTCCCCACTCTTCTTTTTGGGTATTAATGCTATGAAATTAGCTTTAATGGCACCCGAAACACAACCCTTAATCTGGGACTCTTCCATAGCATTTAGAAGGTCCCATGACATAAGATAAGAAAAAAATGAATGTATAGTTTGACCCCCCAACCGTTCGGTCCAAGACTTTTTTCCTTAGCACATACATGGAGAATAGAATGTAATTTTTCAATCATAATAGGCCTTCCCAAAATGTCATTCTCAGACTCTTGTAGCATCAAAGGCATATGATTGATAAAGTCCATTTGAAATCTAAAATCAAGTTCTTTTTCAGAAAAAAAAAAAAAGAGCTCTAAAATGATGGTATGCAGTCTGTTCAATATCATATTGTGAAGTGAAAACATAACCCTCTTCTCCACTAATGTTCCAAATACCATTTTCCTTCCACCTCATAAATGCAAATCTGTGAAAAAATTTTGAATTCTGGTCTCCAACTTCAACCCAAATCACCCAGCTTTTTAGTCTCCAAGCCATTTCTTGTGCCTTGTATAAATCTCTTTTCTAAGCTTCCAATTCCAATATCTGTTTTTTGCGCACTTTGGATGTGAATAGAGGATTGTCCAGATTGAAAAGAGCCCTCAAAGAGGTTTTGATGGCAGTCAATTTATGGGAATTATCAATTCTTTTCTCTTTGACCCATATGAGAACCTCTGTCTTAAGTCTATGCAATTTATTACTCAAGTGATCCATTGGGTCGAACGAAGAAGATTACCCATTCCCAACCTTGTGCACAATATCAATGAAGTCCTTGTGTGTCAAGCACAAATGGTTGAATTTAAAAGGATATGCCTTACAGCCAGTATCCCTTGTTGAGGATAGAAAAATAGGAAGATGGTCCGAAGAAAATGAAGGAAAAACCAAAGAATGGAGATCTGTCAAACCAAAGACCAAATGATCTTTAACTGGAAATTTGTCCAATCGTTTAGATATGTATTCAATCCCAGTCCTTCCATTTCTCCAGGTAGGAACAATCTTAGGTGGAAGAATATCTCGGAGGGACAAAGCATAAAAGAGAGTTTTGAAATAAGTCTCCATGGGATCAGATTTCACCTTATGCCCACATACTTCATTATTGTCAACTATCAAATTAAGGTCACCAACCATAATAATAGAAGGCAGATCCAAAATATCGGTTTCCAAAACCTTGTCCTAGAAAATGCACTGCCTGAATAGGGCGCATAATAGTTGATGATCCTGATACGTGAAGTTGAACCCCAGGAATGCCCAATTATTAATATACTTGCAGAAGTCATGTAAACCATATGATTGAAACTAAATGTCTTCCAAGCCACCGCGGAACCACCAGAGAGTCTGCAAGAACTGGTGGCACTGACAAGCCACCCCGGGAAAATGATGATAATTATTTCCCATGATCTTTCCCTGGAGATCATAGTTTCTTGTAGTAGTATCAAATCTGGATGATGCTTGTGTTTGATGCCTTTCAATGAGCGTGATTTATGCTAGGACCCTAGTCCCCTAATATTGTATGACAGAATAAGCATCAGGGGATTAGAGGAATGGGTTCGTTCGCTGTAAGGAACCGAGAGAGAGAAGATGATGGGCCAAAACCAACCAGAGGTGTGACCAGATAGAGACAAGAAGAAAGCTTCTTGAATTTAACAAATTTCTTCTTTCGAGAGATAGATGGAGTAACCACAGGGGATGAAGAAGAGGAATTAGCCACAAGGATTGAAGATAAGTTACCTTTATCTAACCCCTCCCTGAGATGGAAAAAGGTTTTTTTAATGGACAAAGGTTCCAAACTGACCGAATCAGAGATTGATAACGCCTCCAAATCACGTCTGGAGGAATAGGGGATGTAAGGGAGTCAGTAATGAACTGGAGGTGTGGAGAGGGGAGGGCAAATGACCCAGGGAGAGGAGAGACCAAAGGGGATGAAGTGTGAACTATATTAGGATCTGGATTGGATGAAGGATAGGGAACAATGTCAACATCCAAATTAACATTCGAAGTCAAAGGGGGAGATGTAGGAGAAGGTAAAGATACAAATTTGGAACCATGAGAGAATAAAAGAGGAGAAAAGGATGTGTAAATACCTTGATTCAACATAGAATGTTCAAAAAACTTCCTAACCATCCCAAACCTCAATCGAATTTTCATGGGTGTGCCTCCAAGAGGGTGTTCTGCCAGTCGTTCTACGAGCTGGGAAAAAGTGTAGGAGATTCCCCGTCGAATGATAAGCAAGATAACGATATAAGATACCCCAATAGTCGATGTAGAGACTAAGTGAGAAGGAATCCCAAGATAATTCCATAGTTGATAGTAAACCTTCGCCAAAATCCACCTCTACGAGCACCCATACAACCTTCTGTCCATCTGCCCTATACAACCCTCACCCCAGAAGTAAAATGTACCAATGGAATTTGCAATGTCAATAATTGTTGAGCGGTTCCATAGCTCAAGGGATAATCCCAATAGTTTAGCCCATACGATATTACACTGAGGGGATGTAGTTTGTGGATTGAATCCAGCTTGCCAATGCCGCAACAGTAAAAACCCCCGACCCTTAACCTAGGGCAGTGCGAGTATGAGATCGACATCTTTAGGACTGAGAAAGTGAAAACATACCCAACCATTATGAAACATACTATTCCTTGAAGGATATCCAAGCTTAGGAACCCAGAATGTAGTCATCTAGTTCTTAATATGTTCACCAGTGAAGTATGAGAATTGCCAACGACCGAACAATGTGTGTAATTTCTGTCTCGCAGTGTGTAGTGAAGTTGTCCGAGCCTCTAATTTTTCATCACCTGAAGTTTATGGACTATGTTGAAACTTTGGAATCAATATTTTGCGAACTTGAGAGAGCCCTAGATGAAGTGAAAGTTGGTCTATATTTTGGGCATTGTTTTGTTTTTAGAGGCATAGGTGAAACTAAGTTGTTGCGACATAGTTTCTGATCTTCACACCAGCATGCTTGTTGAGTCCATGAGAAGATAGAATTTTCAGCATGGTTGAGGTACAAAAAATGTGAAAAATAAGTTGGGGATTCGTCAGGGGAATGTTCTACTTCATCTACCTCAATCTCAACCTCAGTTTCTTCTTTGTTTTTGTCTGGACTTATCTGTTCTTCAGCTGTGGCCTGAACCTCTCTAAACACGGAAACAATCTCTGCCTCTTATTTTCTTATTCTTGTTCAGTCGCGCTTTGCGACCCATGACTATTTTCTTTCCTATATCTTATAGCTACTTGCATGATTGCATGAGGCTATCTTCCATATAGATAGTCTTAATGTAGTGGAAAACAAGGGTGTTTGAAATTGTAATTACTCTTGCATGCTAGCGTTGGCTAAATTTAGTAGAGTCAGTTAACTTAGCCAATTCCAGTGACTTCGAGTTAAGTTATATTTTGGGAAAAGTCCAATTTATAGTGTCTATGAATGTTACATTATGTGGTTTGTGTGTGTTAATTTTTGTGTTTCTCCTCTCTGCCTTTACAACAAATTGGTATCAGAGCGAGGTTACAAAGATCCAGGGAAAAAGGATTAGCATCAATCTATCAGAGAGAAGAGAGAAATATTTGTTTTCTCTAATTTGATGCTAAACCACACCTGGAAGGTTGTACAGAAAATCACTATCGCAAATTTCATAATTGTACAGAGTGTTAGCATGCCCAACATCCTCAACAAAAACCTCTGTACTAACGAAAATACGATTTTTTTTAAGGTGGAAATTCGAGGGCATATTAAAATTCACGTAGGTCCTATTAAAATATATGTGACATCTACTTTAAAAGTGACTTATGGTATGAAATTAAAGTTTGATGCATATTTGAAGCTTATTGAAGAATGGATTCAGAAACCAATTGAACAAATTGATGTGAGCCTTAAAGCAGTAGTTGGAATAAAAGAATTGAATAAAATGGTAAATAATGATCTTGAGTCTGTAAATTAGAGGAAGAAAGAAACAACACCTGATGATGAAAGTGAAGAGAATGATATGGAAGTTTATGAAAACAAGAAAGAATGCATCAAAACCATTTTCCCACAATGGAGTCAGGAAGATATAGGATTCTGCAATCAAGAAATATGGCAGAAAGAAAGACATGAATATGAAGCACAAACAACAGAGGGAAGAAGATAGTTTGAAGATGGAGAGTTGTGGCAGCAGTCCATAGTTGGATGAATCCTTGAAGAGGAAGTTGTAAAAGACCGAATCAGATCAAATTCAAGACAAGTCAAAGAAACATTGTAGCAGCAACAAGTAAACAAATATGAAGCCTACAGTAAGAACACACAACAGATAATGAAGCAATTTCGAGGATATAGAAGTTGGAAATAGAGAAAAATAAAATGCAAAATGAAAAATTGCAAAAAAATTTAAGTCATTGTAAGCCTAGCTGAGACATATACTAGAAGGCATGTTTGAGTGATAATTGAGTCAATTTCTATTGTAAGCCTAGCAGGCACAGTTAAGTCCTGTTGAGTCATATGGTTATAATTAAGGGGATTGTTAGAAATTGTAATTACTCTCGCATGTTAGAGTTGGCTAAGTTTAGGAGAGTCAGTTAAATGAGTCAAGTCGAGTGAGTTCATGTTAATTTCTATTTTTGGAAAAGTTGAATTTAGAGTGAGTGTGCATGTTGAGTTATTATGGGCGAGTAGTTTAGTCCAAAACTTATAAATACCACTCATCGGGTTCATTGTAATTAATCAATTTTGTGTGATCAATAGAGAAGAGCAACAAATCCTATGGTGTGTGTGTGTGTTAATTTTTGTGTTTCTCCTCTCTACCTTTCCAATAGATATGATGTTATATTTTGCACTTATGAGGAGGAGGTAGTTTTCAAACGTGAAAACATTGTTGATATTTCATGTCCTTTTCATGTTATTCTCTTTGGATGCTTCACTGAGCGACAAAGAAAAAAAATAGGTTTTTTCCATAATGGGATCTTCGTTTAGGGCATGAGGGTTGTCGGTGAGTTTAGCAAAATATATTTTTTGGAACCATTTTCACCAAAGGTTTTGTTAGAGCTACTAACATTTTCCAACAAGTTCTATTGTGAAAAGATGAAATCTACCTGTGACAAATGCCTGGCATCCCTAGTTGAACATTGAGTATGATTTTTATTGAGTATGGTCTCAAGGAGAACTCAAAATTGTTTGTTCATGCCCACATGCTTTTCTCATGGATCTTCTAAGGTTTTTACACCATCCACAAGTTGCAAGTTTATTATGTAAATTGAAAGGTAGGAAAATATTGGAAATTATTCGGCATTCATCGTTTACTTTGCGCTCATTTTTAAGTTAAGTATCCATGGAGGATGACATGAAGTCATACACCACAATACAAATTTTAGAGGGATTGAGAGAATGTTCCACTTCTCATAGGTAGAAAGCACTTATAGTTTCATAGCTATGGAGACAGATTTTGGATCTTCCTCATTTACTATGCACGAATGATGTGGATCATTATATTTTGAGTGCATGAATTGATCTTGAATTCATTCATAAAATTTACATTTACCTATTTAGAATTATTGCATTTGAAATTGATACAGTGTTTAAACGGTAATCCTAGTGTAATAATTTCATCACCGTGTTTGTCATAATGAAATAATTCAAGGCACCACTCTCGCAAAATGTGAAGTAGGATATCTTCTGGGCTAAATAGCATCATCTAGAAGAGTCACCTAATTTTCACTGTGAAAATTCATTCCGACGCTCCTCTCATGTTGATAATCCATACACCCCACTATTTAAAGTGGTTTGCAATACCATTCTCAATACATAGTGAGCAAGTGGAACTTTTGGAGGGAGAAAAAATTAGGCATTTATTTTTTCTCAGGAAAATCCCAACAACACTTGATAATAGGGAGTTTGATTTAGTTTTTCCATGTGAACCACATATTTCGTTGTTAAATCCACCCCTCGACTTTAACTACGTTGATGAGGAAGTTTCTTAGTATGTTGGATGCGCCAATAAGAGAGCAACATGATTTAGATACTGTCACTATTTTGATGGTCCTTACTCCCACACTACACATATAACAATTTTGTCGAGGTGAAAAGTAACAACCATTGCACATATAACCAACTTTGAGCCTCAACACAAGTTCTGTTTTATTTTCATTCACAAATTAATTAATCACCATGCACATTGTATATATAATTATGAGGAGCTTGTTTTTGGTAGCACACAACATCATATTAAAAATTAAATTCGGACATATGGAATTCACCTTCCCAAATCAAGAGTGAAGGGTAAGAAAGAACTGGTATGCAAGCTAAAGAAGTCTCTGTATGGGTTAAAACAGTGACCAAGGATGTGGTATCAGAAATTTAATACATTTATACAAGGACTTGGATTCACCAGAAGCAAAGCAGATCACTGTGTGTATTTTAAATTAATTGGTGACCTTGTTATTTATCTGGTCTTGTATGTGGATGATATGTTGTTGGTTGAAAATGACAAAGAAGTTATACAGGATTTGAAGGCCCAATTGTCCTCCAAATTTCACATGAAAGATCTTGGTGTTGCAAACTGTATTTTGGGCATGGAAATTAAAAGAGATCGGGTAAAAAGGAAGCTCTGGTTAAACCAAAGGAAGTATGTCAAGACAATATTGCAGAGGTTTAATATGTAGTATATTAAATCGGTGAAGGTTCCTATTGTTGTGGGGAAAAATGCCTATGCAGGACGATCCTATCCACCTAAGGTGTGACAGTGCCTTAGCAACAAACAGAGACAGCTATTCTAGTATTCTTCCTTTATGAATTAAGAATGAAGAGAGATGGATGGACTAACCGGTGTCTTCCATTTGTCCCTCGATCTAGTTTCTCTTCTCTTTGAGAGTTCCCAGCTACTTGCCTTCTCACTCGCCCAGCTTCAAGAGGTTTCTGCAAGATCACAAGAAGAGAACACTACATAAGACATGGATTCATATTCATAACTAGTTCAGGATTAGAAGTAAACTAAACATACTAATGCAATCATATATCAAAGATACATCAGTATATAGGAGAAACCAAGATAGCTTTATTGATGAATAACAAGGTTCAGGAAGAGATACAACCCAGAGGGCTCCAATCCAGCACCTCCTTCCCAGCAAATGGAATTCCTATCTTCACCCCCTTCAAAGCATTAAGCACCCAATGGTTCCAATCTCAAACCAACAGCAATTCTTTGCAATAACAAAATTCCAGCCTCCAGATCTCATGGAGGAGAGATCCATATATAGATGTTTGGAGAGAGGATGATTCAGCTTGAGATATGACTAGTGTCCTCTCCCTCTGTCAGTTCTTGATTCCACTTGGAGGTTCTTGCTTCCACTTGGAGATTGGGAACCTCTTACTCATCACCAGTCGAATTCACTGAGGCAAGTGTCATTGAGGAAGATTCTGGAAGCTTCCTGGGTCTTGACACCTCTTGGAATGAACTTGCCATTTGTCAACTCTCGCTCAGCACACCCTGGTAGTGCTTCTACCTGCGTTGCAGTGCAGGTAGCCAGTGTTGGCTTTGACATTCAACGCAGACAGCTAGTGGAGCCACTGAATTGATCCTGAATTGACTTGTTTTTGAGCAGTTTCTGGTGGAGAACTTTTGTGAATTGCTGTGGTTTGTTAGCCTTGTTCCTCTAGGGGTAGGAAAAACATGTTTAGGGACTTTGGATCCCTTATATTATGGACATTTCATGCCCAATGTTGTAAGGCACAAAAATGTCTATAACAGTTGCCCCCTAAAGTATGAGGTCGTTTATCGGGTGAAATGCTTTATCAGGAGGATCCAAAGTTCATCCAATGCTGGGAGGAGACCTGTAATAAGATACAATACAATACATTATTTTTCATACTGCTTTCATGATCTAGCTGAGACGGGCATTCCCATGCTCAGCTTTATAAATTCATTTTTTTGTACATAGAACAGACAATCGTCTGATGGTAGACTGATAATTTTGATGAAATTATCATCCTTTGAGTAGGAGGATTATCTGCTGCAATGATGTACATGTCAATGTCTTTATCTTTCCTGAATATATATCGCAGCCCGGATGGATGAAACTAGATCCGAGGTCTTCAAACTCGTTCGATCTTCACTCTAAGTACAAGTCGATCCATGTGAGAAATGTTCTGAAGTCGAACATGGAAAGACATCACTTGATTACTGGTCAATGAGGTAAACCGTTAATAAGCGCGAGAGGAATCACCGATAATGATAATGACCCTCAAGGTACTGCAGTACAATTCACGTGGTGTGAATAAAGGACTTGGCGTCGAACACCACGCAAAATCTTTCGGTCGAAGGTCATTGATGTATACCTGTCGCCGGAAGTGAGAAATTTGCCATTGAGGCATGCAAGCTTCAAAGTATTGAAGGGGTTGTTCCTAGATCAACTTCTTGGATAATGAGCTGATGTCGACAAGAAGCAATCCATCAAAGGAGGGCCTTAATGAATCCCACATCAATGACACGGAACAGAGCTAATGATTTTGATGGAGGTGAAAACGATCTGTGACATATGATTCAGGGTGGCGGTCATGAAAGGATGAAGGATAATGTACGATAGTGGATGGGACACGGTTGACTTTTCTGAACGACTTCTCTTGAACATATGGCGACACTGATGCGATGGATCGGTAGCATTACCCCAAATATGGATGGTATGGCGAGACCATGGATGTGACCGGTGAATGAAACAACCCAACCCGATTGTGGTACGAAGGAAAAGTGTCATGTTCAAGAGCGACTTGCTACCATCAAAGTTTTCTTGAGTTTCTCCCAATTTTTCCCCAGTCAATGCTAACCAGTACCTCTTTATTTTTGTCAAACTTGAGGAGGATAACATATGCTTGTTCTATAACTTGCCCTTCGGGCAAGCCCATCGCTATGTTTTAATGAGCCTAGCGATAGTGAAACTTGTTCTCATCTAAAGACAAGTTTGTCGCTATTTAATGATTTTAACGAGTCTAACGACAAAGAAAACTCGGTCCTTTTCATTTTTAGAGAGTCTGAAAAGGTACATAAAGTTAACTCCAAAAGTCCTTTTTCGTCATCTAATCCCTTAGGTCCGAAAAAGTATAAAACAATACAGAAGGGATGAGTTTTCGATAGTTTTAACGAGCCGAATAAAACAAGCGCTCGATCTTTTTGTGCAATAATCCCTCAGGTCCAAAAAGATTAAAATCTAGAGGAGGGATAGCTCTTCCTGTCCCTTTAACGAGCTGGAAGGCCAAGGACTCGGCAATCTTTTCATATTTTACAAGTCAGATGAAAAGAGCTTAAAGAAGACTCGTCTTTTGAGGAACGAGTGATAAAACGGGTTAGCAGCTGATTCCAGGTACATGTTGGAATTTTCCAATCACGGCAGTGTCACGAGGATGGCTAGTGAAATCACTCTTTGCAGCTGTTCCTCAAAATGGGTAAACAAACATATGGAGGTGAACGATCGGCCAATGGAAAAGTGGAGGTGACGGGCAAACACAACCAAGGCTTTAATGGCTGATGATATTACATTCACTGTGGTTATTTACCGGGACAGTTCATTTTTTAACGAGCTTAAACGCGGGTTGAAACACTTGCTCGATTTTATGTTTATTTTTTAACGAGCATGAACTATATGATAAAACTGCTCGGATCTTGCGTTTATTTTTTAACGAGCATGAACTGTGTGCTAAAACTGCTCGATTATCCAGTCATATGATAAGAATGTCTCATTAAGATTCTATTTTTTATGGAGCTTCATCTTACAAAGCTATGCCCCGCATCCTTTCGTTATGCAAGTTCGGAAACAACTAATCCTACGAGTTTAAAGGGTTAGACCTACAGGTTTAAAGGGAGGACCTAAAAATTTAAAAAATAAATAGCCGCCCCTTACTTGCACTCCGAAAGGTTTGCATGCCCCCAGGTATAAAACAGAGTTTCAAGGTTACCCCTACTTTAGTCCGGCAAAACAATTGTTTTACCGAGAGAGGCCTACCTCTTTCAGGTTACCCAAAGATTGTCTCGTTAATCTTTCAAACAAAACACTTCCTCGGCAATGTCTACCGAAGTAGACAAAGGTGAGCAATGATGCTCGCCAACTCACATAACTTTGACAAAAGAATCTTATTCTAGAACAACCCCTCTTCCACTCACGGACGGGGTACGGACTAGTCATATTCTCCCGCGGAAACCTACCCTATACCCAAAGTTTTCCTGCCAAAGCAGACCAGGACGCATGCCCCCTGGGTTCCAGTCATATCCTCCCGGATTACTCGCGCTCATCAGGAGGACGGACCGTGGGTTGAGACATTTCTTGCGTGAAGAGACCATTTAGGGATGGTATATGACTATTTGCGATGCGTGATCCGGGAAATGAAAGCTGGTCCACGAGCTTGACCACTCTTCCTTCGTGCGGAAAACACATTACTCTAAAGAGTGAGGAGACGATGGCTCCTATGCAATATATATAGTCTCTTCCAAGGAGTAGGTTATAATCCAAGGGTCCTTGAACGACCATCACGTTCATTTGAATGGTCTTCCCTTTCAATGTTATGGTCACATTGGGGAGGATCCATAAAGGTCGACTGGTTCCTTTATCAAAGCCCGATAGATTTCTCATTTCAGGCAAAAGCGCTGGAAAACCAAGCGCTTTCCAAGAAATAGAGGAAAGGATACTCACAGATGCCCCCTCATCAATGATAGTGCCAGCCATTACCATTCTGTATATTTGAACGATAATTTTGAATGGTATGCTTGCTGGCAAACGGGGTCTGTCTAGTTGGTTCCAGTCGAACGAGACAACTAGGTTGCTTGGTGGTGGGACCGAATAGACGGCCGGGTATGACTCTAACGAAGTTCCTTCCTGCGATAAAGGAATGGGCAAATTTCCCCCTTGTTCGTCGGAGTCTGTGTTGATGAAGAGAATTTGGATGGTGTCGTCTTTATTCTCCTCTGTGATGGTATCATTCGAAGATAGAGCCTCTGAAGGCAAAACCGAGTCAACTGCCGCCTCAACCTTTTGACTTTCGTCAGGTATGGATTCAGACGGTTCATCTTCAATGATAGGTGCTTCGGCTGACCACCTGGGCGGGCCAGCCGGGTTCTCAACTGGTGAAGGACTTGGCAGGAGTTTTTGATATCCAGGAGGAAGTTGCACTGGTAAAACCGGGCGATCTTCCAAAACTCTTTTAGCCTCATCTAAGAAGGGACAACGGTGGATGGCATGGTCGCCTTCACACAGTTTGCAGGGAAATCTAGCTTTCCCTCTCTGTCCTGTGACTTCACTTTCACTAGTTGACGGTGGGCTGTCAACATGGCTATCAGAGGTTGACGCCACCGAATTGTGCAAATGGGGAGACCAATCCCTTAGTATCCGAGGGATGCAGGGACAATCTCTGTGGAAGTGGTCTCCCTTGCATATGACACATGGCGATTTAGGCCTAGTCAGTGTTGTGTGTGGATTTTTTCCAGACGACACTTGTTTGCCCCCAGCCGCTTTTGGCTCCTTCTTCTTCTTCTCTTTCTTCTTCTTTTCCTTCTTCTCCTTAGGAACTTGGTTTTTTGTTTTACCAGTTCCGTCAAGCGAAGAGGAAGGAGGAGAGGAAGAATTAGATGAAGTAGAAGGCTGGTGGGTAACTCTGGTCTGGTCTGAATGTTGATTCGACTGTTCAGGAATAGTGGTGTTTTGAACGACATTGGTCGAGAAGAGCCAGACCGGCAGGCCAATTGTCAGTCCTGGAAGCGACAATGTGGCCATATGGGGCGCACCAACATCTCCCCAAGAGGAGAAGGGACTAGGATTTCCACCAAGGGGAATTCCTTGGTTAGTGTGCTCCATTTTCTCAACCTAAAGATCAACGCAGGAATAAAGGGTGATTGTTCCGTTTAAAATAAATTTTTTAACGACGCTTTAGACACAACTTGCTTTTTCAATTTTAAAGAGTCGAGAAAAAGATAAAGATGACTCTAGTCTCCTTCGATGTTTTAACGAGCTCGAAGTGACAAATGTTCGGATGGACTTTTTCTGTTATAGAGTCTGAAAAAGGCCAAAAGGAACTGCTCTGGAGTTCTAGGCAGAGGGTGTGCCAAACTTCTCACAAAACCGCAGAATACTTTTTAAGGTACGAGCGATCGATCTTCTTGAATGCTGTGTTCAGTGCATTGCGATCAGTAGGGCGGTCGACATGGCTTCCTAAGGATAAAGGTTATATGCCTATAGGGGTCTCCCAATATATACGCTACGGTACGTGGGAGCACAATCCGTACTGGCGCTATCGTCCCTCAGGAGGAGTCACCCACCATCAACGAGATCGACAGTCACCAGGCTTTACGACGCCGGAACACGTCTCTAGCCTAGACCTCTATGTTGTGCGTTATGTTGCAAAGCGTTGTTAAGTTCATTCAATTTATTTTAGGTTGATCTTTTTAGAAGTTTGCCTTTTGAGGTTCACCACGAGATGTATGATACAATTCCTAAATGCAGTCTAAAGATGATAAGCAAGCTTTATATCTTTTCAACTTTGAAAATCCTAGCTACAAAGGGAAAAGAAAGACACCATCTTTTCTCAAAGAGCAATCAGCACACTCTAATGCACTTTTCCTAAATCAAACATGCAAACTATAAGATGCAAATGCACAATGCAGGTTTTTGTTTTCCGCTTTCTTAGTATTGATGCCTACAAAGAAAGCTTTTTGTACAACTTTGAATTCGCTTTTAAATGACAAATACAAACAAGTTTACTTTTTCGAAATCAGAGAGGGTAGAAGAGATTACAACACTTAACGATTTTCGAAATGAATACTTGTTTCGACACTTAAAAGAGACAAACTCAAACCAAAAGCAAAAGTAAATGTATAATCAACTGCAAACAGCCAATGAACTCTCTCCTAAGATCACAATCAACAGATCTGAATCAAGGGCTACAGGATGACTATTTCACTCTTGCAAAGGAAAACTGCAAATGACGCCACAAACACATAAAAACACTCACAGTCTTTTTGTACAAAAGGAGGCGGAATTTAAGCAGAGAAAAGGAGTTATCAGACTGGTACCTATGCTGGTTACAGACTACAAAAATCAGAGATCAAAACAAGGCAAAACAGAGCAGAGAACCCCAGCTGCACAAGGCCTAACTGGATCAGCGCAACCTCAACACAGGGGTTTTGACATTCAGCGCAGGTAGCCTTCACGGGACCTGCGTTGAAATGCAGAATCCCTTCACAGGGTCTGCACTGAAGGAGAAACGAGAGTTTCTCTCTGGGTTCTGGGTTACAGATTGCTGATTAATCTATTGTTTCAGGCCAAATAAAAGCAAAAAGAAAGGTGCAATCAAAGGGATGCTTTGAGGGGTACTAAGATCTATCACAAAGGATCATCAAATCATTTGTGAATCCATTGTTCAGATCATAGACAAATCCAGTGATTGGATCAAAGCAGCAGCTGTCTACTTTGCATCTGAGAATAGCAGATGCAGTTCGATTTTTGCTGTTGAGTCTATGAAACAAACAATGATAGAGACACAAATAAAATGACTAAACAGATCTCCCCAGCGAAGTCGCCAATTTTTTGTGGGGAAAAATGCCTATGCAGGATGATCCTATCCACCTAAGGTGTGACAGTGCCTTAGCAACAAACAGAGACAGCTATTCTAGTATTTTTCCTTTATGAATTAAGAATGAAGAGATATAGATGGACTAACCGGTGTCTTCCATTTGTCCCTCGATCCGGTCTCTCTTCTCTTTGAGGGTTCCCAGCTACTTGCCTTCTCGCTCGCCCAGCTTCAAGAGGTTTTTGCAAGATCACAAGAAGAGAACACTACACAAGACATAGATTCATATTCATAACTAGTTCAGGATTAGAATAAACTAAATACACTAATGCAATCATACATCAAAGACACATTAGCATATAGGAGAAACCAAGATAGCTTTATTGATGAATAACAAGGTTCAGGAAGAGATACAACCCAGAGGGCTCCAATCGAGCATCTCCTTCCCATCAAATGGAATTCCTATCTTCACCCCCTTCAAAGCGTTAAGCACCCAATGATTCCAATCTCAAACCAACAGCAATTCTTTGCAATAACAAAATTCCATCCTCCAGATCTCATGGAGGAGAGATCCATATATAGATGTTTGGAGAGAGGATGAGTCGGCTTGAGATCTGACTAGTGTCCTCTCCCTCTGTCAGTTCTTGATTCCACTTGGAGGTTCTTGCTTCCACTTGGAGATTGGGAACCTCTTACTCATCACCAGTCGAATTCAATGAGGCAAGTGTCATTGAGGAAGATTCTGGAAGCTTCCTGGGTCTTGACACCTCTTGGAATGAACTTGCCATTTGTCAACTCTCGCTCAGCGCACCCTGGTAGTGCTTCTACCTGTGTTGCAGTGCAGGTAGCCAGTGTTGGCTTTGACATTCAGCGCAGACAGCTAGTGGAGCCACTGAATTGATCCTGAATTGACTTGTTTTTGAGCAGTTTCTGGTGGAGAACTTCTGTGAATTGTTGTGGTTTGTTAGCCTTGTTCCTCTAGGGGTAGGAACAACATGTTTAGGGACTTTGGATCCCTTAGATTATGGACATTTCATGCTCAATGTTGTAAGGCACAAAAATGTCTATAACACCTATTCCTGTAGTTGTGAGGTTATCTGTTGAACAGTGTCCCAAGACACAAGAAGAGGAAGACGACATGTCCCGTGTTCCATATGCAAGTGTAGTCGGTAGCCTGATGTATGCAATGGTCTGTAATAGACCAGACATTGCACATGCAGTAGGAGTATTGAGCAAGTTTATGTCAAAACCAGGGAAGAAGCATTGGATAGCAGTGAAGCGAGTTTTCAGGTATTTGCGTGGCACTAGTGATTATGGTTTGTGCTACCAAGGAAGACCAGGATTGGACAGAGTGTTTGATATTCATGGCTTTGTTGATGCATACTGGGCTAGAGATCTGGATCAGAGAGGATCTACAAGTGGGTATGTGTTTAACCTATTTGGAGGTGCAGTCAATTGGATGAGTAAGAAACAATCTGTAGTGGCACTATCAACTACACAGGCAGAATACATGGCAGCCACTCATGCAAGCAAGGAAGCAGTTTGGTTGTAGAGATTGTGTTCAAGTATGGGGTTAGTACAGGAAGCTATAGGGATAGATTGTGACAGCCAAAGTGCAATTTTCTTGGCAAAGAACCCTACATATCATTCAAATACAAAGCACATTGATGTTCAGTATCACTTTGTGAGGGATATGATAGAAGACAAAAAGGTGTTGCTGGTAAAGGTGGACACTTTGAAGAATACTGCAGATGCATTGACAAAATCTGTGAGCTCTGAGAAGTTCTCTTGGTGTAGAGAAACAATGGGTGTTGCATGGCTAGATAAATGACTAAGCTCTCTTGTGGCCCCTTGTGGAGATAAAACAACATGTGGGAGAATGTTGGGTTGTGTTATATTCTTTCCACAACTAGCCCATGTAGTTAATCTGGGGTTAGAGGGGGGGAGGTCACATGGGGTTTGAGGTGTACCCGTAACCCCACTTAATGGGGTCCAGGGCAGCACCCTGGAAAATTTTGGTTTTGGACCCTATGTTAGGTTGGGCGGACCCACCTATGGTTTGTGCATGATTTTCGCACATGTTTTTTGGACGCGATGGTTTTCGGTCCATGGTATTGTATGCTTCAACATGTATAAATATGTATTATAACATTGAAAGGAATATAATGAAAATTCAAGCTGGTAGTCCCAGTTTTGGGATCCAAGGGAAATCTCTATGTATATGTGTTTTATGTATTATGCTCTCGCATTGTTTATTTTATATGTTTAAGAATTCGTATGCAAGTAATTTCTGTACTGGGTTAAAACCTACAACTGGATCAATCACTACTACAAGTCGTGAGGGGAGATTGAGTTGCATCTAGGGTCTAGGGGTTCTTTACTATGGTATTTGAAAATATGGAGGATAGATACCCAATATTTTATGGAGGACCCTACTTCTTTTCATCAACAGGTCTATATATGCACCCGTGGATGGAAAATTTCACTCCAGAAAAGGATATTTTTACTAGAGTTCCAGTTTGGGTCAAGTTGTAATCATTACCCCTTGACTACTGGATACCTTCAACCCTAAAGCACATAGGAATCACACTAGTGTTGGAGAATCTAATTCCAACCACCTGTTAGGTGTTAATCCATGTGTCAGTTTATTTGAGTTTAGTCCAGTCCAGTTAAATTTATTTGAGAGTTTCACTCCAGTCATTAATTATAATTGTCTCCTATGTAATCTTATTTAAGTGTTAATAATATTGAGAAGAGTATCTATACTCCACGTTTTTCATTCCTTAACATGGTATCAGAGCCTGATCTGCGTAAGACTCCTTGAGAGTAGAATTTCATTTTATTTTATTTTTGCTCATAAATAATAGCAAAGGCCGTGACGAGCACAAGGATGAGAAAGCGAGAGAAAGTGCGACAACAAAAAAATTTTGCACTTTTGAAGAAAAGAAAGTGTGACAAAGAGTGCCAAATTTATGAAATTGTATAATTTTTGGGTCTGTTGCACCTTGTTTGTGACTATAGTGCGTAACCTTGTGCTCCAATCTGTGTTGGGTAGTGCACAACTTGAAATCTTGAAACACGTGGCCAACGTAAAATGAAGGGGGAGTGTTGGAGAATCTAATTCCAACCACCTGCTAGGTATCAATCCAGATGTCACATTCTATTTGAGTTTAGTTTAGTTCAATGAAGTTTAGTTGAGAATTTCACTCCAATCATTAATTACTACTATCTTCTATGTAATATTATTTAAGTGTTGATAATATTTAGAAGAGTATCTTTGCTCCATGTTTTTCATTCAACTAGGAAAGTTTATTAAGATAACAAAGGAAACACTTTAGGGAAGATATATATCATATGCAAAAATTTGTGTGGAAATTGATGTTTCAGGTGCACATCCTGAAGCAATCAAACTACAATTTAGGGATGAAATATGGTTACAATCGGTAGATCACAAGAAGATTCCCTTTAGGTGCAGACATTGTCATGAACATGGCAACCCGATCCAGGAATTCCCTCTAAATATACTTGAGGAATAGGTGAAAGAACAAGAACGAAATGATGATGAAGGTTTTGTGAGACCAAACACAAGGGGGTGCGCTAACAAAAAACATCAACCAAGAAATAAAGGAGGCAGAATGGCACAAAGGAATAGATTTGAAATCTTTTATGAAGAAAATTCAGAGCCTCACAAGAATGAAGAATATAAAATAGAGGAGCATGTAGAAGAAAAAGAGGAAGAAATGCTACAGCTGCCAGAATATTTTGGATAAAACTTGAACATATGGTATCTGTGTAAAGACTTTGAAGGATATGTTGAGATGACCCCAAGTGAGATAGGTACAAAAGACCCATATCTATAGGAAATAGTGGAAAGGGAAGGGATTGACCTTCAGAATATGGTGGAACAAGTCGAGAAACAAGGATTAGAGGTCATCCCAGCAGAGCAGATGGATAGAATCTAATACCTATTACCAATGAGAGAAGAGGCTAAATTACGAGGCCATAAATAGCCACATGAAAACATAAGGGAGATGGGAGTTAAAGCAATAGGATGTCAGCCAATATTAGCGTCATGAAACATCCAATGGAAAAGAGGGAGGAAGTCTAACATTGTAGCTCTCGAGGAGTTGGGAGCAATGTTGATCAATTAAAGCAAGATTGTTGGGTCCCTATAATACTAGTGATTACCCCATTACTATTCTAGTTATACCCCTTATTAATATTTTTGTGCCCCTACTGCCCCCATATTGTTATCACTGTGCCCCATAGAATCCCTCTATTGTTATTTTTGTGGCTTTATATTATTATTGTTAGGTCGGCTGGATTATATTGCTAATCCTTAGACTCCTATATATAGAAAGGAGGTTTTGTCATTTGAAATCCAAGAATTTTTCATTTATGTAATGTAAAGGAGGTTTCCCCCTCGAAGAGGCTGAATTCTAAGGCGTTGATCTATCTTTTCTATCTTTTCTTGAGTTGGTTTCATAACATTTGGTATCAGAGCTTTGGATTCTAGGGTTTCGCTGCTCCAAACAGGTCATCGTGGAATTTTTGCTATAACGTTTTTCTGTGACGTTTCAAAATTTTCAAAAAAAAAACTCATTTGAGAAGAAATCGCGTTGAACCTTGGGTCCGAATTTCAGAGCTTTTCGCGCGATATTTGCGGAGATATGATCTGAGGAAGTTGGTCTTTTTGCAGACTCCTGAATTACATTCAAAACAGGTGACCTCGGGAAAATCGTCATAACTTTCTCTCTGGGGATCGGATTGAAATTTCATAAGAAGGTACAAAAAGAGGACGGACTATAATTTCTTGTATGCATTTTTCAGATCTAAAGGTCGAAACAGTGACTCGTGGCACGTCGTACAAGTTCGCTCTACTAAACTAGTCTATAAGCAAGTCACTGTGGTAGATTTCACATAACTCTTCCTTGGAGAATCCAATTTGGGTCAAACTTGGGGCATTGGAAAGAGGACACAGAGGGCTAATACAGTTCACAAATTCAGAACTAGATGATTGGAAAGTACAGAGATACATCAGAGGCAATATCGAGCTCCTACAAAGTGAAAAAAGGTGTGTAGATTTTCTTAAATTTTTGCTTAAGCTCGGTTTGAAAATTTATTTTGAAGGAAATCAAAGGGCACAGTAGAGCATTATTATTGGTAACTGATGCCCCGAGGAAAGAAAATGCAAACACCTAGTAAGGAACCTGAAAGCTCTAGCATGACTCATGAAGCAGAGGAAGAAATGCAACATGATATATCAAAATTACAAGACCAAGTGCAACAACTGTCCCTTGCACAAAAAGGAACAGAATCTAAGATGGATGGTTTAAAGAAAGATGTAGAAGCTAAGATGGATGGTTTAAAGAAAGGTGTAGAAGCTAAGATGGACTGTTTAAAGAAAGGCATAGAAGCTAAGATGATTGACGTGGAAGCTAAGATGGATGATTTGAAGATAGATTTGAAGACAGACATGGACGAATTGAAGATAAATATGAATAAGTTGCTACAAGAAATGGTCCCTAAGGGTGAAAGGGTACTAAAGGAAACTCATGATGAGAACAAAATAAATGTTAATCATGATTCCATAGACGCTAATGTTGGATCGAAGACTCACCATATTCCAAAAATCGATATGAGGAAGTTTGATGGCAAGGATCCTGCCACATGGATATTACAGATGGAGCAATTCTTCGATCTCAATAATGTGCAAAACACACAAAAGGTACGTATGGAAACTTTATATTTGGAACCAAATCAGTTTGTATGGTATCAATGGCTTTTCTCTCATAAACCATTTATCACTTGGGCAATTTTTACGGAAGAATTGATAGCACATTATGAGGATACAAAAAGCAACACTTTTTTTAGCCAATTGATAAGTCTCAAACAAAAGGGTTCAATAATGGAACACATTGAGGAGTTCCAAAAATTGAACATAAGGGTAAAATATATTCCAGAGGAGCATAGGATTGATGTGTTCATAGGGTCTTTAAAGGATAATATCCAACATGATGTTCGCCTTTGGGAAACTGATTCATTAGAGAAGGCATTCAGGTTAGCAAGAAAAATAGAAAGCAAAATTATGGCAACTAGGAAGCATACCACTCACAACTATAAAGACGGAAGTGTTGTTGCCCTAAGTCTTCCACAACCTAAAAGGTTGACACCACAACAATTGGAAGAAAAAACAGCAAAAGGGCTTTGTTACAGTTGTGATAGAAAATACACTAAAGGTCATAAGTGTGCTAAGAATAAATTATTCTACATAGATTGTGAAGAGGAAGAAGAAAAGGAGCAGGAAAGGTCAAAAAAAGAGGATATACTCTAGGAACAAAGCCTAGATGAAGAACAAATAAATCCGACCATATCTTGTAATGCATTGGCGGGAATTACCACTCCTCAAACCATCAAGATAGAAGGACAAATCAAGAAGAAAAAGGTAATAGTGTTGATTGATTCAGGAAGCACCCACAATTTTATTCATTGTATGGTAGCAAAAGAATTGAATTTCTTCCTTTATCCAGCACCAAAGTGTCAAGTGATGATTGCAAATGGAGGAACAATAAATTGCTCTGGAAAGTGCCATAATATCAAGCTATCCATGGGAGAATATGTATTGACTAGCCCAATGCTTTCCATTCCAATGGGAGGTGTTGATGTTGTACTAGGAGTCCAATGGCTACAATCCCTGGGTACAATAGCTTTTAATTTTCAAGAACTTTTCATCAAATTTTCTATGGAAGGAAAGGAAGTTGAATTAAGGGGTATTGCAGGGAAACCAGGAAAGATAATCAGCTCTAATAGTATGACAAAGCTTCTAAAAAAGGAGCAAAGAGGTGTAATTGCACAATTATGCTCGCTAGATGTTTCCACATCGGAATCATCTATTTCTCCAGATCTCCAAAAAGTCCTAGACAATCATTCCAAGGTATTTGAGACTCCCAAAGGTCTCCCACCTATGCGTGATCATGATCATGCTATTCATCTGATTCCAGGAAGTGTTCCTCCAAACATCAGGCCGTACAGATATCCCTATGTCCAAAAGAGTGAAATTGAACGTATGGTTGCAGAAATGCTAGAGGCTGGTATAATTCAACCGAGTCAAAGTTCTTTCTCTGCTCCGTAGTATTGGTGCACAAGAAGGATGGATCATGGCGCATGTGTCCGGATTATAGGGAGCTCAACAAGCTCACTATTAAAGATAAGTTCCCCATTCCTGTCATTGATGAATTACTGGATGAATTGCATGGATCAATTTACTTCACCAAGTTGGATCTTCGTTCAGGATATCATCAAATCAGAATGAAGACTGAAGACATTCCGAAAACAGCATTTAGAACTCATGAGGGTCATTATGAATTTTTGGTCATGCCTTTTGGCCTTACCAATGCACCTTCAACATTTCAAGGTTTGATGAATTCAATTTTCAAACCATTCCTTAGAAAATTTGTGTTAGTATTTTTTGATGATATACTAATCTACAACAAGTCTTGGAAGGATCATGTTGAACATGTTGACAAGGTGCTACAACTATTGAAGGAGAAACAATTATATGCAAAAAGATCCAAATGTTTCTTTGGAGTCCAGGAGGTGGAATATTTGGGTCATATTGTATCTCATGAAGGAGTTAAGGTAGACCCTAGCAAAATTAAAGCCATTAAGGAATGGAAAATCCCCACATCCATAAAGCATCTGCGAGGATTTCTCAGGTTGACAGGGTATTATCGCAAGTTTGTTAAGAATTATGGGAGAATAGCAGCACCTCTAACAACATTATTGAAGAAAGATGCATTTTCATGGACTCCGGAAGCAACAAAGGCCTTTGAACATCTTAAAGAGGCAATGTGCCAAGCACCGGTCTTAGCTACACCAGACTTCACAAAAACCTTTATTGTGGAATGTGATGCTTCAGGAAATGGAATTGGTGTTGTTCTAATGCAAGATGAAAGACCCATTGCTTTTGAAAGTCGTCCAATCAAGGGAAAGTTTTAAGCAAAGCTATTTATGAGAAGGAAATGTTGGCAATACTCCATGCACTTAAGAAATGGCGACCCTACCTAATGGGTAGACACTTCAAGGTAAAAATGGATCATGATAGCCTTAAATACTTTTTACAACAAAGATTATCCTCTGAAGAGCAACAAAAGTGGGTCACAAAGATGTTGGGTTATGACTTTGAAATCATCTACAAAAAAGGGAAGCAAAATTGGTGGCAGATGCACTCTCAAGAAAGGATGAGGATGTGGAAGCATTGTTGTGCACCATTTCTATTATCCAACCAGATTGGTTAAACGAAGCAAGGGAGGAATGGAAGAATGACGAAGAAGTGTGGGCACTTATTCGAAAGCTACAACAATATTCCAGTACTTCTGGTACATTTAGCTGGAAAAATGATTTGTTATGGTACAAAGATCTCTTATACCTATGTAAGAATTCCCAGCTAAAACAAAAGATTCTTATGGAATTTCACACTTCTCCCTTAGGAGGGCACTCATGATTTTTAAAAACTTACCACAGGGTTAAGAAGGAATTTTTTTGGGATGGCCTTAAATCAGATATTCAAAAGTTTGTGGCTGAATGTTTGGTTTTCCAACAAAATAAAGTTGAAACAATTAAGACATCGGGTCTATTACAACCTTTATCCATTCCAAGCCAACGTTGGGAGGAGGTTTCAATGGATTTTATCACAGGTTTACCCAAGTCTGAGGGAAAGAGTGTCATCATGGTGGTAGTTGACAAACTTACCAAGTATGCACACTTTTGTGCATTATCACATCCATTTAAAGCCAGTACAGTTTCTACTACATTTATGGAAACAATTCAAAAGCTACATGGAAACTCAAAGATTATTGTAAGTGACAGAGATCCCATTTTCACTGGAAATTTTTGGACAGAATTATTTTCTTGTCTTGGTACTCAGTTAGCTCATAGCTCATCTTATCATCCTCAATCTGATGGGAAAACTGAGATAGTAAACAAATGTTTGGAAGGATATCTTCGTTGCTTTGTATCTGATAAATAGACACAATGGGTCAAATGGTTGCCTCTGGCTGAATGGTGGTATAACACTTCCTTCCATACAGCAACAAAAATGACCCCATTTATGGCACTTTATGGGTATCAACCACTATCCATCACATCATATTTAAGAGAAAATTCTAAGGTTCAGGCAGTGGAACGTCACATCGAACATCAACAACAAGTCCTCCAACTCTTAAAGGATAACCTCGTGTTGGCACAGAATAGAATGAAACAACAAGCAGATCAACATCGCAGCGAAAGAAGTTTTGATGTAGGTGATTGGGTATTCCTACGGCTACAACCATATAAGCAAATGTCCCTCAAGCAAGCTAAGAAGGATAATAAATTATCACCAAAGTATTATGGTCCATACAAGGTGTTGCAAAAGATTGGTACTATGGCATACAAATTGGAGCTTCCTGCAGCTTCTCGATTGCACCCAGTTTTCCAAGTTTCATGTTTAAAGAAGGTTATAGGCGACAAGCTCCCAGTTCAAACAATATTGCCAAAACTTGACGAGGAAGGAAAAATTAAATTGGAACCGGAAGCAGTCACAGAAACAAGAACTCGACAGCTATGAAATCGTTCAATTTCAGAGTATCTTATCAAGTGGAAGAACTTATCCGCTGAAGATTCCACATGGGAGGATGAGAATTTTATGCAGAAGTATCCAGAACTACTCAAGCGTTGAGGACAACATTTTTTTGAAGGAGAGGGGCATGTTGGGTCCCTATAATACTAGTGATTACCCCATTACTATTGTAGTTATACCCCTTATTAATATTGTTGTGCCCCTATTGCCCCCATATTGTTATTACTGTGCCCCATAGAATCCCTCTATTGTTATTTTTGTGGCTTTATATTATTATTGTTAGGTCGGTTGGATCATATTGCTAATCCTTAGACTCCTATATATAGAAATGAGGTTTTGTCATTTGAAATCCAAGAATTGTTCATTTATGTAATGTAAAGGAGGTTTCCCCCTCGAAGAGGCTAAATTCTAAGGCGTTGATCTATCTTTTCTATCTTTTCTTGAGCTGGTTTCGTAACAAAGATGAGATTGCTAAGCTCACAACCCAATATCTATAGTTAAAAACTAAAGTTCTAATATGGAATGGAAGGGGCATAAGTAGCCTTAGAAAACAAAGATTGCTTAAGAAAAATACAAAAATGGAACAATCATGTCTTGTTTCCTTCAGGAAACGAAATGTTCCATAAAGAATATTAAGGAGGTAAGAAGGAAACTAGGAAGGGCTTTTACTTTCTTGAGGTAGCAATGCAAGGTTCTGCAAGTAGTTTGGTGACTTGGTTGAACCCTCAGGTCCTGAATCTAATTGATGTAAAAGCCACTAGATCTTACTTATAAGTGTAAATGTAGGTCATAAGGGTCCTGTTAGGGTCCTATAATTTATAGGATCTCAAGGTGATTGGTTATTTTATTTCAGAAATCTCATATTGTAAATAATATTCCATGTTGTAAATTATTTCCAAAAAAGGTCAAAACCTTGAGAAAATAAAAAAATATGCTTGCAAGTCAAAATGCAGCATTAGATAATAATTAAGTGTGTTTATATTAAATTAATCACATCATTTAAATGTGATTAAATAAATTGTAATAAGGCCTTGGTACTATAACTTTGATTTTATTGTAAAATTGATAATGAAAAAAGGAGATTTGTCATATATGGTTAAAATGTGCACATCTTCCGCGCTCGATTTTTAGTGAACATTCGATCTAATGGCACCCAATCTAATTCAGACCCCCTCGCCTTATCTCCCTTTATCGGTTGGTGGGGGGGGGGGTGTGGTTTTACCCCCGGGCCCTGTTGCTACGTGTCCACTCCTCAACATTTCAGACCCCCCTTCACTAATACCACAATCTGCCTCTACCCCCTCCAAAAGTGGTATCTGCTCATTTCCGCAAACCGCCTTCCCGATTGCATCACATCCCACTTCCACTTAACGGCCACTTCTCAACCGCCACGTATCCTCCGCCTATTACTCTCGCCCTGCTTCCACTCAACTGCCACTTCACTACCGCCACGTATCCTCCGCCTATTAATATCACCCCAACGTCCACCCGCCATGTCCCCCCTCATATTCCACTCCTATTCTGCCACCTAATCATATTTCCACCAACGTTGTACCTCCATGTCACCTCCTGCCTCCACGTCATATGTCTGTTTCATGGTTAGTTAAATTATGTTTTTCTTTACCTATACAACATGGTAATTTCAAACATGGTTTACAAACAACTGAGAATTAATTTTCAAAATAAGAATTAGGTTTTTGTTTCTAACATCCTCATGCAAAACAACCTCTCTCAGTTTTGTAACAACTATTATGGATTGGGAGATTCAGATGAATCTTTGCAGGTATATTTTCCTGAATTTTCATGTTTTCAGACAGTGTTTTCAAATGCGGTTTTCGAGCAACTGGAAATGAATTTTCAAAAAACGAAAGAGGTTTTGGTTTCCAATATCATCATTTACAAAAACCTTTCTCTGTTTTCTAACAAAAATTATGGTTTAGGATATAAAAAGGTATTACAGGACCTTATTTTTCAGAATTTCGAGAGGAAAAAGCTCTAAGACAATTAGTGACTTAGATGCTACCTCATCAAATAAGAGTTGCTATCAAATTTGAATTTCTCTTCTTCGTCATCATAAATCTGCGAAGACAGTGCCAAGTAGATTCATTAGTTTTGAATGTCCTATATTTTAGTTCTATTTGTGTAATACAGTTTGAGATATTTGTAAACAAATCTTGATATCTTTTCAAGATATTTTAGTTTATAATTTGTATAAATACTTCACAGTTTGAAGTATTACAGGTTGATTGTTGATTGTTGAATATAATTTCTGTTGGGTCGTGTTATATTCTTTCCACTACTAGCCCACGTACTTAACCGGGGGATTAGAAGGGGGGCGGAGCCCCCCCCCTCGTTGCGCCGATTGCATAGCGGGGGGCAGTCACAGGGGGCTTGAGGGGAAAATTTTGGTTTTGGACTCTATATTAGGTTGGGTGGACCTACCTATGGTTTTTTGCATGTTTTTCACACATGGTTTTGGATGCGATGGTTTTCGTTCCATGGTTTTGGACGCGATGGTTTTTTGGTCCAAGGTATTTGATGCTTCGGCATGTATAAATATGTATTGAAACATTGAAAGGAACATAATGAAAAATCAAGCTGGTAGTCTTGGTTTTGGGATCCAGGGGAAAATCTTTGTGTATATGTGTTTTATGTGTTATGCTCTCACATTGTTTATTTTTTGTGTTTTAGAATTCGTATGCAGGTAATTTCTGTACAAGGTTAAAACCTACATTTGGTTTCAGAGTTGTTTTGGCTTCAAGGGGACGCCTTTGTTGCTGAGGGGTTTCGCTCGGGCCTGTGGTAGACCCTGTTCAATGGGAGATCTGTGGGATCAATTCTGGTGGTGAAAGAAGATGGCGAGCAGTAGAAAGATAGAGATCGAGAAATTTAATGGTCAGAGTTTTGAGTTATGGAAACTCAAGATGGAGGATCTATTGGTGGATAAAGATCAGTGGATCGCAGTAGATCCAGGTACCAAACCAACGGGAGTGTCCAATGAAGAATGGAAGAAGTTGGATCGAAAGGCAAAGAGCACAATATGATTGTGTGTCTTAGATTCAGTATTGTTGAATGTATCAGGGGAAGCTACGGCTAAGGCTTTGTGGGACAAGTTGGGGACTTTGTACCAATCTAAGTCTCTAGTGAATAAACTGTTCCTACGGAAAAAGTTGTATAACCTAAGGATGAAAGATGGAGACTCGATGACAGAGCATCTGAACGCATTTAATACTGTGGTAAGTCAATTATTATATGTTGATATTAAAATTTCAGATGAAGATAAGTGCATCAATTTGTTGTGTTCTCTACCAGATTCGTGGGAAAGTCTGGTTATTGCAATGGGTAGCAATGCAACTGCCTTTCAGTTTGATGAAATAGTATCATCCTTGCTGACGGAGGAAATGAGACAGAAAAATATGGAGAGCCAGAATGGTGATGCCTTGTCTATACGAGTACAGTCCCAGAACAGAAACGAAAATAAGTCATCGAGTGGGAGATTTAAATCTAGAGGGAGATCTAAATCTCCAGGAAAACTTGTAAAGGTGGTGTGCTGGATATGCGGAAAGGAAGGGCACTACAAAAGGGACTGTAAATCTAAAGCTTCTGATAAAGGAAATGGATTTGATGATGCTCCTTCTACAGAGGCAAAAACCACCTCAGATGAAGGTGGGGATGTGTACTTGGCTTCTTCAAGTACACATGTAGATCATTGGGCATGGTTGATTGACTCAAGTGTATCCTTTCACTTCACTCCCCATAGAGAGTGGTTCTGCGAGTATGAGAAATATGATGGTGGTGATGTCTTCTTGGGGGATGAAAAGAAGGCTAGAATCGTTGATCGTGGAAAAGTAAAGTTGAAGTTGCAAGGTGGAAGGGTTAGAACACTTTCGGGTGTTCTGCATATTCCTGCATTAGCCAGAAATATGATTTCTGTAAGCAAGCTGGATGATGCAGGTGTAAAAACAGTGTTCGAGAAGGATACTTGCAAGATGGTTTGGGGGGCGCTGGTATTGATGCGGGGAGTTCGTATTGGAAATTTGTACAAGTTGCAAGGTATCACTATTGTTGATGGGTGCAACAGTTACGTGGTTCCGGAAAGTGGAGTAGAAAATCTAGTGGTCTCTGGAGAGAAGACCATGCTATGGCATCAAAGGCTTGGTCATATTGGAGAGAAGGGCCTTCGAATACTTCATGGTAAAGGTATGGTAGAAGGTATGAGTAATAGCCCTCTGGATTTTGATTTCTATGAAAATTGTGTATATGGGAAGCAGAATCAGGTGAGTTTCCCCTCTAGTGGTAAGAGGGCGAAACAAATATTAGAGCTTGTGCACAATGATGTGTTTGGACCTGTGAAGGTTCCATCACTAGGTAAGTTTGTGTATTATGTATAATTTATAGATGACTTCTCCAGGAATACATGGATATATTTCCTTAAGAAGAAATCTGAAGTCTTTGACAGGTTTAAAGAATTTAAGGCTCTAGTGGAAAACTAGACAGAGAAGAACATAAAGGTGCTGAGGACAGATAACGGTGGAGAGTTTTGCAGTAAAGAATTTGAAGGATTCTATAAAAAGTGTGGCATAGCACGGAAAAAGACTACTCCATATACACCTCAGCAAAATTGAGTTGCAGAAAGAATGAACAAGACGTTGATGGAAAGGGCAAGAAGCATGCTCAGTGGTGCCAGGTTAGGACAGGAATTCTGGGCAGAGGCGGTGGATACTGCATGTTACCTGGTCAACAGATCACCTTCATCAGTGTTGGAGGATAAGACTCCAAAAGAGGTATGGACTAGTAAGAAACCCTCTCTTTCACATCTGAGAATACTTGGATGTGATGCATATGTACATGTTCCAAAGGATAAATGAACCAAGTTGGATAGTAAATCTGAAAAGTGCATCTTTATTGGGTATAAGGATGGTTTAAAGGGTTATAAGCTTTGGAACCCAGTAACAAGGAAGGTTGTGTACAGTCGAGATGTGGTGTTCAGAGAGGTGAAAGATGTTATTAAACAAGAAGTCCAACCAAAGGAACCTGAGAAGATAGAGTTTGAGCTAAAGGAGGAAGAATCAAACTCTACAGCAGAGGAGGAATCAGAAGATGAAGAGCCACAAACTCCGGGTGTGAGCAGATCAATTTGAGAAAGAAGGCAACCAGAAAGGTATAGTCCATTTGCTTTCTGTTCAAATTTTGCTTTATCGGTTACTGATGATGATCCTAGAACTGTGAAGGAAGCAGTAGATTCAGAGGATGGCAAACTCTGGAAAGAGGCCATGGTTGATGAAATGGCATCTTTGCACAAAAATGAGGCTTGTGATCTAGTGGAGTTGTCGGCTTGAAGGAAACCCAATGGCAGCAAATGGGTGTTCAAGAAAAAGACAAATGCAGAAGGAAAGGTGGAGAAATACAAAGCTCGGTTGGTAGCAAAAGGTTATTCCCAGGTGCCGAGAATTGATTTTGGTGATATTTTTTTCTCCTATTGCCAAGGTAACTTCTTTTATATTACTTTTATCTATGGATGTTGCTTTTGATTTTGAGGTACAATAGATGGATGTGAAGACAACATTTCTTCACAGGGATTTGGAAGAGGAAATCTACATGAAGCAACCTGAAGGCTTTGTGGTGAAGGGTAAGAAAGAACTAGTATGCAACTTAAATAAGTCTTTGTATCGGTTAAAATAGTCACCAAGCATGTGGTATCAGAAATTTGATACATTTATACGGGGACTTGGCTTCACCATAAGCAAAGCAGATCACTATGTGTATTTTAAATTAATTGGTGACCATGTTATTTATCTGGTCTTGTATGTGGATGATATGTTGCTGGTTGGAAATGACAAAGAAATTATCCAAGATTTGAAGACCCAATTGTCCTCCAAATTCGACATGAAAGATCTTGGTGCTGCAAGGTGCTGCAAACTATATTTTGGGCATGGAAATCAAAAGAGATCGAGAAAAGATGAAGCTCTGGTTAAACCAGAGGAAGTATGTCGAGACAATACTACAAAGGTTTAATATGCAGGATAGTAAACCAGTGAAGGTTCCTGTAATTGTGAAGTTATCTGTTGAACAGTGTCCCAAGTCACAAGAAGAGGAAGAGAACATGTCCTGTGTTCCATATGCAAGTGCAGTCGATAGCCTGATGTATGCAATGGTTTGTACTAGACCAGACATTGCATATGCAGTGGGAGTATTGAGAAAGTTTATGTCAAAACTAGGGAAGGAGCACTAGAGAGAAGTGAAGCGAGTTTTCAGGTATTTGCGTGGCACTAGTGATTATGGTTTGTGCTACCAAGGAAGACCAAGATTTGTTATAGACATTTTTGGGCACTGCAACCCCAAGCATAAAATGTCCATAAACCAAGGGCTTCTAAGTCCCTAAAAGTGTTGTTCCAACCCCTAAAAGAACAAGGTCAACTAATTATAGCTTCTCCCAGAAGTTATCCATCAAAAACTACTCAAAACTGGTCAAAACTGGATCTTTTCACCTGCTCCATAGGCAAAGTGTGTTGCATCTCACCTAAGTACACACAGTGGGTGCGTTGCATTTCAAAAAGCCCTTCTATGGGGTGTGATGGGTGAGAAGAGACAAATGGCAGTGTCAATCCGCGAGGTGGAGAAGCATGGAATCTTCCAGAAACTTCTCCTGTGACACTTGCCTCTCTGAATTCGACCAAGGATGAGTAAGAGATCATCAATCTCCAAGTGGAAGCAAGAACTATCAGAGGGAAGACACTAATCAAATCACAAGCTGACTCATCTCCCTTACAGACATCTATATATGGATCCCTCATCCCAGAGATCCAGAGGCTGGAATTTTGCATCTTGTAAGGAATTGTTGTTGGTTTCTTGAGGCAACATCATAGTGTTGGGTGATCTAAGCTTTGCATGAGGTGAAGAAGGGCTTACTTGCTGAGAGGATGATGCTGGGTCAGAACAACTGGTTGTAACTCTCTTGGCTCTTTCTTGATTATAAATAAAGCTATTCAAGTTTTCCTCCATACTCTTGTGTAATTTATGTTTTGTGCATTTGTATGGTCAATTTACATCTGATCCTAGATTGTTTATGATAATAGATCCATGTTCTCGTATAGTGTTATGCTGCTTTGATTCTACAGGTACTCTGTGAAGCTGGGTATACAAGAAAGCAAGTAGCAAAGGACTATCAGAAGAGAGAGGAATCGAGCAAGGAACCAAGCGCAAGACAGAGGTTGGTCTCCTTTATTCTTCTCTCATCTATCTTTCATAAAGGAAAACGAAAGTAGTTTTACTTTGTTTGTTTCTAAGGTAGCTACCCGCCTTAGTGGGATTAGCAGTTCTGCATAGACACTTTTCCCTGTAACAAAATGGCGACTCCACTGGGGAGCGACTAGGTTGTTTGTTTATCTACATTTGTTTACTTTATAAACTTACAGACAGAGCCTGAAGTTTAGCCAAGTAGCCTTCGAACTGCATTTGCTATGCAAATGCAAAGTAGATAAATGTCGCTTCAGTCAATCTCAAGGTTTTGTTTATGAATTAAACAACTGGTTTACAAACTCTCTAATTTCCCTTGTGGTGGCTCTAGTAACCTCCTTAGATCTACCCCTGTGATTGATTTACTGATTACCACTTGCTCGGCCAAAATCCCTGAACTGAACTGCAAACTATGACCCGGAACCTAATCAAAGTCTCGTCCCTGGTCCAGCGCACTGTCTGTTCTGTGAATCTCAAATTCAGCGCACTTCCCAAGTGTAGTAGGTGTGTTGCATTTCAAATTCACTGTGTTACAGGTGCGCTGATCAGACTAGGCATTGTTCCTAAATTTTGGTTTCTGTGTTCACTCTTTTCAGATCTATTCAAGAGCTGCCTATAGTCAGTACACCTCTGTTTGAAACCCCTTTCCTTTCTTTTATTCCGCCTCCATTGTGCAAAGAACTGTAAATGTTTTTTTGTATTTGTTGAGTCATTTTCAGTTCTCCTTTGCAAATAAGTAATGTAATTGTACCGTTGTTTCTTGATTTGAAAGTGTCGCAAGTGTCGTTCTCAGTCATAGAAGAGAGTCTGATTGCTCTTGATAGTCGATTACCCTGTTACTATTGTATTTGATCTGAATTAGTAGTTTTTCTAGTGTCAAAAGCAAGCTTTCATTTCCAAATCGCAAAGTGTTGTCATTGTCTCCATTTTGATTTTGAAAAGAAACTTGTTAGTAATTGTCGCTTTGAAAAGTAATTCAGATTTGCGCATTAGCTTTCTTTTTATCATTCACATATTAAGAAGGTTGAAAACAAATACATGCATGTGCATTTGCATTTAGATTGTTTGATTGGTTTGATTTAGGACAGTGCATATAGTGTGTGCTCTTTGCTCTTTGTTGAAAAAATATTGTCTTTCTTTCCTTAGTAGCTAGGATTTTCATTGCACAAAGAAGATAAAACGACTGTTTATCATCTTATATTGCATTTTAGGAATTGTACATCTACATCACACGGTGAACCTGAAAGGAAAATTTCTTAAGCAAGATCAACTATAAAATAAATTTAATGAATCTAACAACGCTTTGGAACCTAACGCACAACATCTAGAAGTCTAGGCTAGAGACGTATTCCGGCGTCGTAAAGCCTGGTAACTGTTGTTCTCACTGTTGCTTGGGTGATTCCTCCACTTTGAGATGATATGTGCCAGTACGGACTTGTGCTCCCACGTACCGTCGAGTATATTTTGGGAGACCACAATAGGCTTAATCCTTTATCCATAGGAAGCCGTGTCTGTCGCCCTATCGATCGCAATGCACTGAACACAGCATTCGGGAAGATTGACTGCCGTACCGTAAAAATTATTCTGCAGTTTTGCGATTGGTTTGGTAATCCCTATGCCTAGATTTCCAAAGCAGTCCCTTTCGTTCCTTTTCAGACTCCTTAACAGAAAAGGTCCATCTGAGCACTTGTCACTTCAGGCTCATTAAAAATCAAAGGCGACTAGATTCGTCTTTTGTTTTTTCTCGACTCTTAAAAATTGAAAAAACAAGTTGTGTCAAAGCGTCTAAAATTAATCTAATTCGGAAACATACTTCCCCTTGATTTTTAGTTGATCGAGTAATCCGCAATCATGGAAGAAAGTCAATTGAAACCCCGTCATTCGCGGAGGCTTACGAGTCAACCGTCTTTGTCTCCAGAATCGGAACTATTACGGACAAAGCGAACTCGTTAACCGGGTCCAAATCTCCTGGTAAAGTTAGAACAAGTGTTCCAACACCATCAGAGGCTCCAGTTACTCCAAACATTTCTGGTATCCCTGCCTTTACAGAAGAAGTTCAGCAGCCACCGAAGGACAGTAGTACTGATCCTAGTTTGAGGATAAACACTTGTGCTACTGAACCAGTTTCATCTACAACCGGTTCGGAGAGTGTTGTTCCCCAAACATCTGTCGCTGCAGATTCCATACCTTCTTCGGCACCAGAAATATTTTACGAACCTGACGGTCTACCTCTTCCACCTAGTCTGATTGCTATAGAAGAGATTGTTGAGGATCCTCCATCTAGTACTCCATCGCAATTTGGAGTCGGGATCACTCTGTATCCTTCTTCATCAGAAATTAGTCTACCGCCAGCAAAAACTCCTGTAGAATCGCTAGTTAATCTTTTGTATAGACTAGAAATGTCTGAACAACCGTCGACATCTAGGACTGTGTCGTCCGACACAGCGATAGCAGAACTTCCTGCTATCACTCTAACAATGTTCGTCAGTATACCATCTGTCCCAACTAGCTCTCAATCGCTAGAAGGGGCCCACTCAGGGGCTATTTCGACAATATGGTCCGTTCCTGTTTGTTCATCCGAAATAGTATCCGAAAACTCTTATGTTGAGTCTCAACAAATTGATCCTTCAGGATGTCAATTTGGGCAGTCCGGTCCTCAAGGGCAAACCATTCCTTTAAGTACCGGATTACCGCCGTATGGGGGGCAGTATACCCTTTCATTGTCTCCTCCGGGAGGACAACCATACGGGAGTTCACAACAAAATTCAGGTTATGCTGGAATTACATCTAGCGGTTGGGTACCGATACTACCTCAACAACCAAGAGTTGTATATTCGATGCAACAATGTTTACCTATGTCAAATATACCAACTACGCCAGCTATTGTGATGGTGTCGCAAGTACAAGCACTGCCTGTTGTATGCCAACCTCAGGCTTCTCAGGTTGTAATGCAACAGCCTCTTGACCCTGCGACTCAACCAAAATCGCCGACTGGTGGAATAACGCAGGCCCAAACGGGTACAATTACCCCTCATCTTGGTCAAACAGTTAGTATCGGGCAAGAGCACATGGCTTCACAACCGTGGCTGGTGCAATACCAACAACCGCAATTCCAACAAGTATACCAAGGATTTGAGCAACAAATCTTTGCAAATAGTGGGCAGCCGTATATTCAAAACGGTCAAAATCAACCATTCTACAATGGTTATGCCCACCAACCTTACCAAAGTTACCAGCATCAAATGCATTATGCTAGTATGCAAAGACCAACTGCTCAGGCGATTCCATCTTATCCTGGGTATGCTTCGCCTAACCTGAATCAACAGTTACCCTTCGTGGCGACTTTAGAGTTACCGGACCTAAATCGGTTAACAAACGATCCAATCGCTTACGCTCCTTGGTGGCCAGCGATTCCACATAAACTTCCGTCAGATATTCCTAAATTTAATGGAAATCCAGGTGAAGATCCGTCGAATCATGTGATGACCTTTCATCTGTGGTGTTCATCAAACACCCTAAACGATGATTCGATTAGGCTTCGCCTTTTTCAGAGGACGTTAACTGGTCCGGCAGCAAAATGGTATATCGAATTTCCCAGAGCTTCGTTTGACAACTTCAGTACCCTAGCCACAACCTTTTTAACCCATTTTCAGTTACCGATAAGGTACGAAATGGGAACGAAACTTCTTTCCAATTTCAAACAAACAACGGCCACTCACATATCTGATCATATACATGAGTGGCGATGTCGTCGTAGAATGGTAAAATCGTATGTTCCTGATCAGCTTTTAGCTGAATGGTTTATTAAGTCATTATTGCCTTCCATTACGGAAGATGTGGCAAAAGGGGAAGTCGTCACTGAAGAGCAAGTTATCGCTCGTGCGCAATATTTAGACTTGATTTACACTCAGTCTGGCACGCTCTACGATAAAATACCTGACGCTCCTAGACCGGAATTTTCCATCCCCCCTCCTCCTAAATCGAACAATGACTCTCATGCCGGCGATGGCATGATTGGCATGACAGACACGAAATCGACAAAGGCTACATCTAAAAATGCCCGTAAGATTTCCAGTCAAAATGAAAAAGAAGAACTTCTTGCCTCGGAAGTAAATGCCATCTCGACAGATAAAGGCAAAGAAACCAAGCAACCAGGAGGCAAGAAGAAAACCAAAGGGAAGAAGAAGAAACAGGAGGAATCATGACCTGAAAAATCTTCTACAAACCCTTCTGGAAATAGGAAACGAAAAAATCCATGCTTTATATGCGATGAGGATCATTGGACAACAGATTGTCCACACATAGTTGAGCTTAAAAAATTCTTCAAGAATTCAAAAACCTCGGCAGTATTAACTGATCCGTTTCCGAATCCAGGAACAAATCTGGTTGACAGTGGAAATGCTTCCCCGTCTCAAGTGCTGATGTTGTCGGTTTCCAAACAGCAAAATGATGCTTTGATATCGACAAGGAACAAAGATTACGGGAATCCACAGCTGTCGAACAACAAGGATAAAGATCAACCTAGTAGTTCGACAACAACTTCGACAAAAGTTGCGCCGCCCATCATTCCTGAGTTGACAATAAAACCGCCAAAGGGAGTAGTACACAAGTCGACATTTAATCCTCGTGCTAGAGTGGCACAGCATTATAATATAGTGGAAGATCTTGCCCAATCACCATCCGCTATGTCGACACTTGAGGTACTGCAAAATTGCCCATCCCAAAAGCAGGCTTTATTATCAGCTATCGGTGGGATAGACCCAAAGGATTCTAATCTTGTATCCTTTAATCATAAAGGATACGATCCTCAGTTACCAGCCCAACTAGCTTTCCTCGTTCAAGTGAAAGCCCTCAACAACACTGTTCATCGGACAATTATTGATGAGGGAGCATCTACATGTATTATGTCGATGAGTTGCTGGAAAACTTTAGGATCTCCAACCTTGTCGCGATCTTCGACGAAATTAAAAGCATTCGACAGACGAACATATACCCCATATGGTATTCTAAGTAACTTGCAGGTTGAACTAGGAGGGAAAACAGTACAAATAGATGTCGAAGTAATCGACAGAAACCTCGATTACAACATCCTACTGGGAAGACCATGGATATATGCTATGGCAGTTGTTGTGTCGACCTATTTTAGGAAGATTTCATTTCACTTTCAAGGATGGATTACAATCGTTGATCAACAAAACTTCCTCCCCAATGGTTCTCAAGTTACGGGAAGCATTCCAATGATCCATGGAAGCCCCCATTCGCTTCAAAATATCGGAGTAGGCCTACTAAAATACCCTATATTAATGGGAACTTTTGCCCTTCCACCTCCAATAAATCAGGCGGAAGTAGCATCGGTAGGAACCTGTGATATGATATCTTCGATTGAAAAGATTTCAGAAAACAATATAAACATGGATCATAAACAAGAATTGCCTCCAAGCCCAATGGAAATATTGTAGCAATCAATGTTCCTAGCATGGGAGGCAAACCCAAATCAACGCTCATCAAGCGTTTGGATGGATAGGTCTAAGAAATATGACACCCCTTCAGATCCTTGGTCGCAAGTGCATTACACCGACGAAGGAATTGTTCAATCAATGGTAATTGAAGGGGCACCATGGGAAGATTACCACCATCGTTCCCTCCTTCCGGATTGTGAAGAAGATATTCCTGACGACCTTCATCATCCTTCAGTTTTTGATTTCCTATCAAATACTGTAAACACGGTGGATTCTGAGCGAAACTTGTCCAACATTGAAGAGACTATCGCCATGGATGTTGTAGAGAATATTTATGTTGGCAAATGTTGTTCTCCTTCAGAACTGGAAATATATAACACTCTTTTTCGCGAATTCAGAGATGTCTTTGCTTGGTCATATAATGAAATGCTAGGCATTGACTTGAGTATCGTTGAACACGAAATCAAGATGTATCCAGATGTCAAACCAGTACGACAACGGCTACGGCAGGTGCACCCCAAGAAAGCTGCTGCCATCAAGGCGGAAGTTGAAAAGCTCCTCCATGCTGGTTTCATTTACCCGGTTCCTCTAACTGATTGGGTATCGAACATTGTTCCTGTTATGAAAAAACAAGGAACGATTAGAGTGTGCGTCGATTATAGGGATGTAAATCAATCTTGTCCAAAAGACAACTACCCTACACCCTTCATTGACCAGATAATTGATGAGTGTGCCGGATGCGAAATATTTTCATTTATGGATGGATTCTCTGGGTATAATCAAATAAATATCTGCCCACAAGACCAGTCAAAGACTGCATTTATTTTTCCATGGGGCACATTCGCATATCGAAAATTACCCTTTGGTTTAAAGAATGCAGGGGCAACATTTCAGAGGGCAATGAATTATGCCTTCCATGACATCAAAAACATCGTTCAACCATATCTCGACGACCTTCCGGCTCATTCGCGAAAGCGGACTAATCATCTGCAGCATTTAAGAGTGATATTTCTACGTTGCCGACACTACAAGATACGACTCAATCCACACAAATGTGTGTTCTGTGTCAGTTCTGGTTGTTTACTTGGCTTTGTAGTCTCAAAGGACGGGATTCGTCTCGACCCATGTAAGGTTCAGGCAATCATAAATTTTCCTCCACCTTCGAATTTGCTTCAGATTCAGAAACTCCAAGGGAAAGCGAACTTTCTGAGGAGGTTCATTCCAAATTACGCCGAACTTGCTAAAGGTTATACACGTCTATTGAAAAAGGAAGTTCCCTTCGTCTGGGATCAGGTTGCGCAAGCTTCCTTTGATGCTTTAAAAGAATCCCTAATGAAAGCATCATTAATGTACGCTCCTAATTATCAAAAAGACTTTAACCTGTATCTAGCTGCAGCGGATACAACCATCGCAATGGTTTTAGTTCAAGAAGACAACGGAATTGAACATCCTATATATTATTTGAGTAAGAACTTAAATGATACAGAAAGCAAATATTGCTATGTTAAAAAGCTAGCGCTCGCAGTTGTTCAAGCAATACAGAGATTTCGACACTATGTCCTCTTTCGAAAAACTACCATTCTGTCAGATTGCAACCCCATGACTTATATATTGTCGCGACAGTTGCTGGGGGGAAAATATTCAAAATGGATTGCCCTCTTCTTTTTCAATCATGTAGTCGCCAAATTCGGCGTCCCACAGGCTATAGTCATAGATCATGGATCGCATTTTCGCAATCACATGATGGTTGAATTACCTGCCAAATTAGGGTTGTCGCATGACAGCTCTACTCCATATTACCCGCAAGCCAACGGACAAGTTGAAGCAATCAACAAGGTCTTGAAGCGCATGCTGAAAAGGATGATTGGAGTTCACAAAAGGAGTTGGCACCTGATCCTGTACTCAGCCTTGTGGGCATACCGAACATCGGTAAGGAATGCGACCAGGTTTACACCTTTCCAACTGGTGTATGGCCTAGAAGCAATCTTACCAGTTCAGTGTGAAATCTTGTCCCTCAAACTCGTAATCGACCTTCTCCCCGGAACTTCAAAAGAGGAGGCTCGTTTCTTGGAACTAATCCAATTGGATGAAACCCGTCGTGATGCCGCTTTGGCTAATGAAGCCCATAAGAAACGAGTCAAGGTGCAGTTCGACAAGAATGTCAAACCCCGTGTCTTCTCAGAAGGTGACTTGGTCTTGCTTTATGACCAAGAATCTGATAAATTAGGAGCAGGCAAATTCAAGTCTTTATGGATGGGCCCCTATATTGTTAAGCGAGTATTAGCAAAAGGAGCCTACGAGTTAATGGATTATGACAGGATTCCACTGGCACAACCTTGTAATGGGTTGTACCTTAAGCGTTACTATGCATGATTCAGTGTGGTAACCTATATGCTTTTGTTACATTTTTGTTTTCGCTAAAGTATTTGTTTTGGTCAAGTAAATCCGCTTTTTACATTTGTCACAGATGTCGAACCTATTGGAATCATTTGTTGGATATGCCAACGGAGCGAGTCGTAGTTCGCGGAACCTATCTTCTGCGGCCTGGGCCATTTTCAATCCAAGCAGCGAGTTAGTAAGTTTCAGAGGGGTATGTATTGGTCAATCAACGAATAACATCGCTGAATATAGCGCGTTGATAGAACTTCTCTCTGATGCCATCACACATGGCATATGTCGACTGGTCGTCAGGCTAGACTCACAGCTCGTCATACTACAGCTCACGGGTATCTACTCCGTCTGAAATCCAGCTATCTATCGCATGTTCCTAAGGGTCAAGATTTTGGAAAGGCAATTTGATTTTATTCAATATCAGCATATTTCCAGAAGCTTAAACACGTTAACTTACTCATTGGCAAATTATGTGTTAGATAGACATTTGCAACATTTATAAAAAGAAGCATCTCATCAATATTTGCATCAGGATCATGTAACTTAACCAAAATAAAACTCCGAAAATTAAAAATATATATATAATTGTTTATGGTTTACACATAATGTTCTGTAACCAAGACAAAATTGGTCAAATGACCCAAAACTCAAAACTCTAGGGGGCACCCTAGTCTAATGATGCTGGTGATAACAAGTCACCGCCTGTGAAATCATGCGTAAAAGCCTAGTCCATCGACTTGGCACGCCAGTAGTATGTCGCTGCAACCTCAAAGGCAGCTCGTTAGTCCTCACATCTAGAATACCGAGAGTGAGGCCCTCGACCTGATCCTGTAATGCTGAAAGAGTCTCGGCCACATCAAGGTCGCGAAGGATAGCCCTTCCAACAGCCTCTCCTGCTGGGGCGACAACTGGCACTCTCAGGCGTACTACTGGCCGAACGGGACCAACATCTGCATGAGCACATGAGTTCTGATTAGTCTTGACAGAGTAAAGCACGAGGACATTATAAAATAAAAACGATAAATAGGAATATGGTCAATAATTTACTAATGGCACCCCATTGTTTGTCAGTCGGCAGTACCAAATCTGGGTCACCTCAGAAGTCCATACCAGCATATGGATACTCGGAATAAACCATCTCCTGACAATCAAACCACCCGAAGAAGGTATCAGAAAAGGAAATCTGAGACTGACCAGCATGCCTAGACATATGGTCGACCCATCTCTGCATACGTGGTTCAGTCGGTGGAGGTAAACCGAGTGCAATATACTGCAGCTGCATCAGTGGTATCTTTTCCAAGGTGAAGGCGGTCAAAATAGAACCATATCCAAAGTTATTCAACCTCCCGCTTTTCACCTTGGTCAATTGTTCTTTCATCACAAGGAGTACTACGTCACACCAGTTGAACACCTTCGGTTCGAGACATTCCAAGGCGTACTGCATATAAGATCGGTTGGCTACATGAAGAGCCGCACCACCAGCCATCCTACCAAAAGTGAACAGAATGGTCCTCAAAGACCTGTCAGTGACATCTCAAATGATGATCTTGTCGTCTTTACTCGCCTGAGATCCCTCTCTGCAATACCTGCAAACATAATCTCTCATAGATTCACCTCCGCGGGCCGAACCTGATAAAGAGATGGGGGCACCCCGCCTCGATAAGCCAGTCAAAAAATAGATGTCCACTGCAGTCAAGGGGATGGATTTGCCCCTAATCTGGAACACCTGGCTGGTAGGATCCCAAGCATCGAGCAAATACTGCAGCAATTTGATTTGTTGTCTCATGCTAGAGATGCGGAAAAACTTCAACATGCCACAATTCCGCAGTGCGTTTACTGTAACCGGATCATGTAAGGCAAGCATGTCATCTTCTTCATGCTCACGTTCTCGCCATGTAATGGTCATTTTGCTCCAATAAATCTCTGAAAACAAACAAGAGAAGAGTTAGATCCTCATTTGGTGAGAAACAAGCAAGAATTTCCATTGAAAACTGTGCATAAATTTCCTTCCTTGCGCTCATCGCACCTACAGTAGTGTTCTGGGTGCGTTGCATGTCAATTGGCCAGTGGACAGGCTAACATCCAACGCACCTTTCGATGCATAAAGGGTGCGATGGAGCCAGGGCGAGTTTTTCAAACCCCAGAGGCTCAGAAAAACCAGAAATCAAGCTCAGAATGCAAAATGGAAAGGATGAAATGAAAGAGCTCAGGTTTAGCTCCTACCTGGTCCAGACGGCGTCGAAAATCGTCCACAGAATCTCCTGGAATCAGCTGATGAAAATCAAGGGGGGAAAGCACCTCCAAAGCTCCAACAAGCCAAAGTTCAAATGAAATGGTAAAATGAGAGGTAAAAGCACTTTTAAATTACTTTTACGTAATTCGAGTAAAATATTAGTGTCCTAACTCATTTTTCAAACATATATTGTTCATTTCTAACTAGTTTGATGAAGCAATTGAACGTGCAGTGCAATCTTTGAAAGAACAAAGCTATTAATGGTAAAGTCAAGAAATGATCGTTAATCGAGCAGTTTTAACGCGGACTTCATGCTCGTTAAAAAATAAACATAAGCAATGAGCAAATGTTTCCCCCAGCGTTTAAGCTCAATAAAAAATGAACCAATTTCCGGTAAATAACCATCGTGAATGTAGTACTTCAGCCTTTAAAGCCTTGGTCATGTTCTCATCATCACCTCCACTCTGTATTGGTCGATCATTCACCTCCATTTGATTGTTTACCCCTTTTGAGGAACAGCTGCGAAGAGTGATCCTGTTAGCCATCCTTGTAACACTGTCATGATTGGAAAATTCCAAACCTTACCTGGAATCAAGTGCTACCCAAATTTATCACTCGTTCCTCAAAGACGAGTCTCCTTTAAGCTCTTTTCAACTGACTCATAAAATATGAAAAGATTACCGAGCCATTGGCCTCTCCAGCTCGTTAAAGGGACTGGAAGTGCTATCCCTCCTTTATATTTTAATCTTTTTGGACCTGAGGGATTATTACACAAAAAGATCGAGCGCTTGTTTTGTTCGGCTCGTTATAAGTATCGAAAATTCATCCCTTCTGTATTGTTTTATACTTTTTCGGACTTAAGGGATTATATGACGAAAAAGGATTTTTTGGAGTTTCCTTTACGTCCCTTTTCAGACTCTCTAAAATTGAAAAGGACCGAGTTATCCTTTTCGTTAAACTCGTTAAAACTTAATAGCGACAAACTTGTCCATAGCAGACAAGAACGAGTTTCACTATCGCTAGGCTCGTTAAAACATAGCGATGGGTTTGCCCGAAGGGAAAATTATAGAACAAGCATATGTTATCCTCCTCAAGCTTGAAAAAAATAATGAGGTACTGGTTAGCAATGACTGAGGAAAAATTGGGAAGAAAACTTGAAGAAACTTTGTTGGTAGCAAGTCGCTCTTGAACATGACACTTTCGCTCCGCATCCAAGTCGGGTTGGGTTGTTTCATTCACCGGTCACATCACCATGGTCACATCACACCATCCACATTTGGGGTTAATGCTACCAATCCACCATGTCAGTTTCGCCAGTATGTTCAAGAGAAGTCACTCAGAGAATTCACCTGTGTCTCACGCGCTGCAATACATTTACACTCCATTCTTTCATAACCGCCACCCTGAACCTTATATCACCAGATCATTTTCACCTCCATTAAAATCATTTGCTTCGTTCCGTGTCATTGATGTGGGATTCATTAAGGCCCTCCTATGACGGATTGCTTCTTGTCGACATCAGCTCATTATCCAAGAAGTCGATCAAGGAACACCCCTTTCAGTACTTTGAAGCTTGCATGCCTCAATGGCAAGTTTCTCACTTTCGGCGACAGGTTTACATCAATGACCTTCGACCGAAAGATTTTGCGTGGTGTTCGACGCCAAGTCCTTTATTTACACCACGTGAATTGTATTGCAGTACCTTGAGGATCATTATCATTATCGGTGATTCCTCTCGCGCCTGTTAACAGCTTACATCATTGGCTGGTAATCAGGCGATGTCTTTCCATGTTCGACTCCAGAACATCTCTCACATGGATCGACTTGTACTTTGAGTGAAGATCGAACGAGATTGAAGACCCCGGATCTAGTTTCATCCATCCGGGCTGCGATATATATTCAGGAAAATAAAGACATCAAATGTACATCGTTGCTGCACAGATAATCATCCAATCAAAGGGATGATGGCTCTACCAGAATCATCAGTCTACACTCAGATGATTGTCTGTCCTATGTACATGAAAATGAATTTATAAAGCTGAGCATGGGAATGCCCGACTCAGCTAGATCATGAAAATATTATGAAGATAATGTATTGTATTGTATCTTATTACAGGTCTCCTTCCAGCTTGAAAGAACTTCGGATCCTCATGATAAAGCATTTCACCCGACATCAAAAAGATTAACGACCTCATGCTTTAGGGGGCAACTGTTATAGACATTTTTCGGCACTGCAACCCCAAGCATAAAATGTCCATAAACCAAGGGCTCCTAATTCCCTAAAAGTGTTGTTCCAACCCCTAAAAGAACAATATCAACTGAATACAGCTTCTCCCAGAAGTTCTCCATCAAAAACTACTCAGAACTGGTCAAAACTGGATCATTTCACCTGCTCCATAGGCAAAGTGCATTGCATCTCACCTAAGTACACACAGTGGGTGCGTTGCATTTCAAAAATCCCTTCTATGGGGTGCGATGGGCGAGAAGAGACAAATGGCAGTGTCAATCCGCGAGGTGGAGAAGCATGGAATCTTCCAGAAACTTCTCCTGTGACACTTGCCTCTCTGAATTCGACCAAGGATGAGTAAGAGATCATTAATCTCCAAGTGGAAGCAAGAAATATCAGAGGGAAAACACTAATCAAATCACAAGCTGACTCATCTCCCTTACATACATCTATATATGGATCCCTCATCCCAAAGATGTAGAGGCTGGAATTTTGCATCTTGTAAGGAATTGTTGTTGGTTTCTTGAGGCAACATCATAGTTTCGGGTGATCTAAGCTTTGCATGAGGTGAAGAATGGCTTACTTGCTGAGAGGATGATGCTGGGTCAGAACAACTGGTTGTAACTCTCTTGGCTTTTTCTTGATTATCAATAAAGTTATTCAAGTTTTCCTCCATACTCTTGTGTAATTTATGTTTTGTGCATTTGTATGGTCAATTTACATCTGATCCTAGATTGTTTATGATAATAGATCCATGTTCTCATATAGTGTTATGCTACTTTGATTCTACAGGTACTCTGTGAAGCTGGATATACAAGAAAGCAAGTAGAAAAGGACTATCAGAAGAGAGAGGAATCGAGCAAGGAACCAAGCGCAAGACAAAGGTTGGTCTCCTTTATTCTTCTCTCATCTATCTTTCATAAAGGAAAACGAAATTAGTTTTACTTTTTTTGTTTCTAAGCTAGCTACCCGCCTTAGTGGGATTAGCAGTTCTACATAGACACTTTTCCCTGTAACAAGATTGGAAAGAGTGTTGGATATTCGTGGCTTTTTTTATGCAGACAGGGTTGGAGATCTGGATCAAAGAAGATCTATAAGTGGGTATGTGTTTAACCTATTTGGAGGTGGAGTCATTTGAATGAGTAAGAAACAATTTGTAGTGGCACTATCAACTACAGAGGCATAATACATGGTAGCCACTCATGCAAGCAAGGAAGAAGTTTGGTTGCAAATATTGTGTTCAAGTATCGGGTTAGTACAGGGAGCTGTAAGAATAGACTGTGACAGCCAAAGTGCACTTTTCTTGGCAAAGAACCCTACATATCATTCAAAGACAAAGCACATTGATGTTCAGTATCACTTTGTGAGGGATATGATAGAAGACAAAAAGGTGTTGCTGGTAAAGGTGGACACTTTGAAGAATACTACAGATGCATTGACAAAATCTGTGAGCTCTGAGAATTTCTCTTGGTGTAGAGAAACAATGGGCGTTGTAGAGCTAGATAAATGACTAAGCTCTCTTGTGGCCCCCTGTGGAAAGAAAACAAAAAGTGGGAGAATGTTGGGTTGTGTTATATTCTTTCCACTACTAGCCCACGTAGTTAACCGGGGGTTAGAAGAGGGGTGGAGCCCCCCTTCATTGCGTCGATTACGTAGCGGGGGGGAGTCACAAGGGGTTTGAGGGGTGCAGGTAACCCCACTCTATGGGGGTTTTGGACTCTATATTAGGTTGGGTGGACCTACCTATGGTTTTGTGCATGTTTTTCGCACATGGTTTTGGACACGATGGTTTTCGGTCCATGGTTTTGGACGCGATGGTTTTTCGGTCCATGGTATTGGATGCTTCGGCATGTATAAATATGTATTGTAACATTGAAAGGAACATAATGAAAAATCAAGCTGGTAGTTCCGGTTTTGGGATCCAGGGAAAATCTATGTGTATATGTGTTTTATGTGTTATGCTCTCGCATTGTTTATTTTCTATGTTTTAGAATTCGTATGCAGGTAATTTTTGTATAGGGTTAAAACCTACAATTTCCTCTGCATATTGTAATTCTCTGTTTGTTGGAAGCATCAATGATACAAGGACATTTTGTTTAAGTCTTGGAAAAGCAAGAGTTAGAAAAAATTAGATTACATAATTGTTTTTATATCCTTCCTTAATGAAAAAACCTGAAAGAAAACATAGTAATATTGTGTTTATCTTCTAGAATACGTTTCTTGGATTGTCACTGTTACTTGTTCTAATATTAGTCACATTAAGAAGTGAATTTTATTTTTAAATTAGGAACATATTTTAGCTTTCATTTTGGAATGTACTTTGCAACTAGTTTAGAATATTATTATTCTTTCTTTTAAAGCTAGTTATAGTACGCTCTAGCCTTGTTTTATTACAGTATCATAATGTTGTAAATATTGTATGATATTCTAACCTTGTAACATTAATGATTGAATTAATTATTCTAATCCTAATTTATAAATACAATATATAAATTAGTATTCTTTATACGTTATTTAATTACACTGAAGTGATATATCTTGTTGTTTGTTTATATTGAATCAAGGTTGTTATGTTTCACTTATTGAAATTTGATTTACCTATCGTAATATAATTTACGATAAAGATAATTTAGGTTAGTGTAGGATAATTTTAATATATAATAGGATTAGTATTAGTCTTCTTTTTTGGATTCAATCCTTCTTCGGAAGAAAGGATCCACTGCTAATGGAGTCGTTAAACTCATCGAGGGTAGCTATCCCAAACATCTTGGGCTATTAAAGAGCCCCAATCCAAGCTACATCTCCTTTGTTGACTTAGGCATGCAAATGCCCACCTCCACAAAACTCTAGAAACGTTTTTCACAATTATGAGTTTTTTCTCAATTGTCTCAATTATGAAATAATTATAATCTCATAATTATAAAATTATGACAAAATAATTATGATAAATAACTCAATCATGTAATTTCACCCTTTTAACATGGAATAAATCTCACATAAGTAAAATAAAAGGTGAAAGGAGATGAATTTTAGCCAGAAACCAAGGTAAGTTGAAATTGGGTTTCTCTCACTATAATGGAGTGGAAAATAGGGTTATAACATATGCCCCCTAATGCATGAGTTCGAAAGAGAAACCGATGGCAAAAATGCATTACAACAAAACTTAAAGCTCAAAATGGGAGGAAGGAGCCAAGAATGTGAAGTTGGATGAGCAAAAAATGTGAAGTTAGATCGAAGGAAATCAAGTGGTGAAGTCTCAAATATGCTGATAAGACCCCCAAGGTAGGCATACCCATGCTCAGTCATAAAGAGATACTAAATACTTGACATGAAATGATAAGACATGGCCATGGACAATACATAGTGGATTCATGTGAAACATCAGAAAGATCATAGCCACCAACAAATACATCTATGTCACAATATACATCAGTAGGACTATGGACACATAATAGATAGGAGGTGTCCCAGGGTAGTCCTCAAAGTACATAATGAATACATAACTCCAACGCAACCTGGGAAGGATGACATATAAGAGTGATATGTCCCTAACCAAGGGTCTTCTACATAACCCTAATGGTACGAATCAACAACATGTAAATAGATGTGTTGATGTCTAGCATGGTAGAAATCGTCTGATTATTTGTCAATGAGGTGTACCGTTGACAGACAAGAGGAGACCCACCAATAATGAAAATGGACCCCAAGGTACCTAGTACAATCCACTAAGTGTGAATAGATTAACTGATGCCAAACACTCATGAACTCAATGATCTAGATTTAATGATGTAAACCCATTTTCAATTGCAAGGGAACCTACCATTGAGGTCTGCAAGCTCCAAGGTACTACTAGTTACTATATCAAGCTCTTGGATAATGAGTTGAAGTCGACAAGAGAATATTCGTCGAAGGAGGGGCTTGATGTATCCCCCATCAATCAAAATGGAACAGACTGAGAGATGTAGTAAAGTCGACAAGAGAAGATTCGTCGAAGGAGGGGCTTGATGTATCCCCCATCAATCAAAATGGAACAGACTGAGAGATGTAGTAAATTCGACAAGAGAAGATTCATCGAAGGAGGGGCTTGATGTATCCCCCATCAATCAAAATGGAACACACTAAGAGATGTAGTAAATGGATGAATTCATGAAGTGATGAAGTACAATTGACACGGGGATGGATAACACAAAAAGGTCAACAAGCAACTGCAAATGGTCGACACAGGCTGAGACTTCCCTTGAACATGTACTAGCATGAAAAAAGAGTGACTTGGAAGCATGACTAATGATCACCACATAATATCATGAAACAACACAAGAGGCATTGAAGCACGCTCCATAGTTACTGGAAAAGTAACTAGCCAAAGGAGTATACAGACTCATATGTATGGTACGACTCTTAGGCAAGCTAAAACTCAACTGTAATAGAATGATGTAGAAAGGTAGCATGTTTGAGGGCGTCTTGATTGACACTGCCATTTTGTAACTAACATAAATGAATGTTCCCTTCCCATTTTCTCCTTTTAGTCTCCTTCATGGTTTAATGGCACAAAAGAGAAGATAAGTATGTTCAGTAGGTTCCTTTTTCGTAAGTTTTAATGACGTCGAAAAAGAGATAAAATTACACTCATACCCTTCTCATGGTTTAACAAGCTTTGAGAATGGTAAAGAGATCGCTCATTGACTTTCAATTTACTTAAAATATAAGAAAGGATAGAAAGAACTCGAAATTTTCTTTTATATTTTACGAGCATGAAAAGATGGAAAAATAAGCTCAGGATTTTCATAAGTTTAACGAGTAATGAAAAGAGACCAAAATTAGCTTAGTGTTTTCATTAATTAATGAGGATAAAAACAAGGCAAAAAGGAGCTCAGTGTCATTCAATATTTAACAAGCATAAGAAGGACACTAAGGAAGCTCGTCCTAGAGGAACAAGTGGTATAAAAGGTAGTAGCTAGTGTCGCTATGATGGAACCACGCAAAGCATAAGGAGACAAAGAGACTGGCTTAATAAAACCACTCATCATAACGGTTCCTCCAAGAAAGGGTAAAACACCAAGTGAAAGTGAATAATAGGAAAAGCAGATGATGACGATGGAATTACGAAACCAAGCCTCATCGTGCATAAATAGGATGATAGAATGTGGCAATCATGAGGGATAAAGCATGGAATCCTCTCGGGGTAAGGCCAGAAATAGGACAAAGAAGAGGACATGAGGCCTAGATTCTAAGCCATGGCAGATCAAAAGGAGGGATTCCAAAAGAGAATAAAAATGACACTGCGTGAACACCAAGAGGGCAAGAAGGTGCTAAACTAGGATATCCATGTATAAGAAGGCTCTACTGTCAAATTACGACATGCATAGAAGAGAAAGTGGCTAATGTCACATTTTGACGGGTTCAGATCTAAGGCATAATGATGGCACTCACGGTTAATCATGCATTGGAGATGGCGATATGGGAATTACCCCTATATTCCAATTTAGAAAAACACACCTAAGGTCCAACATATGTCACAATAAAAAGCTACCCTGTCCTATAAAAACCATCCAGAATGTGTAGAACCATGGTTAAATCACATAATGAAAGAGATAAAACATGGATGAGGTAAAAACATGAATATATATATATATATATATATATATATTATTTTCATAATTTTTTTTTTTTTGCATATGTGATGTACTAAATAAGAGCTTGCATCACACATCAAACCAAAAAAGAGATAAATCATCACACGCTCCTATGTACAATATGTACAAGCATAACTCAGTCTAATAGGTCACGTCAAGGTGTGCCCATTGTCGGGCACAGGCCAAGAATTTCCATACATTAACTCATGGAGGAGTGGAGGTACCATATGGCACACCATGAAGGGCCCATGCCATGGAAAATTGAATTTCCTAATTCCTAAAGGTTGATGATACTAGGGAAACCCTAGAATCATAGTGTTATTAAGAATGACCCAAGGACATACAAGGTGAGTGGTCACGTGAGCTAGTGGAGCTTCTGGACAAGGGTTGTCAAGATGTAAATGGGGTACAAGACACTTGTTGACATGTGGAGAGAAGTTGGACAATTCATTGGCAAGTTGAGCATTAGAAACTCAAGACTTGACACGGTCCAAGGGTGACACTTCCAAGGAGGGCCAAGGAGAAGCCCTTTGGGTCAATTCAATATTTTATTTGCCAATCTCCACCTTTTCCAAATCGGGGAGACTAGAGACATCAATAAGCATAATCTCCCTAATATTATCAATAAGTGAAGTTGTGTGGTATCATAGAAAAATACTATATCCCCACCCCTCATTGGTTTCTAATATCTAACTATGTCACAATGTTATCATCAACCAAAATCTTTGCAATAATTATATTCATCTAAATCACATTATAAAGAAAAATTATATAATAATAATAAATTTTTTATCGATTTTTTAGAATTTAATCTTCCATATAAAAGCTTTAATAAATAAATAAATTATTTCTATCTATACTTTAATAAATAAATAAATTATTTCTATATATTAAAATTTCATCATCATTTCCTTAAAACTTATTAACATGCAAAGCTTGAATCCATGTTATATAAATTACATACTTATCAAACTTCCCAAATCAAGATATTTCTTTAAAAATGAAGTTCTCTTAATTGTTTTTGGAACATTGAATTTTCAATGTTAGAGGAAACATTAGAAAATAGTTTAGTTAATCTTTGAAGTTACTTTTGTCAATGATAATTTTAAAAAATCTATTTGTAATCCACCTTTAATTACGTTAAGTTTTGATTATAAGTATTTTTCTACCAAATTACAAAGATATGAAATGAAAGTTTTTTTCTTCTTACCTTGTGGCGTTAAAAAGACCTAAAATATCAATATTGACATTTTTATATTGTAGGTAAAAAAAAATATTGTATTTACATTTTTTAATATCCTTTAATTGAGTTTTGATTATAAGTATTTTTCTACCAAATTGCAATGATATGAAATGAAAGATTTTTTCTTCTTACCTTATGGCATTAAAAAGGCCTAAAATATAAATATTGATATTTTTATATTGTAGGTAAAAAATAAAATTGTATTTACATTTTTTAATAGCTTATTGTGTAAAAATTGTAATTTATGATATTGTTAATTTTATAAATTGGATAGATGATATTAAATCATATAAAAAATATTAAATAATTATTGGTGAAATTTTAAGGTAAAAATGAGCATTTGAATAAAAAATGATTAAAAAAATTTAATTTAAAAAAAAATCAATAAAAATTAAGATAATGATGTTGTCCCTAGTGTAAAATATTTGGGAGGGAAAAGAAGACAATTATTTTTTTTAATTTGTGTTTTTGGCTTATCTTTTTATAGGTTTACTCAAAGATCAAGTGTAGGTACCTATTGGATGCGGAATTAAAACTACACATCCAATGGGTACCTATACTCGATATTTGAGTAAACTTGTAAGGAGATAAGTCGAAAATACAAATAAAAAAATAGTTTTCTTTCTTTTTCTTTAAAAATCCATCTCTTATATCACTATTTTAACTATTATTTATTATTTTCCTTACGAAGCCAATTTTAGACCTCAAAATTCCCCTAATGATAGTTTTGTCATGTTGACTACTCTAGCATAGGGGAAACTAGACCAATATCACAGCATTAATACTTTTGTCCACGTAAAATGTTTAAAACTTATTATAAATCCTAGCAAATATTATCTTCTAAACATTCTACATCCTACTCTAAAGACTTGATAACCTTTTTAATCATTGATTTTAACAAAATATGACTAACATACATAACAACAAATATCATGGATAACTTCTATGTAATAGGAGAGTTCACCTGGATTCTATCCAGTGGTCCTGTCTCCTCTTCAAATTCTGTGAATTCCATGAATTCCATGTTGGTTAGAATCTTTGCCATCATTGTGACTTTGTTTACTAACCTTCTAATTTGTTTTTGCACTTCATCCATATTTAACAATATTTCCCATTTCTCTTCTGATTGCTCAACTAATACTTTTCCCATAATGTTCTTGAGTTTCCAACAAAGGTTTATGGGTAGCATATATATTGTAATCTTCATTCTCGTGTTGCTCGTGTTGAAAACTCATCTGCCACCATATTTCTCTTCTTCTGCATCTGCTATGAACCATCATTCAATTCTTGATCTGCTCTCAATTTCCCCAATTTCACTTTGGATCGTTGGTGGGGTATTTTCGTAGTAAATATCAATAAAATGATACGCTATCATATGGGCTTGAGAGGTAGATGGAATTCTAGCATTACTACAACCCCTCCTACCACTTGAACCTCCTCACTAAGGCATAATTCTCCAACAAGAATGAGTATAGGACCGAGGTTCAAAGAAAGGAGGATGACATACTACACAAAAAAGAACAGTGGACAACGCAAACCTAAGAAAGAGAACATTTAGCCAGTCCACCCAAGATAGCACAAAGACCGCTCACCTTCAAACAAATGTCAACCCAAGACTCACAGAGAGAAAACTAAGGACCAAACTTTTGTAGGGATGAGTTTGAAGCGTATCCCCACCCTTTCATAATCATCTAAAACAATACGGGAGGCGAGGTGACTGTCTAACACAAGAATCAAAGAAAAGATATGAGACAGGGGTGACTATAATCCACAAAAGAAAAAGATAATCCTAGATAACACAAAAGAGATATCCCAACACTAAGACAAAGACACGACCAAAGAAGCTTAAACTTTCTACAAGTATAGCCCCAAATTGAGAACCAAAAGCACCAAAGAGGAATGCCAAGATAGATGAGATATAATGAAAGTTCAAACCATGGATTACTTTTCTATGAAGAAGTTTCAAAGGCTAAGACAATTGAGTGGAAAAATGGACTTTCAAAACTGAAGCCTTCCACACCCTCTATGAGACCCTAATTTCAAAATGCTCAAGAAAAGACTCCACCACTATAATAAGGAACTAAACATTGATATGATAATTTGTGCATAAGAAAACAAGACCAATACGGCCAAGATACCAAAGGAATTGATGAATGCCACTAAAATTGTCAAAAAGTACTTCCCAGAGCTTATTCACCGAATGAGGAGCTTGATAAAACCAAACAATGTTAAAAATGAATGAATTTGGGGCTAATCATAATGATCATGTAATTAGAGGGATTACTTTTATCTCCACTTTTAAAATTAGGAACAATGAGGTTTTGAGTTCTAGGTTTAGGAAAAACCTACTTGACAACGAAATTGACTGGATTTTGTATGTGATGAATAAGGACAGGGCCCTCCAATTTTTAAGATATTGGCTTGGTAACTTTTGATGTGAATCTTATCTTTCCTTTTGCAAGTGCTTAACCCCAAACTTTATATATTTATGACAAAACTTCATCCTAATAGAAACATTTAGAATGTTTTCCACAACCAAATGGGATTTAGAAAGGTTTTTCAGGTAAGAGTTCAAGTCATTCAGAGGAATCATACTATTCTTTTTAATTTTAAAAGTCAAAATTTACCTCTATAATCTTTTAAGATCTAACTTTGATAAGTGCAGAAGCTTATATTGTTTTATGTTTATGTAGTGCCTTTTTTTTCTTTTTAATTAAGGCTTTGTATCTTTTTATCTCATCCGATTTTAGTGAACCATTAGAGACATCCCTAATAGCTTCTCTAGCACTTTTACAGTCATTGACATACCAATGATTGGCTATTCTATTTTTCTTTTTACATAACATCTCAATAGATAATTTGTTAATGGAAGAAGAGATGGTTGTCATAAAATTATGATAGAGGTTTTCAATATTGTTCTTATACAATATGACATTTAATTCATTATTTAAGTGTTTCCAGAAAAATTAACACTATTTTTTGTTTAAAAGGAAAGTACTTTGGTCATCAAAGTTTTCTTCAATGTAGATTTTGTGTAGGATAAAGTTCAAAGTTGAGGCCAAAGGTCGATGGTTGAAGTTAGACTCATGCTCATTTAAAAGGTTAAAATTTACTATTTATTTGTATATGCATGGGGATATCACATAGTCCATGACACTACTACCTATTTCATGGATACAAATCATCTAGTTAGAAATTTACCATCTCATTAGACCATTGCAAATTATTAGATATTGAGAACTATAAAGCTCAATTAGTTCAATACCAAATAAATTCTCAATCAGAGCTTCATAGTTTTTTGCACCTATTAGCTAAAGCAAGGTCCTCATCTAGCTAAAGAGGATTAGGATTGGAATTATTGTTTAGAAAAATAACTTAATTAGCTGAGTTACAACATTAAAGCCTCTTAGCAATGGGATAGTATCTTTAATTCTCATATTGTAAATACCTTGTTCTGTGTTTGTAGGGACAATTTTTATCTAGGTTGTTTTTCTTATAGAAATAGAATTTGATGGGCAAGAAGTAATAGATTGTTATATAAATATTGTTGGCATTAAAATCTTAAATCTCCCTCCAAATGTATTGATTGAGAATGTATTTATTATAAGTCAAATGTGAGAAGAAATGTTCATTTTATGTAACAAGCATATGCCTCCAATCCCTTTACGAAGGATTTGATATTCAATATCAATCACAATACAAATCCTTCAATGTTGAGAACCTTAGATTCTTCATGCTTACAAGCTTCAACCAATAATACAATACCAATTTCACTCAAAATATAAATTAATATATGCCATTTGTTCCATGGAAGACCATGAAGAGGATCTCAAGTATACCAAATTCCTATTTATTTTTTACCTTTAGTATTTGTATCTCTAATAATAACTTTTTAGTTCCTAATTATTGTTTGTTTTCCTTCTTTCTTAGTTTCTTTAATTTTTCCAATTTACTTAGTTAATTCTATTTGGTCTTTTGGAATGAAGTATTTTCTTTATAAATATTTTGGCCTCTTTTATGCTTCGTAATTTTGCTTAATATACTATATTTATGGTCCTTAAAACTTCATTTACTATAATCAACCTATCTTTATATTCAATTATTTTGTCCAATCTCTTTAATTTTATGAAATAAGTTGTCTCAATATATAATTTATGTTTTAATTCTTGTTAACATGTCTTTTATCTTTCAACATTTCTAAAAAAACAAAAAACAAGCCAATAAATATATAAAATAGAATTATATTTCTTTATATTTAGATTCCTTGACTCTTGAGAACATGTCTCGTTCTTTTTAAAAATAATTATAAAATATAATTGAAAATTGACTCTTGAGAACATGTCTCGTTCTTTTTAAAAATAATTATAAAATATAATTGAAAATTGACTCTTGAGAACATGTCTCGTTCTTTTTAAAAATAATTATAAAATATAATTGAAAATTAAATCACTTTAATGGTGATATTAAGTATAATAAGTTTCCTTAGTTATGGCCAATTATAAAAAATAACTATATCAAATCATAGCAAACAAATTGGAATCCTTTATTTAGACATAATAGAAATATAAAATTGTTTTATAAAACAAAATAGAAGACGTTTAATTATATTATAATTAGTATATTAATATAATTAGTATATAATACATTAGATAAAATGATTAATTAATATTTAATATTTAATATTAAATATAATAAATTTAATTGATTTATTATGAGTTTTAAATTTTGTTATAATTTATTTATTTGTAAAACTTATTTTTACATGTATGAATTTATTACATTTAATTTTTTATTCTTTGAAAATTTTCAAAATAGATGTTACTTCTAAAATTAATTTGTTAACGAAATTATAAGGGTGTTATATTTTGTTCAAAAAGTAATTTACACTAGCTTAAATTTAACCATTATAAAAAAGAGTAACATCCTGAAAACTAAACCATTAATAATCCCTTTAAATTGGTGCCATAACGTAAATAAAATATTAAATATATATTTTTTAATTAAAATATAATTATTTTAAAATTTTAGTTTTATCATTTACATGCTAATTTAAATGTTCAGTCAAAAATAGACCATATTAAAAATTATTTTCCATAAAACACAACAATAAAATTTAAACTACCTCCTCTTTAACCTAATTAATTGAATTTCTTTAAATTTTTTATCTAAATTACTTTACAGTTTTAGCAATAATCAATAATTAAAAAATTGGAAGCCGAGAACGGAGCCAAGATGCAACAGGGAAGGAATTCGAACCCTGGTCAATGCCTTGAACCTCGAACAGGGTTCGGGTAGGTAGTCGAGGCCTGCACCACGCACAGCTGCCGTCGCGGAAGCTTCCCCTTCAGCTCCTTGCAACTGGCAGATGGAGGTTAAACCGCGTTTTGGTTTATCCTAGGGTCGGTAAAGGTAATTTTATCACTGTCAACTGTCAGCTGTTTACAGTTTCCGTTTCTTTCGGTCTGTCGGTGGTCTCTCGCCTTCGTAAGTATCAACCATGGTTAAGCCCTCCGAGTTTTTAGCACTGGACCCAGACGTTGAGGACATACTTTCCATGTGGGGCAAGGAAATTAATTCTCAGAATGTGGACTATTATTTTGGATCTGTAGATATCTCCAGTCTGGCGTCTGCTTCTCAGTCGGAGATCCCTCAGGTCTTCATCCAAGACAAGGTGCCGGACAGAGAGATCCCGCTTGAAGGTCTTGCGACCGGCCCTTTGCAACAAGCGAAAGAGACAGATTTGAGAGGGGTGCACGCGGCATCTAAACCCTCGGAGCCAAAGGGTCTTCCTCTGAAACCACGGTTTACAAACCCTAAGGGGCTCGAAGAAATATCCCAGCTAGGGTTTCCAGCGGATATTGAGCATTCTAGACTTCCAGGTACTCCAGGTTCGATCACGAGGGTTTCCCTCTCTCGAGATTCACAAGGTCTACCCGAGATTCAGCCAAGCAACCAAGGCACTTCCTTAGCTGACGGGCCGGCAGAAAATGAAGGTTTGGGGGCAGATACTTTATTCGCTGGGAATGTCAACTTGGATCTTTCAGGACAGATCCCGACCCTGTGGGAACCAGATACCCTTTTGGGCTCAGCACAGATAACATCAAATAATATCGAGGATTGTGAAGGAAGAAGACCGGTGGTGGAAAGCTCAAGGCCAAGAGGAGCGACAAGGAAACAGAAAAGACCCATTGGAACACAGGTAATAGCGGAGAATCTGGTTCTAGGGATGGAGGTATCGATGAAAGAAGCTCTAGCGGTGGCTGATTGCACCTTGGTAGGCAGAGTCAGAGGTAAGCCATATTCTTCTGCTTTTCTTCAAGAATGGGGCGAAAGAAGTTTCACACCAGAGAGATCTGTAAATTTCGAAGCAAAGGTATTAGCAAAAGGATGGTTCAAGTTCAAATTTGATGATAGAGAAACGGTGGATTGGGTTCTGCAGCGTTTATGGCATATTGATAACATCCCCGTTCTATTTAAAAAATGGTCTCCTTTGTTTGATGCTATTAAGGAACGCACAGATACATTTCCTGTCTGGGTGCGTGCTCCGGGTCTACCCTCCCTTCTATGGACTGAGGAAGTTTTCAGAACAATCGGTAACCGGCTGGGGGAATACATGACAGCGGACATGTCTTTCTTAACAACAAACAATTTGGCAACTGCGCGCATTCTTGTAATGCTCAAACCAAGTGGGGGTTTGGCACAAAAGGTAAACCTTCAATTTGACGAATATGTCTATGAACAGATTTTAGACTATGAATACCTTCCCTTTAGATGCCATTGGTGCCATGAGCACGGTCATTTAGCAAAAGACTGCCCCCATAAGAGAAGAAGGAGACATTTTCGTAGGACTCCTGCTCACAGAGCAAATGCACAATCCGATGATCAGACTAGGATGGAGCAGGACATGCCGGAGCCACAAGAACAAATGAATATGGAGGCAGAGGAGAACGAGAAAGAACCTTCGAATGCAAGCGCACAGCCTACAGACTTGGATGCAGAAATTGGCACAGACCAGGCCGCTGTGGAAGGGGCCGTCGAGGTAACAGCCAAAGATCCGGAAGCAGTGAAAGGCTCTGTCGAGGAAACACTTCTAATTCAATCCGACGATCCGGAGAAGGGTAAGTGCTCAGGGACTCCCTCCTCTTCTATTTCTCCTGAGCCTTCAAATGTAAATTATAATATTGCTTCTTTGTCTTATCATGAGCAAGAAAAAAATATAGTTGAAAATATGGGAGACCCTATATCAGAGCCGAATGTGGAAACCTTAACTGAATCATTACCCCTCCTGGATATAAACTGTGAAGACAATTGGCCTCCTCTCCCTCTTCCTGTGACTCGGACCCCTTGTCCATACAATCTGAGATCTCAGGGTGGGAACCAAGTGATTCAGGGGTCTTTAGGTGGGCTGGGTTTGATTCCTACTCAGACAAAATCCAAAAACAAACGAGGTCGGAAATCTGATCTTTTCAAGGCAAAACTTAAAGCAAAGTTGGATGTTGCAGATGGCAAACAATTCTCCATCCAGGGGGTTCTTAGAGCAGCCCATCCCCCTGAAGGAGTTATCAAATGATCTTAACATCCTGGAATTGCAGAGGTTTGGCCAGCAAACCCAAAAAACTGGCCCTGAAAGAATGGATTTTCAACTCAAAAGCAGATGTTATCCTTCTGCAAGAAACCCTTGGGAAGGCCACTGAGATTGAACCTATGCTTAAGGCTCTTCTACCAGGGTGGACTTTCAGTGCTATGGATGCCTTTGGACATTCGGGGGGACTAGCAATTGGGTACAAAGAGGGGAGAGTAAAAGTTCTCAGTAACTGGGGGATGAAGAACGTTATGGGAATGGAGATATTATCCCCTGATTTCCATTTCCCTATCACCATAATAAATATCTATGGGCCTTGCCAAGGCAGGGAATTTTTTTGGGATTCCTTGATGACAACATCAGTTTTGAAAGCTCCAGTGATGATTCTGGGTGGGGACCTAAATTTCTCTTTAGGTCGTGCTGAAGCTTGGGGACCTTCGGCGAGAGAAGATCCTCTTACAGATTTTTTCCATAACCTCATCTCAGAGAATAACTTTGTTGATCCTCTCCCGATTAAGCTAAAGCCTACTTGGCGGAATCGTAGAGTTGGTGCAGACAGGATTGCTAAGAGGCTAGATCGTTTCCTGCTTTCAGATTCGCTTTCTGCTAAAGTTCCCCTAATCAGACAGTGGGTTGATGAACTTGGGAATTCAGACCACTTCCCTATCTTTCTAGATCTATCTTCTCCTCCACACAAGCCCCCCGCCCCTTACAAATTTAATCCTGCTTGGCTACAAGATCCTTCTTTCAGTGATTTGTTTAAAAAAACTTGGATCCACCCAGATCACAATGCAGGAGAGGAGAAAAGCTATTTGTTCATGGAAAATTTAAAAAGATTGAAATCTGCAACAATCTCTTGGGCAAGGGATAGGAAATTGAAACAAAATGAGGAGCTAAACTGTATAAGGGAAGACTTGAAGAAATTGGAGAGTTTGGATTCAGATGGATACTCATCTCAAGAATCCAAGGATAGAATTCTTCTTTTGGAGAAGCAGCAAACCAGAATACTTCTGGAAAGGGAAGAAGAATGGAGAATAAAGAGTAGGGCAGTTTGGCTTAAGTCTGGGGATGAAAACACCAAATTCTTTCATAATTTTGCAAAAGGAAGAAAATCAATAAATACAATTTGGAGCCTTAAAAATGAAGAAGGAAGAGAAGTCAAGTCCTTTTCTGATCTTTCTGGACTAGGGAAACGACATTTTCATAATTTATATTCTGAACAGAGAGAAGCTACTATTGCAGAAGTCCTCAAAACTGTGCAATGTTTCCCCAGATTCATTGAGGAAGAAGAATCTGAAGATCTTTCAACTTCGGTCACTAAGGCGGAGACTGAAGCAGCCATGAAGCTATTAGGCAAAGACAAAAGTCCTGGCCCTGATGGCTGGACTATTGAATTGTTTCTTCATTTCTTTGACCTAATTGGAGACGAGATAACTGAAGTTGTCGAGGAGTCTAGATTGAAAGGAGATATTTATAGACCATTTAATTCAACATTTATTGCACTCATTCCTAAGAAGAATGAGCCAGAAAGCTTTGAAGATTTTAGACCAATTTCTTTGTGCAATTGTATTTATAAGATTATTTCAAAGGTTATTGCCCTCAGATTAGCTCCAATTCTGTCAAGGAACATATCTATGGAACAATTTGGGTTCCTGGATGGCAGACAAATCCATGAAGCTATAGGGGTTGCTCAGGAGGCAATCCATAGTGTCAAATTAAAGAAAAAGAAAGGAGTTGTTCTCAAAATTGACCTCTCCAAAGCATTTGATAGGATAAACTGGCTCTACCTTCGAATGCTTCTTACTCATGTGGGATTCAACTACCCATTTGTTAGTTGGATCATGGGATGCATAACAAATGTCAGCTTTGCAGTTCTGGTCAATGGAGCTGCCTCTTCCTTTTTCTCTAGCCAGAGGGGCCTCAGACAAGGGTGTCCTTTATCACCACTTCTGTTTCTCCTTGTGGCCGAAGGACTAAGCAGGCTGATTCATAAAGCCAGAAGTGAGGACAAGGTAAAAGGTATAGAGGTAGCTATAAATCTCTTCATCACCCATCTTCTTTTCGTTGATGATATATTGATCTTTACAAATGGAAATTACAGCGAATTAAAGGAGATAAAATGTATCTTTGATCTCTTTCTAAAAGCTACTGGAATGCAGATAAATTCTGTGAAATCACAAGTTTGTTTGGCAGATGTGGACAGAAGGGAAAGGTGTCTCATAGCTGATCTCTTTCCTTATCCTAGCCAATCTTTGGATGTTCCTTTCAAATATTTGGGGTTTTGGCTAAAACCTGCAGCATACAGAAAAGCAGATTGGAACTGGATTATAGCAAAAATTGAAGCTAGAATATCACACTGGAGCTATAGATGGCTTTCCAGAGCTGGTAGGCTAACTCTCATCAAATCGGTCTTGCTAGCCATCCCGGTTTACTGGGCTGCACTAACTTGGATTCCTAAAGGTGTAATGGAAAAAATCAGAAGAATTTGTTGCAGATTTCTTTGGGCAGGTTCTAAGGAGTTCTCAGGTTTACCGTGGGTGGCTTGGGACAAAGTGGCCAGATCAAAAGAGTGGGGAGGTTGGGGGATCAAAAGACTTCCTGAGTTCAGCACTTCGTTAGCAGCAAAGTCTGGCTGGAGGCTTATAACCATAGAAAATCTATGGACAAGGGTGATTAAAAGGAAGTATATCGATCCAACGCCCTTGGAAGATTGGATCCGGAGTCAGAACAAGAAGGCAAAAAACTCTTCTGTAATTTGGAAGGCCACAGTGGATGCTTTCTCAGTGATTGAGCAAGGTTTAGCTTGGAAAGTGGGAGATGGCAGACAAATCAGGATCGGCAGAGACCCATGGATCGGGTGCAATGAAGCTTTCGCCTTATCGCCAGGGCTCCTTCGACATCTTGAGTCCATAGATATCACCTCCTTAAATCAGGTGGCAAGAGTTGGGCAGTCCTCCATTTGGGGCCAGGTTTGGAAGGATGATGAAGAATTAGGGCTAAATCTTAGATGGAAGAATGAATGGACAGGTTTCATAAAAGAATTAAAACGTTCCAATGTTAGGATAAGGGAGGAACCTGATAGGTTAATGTGGGCTCACAGCAAATCGGGGGGATATACACCAAAGGAGGGATACTCTTATCTTTTGGGAAAGAAAGGATGGGAAGCTCCGGACTGGTGGTCCAAAGCTTTATGGAAACTCAAAAGCCCCGCAAAATCTAAGCTCTTCCTTTGGTGTATTCTAAAAAAGAAGGCTCCAACATGGGAAATCCTTCAATCCAGGTTTCTAGTTGGCCCAGGGCGTTGCCCCCTGTGTAAGTCTAATGAGGAAACTTTAAATCATCTTTTTACCACCTGTCCTTTCTCTCGGAAGATTTGGGAGGAGGTCACTGGGTTTCTCAAGGTCTTTGCACATTGGGGAAACGAGCCGCTGGCCGAATCCTGGAGGAAATGGTGGCATACATACTCAGATGGGAATATGAGGAACCTGCCGATTATCTTCTGCTGGGGTGTGTGGCTCGCGAGAAATAAGAGTCTGTTTCAAGACCAAATTACACCGCCCTCTGTCATTGCCTCTAATATAGCAGCCATCTATCATGCTCTGCCTCCCCCTGAAGCAAAGAAAACCAGAACGATTCAGAACAATCTCATAATACAGGAGGATATCCCATGCGGCTTCTTTGACGGAGCCTCTCAAAATAATCGGGCCGGCGCAGGCATGAGCATGCACATCAATTCAGAACACATTCTAAAAGCCTCAGTTGGGCTGGGCCCAGGAACAAACAATTTTGCAGAACTCTCCTCTTTGCGCTTACTTCTTTGCTGGCTTCAACACAAAAACATCAACTCAATACAGTTATTTGGGGACTCTCTAAATGTTATAAATTGGATCAATGGTTTAGCTGCTTGCCAAAATCAAATTTTAATGACAATTGTTGAAGAGATTTTATACCTGAAGACTCTCTTTAACAGATTTTCATTATGTCATATCTACAGGGAAAGGAACGAAGAAGCCGATCAGTTATCTAAGGCAGGTTTACTACAGGATCCGGACAGCTGGGCGATAGAGGAGATTTACCAGGGGCAGTCAGTCAGATCAGACCTGCCTCCTTATGATCAGTAGCATATACAACAGTTTTTTGATTCGCCCCTTTTTTGTCGGCTCTTTATCAGTTTTCTCATTTTACTGTTTATATTTTTTGTATATATGTCTCCTCAGCAGCTCCCGTTTTTTCGGCTGTTCGATCTCGGTTTTCAGACTTCCAAATTTTGTTTCTCACACAGTGCAGGTGGACACTTTTTTCTGACTGTAATGGAGTTGTTTTCCAATATGGAGACTCCAGTTAACTTTTGATCTTTTGTTTTAAATGGTTTTACATCCTCCTCTTGGGAGGAAGACTCTCTCAGGCTTCAACAGTAAAAAAGCTCCCCGCGGGTTGAGCTGTGACTGCTTCTTTAAGCCCTGCGCGGCTTAAGAACTACTGGATCAAAACTTTTATTATACTAATAAAATGTTGCTTTTTTCCCCGGAAAAAATAATCAATAATTAAATTAAATTAAATTTCTTTACCGTATCAATTAAATTACTATTAAAACCATGTACTCGCATAAAACATGTAAATATGCTTGTTATAATAAGCACGAGGACCATGATGTGAATAAAATTGTCTAACAATGAATACACTCGGACAGCGGTGGGTGTCTATTATTGAAAAAAACAAAACATAAATAAAAACATATTTATAAGCGTTATGACCGTCTGTTACAGTGATCTAATTATTATCACTTCAATCCTCCACTCAGCGGGTCCCCTACTCCCACACAGAGCATTGTAATTTAGGACATATTATTGAAAAAAACAAAACATAAATAAAAACATATTTATAAGCGTTATGACCGTCTGTTACAGTGATCTAATTATTATCACTTCAATCCTCCACTCAGCGGGTCCCCTACTCCCACACAGGGCATTGTAATTTAGGACATTTTGAGACATCTAGCCATGTCAACCGCGTCCACGTAAAATCTTCAACGCCTTCCACTTCTTCTAACTCAAGGCACCCTCTAACATTCATTTCCTGAAGCTCTGTCGCGTGCTCCAACCCCCGGATCCTCCTCAGCTTCACACATCCATCTGCGTAAAACCCCTCCAAGGATACCAACTTTTCCATGCTGGGCAGTTCTTCTAACTCTGAGCACCCAGAAACATCTAGCATTCTAAGATTTGTCATCTGCCCCAACCCATTCTAAGATTTGTCATCTGCCCCAACCCCTGTATAGTCTTAACCTTCTTACATCTGGCTGCCCCCAACCCCTCCAAGGATACCAACCTTTCGATGCCCGGCAATTCTTCTAAATCTGACCATCCAGAAACATCTAAGCGTATAAGCTTTGTAGCCTTAGCCAACCCGTGTATGCTCTTCAGCTTCATACATCCCTCTGCCCGCAGCCTCTGCAAACATACCATTGTTTCCAGACTTGGGAGTTCTTCTAACTCAGAGCACTCAGAAACAACCAGGTATTTAAGTTCTGTAGTTTGGGTCAATCCCCGTATGCTCTTAAGCTTCTTACATCTGGCTGCCCACAACCCCTCCAAGGATACCAACCTTTCGATGCCCGGCAATTCTTCTAACTCTGAGCATCCAGAAACATTTAACGATATGAGCTTTGTAGCCTGAGCCAACCCGTGTATGCTCTTCAGCTTCATACATTCCTCTGCCCGCAGCTCCTGCAAAGATACCATTGTTTCCAGACTTGGTAGTTCTTCTAACTCAGAGCACTCAGAAACAACCAGGCATTCAAGTTCTGTAGTCTGGGTCAATCCCCGTATGCTCTTAAGCTTCTTACATCTGGCTGCCCACAACCCCTCCAAGGATACCAACCTTTCGATGCCCGGCAATTCTTCTAACTCTGATCATCCAGAAACATCTAACAATATAAGCTTTGTAGCCTGAGCCAACCCGTGTATGCTCTTCAGCTTCATACATCCCTCTGCCAGCAGCCCCTGCAAAGATACCACTGTTTCCAGACTTGGCAATTCTTCTAACTCTGGGCATCCAGAAACATCGAGGTATTTAAGTTCTGTAGCTTGCGTCAATCCCCGTATGCTCTTCAGCTTCAGACATCCACCTACCTGCAACTTTACCAAAGATACCAACTTTTCCATGCTGGGCAGTTCTTCTAACTCTGAGCACCCAGAAACATCTAAGTGTGTAAGCTTTGTAGCCTGAGCCAACCCGTGTATGCTCTTCAACTTCATACATCCCTCTGCCGACAGCTCCTGCAAAGATACCATTGTTTCCAGACTTGGGAGTTCTTCTAACTCAGAGCACTCAGAAACATCCAGGCATTCAAGTTCTGTAGTCTGGGTCAATCCCCGTATGCTCTTAAGCTTCTTACATCTGGCTGCCCACAACTCCTCCAAGGATACCAACCTTTCGATGCCCGGCAATTCTTCTAACTCTGAGCATCCAGAAACATCTAAGCGTATAAGCTTTGTAGCCTGAGCCAACCCGTGTATGCTCTTCAGCTTCATACATCCCTCTGCCCACAGCCCCTGCAAAGATACCATTGTTTCCAGACTTGGGAGTTCTTCTAACTCAGAGCACTCAGAAACATCGAGGGATTCAAGTTCTGTAGCCTGCGTCAATCCCCGTATGCTCTTCAGCTTCAGACATCCACCTACCCGCAACTCTACCAAAGATACCAACTTTTCCATGCTGGGCAGTTCTTCTAACTCTGAGCACCCAGAAACATCTAGGATTCTAAGATTTGTCGTCTGCCCCAACCCCTGTATAGTCTTAAGCTTGTTACATCCGTATGCCCACAACCCCTCCAACGATACTAACCTTTCGATGCCCGGCAATTCTTCTAACTCTGAGCATCCAGAAACATCTAAGTGTATAAGCTTTGTAGCCTGAGCCAACCCGTGTATGCTCTTCAGCTTCATACATCCCTCTGCCCACAGCCCCTGCAAAGATACCATTGTTTCCAGACTTGGGAGTTCTTCTAACTCAGAGCACTCAGAAACAACGAGGGATTCAAGTTCTGTAGCTGCGTCAATCCCCGTATGCTCTTCAGCTTCAGACATCCACCTACCCGCAACTCTACCAAAGATACCAACTTTTCCATGCTGGGTAGTTCTTCTAACTCTGAGCACCCAGAAACATCTAGGATACTGAGATTTGTCGTCTGCCCCAACCCCTGTATCGTCTTAAGCTTCTTACATCCGTCTGCCCACAACCCCTCCAACGATACAGATACCAACTTTTCCATGCTGGGCAGTTCTTCTAACTCTGAGCACCCAGAAACATCTAGGATACTAAGATTTGTCGTCTGCCCCAACCCCTGTATCGTCTTAAGCTTCTTACATCCGTCTGCCCACAACCCCTCCAACGATACTAACCTTTCGATGCCCGGCAATTCTTCTAACTCTGAGCATCCAGAAACATCTAAGCGTATAAGCTTTGTAGCCTGAGCCAACCCGTGTATGCTCTTCAGCTTCATACATCCCTCTGCCCACAGCTCCTGCAAAGATAACATTGTTTCCAGACTTGGGAGTTCTTCTAACTCTGAGCACCCAGAAACATCTAGGATTCTAAGATTTGTCGTCTGCCCCAACCCCTGTATAGTCTTAAGCTTCTTACATCTGGCTGCCCACAACTTTTCCAAGGATACCAACCTTTCGATGCCCGGCAATTCTTCTAACTCTCACCATCCAGAAACATCTAAGCGTATAAACTTTGTAGCCTGAGCCAACCCGTGTATGCTCTTCAGCTTCATACATCCCTCTGCCCACAGCTCCTGCAAAGATACCATTGTTTCCAGACTTGGGAGTTCTTCTAACTCAGAGCACTCAGAAACAACCAGGTATTTAAGTTCTGTAGTCTGGGTCAATCCCGGTATGCTCTTAAGCTTCTTACATCCGTCTGCCCACAACCCCTCCAACGATACTAACCTTTCGATGCCCGGCAATTCTTCTAACTCTGAGCATCCAGAAACATCTAAGCGTATAAGCTTTGTAACCTGAGCCAACCCGTGTATGCTCTTCAGCTTCATACATCCCTTTGCCCACAGCCGCTGCAAAGATACCATTGTTTCCAGACTTGGGAGTTCTTCTAACTCAGAGCACTCAGAAACAACGAGGTATTTAAGTTCTGTAGCCTGCGTCAATCCCCGTATGCTCTTCAGGCTCACACAGTTGTTTGCCACCAACTCCTCCAAACATAAAAACGTTTCCATATCTGGAAGCTCTTCTAAATGGGAGCACCAAGAAACATTTAGGGATCTCAGCTTCGTCGCCTGCGCCGACCCCCGTATGTTCTTCAGGCTCACACAGTTGTGAGCCTCCAACTCCTCCAAACATAAAAACGTTTCCATAGTTGGCAGCTCTTCTAAATGGGAGCACCCAGAAACATTTAGGGATCTCAGCTTCGTCGCCTGCGCCGACCCCCGTATGCTCTTCAGGCTCACACAGTTGTGAGCCTCCAACTCCTCCAGACATAAAAACGTTTCCATAGTTGGCAGCTCTTCTAAATGGGAGTACCCAGAAACATTTAGGGATCTCAGCTTCGTCGCCTGCGCCGACCCCAGTATGCTCTTCAGGCTCACACAGTTGTGAGCCTCCAACTCCTCGAGACATAAAAACGTTTCCATAGTTGGCAGCTCTTCTAAATGGGAGCACCCAGAAACATTTAGGGATCTCAGCTTCGTCGCCTGCGCCGACCCCCGTATGCTCTTCAGGCTCACACAGTCCTTTATATAAAGTAATGCCCCAACTATTTTCAGAGACAAGGGCAATCCATGGCAACATTCTAAAAACTTATCTACTAGATGCTGAAACGCTGGACGCGGATCAGCTTGGCTGAAGGCATAGAAACAGAAGAGCTCTTGGGAGTGCTCTTCATTAAGCCCAGATAGTTTATAAATAGATGAATCTTCAACTCTTGAGTTTCTGAGAACACCCCTATCTCTAGATGTAATCAATATTAAACTCCGTGAATTGAGATTATCAGTTTGGACAGGCAAAAATGCATTCACCTGGTCAACATTATCAACATCATCAAACACTATTAAAGTGTCAAAACGTTTCAGAGGCTCTCCCAGCATCTTTTTACCTTCATGAACATTGTTTACCTGCTCATCCCTTCCATTCAAGGTCTTAAGGAGTTGACCCTGTAACAAATGTAAAGACCCCTTACTTGCATGATCTCTGACGTCAGCTAAAAAACAGGATTTGCTATAATCTGATATTTTCCTATTGAAGAAAAATTTTGCTAACGTTGTTTTTCCTACGCCACCTAACCCTACAATCCCCAAGATCTGAGGTTTCCCGCTTTCCTCTTTCTGCAACAGCACTCTATCTTCGAAATCTTTGAGCTTTAAATCCAACCCTGTTGGATAATCAGCCACGTGCAAGGCTGGCTCTTTCACCATTTCTGACAGACATTTAACCAACTTATCTAGCAGCTCCAGCTCCAACTCCTCACTAATTATTCAGAAACAATAAGTAGACCTAGTGAGAAACAAACGTCTATGTCTATTTATCAGTATAAAACACAACTATATCGATAGGGAAGGTTGAGTTCTCACCCATTGCACGTCTCCAACTCGAGACCGCTATTATCTGCTACTTGCTGAAGTGTATTTCTCAATTCTTTAACAGTGTTGGTACCATATCGCCCCTTCTTCTCAAGAGATTCTAGGGCTTCACCATAGGAGCCCCGCACCCACCGGACGTCAGCGGGGCTGACACGGTAAAAGACTGGTATTACAGGAGCATTTGACTGTAACATCATTACGAGCTCGTTCAGGCACCAATATGACTCAGCATATCTAGGAGAAAGGATCGCCACATGAACAGAGGCGGTTCTAATAACGTGCTCTAATTGAGAAGAAATTTCGTATCCCACTTGCATCTCCTCATCATCGAGAAAAGCCGTCAATCCTTTCTCTCGGAGGCGAAGATACAGAGATCTGGCGAAGGTTTTCTTCACGTCAACCCCGCGATGGTTTATGAAAATTTTGAAGGATTTGTAGCTGGGATTAGCCACGGCAGAGGTGGAGGATGAGGATGTAGCCATTGCGAACTATGGACGCAATTTGCAGAGGTGTCGACAAGTGAGGGCTTGTAAAGCGCAGAGAGATCGAGGGAAACACCAGCTATAAATATTAAATCTTCACCTGCGGTTTATGCAAGGTTATTTTATGCACCTGTGGTTTATGCGTAGTTATTTTATAAAATGCAGAGCATAGTAATCGACATCGAGCATCAAATTTCAACGCATTTTTGAAACCCCACGCGCATTCAACTAAAGGTAAGACGCAAACAGGCCCCACACGCAATTGGAGGTAACACGTAGGCTCCACAAGATGCTCTGCACGTCATGACAACGTTAATTAAACGCGTATACATTTAAAAGGAAAAGATGCTCAACTGTCCAAAATTTTGACAAGACTGAATTTTCAAATGTGATTTTGAATATATAAATGAATTGAGCGTTTCCATAAATTTTGGAAGCATTTACACCGTAGATTATAGAACTCAGAATTATCATTCCAAAAGTTCACAAATAAAATTATCATTTCAAAAAAATCTTTACTAAATTTCGAAAAAAAATATATCATTAAAAAATCAAAAACATTAACAACTCATGATAAAACTACATAATTTCAAACTCACATTTCAAGATTATATCGATACTATAGTCTAACTATCTTAATATTAAAATATTTATTGATGGAATACTTTTCATTCCAGATCTTACACACTTTCCTTTGACTTTTAGTTATTATATTTAATTGTTATAAAAAAATTAAGTATATAGGTTTTGAATTTGATTTATTTGTAATTACAATTTTTTAGATTTTGAATTTGATTTATTTGTAATATAATTTTTTAAATTTTAAATATAATTTATTTATAATTAAATTGTTTTTGTGTGGAAAAGGTGTTATTAGAGATAGGAAAAGCTTTTATTTAGAAAAAAAAAATAATAAAATTGAAAATTGAAGAAAGTAGTTTTTAAAATTGGTATAAATAATAATTTTGAACCAATACCATGTTAAGGGTTTCCAGTGTTTTTTTTTACTTTAAAACAAAGTTAAGTATTTAAAAATAATTATTATTAAATGAATTAAAAATTAAAAGATAAATGTCTCATTATATTATGTAGTAAAAATATGGACATTCTATTATTAGAAGAAGAAGCATTTTGCCAATTTTTGACATAAAGCATATGGACACACTACGAGCAAAGGCTACCATTCAAGATAATGGTCTATACATTGTCATGATGAAATCGATTAAAATTGGGGAATTGAAAAAAAAGATGTCAAACAAGCCATTAGAGATTCAAGACCTAATATAAAAGATTACAATAGAATAATGGTGTGACATAGAGATTTGGTAACCACTAAAAATCAAAACACCCAATAGAAACAAATTAACATATATGACAAAATAAATTCAATTACAGAAAAGAAAAAAATAAAATAAAATAAAATTAATAGATTTGATCTTTTATCCAATTAATATGAAAAACTATATTATGCAATATACAAAAATGAGAAATCAACTTTGATTAAACAATCTTGAACAAGCTTAAGATACAAAGGCCAAAACTTCAATCTTCAAAAAGCCAAATATGATCTTCTTTGTTACAAAATAGACGGCAAGAAGTTTGATATATTTGGAATTTTAATTCTTGGTGGTTTCATCACCTGGTCCAACTTCCTTTAGTGGTTCATAATTAGTTCAAAGGTTAAATGTTCATGGAGATAATGTCCTCATGTAGTTCAAGTTCCAAATCTTCCATTCATCATAACTTCTTTTGTGTTAAAAAAAATTGTACGCAAGTATCATGATTCCAAGATCTTTTATGAAAACAAAGAATATGAGCCTTTAGTACTCTATGTCCTCTACAAAACCTATATTCTGGAATTTGCAACTTACCCTTCTTTCATTAGTTTGAGTTGGGTGCTTCTTTAAGGGTGGGTGATTGTATAAAAAAAAATATTTTTATTTTTCACAAAAATGTAAGTATGGGTTCGAATTCAACGCCAAAATAGATTATTCATCTTGAAAGACATTTTTCTTTCCATTTTCCACCCACATACAATTTCAAAATTTCCAGAAAATATGTCTTGGCTGCATGTAATGCCTCATTAATAATAATAATAATAGTAGATAAGTAAAAGTGAGAATAATTAATTAATAAATAAATAAACTAACAAATAATTATAAACATTTATTTTGTTTATTTATTTATTTATTTATTATTATTATTATCTAATAATGCATTACACTATACCTATCCCAAATGCTTATGAAGCTTTAGTAAAATGTATGTAATCTTTTTCAACATAAATTATTTTGTAAAACAAAATGTACTAGGCTCAGCTCAATTAGGTTCTTAACAAAACTTCGGCTCGTCAAAATTTCCCAAATGATCGCTATTCCATAGATATAAATCTGCAAAAATGTTACGATATTTGATTTTCATTAGTTAGCCAAGTGCTTGTAATTAACACTAAAATCTGCACTAAAGGAAGGCTAATGACTCAAGTCAAGTTTTGTAAAATGTTGAGGGGAATCGTCATTTAATTCACTACAAAACCATTTCATTTCCTATCCTAATTCCATTCTTAATTCCTAATATATTTAAAAGAAATTTACCCTAATTCCAACCACTTAGGAAATGCCCACCTAAAGCACTAGAATGAATGTGAAGGTAAAAGTAGGCCTATCTAGGGCCTTAAACTTTAATTGGAAATTCTTTTAATACTTTTGTACCTACCTATGATTTCAAAATGCATGTAATATAACTTACTTATCTAGGGAGTGTCCCACATAAGAGTCCTATGGTTGAAAATTTTTGCGAGCATCCAATTCATGAGGGATGGATTGCAAATTTACCAAATGGCAGTGGTCACCCAAATCAACCAATTTCTTCTTCAAAAACACATGATGCTTAGTCTTTTGAACCTCAAAATTTTATCTTAATTAGGTATTATTTATACTCCTTACTCCTTGTCTCCGAACAAATTCTTTCTACCAACACCTCCTCAACTTGCACTAGCTTCTTTAATGGAATATGTTTTTAACAATCTACCACTAGTTCTTTCTCAGCTACCTTTTTTTCTTTAATGTCTTCATCGTGCTCATAATATTCACAACATTAAAAACTAGTGAAATTTCCAAATCATCAAATATATCCAACTTATACATGCATTATTAGAATTTTTCCAAGGATTTCACATGGTGTTATCTTCTTATACTTTAGTTGATATAAGTTCCCTTAGGAAAATTTTCCTTCCTTAGATGATACATTACTAGGTCTCCTTCTAAAATTGTCTTCACTTCCATTTTCTAATCGTCTTTCTCTTTGTACTCCCCATTACTTTGGAGCAACTTATTATTTACTTGCTCGTGTACATCTCCCATGTACTCTACAAACGTCACTACATATTCACTATTTGCATGCCCCACAATTAGAAATATCACCAAATCTATCACTTCCTTTGGTGATCTCCCATGCACACTCTAAAAAGGTAGTCTTCCATATGGATCTATTTACTAAATTGTTATAAGAACTTCTACTTTAAGATCATATCCCATTACCTTGGTTTATCTCCTACCAAATATCTTATCAAATTACGAAGACATACAATTATAACCTACATCATTCCATCCATTTAAGGATAATATGTAGACTAAACTACAACCTAGATCCCAACCTTTTCCTCAAGGTCTTTAAAAAATGTCGTAAGAATCTAGTATCCCTATTTGAAGTGATACTCTTGGGTAATCCATCCAACTGAACTTATTTTTTAAAGATAACAATATTTATAGCATCACTTGTCTTCTTGCATGTAATAAAATGTGACATTTTTTAAAATATGTCCACAACCATCAACATTTAATTATTACCTCTTTGAGTTCCTTAGTAATACCAAAACAAAATCCATGTGTAGATCTCCCCAAGGTTTCTCTAGTAAAAGTAAAGGTGTATAAAGGTGTATAAAAACTTATATTTTGACCACTTCCTTTTGCATGATAATATATTTTAAAACCTTCAACCAATCCCCTCCCATCTCTATAGATGATTTATCTTTCTTCAATCAAAGTTTTATTCCTGCCATTGCCAAAATGACCACCCAAACCTCCACTATGTAATTCCCCAAAGAGATTTTCTCCCATGGAGATTTTTGGTATGCACAACTTTTGATTCTTGAATTAAAATCCTTCTTGAACACAAAAAAACCAAATATGGATTGTTCCCCATGCTCTATGGACTATGGCTTTTTGCAAGCTTTCCAAATATCTAGAAAATCTACAGCATCCTCATATAAGCTTTCATATTATCTAGACTCACAATCTTAACAAACATAGTACTTAGTAACAATAATGTTGTACATAATGCATCACCAACCTTATTAATATTCCTCAATCTATGCTTCAAAACCAATCAGGAACTTTGCAATAATTCAACCCATTTCATATGTCTCTAATTCAACTTTCTCTAAATGTTAAAATATTGAAATGTGTGGTGGTCACCATATAACACATATTCCTTAGGTAAAATATAGTGTCTACACTTCTTTTCTGCTTGAATTATGGATAAAATTCTTGACCATAAACATAGCACTTTATTTGGGTTTCATTTAACTTTTCAATAAAGAAAACAATAAGCTTACCTTCTTGATTCAATTTTGTTCCAATTACTCACTAACATCTCAATCAACTTAGAAAATTTTGTTGAAATATAAATGCTAATATTGGTTATTTAGTAAGTTTCTTCTTCAAGATGTCAAAGTTATTTTTTGTAATTGGTGTCCACTGAAAGCTTCATTTCTTCGTACATTTAGTGAATGATGCACATATATACCACTAATATCTCAAATGAACTTCTTGTAGTCTGAAACATCTATCATAAAAAGTGATTTTAAAAACAACCCATTCAACTATTACTCTTAACTTTCCTCTATCCATCATGAATCATTATTAGCAAACCACAAACCTAATTACACCAACTCTTGTTCCATGACGGTACATTTATTCCGTCTTTAATTGGAAAATTTTGTGTCTTTAACATCTCCAATACTTGTTGTAAATGTTGGATGTGAAAAAAGAATTTGAAATGCTCATGCTTGTGGAACTATTATTCTTCCGTGGATTGTGTATCTAGCAAATAGAGAAAGGGATTTTTATCTCTCAAAATAAATACCTCAAATAAATAATGAGGAAATGTGCTATGGAGGAATGTAAACATATAAGTACACCCATGGCAACAAGTTATAAACTTAGTAAGGATAATTAATATACAAAGGTAAATCAAAGTATGTATCAGTCTACGATTGGAAACCTACTTTGTCTCACAACTTCAATACCAAACACCATGCAAGTAGTAGGTTTGGTGGTAATATTTCAGTCAAACCGAAAGGAAACTTATATGTAGGTTGTTAAGAGTATTTTTAAATATTTCCAAGGAACTATTGATTTTGACTTGTGGTACTCAAGGAGCAAATATTTCACTCAAACAACATATATAGATGCAGATTGGGCAGGTAGTGTTAATAATAAGAAAATCACAAGTTGATCAACATTCTTCTTGGGAAATTGTTTAGTATATGTTGTAGTTGCTGCAATACCCTCCAAAATTTTGGCTTACACTCAATTTTAGAGCCTTCCTTAGTGTTTTACATTGTTTTTGCAAACACTAGAGCTCATTTCATGAGTTTTCTTGCAGTGCTTTGGTCCCTTGTGCATATCGGGTTATCTGTCGTCTTTTGGCATGTTTGGCTGTCATGCAATGTTTGCAAGCCTATTCTAATGGTTTCGAAGGTTAGTATTTGTGTATATTAGTTGTCCTAACCATGTAAACATTTATCACATCCATACACAAAGTCTTGAGCACTGTCGCACAAGTGTCATCACGGTCATCCTAAAGCCTATCTTAAGTGTCACACTTGTCGTATCGTGTCATGAGGCAATCACAGAGAGGGAAATAGTTTGTTCATGTGTTCTTATGATCTATGTTGTCGTGTCATCAAAGTATGCTAAGTGTGTAATCACAGTCAAGGTTCATCACATTTCATCACTTATCCCACACAACCATTTTCGAAAAAATCTTCCCGATCGAGCAACTTAGCTTCATCGGGCCCCAACTGAACTGTGCATTGCATAGTCTCAACCCTCTAAGCTATGACCTTTCTTCTTGGAATTGCGCAATGCACAGTCCCCGTCCTCGAGGGCTACTTCTCTGAGTAATTCCTATGCATAGCTCCCGATCTTGACCCCCATAATTGCACAGTTATGTCTCCCAGCCTGCCTTGAACTGCACACTTCACATCTTCAACCCTCAAAATTTTCCCTTGGCTGTTAGAAATATGTAATGTGCAAAATCCAACCTCCCTTGACATCCAAAACTGCATAGTTGGCTTTCCAAGTGTCCTTTCCCTCAGCTGGACCCCACTACCTCCAGAAACTTTGCAATCCTGTCCTTCAAGCCTCCCTCAGCTGCACATTACGCAATCTCAAAGCCCAAGCTCTCCCCCTGACTACTAGAACTGTGAAATTCACAGTCACTGAGCCCCTCTTCCAAGTCTGTCACAAGCCCTGGGCTCAGTTGATGGATCAGATTGCATCATCTTAGACTAGGGGATTTTCGGATTGATGTCGTCTCATCATGAGTGAATTGCAGGAACAGGTACATTATCCTATCATGGTGAGATGATGGAGAAGGAGAAGTAGGAGGGAAGCATGCCTAAAGACTCTCTTGTAACTAAACTCACAAAAATATCAATCGAGAGAAAGAGAAGGGACACACAAGTTTGCAACCACATTCCAAGACTAAATATCATTAAAGATTTTGCATCACCAAGCCATGCGAAGGTGAAGAGAAAGCATATCCAATAAGACATCCAACACTTAACAGCAATAGTGACTTGACATTGCCACATCATCAAGCAGTCCATGTCAGTAGTGTCATGTCATGAGTGGTCATATGCCACATGACTATTGTGTACCATGTATATTGTATTCAAATGTATTGTAAAGTGGAAGTCCAAAGGACACACATGTAATTTAAAGAGTCATGTAAGTTGAAAAGTCATAGGAATTTAAACGGTAATGAGGGTAGTCAAAGAGTCACCCTTGTTTATATATACTCCCTCATTATATGAGCAAAAGACTTTTCACCTTGGCTCCTCCCACAAGGCATTAGAGAGATTAGCTAGTTCTCTAAGGAACAAGGAGTGGCTCCAATGTCCCACTATTGGGGCTTAGTGATGTACATTGTAAACATGTGTCTTTGAACTTTTACTTTATAATAGAAGCCTTTAAGGCCAGCATGTTCTTCATGCATGGACTATGAATGTTTGTAAGACTGTTTTGTGGACATTTGTATTTCATGTTTGCATTCACATGTGCTAAGATAGTTGAACTATTTCAGTTATTTTAGTATTTATCTTATTGAGAATGTGTTTTAATGGTTGTTATTGTTGTCCCATCCTTGTGGACTATTCCGCAGGATACGAGACATATCCTTCCTCATTTATTGCTTGTAACGACCGTCACATCCATTGTGGACTATTCCACTGGATGTTAGACGGATCCATCTGGTTCATGTGTGTCTCTTCTTGGGTGGTACTATTACCTCTCACTTAGAGGCTCACTTTTCTTCCCCCTCTGCAGTAGAAGAACCTTGACACAGTTGCAACTAAACACTCACCATCCACACCCCCTTGCTTTCCGAAGACACCACTGCATCCCCCTCTCGTGTTGATAGCTAGATTCAAGGCAAATCTTTAAGGATTTGGTAACTGGGCCTTTATACCGGATGGAAAACCTACACCAAACAGTGTGAAGTCTAATTGGGACTTCATAATGGGGAGATCCCCTAAATATTGGTGGGTCCATCACCGTCAACATTTCTGGCGCTAGAAGGAGGGCAGTCAGTATTTTATGGCTGATAAACGCATTGACCCCATCATTCCATCTTCTGGTCAAGGTAGCAACGTTCATTACACCCCCTACTCGTGCTTCTGAAGTTGGTGACTCTTCTCAGCTTAGCCTTGGACATGAAATTTTGTATGATCAGATTCAGGCCATCCGCCTTATAACCCGTCAATTTGAAAAATTTGTTGGATTGATCCCGGGAGTAATCAATCTTCCATATTCTCCAAAGAAAAACAAGAGCACCTCCACACGGATAGTATTTTTTACTCTTGAAGACGTGGTTCTTGCCACTCTTAAATAATTATCAGACTCTGTGGAAAAATAATAAGAACCCCCACTCTTTCATGGTGGTGATGGAGACAACGTTCCACTCTCAGACACAACTTTTGGCAGGACAAGCAGATAAGAAGAAGAGGAAGAAGAACCATCAGAATATGATAAACAAGAGGAGGAAAATGAAGAAGGAGACATGGCAGACCAAAATATAGACTTGATGACTCATGGCCCACTCGCAATTCTGGGTGTTCTACACAAGATGCCAAGGCATTCAGAGAAGCTCTTAACAAAGTATGACCCTGATAAGACAATGAAGGTTGAAGACCATTTGGACAACTTTTACTTGCATCTGTAAACACTTGAGGTACGTTACGACGATGTTGCATGTAGACTTTTCCCATGTACCTTGGATGGTAGAGTATTTGTATGGTATCACAACCTTCTTCCAAACTCCATCCAGAATTGGAGGGGATTTAAGAAGATCTTCCTTGAAAAATTTGTTGATGATAAGACCCCCGCCATGTTATTGAAAGGGCTAGGTAATCTTAAGATGGAGAAAAATGAAAAGGTGAAATATTTTAACCAGAGGTTCAATTGCATCTTGAACAAATTTCCAGAAAACACTAAACCTCATGACTCCATCACCATAGATTACTACACCTCTTCCTTGCCAGCAAGCATTGCGAAGTCTGTGAAGCAAACTGTGAAACAAACATTGACAAAAATTATGAAGAGGTTATCATTGTCAAGAAGAACTTGCACGCAATCGGAGTCATCTCAAACAATGAACCAACAAAAGACTCCAAGGACACAGGTAACAGGTCTTAGGCCCCTGTGAATAGGGCTAAAGAGAAAGAACCATTTGATCTTGAAAGCTTGACTCATATTTTCAAGTCTCTTTCTAATGAAATGACAGAGTTAAAACAGAGGACAAGTGAGACCACTGTGAGCAACAAGCCTCCCAGATTCAACTTGTTCATAAGGACTACAACTTCTAGCAGTAGCAACAACCAACTATTAAAGTCTGCGCAGAGCTCCAATGTTGTGTGGGACATTGAGAAGTTGGGCACATAATAATATTGCGTGTTTCATCAAGAACACCATTCAGAGAAAATGTGCTCACAATGGAATCAAGCCATGAGCATGGTTGCTACGCAACTTGTTGATTCGGTAATGGCTGAAGAGAAGACTGAGCCTATAGAAGAAAATGAAGAAGCTACTATAGCCTATGGAAATCTAAGTGTCGGGCATGAAATGAATATGTTTAAATGTATACTCAAAACCCAAAAGATATTGTCGATAAGTAGACTTTGAGTCACAGTCCGACCCAGAAGCAGACCAATTGGTACAACTTGAGAATCCAAGGTTCAACCACTATAGTCGAGTTATCGAAGCATAAATTCAAAGAAAATTTGTTAATGAAAATCAACCCACTGGCCAACTCAGCGCAGAATACTCAGAGAAAGTTTGGGAAATCAGTCTCAACGAAAAGTGTTTCCATCAGCAGTAAGGACAAAACCATCACTCCGAAAACCATAAACCAAGTTACATCCCCAGACACCTCAACCATTCTTCCCGTTGTGGACTATAGCATAGTTGATGACATGAAGAAGGTTCATGTGAAAATTTCAATGTTTGAATTAACAAATATCACAAGCCATCAAGACATCCTCTTACGAGCACTTGGGAAAACCTCCACAGCTAATGCTACCTCTTCAGACAAGGGATATGGTAAGTCTCCTAGTTCTCTTGAATCTGTACTCAGTGCATTAATGATGGATTTCAATACACTCTGCCCACCTTTATTGTTAACTTTCGAAATATTCAATTTCAATATACACAATTGATTGGTTGATTTTGGTGCATTGGTGAACGTAATTCCATTATCTGTTGCCAAGAAAATCAATGCTAAATGGGACAAAAGAGATGTACAAATTATTCAGCTGGACATGACTCATGTATAGACAATTGGTGAACTCATAGATGTTATCAAGTGCTTATCATCAGACGAACGAGTCCACCAATGTATCAACATAGTGATTGTGGACATTCAGGAAGCATATGGAGTGTTGTTGAGTAGAGACTGGTCTAGCAAGCTACAAGGATACTTTTCCACAAACTGGTCACACTTATGGCTTCCGTATAGGGGCATAAATAATCAGATCTAGGTAGAATCATAGAGATATATGAAACACACTATCACTCCCTTGAATGGACATAATGAACCGATGGCTTTTGCAGAATCACTTTTCGGCAATTGCTTCCTTGAAACTTAACTGGGGTGTTATCTTGCACAACCATCCCCAGATACACAGTTGGATCTCATTCCTTGTCCAACTTGTGATAATGAACTTTGTATAGTTAGCAGTAGTTGTAGCAGTACTAGTGTAGTTCCTAGTCCCTATACATATGATATTTGGACTATGTACTTCGATGGTTCCAAAATGCAGGAGGGCTCTAGAGCTGGTTTCCTTTTAATGGACCCACTGCAGAGAAAGAATTTGATCTCTAGTTGCTTGGAATTTGAGTGCACAAATAACATTGCAGAGTACGAAGCACTCATCTTGGGCTTACAAAAGTCCATTGACCTCAATGTTGCCATCCTGAAAGTGGTAGGTGACTCAGAATTGTGGTGTGACAGGTACATAAAACCATACATTGTGTGTCACCTCATCTTAGAAGTTATCAACAAGAGATATTGTGCTTCATGTCAAACGTTGATGTATTTAAAGACACAACGATCGATGAGGACGAGCACAAAAATGCATTGCAGGATGTAGCAAGTGCAAGCAAAGGAAACCTCATCCCCAAGGGTGTGGTATCATTGGAAAAATTGTATGACTTGCAAAATTGCTTCTGGGGACCTGCCAATGCTAAGACCCATAGTTCCACAATGTCGCATGAGTAGATTAACTTGGGAAAGAATAAAGATTTGAAATATGTTAATCTCAATACTTGTTGCACACCACAAGAGTGGCAAGCCTTTAACTACTTATTCAAGAAGTATTGTGATGTCTTTGCGTGGACTTGCAATGAACTCAAGACATATGCCACGCGAATCATCCAGCATGTGATACTAATAAAGGAAGGGGCCAAGGCATTCCAAAAAAAGCTAAGGAAAGTTAATCCAACACTTGAGCCTCTTATTCAGAAAGGGTTTAGAAAATTATTGGATGCCCGGATCATATACAAAGTACGACACTCAACGTGGGTGTCAAATTTAGTCCCATTGAGGAAGAAGTCCAGGGAGATCCGCCCGTGTGTAGATTTCCAAAATCTCAACCGCGCCTCGGACAAGGAAAACTACCCCATGTCGTCCATGGAAAAAATATTGCAAACAATATCGGGGTTTGAAATTTTTTCTTTGTTAGATGGTTATATTGGATACAACCAAGTTCTGGTTACAAAGCCTGACAAACTTAAAACCGCGTTCCAAATGAAGTCGGGCACGTTCACATTCAGACAAACGTTGTTTGGGCTAATCAATGCTAATGCACCATTCCAACGTGTTATGGACATCACTTTCCGCAGAATCATTGGGCAGAGCGTAGTGGTTTATCTTGACGATGTAACAGTATTCTCCAAATAAAGGTCAGACCACATACGCCACTTAAAGAATATTTTTGAGCGATGTCGCAAGTACATGATATCCTTAAATCCCAAGAAAAGTATCTTCGCAATGTCCAAGGGTAATATCTTGGGCCACATCATTGCTAAGAGTGGGATTAAGGTAGACCTAGACAGGTTCAGGACAATCACGAAGATTCCCTTCCAAGTGAACAGGAAGGCCATGCAGTCTTTCTTAGGGAAAATTAATTTCCTCCTCAAGTTCATCTCTGACTATGACCAGATTTTCAAACCAATATAGGAGATGGTAAAGAAGGATGTAGTCTACAAATCAGATAAAATGGAAAAGGATGCATTTTATCGTATTAAGAAGGCTATTGCAGAAGCACCCACATTGTACAACCCAGACTTTGATAAAGATTTCTTGCTCTACACTTTTTCTTATGATACTTCTCTTTCTATTGTACTCACTCATAAGGATGAATTGAACAATGAGCGGCCTATCTCCTTTATGAGCACAAGTCTGCAAGGACCAGAGCTTAATTACCCCACCATGGACAAACAAGCTTATGCAGTATACAAGGTGGTAAAGCATTTTCGGCCCTCTCTATTGAAAAATCATTGCGTTATCTTGTCCCGCACTCAGCAGTTAGATCACTCCTTGTTCAACAAGAGCCGGGTGAAAGGAGCGCGAACTGGATGATCGGGTTGCAATAGTATGATCTAGAAATCAATCCAATTCACACGATCAAGGGCCATGGTCTTTGTCGAATGGCACCAGAAGCAGTAAATGCGAAGGAGGAAGAAGAAGAGCTTTTAGGATGGGAGCAATAAATTGAGATGTATAACATTAAATGAGGCTGCCCCACTACAAGAACAAAATCTTGGTACACAGATGTACACCAATACCTTGAGCATGACACAGTTCCCTCCCACTTTATGTGCGACAGAAGAGGGCACTGACAATTAAAGAATTATTTTATCAGTTGGTGCATGGGGTGTTGTTAAGAAAGAACCACAATAGAGTATTGCTCAGGTGTTTGGAAGCATATGATTGAGAAAAGGTATTGCGTGATCTCCACGATGGACCAATCGGGGGACACTTCACTGGAAACATCACATCACATAAGGTTATGCAGGCCAACTTTTACTGGCCTACATTATCTAGAGATGCTCGTGCTCATGCCCGCCAGTGTTCAGTTTGTCAAAGGTGTGCCGGCAGAAACAAGAAGTCAGTCGCCCCACTGTAGTCCATTGCAGTCGAAGAGCCTTTTCAACGTTGGGGCTTGGACATTATTGGGGAGATTTTCCCACATTCATAAAAGCAACACTGTTATATCCTAATTGCTACATATTACTTCACACAGTGGACAGAAGCAGTTCCACTCGAACATGTGAATGATCAGAAAGTCATCATCTTTCTACAACAGAACATCATTTCCAGGTTTGGTGGTCTATTGTAGTGGCTGCAACACCCTCCAAAATTTTGGCCTGTACTCAAATTTCGGAGCCTACTGTGGATCCTGCAATCAATCATTCCTTAGTCACTTATCGGTAAGCTGATGATCTCAAGCTCCCCTCGTCGATCTTAAGAGTCATTCATGCTTTTATATTTGTATAGTATGTGTCATCTTTGGGCATGGGGATTATCGCTTGTCATGAGAAGGGAAGTTTGTTTTGCTTCAAGGGGAAATCTTTGCCAGGATGGGTTTTCCTCACCTCATAGACATGTTTCACATTCATTTCATGCACTCTTACACAAGTGTCGCCTTTATCCTCCCAAAGTCTATCTTCAGAGCCACACTTGCCATAAGCTGCCACAAAGGTTGTTGCATTAAGCGAAGTATGTGCTATATGTTCTGGATGGTCTATGTTATATCACTAAGTGTTCAAGTATGTGATCATAGTCAAGTTCTAACACTATTCAAATCTTTTCCAATGATCCCACACTTAGCCAAATTATGGAGTTTCCTTAGCAACCTAGCCTCATCGAGCTTTCCTGAACTGCACACTTCGCATTTGCAACCCTCAAGCTTTTCCCTTGTCTACTAGAACTGTGTAATGTGCAAAAATCCCAACCTCCCATAGCATTCAAAACTGCGTAGTGGTTTCCTCCAGTGTTCTTTCCTCAGTCGGATCCCACTGTCTCTAGAAACTGCGCAGTTTTGTCCCTCACACATCTCAGCTGCCCAGTTTACCTTGCATCTCGAAACTGTGCAGATGTGTCCTCCTAGGGTCTCATCCCACAACAATGCCTTGTATCCTAAAACTGCACAGTTTTGTCCCTCAGAAGCCTAGTCTTCCTTGCATCCTAAAACTGTGCAGATGTGTACTCTTAGGGCCTCATCCCGCAGCAGTCACTTCTCTCTAAAACTGCACAATTATGTCTCTCAGGAGCCACGAAGAAGGATGACATGCTAGATGACGCTCAAGGAGCTGAGGATAAATAGCTAACCTTTCCACTAATTGGTAGATGGTTGGTGTGGAGTGTGAGTAGGGGGGACAAGGTCAAAATTGGTTTGGATCCTTGAATAGGATATAAAGGTAATCAAATGCTTAGTAATTTAGTGAAAAGGGTTTTTTCACACTTAATCAAGTAGTTGATCTTGAATATTCTTATATTTGAAGGAAAGAATGGTTATTATTAGATTCCATTGAGTAGGTGATGAGGATGCAACTACTTGGAGTGGGGTTATTGCTTCTTTAAGGATGAGTCATGTTCATATTAAGGATTTTAAGGGTGAACTATTGTGGTCAAAAAATATAACAGGTGGATTATATGCCACTAAAAATGGATATAAATATCTTTTTGGGATGGTTTTAGTAGTGGATATAGTGTGGTGGTTCAAGGTTATTTGTAACTTTTAAGTATCCCCTTAAATCAAGGATATGTGTCTAAATCTTAGAGATGCGCTAACATGGGTAATTTATACAAGAGGAATTGGTATGGGCCTACTAGAAGATCATTATGCATGGAATATATGGAGTATATATCATAGAGTCTCCACTTAGTCAACTTGTGCCATATCACCTATATTCAAAGGATATTAAAGAATACCTCTAATCTCACTAGATATTGATAAAAAACTCCCAAAATCCTTTTATTGAATCCCCTCCCAATACATATTTTTTATTAAGATAACCCCTATTTTTATCAAATACCCCATTTTATACCCCCCAATACCTATAAAATCCCCCTACTCCACATCCTTCACCACTCTCCTCCCAACCACACCAATACTTACAATATATTGATTCTATTTTCACAATTTTAAAACCCCCTTCATGAATGAACATGCTAAGATATTGGTCAAAAGGGTGAAGCCCCCATGGTCTATATATCATTTTCTTGCATCATTCTCTTATATTGTTTAGGCTTGGAAATAGGTAGAGTATTTTATGGGTATCAAGGATATGTGGAATGATAAATTAATTGAGGATTTCCAAAGGGATTGGCATGAGAACAAAAGGACAAATCCCTACAAATCTCTAACTATTATTCTTGCATGAGGTATTTGGTGTTGAAAATTCAACAAGAAAATCCTAATTTAATTTTTTCCTTGAATTAAATTAGGAATAAAATTGTAATTCCACATCACAAGACAACTTGTACGAGTCAACTAAGTTAAATTGACTTAGTTGGCTAAGTTAATTCAAGTTGAGGGTATAACTTGTGTCATGTAGAGTGTATCCTACATTATAGGAGCCCTAGTTGACTTTATTTTGAGTTGTAATTAATTAATTCGGTTTAACTGAGTTAAAGTCAGTTAAACTAGTTCCAACTGATGGAGAAACTAGTAGGAGGTCAAAAAGTGGGGTGTTGCTTCATGTGTTCAACCAGTTAACTGATGATTCACTCATACATAACTCATGCATGTCAAATTTGAGAGTTACCCAGTTGAGATTGGAGTTTAGGGACAATGTACTATCTGTTGTATAATCATCTGAATTGTACAGGTGGTGCATGCATTTAGAGGAAGGCCTATGAGGATTGCATAATTCATATTGAGGAATTTCCTTAATTAATAGGGGCTAATTCCCAAGGAAACAACGCAAGGAAATAGGGACTTGGGCAAGCCAAAATTTGGTTAAGTATTGGACCGGGCTTGTCTAGGAAGTAGTGAGATAGAAAAAGATAGTGCAAAGGTTGCTCAAACTTGAGAAAAGCATTATAATCTTCTCATATTTTCCAACTAATGCAATATACAGATAGCAGGGGTTTTTAGTTGTGTTTTTCCCTAGGAAATCATTGTGTAATGTGTTGATTTAATTCTTTATGTTGTATGCTTCATGATTTTGCGATCGTTTAATTGTTTCTACTCATGAGTAGAGTATATTCAAGTCTATTGTTTTAGTAAATTACAATTATCAGTTTGAATATACAAGGAATTTCTACATGGTATCAAAGTTGAAATCACTCTAGAAGAGGAGAATACAAGTTTTTCTTTTGCAGGTGAAATCAAATTTGCAGTATCATTCTTTAGAGCTAGCAAGATGGCGTTCTACGGATTAAGACTTGAATATGCCCTTGAGGGTAGTTTGAACTATATTTCTTAGAAGGACAGGATGGAGGCATTGTTGGAAGACAATAGGTTGAAGGAATTCATAGACAAATATATTCCTAAGCCTCCAACAACTGATGCTTAAGATCTGGTAGAGTGGAGGAAATGGGTTGCAAATGCGAGAAGGATCATACTAGGTGTTTGAGATCATATTGTCTTGAACCTCCACAGGAAGGAGACACCATATGCTTGTGGAAGGCCTTGACAAACCTATTTCAAAACAACAGTGACCACAAGAAGTTGGCACTGAAGGACAAGCTTCAGAGAATCAAGATGGAGAAGGTCGACACAATACCACAGTACTTGAGAAAGTTCACCCAATGTCGGGATGAGCTTGGAAGTGTTGGTGTTACAGTTGTTGAAGATGATCTAGTAGCATAACACTTCTAGGCCTTCCCAAGAGATGGCACAACTACCAAGATTCGGTAAATGGGAGGGAGAACCTACAAAAGTGGGATAATTTGTGGTCTGACTTGGTGCAAGAAGAGATTCGACGGAACACCAGAGATGGATCCTAATCCAAGCATGATGATGAGGAGAAATGTGCCTTGGATGGAAAGGCAAAGAAAGGGAAAGGGAAGTCATCCCATTCCAAATCAGATTATAGTCAGGTAGGAAATAAGAAGGACTTGTCGAAGATTAAATGACTTCACTGTCACGAGCTCAGACATTATGCCATGAAGTGTTTGCATAAGAAGGATGACAAGAAGCCCTAGGGAGGAGCGGCAGGTGAAGCTCTTGCTTCACAATTTGAGTTAGATTTCACCCTCATTGCTTGCATGGTGTCAGCAGTGAGGGGTAGTGTGTGGTATCTAGATAGTGGAGCCTCATTCCATATGGCCGAATTCTTTAGTGACTTGGAGGAGAAGGACCTCTAGATGCGCATCGAAATGGGAGGTGATGGAGGGTATCGCATGACCGACATCGATACTGTTACTTTTTAGAGGGAGTCTGGTTCTCCTCTCACATTAAAATATGTCATGTATGTTCCGGGTCTGAAGAAGAATTTGGTTTTAGTTGTTATGTTGGAGGACCATGGCTATGATGTGATATTTAGAAAAGGAAAGGATTTCCTTCATCACATAGCCTCAGGAAAAGTTAAGCAGATTGGGGTTCAGATGAAGAACCTCTACAAATTGGATGTAGAATATTGTGCTACTTTGAGCACAAAAGCATAGAAGGTGTAGAGTCGAGATATCGATGAATTATGGCATAGAAGATTGGGCCATCTTCACCATGGAGCTTTGAAGATCATGCAACATATTTCTATAGGACTTCCCAAGGGTACACTAGAGTAGAGAGATACATGCAAAGGGTGTACATTGGGGAAGTACAGTAAAGATACCTTTCATGATAAGGACAATCGAGCGCAAGCGATCCTAGAAAGAGTTCACTCAGATGTGTGTGGACCATTGTCGACAGCCTCCATGACCAAGCACAGGTATTATGTAATATTTGTAGATGATTTCTCACACAAGTGTTGGGCTTTCTTCATACAGAAGAAAGATCAGATGTTCTCTAAATTTTGTGAATTTAAAGCACTTGTTGAGAAAGACACTGGCAAGAAAGTGAAGGTTCCCAGGAGAGATAATGATGGAGAATATGTGTCGAATGAATTCAAGAAATTTTGTGCATCAAAAGGCATTCGACGTGAGTTAATAACACCCCATAGCCCATAACATAATGGGGTGTCTTAAAGGAAGAACAAAAATATTGTGGGAGCTGCAAGGGCGATGTTACATGATCAAGGCCTATTATTGTACTTGTGGGCTGAAGCATGCAATACAACTATATATGTGCATAACAAGAGTCTTCATTGGATTCTCGGGATGAGTACACCATAAGAAGATTTTTCAGTTAAGAAACTAGATGTAGCACACTTCAGGATCTTTGGTTCATTAGTTTATTGTCATGTTACCAAGGATGCAAGGATAAAGCTAGAGCCAACAACTGAGTTGTGCATATTTGTGGGGTACACTGATACAACTCACAAATATCGGGTGTAACTTGCATCTCACAGGATGACAATTGTCCATAGAGATGTGAAGTTTGATTAAGACAAGGCCACATGTTGTTCCCTTGAGAGGGAGCTTCAGTTGCATGCATATGCAAATATTTTAGCTCCAAAAGAAGAACCTTGGGATGATGTGGAGCAGCCACATGCAGAGGAGCAGAGAGTGGAAGCACCCACTCATGCAGATACTTAAAGATATGGAAGGAAGCACACCAGAGAGGCTAAAATATTGATGCATGATGCTAGAGAGAATGTGGGAGCACCCACATCACAATGTAGGCAGAGGAGGTCACCAGTTTGGTACACTAGATACATGGCTCTAATGAGCTAGAGTGTAGAGATTGAGCTATCCTAGTTTTAGGAAGCAGTGAAACAACCAGTATGGGTTGATGCCATGGTAGAGAAGTATGAATCCATGATTAGAAACAATGTTTGGGAAGTGGTCCCAAGACTAGCAGACAAGTCAGTGGTGAGTTCCATATGGGTTTACAAGGTAAAGCAAGTAGCATATGGGAGTGTGGAGAAATACAAGGCCATATTTGTGGCCAGAGGGTTCTCTCAGTTGGAGGAAATTGATTACGAGGAGACATTTTCTCCAATAGCAAGGTACTATTCAATTAGATCTATTCTAGCAATTTCAACGCAGATGGGATGGAAGATACATTTGATGGATGTGAAGACAACATTCCTCAATGGAGTGATTGAGGAAGAGGTGTATATTGAGTAGTCAGAAGGATTTGGGACCATCAACAGAGAGTTGTTTGTGTGTAGACACAAGCGAGCATTGTATGGATTGAAACAAGCACCATGTGCTTGGTACACCAGGATTGACAACTATTTCACTAGGTTGGGCTTCACCAAAAGTGAAGCAGATGAAAACCTTTGGCATATTGTGGTTGAAAGTAAATTTTTTATTATAGTATTATATGTCGATGATTTGATTCTAACAGGTGATGAGAAGTTGGTAAAATATTGCAAAGAGTATCTTGCAAGAGAATTCAAGATGAAGGACCTAGGGCTCATGCATTATTTACTTGGTATGGAAGTATGGCAAGAATATGATGAAATGTTTATATCTCAGGGTAAGTATGCCAATGAGATATTGAAGAAGTTCCACATGGAGAGAAGCAAACACGTGGAGACTCCTCTAGCATGGAATTGGATGAAGGAAGATGCTACTTCAGGTGAAGTAGTGGAGGCTACTATTTATAGGCAACTTGTGGGTTCACTTATGTATTTGGTGAACACATGACCGAACATATGTTTTACAGTTAACCAAATTAGTCAAGCAATGGTTAAGCCAACCAAACTCTATTGGAAGGCATCTAAACATGTGTTGAGATACCTGAGAGGCACCACTCAGTTTGCTCTTTGGTAAAGACGGACAAAGGGAGTGAAGTTGCAAGGCTTCACAGATGCATATTGGGTAGGGAGTCCATCTGACAGGTAGAGCACATTAGGGGGAATCTTCAGTATTGGGTCAGTAGTAGTTTCTTGGTACAATAGGAAGCAAAGATCAATTACACTCAATTTGGCAAAAGCAGAGTACATGGATGCTAGTCAAGAAACTTGTGCGGCTATCTGGATGAGGAAGATCCTTGTTGGATATTTGGTCAGTATATGGATCCTATAGTGATTTACTGTGACAATCAGAGTTGTATCAAACTTTTTGAGAATCCAGTATTTCATGATTGGTCCAAGCATTTTGACACCTGGTATCACCATCTACGAGATTGTGTGCAGAGGAGAATAATGTTGTTGAAGTACATTCTTGCAATGGATTAGGATGTAGACATCTTGACTAAGGCACTATCAAGAGGAAAATTTGAGTTCCATAGAGGCAGGATTGGGGTATATGATAATCCCTTTCTTGTTGAGAGGGAGTGTTGAAAAATTAACAAAAAAATCCTAATTTAATTTTGTCCTTGAATTAAATTAGGAATAAAATTGTAATTCCATATCATAAGACAACTTGTACGAGTTAAATAAGTTAAATTGACTTATTTGGCTCAGTTAATTCGAGTTGAGGGTCTAAATTGAGTCATGTAGAGTGTCTCCTACATTATAGGAGCCCTAGTTGACTTTATTTTGAGTTGTAATTAATTAATTCAGTTTAACCGAGTTAAAGTTACTTAAACTAGTTCCAAGTTATGGAGGAACTAGTAGGAGGTCAGATAATGGGGTGCTACTTCATGTGTTCAACTAGTTAACTGATGATTCACTCATAAATAACCCATGCATGTCAGATCTGAGAGTTAACCAGTTGAGATTGGAGTTCAGGGACAATGTACTATCAGTTGTATAATCATCTGAATTGTACAGGTGGTGCATGCAGTCAGAGGAAAGCTTATGAGGATTGTGCAATTCATATTGAGTATTTTCCCTAATTAATAGGGGGCTAATTCCCAAGGAAACAACGCAAGGAAATAGGGACTTGGGCAAGCCAAAATTTGGTTAATTATTGGCCTGGGATTTTCTAGAAAGCAGTGAGACAAATAGAGATAGTCGAGAGGTTTCTTGGGCTTGCACAAAGCATTGTAATCTTCTCATATTTTTTTTACTAATGAAATATATAGATATCAGAGGTTTTTAGCTGTGACTTTCCCTAGGAAATGATTGTGTAATGCGTTGATTGAATTCTTTCTCTTGTATGCTTCATGATTTTGCAATCAGTTAATTGTTTTTGCTGATGAGTAGAGTAGATTCAAGTATATTGTTTTAGTAAATTACAATTAACAATTTGAATCTACAAAGAATTTGTATATTTGGGTTGCAAGGAATTATACTTTATTTGAAGACAAGATCATTCCATCTCGTTAGTTTGCATCTCAAAGCCTAAATATTTTTAGATGTTTTAAATGGACAAAATAGAAGAAGCCTTGTAGGAATATTGTCATGGAATAAGTGGATTGATCAAGGGCATGGGTCTATTTCGATGGAGTAGCTCAAGGTGATCCCAAAATTTGTGGGGTTAGGAGCATTTTATATATGATGGAAGCTCATTAAATTAGATTTAAAGTAGGATTAGGTATTGACTATAATTTCTTTTGATATTGATAGAATCAAAGCTAATACCAACTCTTGTGATAGAAAATGGTGTTCAAAAAATTGAAATATTTTGGGACCCTCTTCCAGTGATAAGTTGGATGGAGGGCTTATTTACTTTGGATAATTTCATATCAAGACCATTATAAGAGAATATACAACTTAAATTTGTAATTTTGATTCTATCTCACTTCAACATGACTATAAGTAAAGATACTCCTTGGTTGATGGTTTATCCAACTATGAAAGTCTATTGGATGTTGGTATTTGGTATATTTCAGAGGAATTGGATGGTCTACAAGATAAATATGATCATGCTCCTTTCTTTTAATAGTGTTATGGTGTCTTATATTAATATTGTAAATAATGGAATTATGGTATGATGTGATACCTTTTGAGGTGATTTTATGGTTTTATATGGAGTGGGGATTTCTTGGATAGTTATGTAAAATTATATGTAATTTAATTTAATTATGTTGGATAAGTTCCAACCTCACGGGGGCTTCACTCAATGAACCTCTGACATATCACGTGCGTTCGTGACATACTAAATAATACCCCTAATTTGACTACATATTGGAAAATACCTCTAAAAATCACATTATTTAACCCCCTATCAATATGAACCCAATATACCTTCCCAATTTAAAAAACTCCTACTTTCACTAGATATTGTAGGCATCCATTTTTTCATTAACATTTTTTATACCACTTTTTATTTTTCCATTAACTTTGAGCTTCATTATTTATACCTGCCAATATAAAAATCCTTTACCCCCTATATATCCCCCACTATATTATGTCATTTTTTCCTCAATATATATCCCTCAATATGAACCCATGTGGTATGGTATTGCTTCCCCAGTGAAACCCCCGTGTCCAACCTACACTATGGGCTAATTGTAATGGATGTATATGCAATGTATAGGTCTCCTTGTGCTTGGTAATTTTGAAGGTTGTTAGCTTATATTTTGTAAATAGTGGGAAGGATATTTGGAAAATTTGGTCATGTTAGTGAATTGTATAAGACATGCTTCAAATCATGCGAGGGTTGTAACCTTGTTTATTTAAATAAAGTTATGTAGTTTTTCCTTTTTTTTTATGATGGAAAACATAAATTCTTCGTTTGAATTTCTCACTCAAAAGAAAAGGAGAATAGAGAGTGGGATTTGTGAAAATCCTAGTTGGTGCTCAACCAAATAGTCTTGTTGATGCATATTTATGGAATAGATCTAGTTAATCGTCAACTTTATATAACATTTTTGACCACTTTTGAAGTCCCTTAGTTGTGAAACATGTAACAATACTGGATAACACTCCTATTATTACAATTGCAACCCAATCTTGGAGAACATATTAACAAGAATGAAACAATTATTGATTTTTTTCTTTTCAAGTTTTATATTTGATAACTTCTTGTCTGAGATTTATCAATGTTCAAGAAGATGGGTATTTGTCATTCTATTGAGTTATAATTTCCAATGTTTCTTTCCTTACATTATCCCCTTGATTTACTATGTTTGATTATAGTGCAAATATGATATTTGAACTTAATGTAGCTAGAAATTATGGATGCTTCATTTCTTGTTTGTAAATAGGAAGAAAGGGTAGCTAGAATTTTTTATATAAATTCCTTATGCATCATAAGAGTAATGGATAATCATGCTTTCCATGAAAAAGAATGAAATTTAAACAAAATAAGGAAAGACAAGGCATGCTTGATTTGGAGGAAATATATACTCATTGTCTGTAGGGATTAAGAAATCGATTCAATTCCTACAAAGGTGTGATAGAATAGAACCCAAATCTAGGAGGGTATGTATAAAAGCTTCCTCTCAAATCTACCTTTTCATTCGTCACAATACTATATAGAAAAAAATATGAAAAATTCTCTTACCAACACTCAAGGTGATGTAGATAAATTTGGTTATCATTTCCTAAAATTTCTAATGACTAACCATTTTTTGAAAAATATAATATCCACACAAGTACATACAGTTGGCATCTGCGCATATGTTATTATTCAAGACTACCATGGATGAAACAACAATGACCAACATAAGGGCCACCTTCATTAAACCCTCGCCAAATCATTCACTAGAGTCCTACTTCAGTCACTATAAGAAACACATTGTTTGGATGAATCCTTTCATGATCTTTTGTAAATGTAGGTTATACATGTAAGGGATATGAATAAAGTGTGGCAAACACAATAAATTGTGCAACATAACCTACAATTCCAAAAGATATATGAATTAAGTAACCACTAGAAAAATCAATGACTACACACTAAAATAGGAAGCATCCACCCCATAATTTGAAATATCCCATTTATATGAAAATGTGAGTCAAAGTGGCACAAAATTCATGCATGTATTGACATCTTGCTTCCATGCTAATAGCCAACATGTAGGACTAGACTTATGCCTATTGTGAAAATAAACGTGTAGCCTTAGGAAAAAGAGGCTCAATAACTATGTCTCCACTCCTCCATTCTTAAAATGGTGGACTATTTTACGGAGAAAAAAAATTGTTTAATGATAAATTTTTAGCCAAGTCCATGATGTTTCTTCCCTAAAGGATGTAATTATATCACCAAATGATATTTTATAGGTTCAAGTGAGAAAGCATATTAAAAACGCTTCAAATGCATATAGTGTCATAAATGTAGATTGAACAACCCATTTCTTCTTCATGTTGCTTCCATGTAGACAATTTTGATATTTTCCTATGTCAAACTAGAACCTTAGTAATGGTAATGGCCATCACCACTTGCAATTGAATTTCTAATGTAAAATAGAAATACATACTCTATTACTAACATCCTCAATAATTGGTCCAAAATAAGTTGGAAATCCACAGTGTTAACCAACCAACCAACATAAGGATGCAAAGTTGTTGGATACCTAATAACTTTAATGACATAAATGACCAAGAAATAAGAAAGTCTTACCACACCAAAAATAGAAGAAAAACCAACACATGGATGAACATCAAGATGATGAATCTATGTATAATAAAGGTCTAGTACTAGTTTATGTCTTCATAGTAGTAGTTGTAAATAGTTCACTTATTGTACTTGTGATCCAACATGATTCATTCTCTCTCTACAAGATTATGATGTAATTAAAAATAAAGAAAACTAGAAGAAGAAAAATAATAAATGGTAAGGTTGTTGATTCTAATAATCGACAACAAATGTTTAATGGAGAATATGGTCACCCTAAAGTGCAACATTCCACCACACCAAAATGTTTTTTATTGATAGATAGTTTTCGAGATATCTTGTCCACTGAATCCAACTCCATTTTTCAAATTTAGAAAAAAAACATGTCAAAGACTTTTGATTTGCATACATTCAAAGTGCACATTCTTCAAAGAAAAAAATGTGAACTAGACCAAATTCACATTGATATATGAGAATGCCTTGAAAGTATCTCTAAATACGGTAGAACTCAAATTCAAAAAATAATAACTTAAAAAAAAGTCAACAAACCTTAATTGAGCAAAATAAGGCTAAGTTCAATGCTATGTAAACTAAGAAACAACAATTTAATAAAATATTTACTTTTATACCTCAATTACAACTTAGGTTGAATATAAATGGAATCTAAAGGAAAATATAAAAATTCAGAAACATATTCTCATGACAACTAAGAATTGAGAAAAACATATGCGTGAAATATATTTTATGCTTAAAATGAGAAGAATCATATGTGCAAAATCTATTTTATGTCTAAAATCATTCATTTTTGTTGGGAGACAATGAAAAATAACATAACATCTTTACAAAAGAAATTACATCAATTACCTTGTAATTTTGAGTGACTATCTATGTTATGAATGCATCCACCTCTAGATGTCCTAAATGCAAATAAAAGAAAATTAAAGTAATATATGCTATAAAACCAAAGAGAACAAACCATGTGTCTTTCCTCTCTGTTTTTGATAGCTTAGCACTAGACTTATGACTAAGAAGATTATTCTCAAGTTTCACATTGAAATGTATTATGCATTCATGACCTTCTTTATACAAAATTGTCATACCATGGGCTCCATAACTTGAAATACTATTAACATTTATGAAGAAGGGCCAACCGTCCATAGAGTGGCTCAACATGTATTCCTAAATGAGCAAGTGGTGGTATTTATTCCTTGTAGAATTAAAAAAGGTATGAAATGCTCGTGATCAAAATTTTCATGCCATATGGAAATGCAAGCACTCCTCATAAGTATCACCATAGATTGATTCAATGATGAAAAATTGAAGGCTTCTTATCATGCTTCTTTCTCATCAAATAATTGTCATCTTATCATGCTTCTTTTTCATCAAATAATCTCCTTTGACAAGAAAAATTTTAAGGGCTAACTTTCACCATTTGACTAACGTCCATTTTTTCCCAAAATTTTTTTACCAATTCCATTTTTTATTATAAACGATTTGCCTAAATTCTATAAGATATAATTATTTTTCTTCAGAAACCACTAATTTTTCTTTTAAAAAATATATAATTTTTTTAAATTATTAATCTTACAAAATTATTACAAACATTTTATAAATGAGATATTAAAAATGAATTAAATTAACTAAATTTTTTAAATGAGATATTAAAAATGAATTAAATTAACTAAAATTTTTAAATGTATAGGTAATCATGGATGCTTGAAATTTTTTAGCTCCTTTGATATAATAATAAAAACCATGTTTAAAGTAACCAATGCATTAATATCTAATTCTAATTATTTTGTAGTTTCAATTTTTAAAAAACTATTAACATTGTTGGCACACATAGCACCTAAGAATTTTGTAATTGTATGTGTCATCATTTGTGACTTGGCATACATAGTGTTTTTTGTTTGTATGGGGACATAAAATGCTAAAGAGCTTTCAAGACGACGCCTTGAACCCCTTAAATAACCATCCAACAACACCGCTCTTCAAAAACGACAAAATCCCACCAAGGAAATTATATCATAAACCACATAAGGGTCATTGTCCATTGTCTCATGAATATTAATGAGGGGCCAAAGGTTCCCTAACAAAAAGAGAAAAAGGCAAGGATGAGCACTATGTTTAGCACATTAAAGAGAGTGCATCAAATACTCGTGAATATGGTTTCAGTGCATTTTCTCATTGAGGCAAGGAGATCGACCATTAATCGTGCCAATCCTATCTCTTTGTGTATAGCTAATACACATTATAATATACACTTAACTACAAATAATGTGATGATGTACATAAACATTATCATCAGTTTGAGAGATATCCAACTATTGGGTGGTGACGCACATGAGATTTTGACTTTTTTTTTTTTGGAACATGATGTATTTCCATGATTATATTGTTGTAAACTATTTTTTTTAATAGAAATTTTGGTGATTTTTTCTTTTTATTGAAAAATACATTTAATTATAAATAATTGATTTATAACCTGATACTTATTTTTAGAAAAAAAGATAAAATGTACGTATTAAAAGGTCATTTACTTGTACTTTTAGTTTGGACAATTATGATGATGACAATTAACATATACTAAGACTAATGTGGTCTATTAGATCTTAAGATAAGAGATGAATTGAGACTATTTAATATTTTACTTCTATGATCAAGAAAAAGAGAAAAAAATGTTCCTATATTACTATAGTTTTGTTGGCTTAACAAGTCAAGAAGGTTGGTAGTGTGGCAAATGTTTTGGAAATGAGAATGGATGTGAGTAAAAGTGAGACAATCCAAGATAAAGTGTTTTTCATGTTTAACAGTCTTAGTATCACAAAGGTGACAGGTTCTTTCATCCCAAGGCATTTTGGGAATAGACCAACGCCCGATTTCACTTCAAAGCTCATGAGAATTAGTTCTAATCTTCACAATGTTCATTTTCTTCTTAACACTGGTCAGAACATAAAAATAATCCTGGTTAGCAAGAATGGAGTTAGTCACTTCCTTATAATACCTTAGCTTCCTTTTCCCCTCCAACTCCTTATCATCCCATAACTTATATAATGCATATGTATAATATGTGCTATGCACTAACCTAAACACCTTTTTATTTTTAACATTTTTCCTCTTAATTTAATATACATGTATGTTGTTTAGTGCAATTTCCAAATTTTCTATATTAATCTAAATAATAATAATTAAACTCAAAATATCTATACAAAACATAGTTAAATATATATTTATCTAAAAGATAATTTTCTATTAAATAAAATTCATTAAATAGAAAATTAAAATAAATTATTTAAATAATTTAATATTATTTTTATTAATATATTATTTTTTACTCAAAATGTAAATTAATTAGTTTACATAATTTAATTCATACGAGATCACATATTCATATTCATCAAATCCCTTAAGAAAGATTGAAGATAAAAGTCAATTCTAAAGTTGCACTAACAAAATTTCACAGCAATGTAATAACAACATCCTATTAGTAAACAAATTATTTTCTAATTGACTCTAACCTAAATACAACTTAATTAAAAATCAAAAACAAATAATTAACACTTATAATATTTATATATAAAAAAACTAATACAAATAAATGCATCCAATAATAATAAAGGTTTTTTCAACGTATAAGAATATAAAACGGAAAATTAAAATGAAATTAATACAATCCAAAAAACACTTACCTCATAAAGTTATTTTAAAAATATATATACTCTCCCTGAAAAAAATATTAACATCTCCCGAAAAAAATATTAACATATCCTTAAATTTTATATTAGCCTTAATTACCTTAAAAATATTTAACCAAAACAAGACAAGACTTTCCGTTCAAAATGTCTATAAAGTAACACAATTTGATTTTAATTTTAACTCTGATCTTTTCCCAAAGAAATATTCTATTAAAACAAGACAAGGCTCTCGGTTCAAAATGTCCAGTGCATGCGTATAAAGTAACACAATTTGATTTTATTTTTTCCTTCATATATTTTTATTATTTATTTATTTTATTATTATTATTTATCTTAAAAAAATAATAATATATTAATTTAATAATATAAATAAAATAATATAATTAAAAAATAATAATATAACTAAATTAATATAATTAAAAGTTTATTTTTTCATGAATTATGAATTAATCATTTTAAATGATATGATTTTATTTAATAATGATGAATTAACTTATATTTGTAAAGAACAATTAACCACGATTATCTTAGGTTTTGCTATCTTTAAAAAGAGAGGAAAAAATGAAATATTCCTCTTAAAAAAAAGGGTTAAATTGCTATGAAAATAGCGTTTATTATGTATTAGACTATGTATAGATGCCACTTGAAAACTCAACTTTAATAATAATAATATGGAATATTGAGTTTTTTGTAAATATAATTTAGGTTGATATTGTACAATGATAATATGGAATATTAAGTTTCCGGCTAATACTATTTAGATTGACATTGTGTTGAGAAACGTGAAGACATAACTAAAACATTATTAATTTAATTAAGATATCATTTCTTTAAATATAAAGAAATAAAGTAATTACTTTAATTTAGAGACATTTTTTAATAGTGAAAGTCTGCTTTCTTATAAACACTAATAATTTTTTTTTAATGTAAAGTGATTTTCCATAAATAAGACTCATGAATCAACTTACAAACACAAATCTCACTATCATTAAATATTTAAATTATCATAAATTTTACTATTTCTAAATGAAAAATTAATAAAATTTTTATGGCTTTTTAATAAAAAATTAAAATATTTAAGTAAAATATTTTTAATCATTCAACCCGTTTTTAAGGCCCTAGTTTAGCTAGGCTTCAAATTTTCAGAGACAATCATTGAAATTCTGATAAGATTTTGATAAAATTTGATTGAATTCTTTGTAAATCCAGGTTACAGCTGTCAAACTTAAAGATTTTAGGCCTTTCGTGGGTTTTTGGTGGCGCTGAATCCATTTCCACCATTAAAACAAGATTGGTTCTTACTGCTAGAATTTTTGCAGAAAAAACGCAGATTGTCAGCCATATTTGGTACTTGGTCAAATTTGCCAGCTCCTTAGACAAATTCGTTTTTAAGTGCATTGTTTCACTATTATATGTTTTATCTGTAGACAACCTGGATTTTAAGTAATGTTTCACTATTATATATTTTATTGGTTGGAATATAACAAACCAAATTTTGGTCAAATTGTAATTTTCTGTTTTTTAAAATACTTGTTTTGACTATAGAAAAATCTTAAAAATTTAGAATTGAAAAGACTTTCCACTTAAACTTGTAATTTTAATAAATTCCTACCAAATTCCATATAAATTAGACAAAAATAAATAAATAAATATTCTAAAAACTTCTAACTTTTTTTTAAAAACCAAATTTGACCCAAAAACAAAAAAATATGCCAAAAACTTCAAAACTTCTATCCAGGAAAGTACAAAGCGTTTTGTTAAGGTGACCATCAAGCGATTTATTTGCGTGTACAGCCTGTGCACATTCACGCACTCAACTAAAGAAAAGATGCACACAATCTTCTTCTTCAGGGTAGGATACCATCGGTAATCGAATTTTCAGCGCGTTTTTGAAACCCCACACGCTTTCAATTAAAAATAAGGTGCAGGTGGATCCCACACGCATTCACATGTCGCAGGTCTCCATTTGTCTCTTACCAGACACGATGCACATAATCTTCTTCTTCAGGGTTGAGGGTAGGATAGCATCGGTAATCGAATTTTCAACGCGGTTTTGAAACCCCACACGCTTTCAATTAAAAATAAGGTGCAGGTGGACCCCACACGCATGGCGCCGGTCATAACATTAGTTAGGATTAAAGTGGCGGTAGATGGAAGGTGGACCCACACGCATGGCGTCGGTCAGGGGTTAAATTTGACGGGTGACCCTATCCGTCAAAGAATTTTTTTATGACGTTTTTATTTTTAAACTGCCCATCATATGACTTTTAAAATGTATTTGTACAAGTTTCATCTGTGTTCTGTGAACTGGTTTGTTAAGAATAAAATCAAGCATAACATATTTTTTTAATGGATTATTTATTTATTTTTAAACTGCTTCAAAAACCTTTCACAATTAATTTATAAATTGAACCATGCTAAAGTTGACTGGGCTGCCCCGTAGAATAGTAAAGAGCTTGAACTATGTAAATGTTCAAAAAGTAGTAGGAGCTTGAACCGCAAACAAAACGTTTATCATCATACTAGAAAACAAGACCTGCAGGCACTACCCTGCCGAATCTGTGTTTTTTTAAATTGCTTGCTTACAAAACGACATATTCTGACTCTGGATCAAGATCTCGAAATACAGAAAATGGGTCTCGATCTGGAGCTGCTGGCCTTTATGTATAATAAGATTGCGCTTCTGCATCCGGATCTAATAAATAAATAAATATAATAATTAATAAATCATTTTGAATGAAATAATTTAAATAAAATATAAAACCAACTGCCAAGTGGGCTTCCATGCACCCACTCTCCACAACTGTGTTTTCAACCACACATGCCTCCATTGTTGCCCAGTTGTCTATGTGCATGTTTCCACTCTGCCAATCTGCAACATCGTGAAGAATAGCACAGAGAAAATACGAAGAAGCTGAAAGAAAATAACAATCGGTTGTTCCAAACGCAAGGAAACATTATCTGATTTTATGCAAGGAAACATTATCTAATTTGATTTAAGGAAAATGTCACCCCTCGAATCCTGGCTCCAAAATGTTCAGCGACAAAGTGTGAATCTACAGTATCAGATCAGGCTTGGCAACAGATTGCTTATTTTTCTTGAAGAGGCGGCCCGAAGTAGTTAAAATGGTCCAATAGTAAGTACTCCATTTTTCTCTTGAGCTTTTTCTTTTATTGTTTCTTGACAATAAAAGAATGTTATAAGCTAGCTGTTTTTAACAGTCCAATACAGCCCTATCAACCATACCAGTTTTCCTTACATCATGACTATATATAGTTGCTAAGTTCAAGTATCTGAAATGTATTCCTTATAAAATTTGTATATTGAATTGTTGTGTGTTGTAGAAGTATAGTATCAATTATTAATTATTTGCTTTCTGAAACATGGAATCAGATCAAAGATTGTTGGCGCCGGGACTAAAGGAAAATAAAATGTGAATCATCATGCAATATTTTTAGAAGAGAAGACAGTGAGATGAAAAAGAGGGCAACCTGTGTATAAAAAAAAGCCAGCGACATTCATGGTTTCTCTTTAAAAAACCAACCTAAACAAGCTTGCAAATCTAAGAGAGACGTGAGAATTGTTCTTAGACATTTCATAACCTATTTTAATGGTCAGTAGGCTGCCTCGAGTAGGTTGCCTCAACTAATCAATGTTACCCTGACCTTTAAGTCGCTGGAAAAGCCTCAAGTTACCAGATCTCTTGTAACCCTTGAGTAACCTTGTTCCGAGAGTAATTGTTAAAAATGGACGTCTAAATATGCTCATTTTTAAAAAGTTTAATGACCATTAAATTGTTTGAATAAATTCAGAGAAAGAAGAAATACTAACAAATACTTTGTGAGATTTGAAGAGATGGAAGAAGGCAGCCTACTTGCTGCTTGCAAACTGGTAATTCTTGCCAGTTTCAGAGAAAATGATGAGGGCAACTTCAGCATCACAGAGAACAAAATGCTTGACCGATTCTTTTAGCAGTCCCCTCTTGCATTTGGAGAAGGAATCATGTTGACTATTAGGGTTTTGGATGCGTTTCAGCTCCAACTTCTTTCCCATTTTGAATAGTTTGTAGAACAGAGAAATGTATGTCCAGCAGTGCAGAGTAATTTGTCAATTTGTCTTACGGAGACTTACTCCTCTGTTTTCACACAGTAAAAGACTGGTTTTACACCATAGAACAAAATATTCACGCGCTCACCGATTTTTGCTCCCCAATTCTTGCTCCGGACAGTCGAACATCAAGCTGCTTCAAACTAAAAAGTATATGACACGCCATCGATGCATTTGACTGAAGACATGACGAGTATTAAATGGAATTAAGGGCACATAGACACATAAATTAGTTTTTCTGAACTTTCAGGTGTACGTATTAACTTTTACAGGTGGTAAGTTCGTAGCGAATTGAATGTGAAATCTGCACAACAGATCCGATCACTCTCACACGGGGTTATACTTATATATATATAATTTATAAAAAAAAAATTAAAACTTTTAATTTTTACCTGCCCGACGGTTTTGAAAATGAATGACAAGTTGCGTATTACGTGGAAGTTTTAAATTAAAACGTATTTTACGGGGAAAATTGCGAAATACAGGCATACGGGCGTCAAATTTAACCCCTGGCGTCGGTCATAGTGTTGGTTAGTGGATGCAGATGGACCCCACACCTCAATCTTTGTCGCGGGTCTCCATGGTCTCTTACCGGACACGATGGGAAACGTTTGAGACCTTTCAACCTCTAAAATACAACTCAAAAAAATAAGAGAGATTTTTATTTAAAGATAAGAGAGATTTGAGCATTAGTATAACACTTAATAATAAATTTCGACGTTACTGGGGATGGTTTATTTCCACCATAAATAACTTCCAGATTTAACTCTTTCTCATAACATTTCACTTTAAAACTTAATATTTTTGTCGATTAAAGTAATAACATACTTTGTATTTGAGATGTTCAATGTTTATTAGTAGCCACTAAAGCAATTACTCTAATAACGAGTATTGTGTTGTGTAATTTATATGAGAAGACTTTTCCCTATATTTTTATTTCTATTTATTTATTTATTAATTAATTTTATATATTAATTTAATATGTGTTTAATTTTTTTGAATAATTTAGTTTGAATATTTTTTTAATAAAAATTAAAGTATTAAATGTTCTTGTTTTATGTAATTTGAGTATGATAGATGCTTATGTTTGTGGTTACATGTATCTATCGAAGTAATGAATCATTAATTAATTTATTTAGGTGGAATAGGTATGAAATTGTTATTAAAATTTTTCAAGATTTTATTTTAAGTTAGGAAATTTATCTATTTAGGTGGATATCTATGAAATTGTTATTAAAAATTTTCAAGATTTTATTTTTAGTTAGGAATTTTTTCACCATAGTCACTCTTCAATTGGATATACACGATGTTCTTCTGTAATAAATGAATGGTCATTACTCGTCAGTTATTGCTAATGCATCACTCTTCCATAAACACGTACATAAAGTTTTAGTTATCTTTATTATTTTTGTTGTGAAAGAAATGTTTGTAGAAGAAATCAAGTGTTCAAAATATAATTTTACTTATGGTTTTAATTGTTGTGTGGCAAATCGATAAAGAATCTCCATAAATGTTAAGGATCGTAAGATTAAGTTATATAATAAGTCTTTGTTGAGTATTTTTTTTCCTTTGAAATTTTTTCACCTCTACCTTGATTGTAATTTGGATTAGTTAATCAATATTTTTTTCACCTCTACCTTGAAGGATAAAAAATGACATTTTTCTTATAAAATTGTACTTAGTACAATTTATGCAACAATATAAAATAAACAAATGCGTATATTTATGGTAAATTTTTCCCAAAATCTAACAAAGATTTTTTGGAATCACAAGTTTGAGTTGTGTAGTCTACAAAATCAAAGTGTCCCAAACGGTTTTCAAAGTGTTGAATCCATTTATACATTCAAAAATACATTTTAAATATTGAAAATCATAACCTTACCAAAAATTATATTGTTTAATCCCAATGAATAAATTATATTGTTTAATCCCAATGAATAAAAATCAAAACATAGAACCATTAGACTATGCCATAAACAAAACCATAGAATATTCTTTGTCATTATTTGTATTTCACTTATTCTTATTAGAGATGCCATTAATCTTAATTAATTTTTGTCCTGAATATGTCTTCTACATACGATTGATTTCCTTTTTAATTAGGATTATGTCAAACTTAAAACAAAGTTGGTAAAAATTGGTCTAAAATTATTTTAGGTACTCTGGTAACATATAGAACACCCTAAGCGAACACATATTGTCCAAACTCATTAACCAATACATAGTTAGTATAAAAAACACATTATTTTGTTTCTTTCTTAACTATGGTGAATCGGTAATTCATTGGAGTAAACTTAACACATAATGTCCAAACTTGTTAACCAATACATAGTTAGTATAAAAAACACATTATTTTGTTTCTTTTTTAACTATGGTGAATCAGTAATTCATTGGAGTAATATGACTTAAAATATCAATATGCACAATATTTGTATCTATTCATTAAAATAAGATTACATATATACAGAGTGTTGTCTCAAGATAGGGAGACTATTTTGGACACACAATCTGTTGGTTGAGGAAATCTCTCAACCACACACCAAACTAAGAAATGGATCCTAACTACTAGGAACAGACTCCTTTACTTAGTGAGAATCACAACTAGAAACAAGTAGGAATTAGATATTCCAACACTCCCCCTTAATGAGTACTTATCTCCATATCAATCCGCAAAATCTAGTTGTGGTCAAATATACCAAAAAAGAATACGTTGATGTCCATATAAAGGAGCAAACATCCACTGGAATCCATGATTACTAACCGGTGCAACCGCCAGTCTTGTAGGATGTCCTTCGCATACATGGTTCTTCCAACCATTATAACTGCACACCTGTACCTGTACATGTAAATCCCCCTCCATCAGTGTTAACCTGGGTTTTGTCGGATTACCTGTAACCATGCTCTGGGTTTTAACGGATCACCCTCAACCATGCCACCAAGGGCTCTCAACTAGCACGGCTCAACTCAGCCACCAAGGCTCAACACAGCCACGAAGGCTCTTCATGTTAAAATGAGATACCACTAGGGCACTCCAGCCACCATGGGCCACAAACCTGCCGCTAAGGCACTCCAGCCACTCTGGGCCACAAGCCTACCACTAAGACACTCCAACCACTCTCAGCCAAGGGTTTTGTCAGTGAACCCTAAACCATGTTTACAGGAATCTCTGTCCCACTTCATTGTTACATGTGGTTTCTGGCTTACCACAAACCGACACTGCGAATACAAAGTGGTTTTTAGATCACCACGAACTATATGGGGATACACATGCCTTACAAGGCTTACATTTCACACTCCAATTTTGGAGTTACCAGGTATACAGTTTACAAAGACCACTACAAAACACACTAGACTTGCTTACTTAATAAAATGTGACTCATAAAATAACACGCTAGTGGGTCTATTCCAGAAACTCACAGAAACTTTAACCTAGTTGTCCATCATCTTTCAATCTTTGATGCAACTCCTCTAATGCCATCTTCACTGTCATGTCTTCATTATATTTGGTTGCTAAGCATTCCTGCAAATAAATTTAACTCGTAACAATAGTTGACCAGACTAAATGTCACAACAACAAAGTGTACCATTCTTTTGACCAGATTTACATTAATAACATGACCCATTCAAATTTAAATTCAAAGCTTTGAAGCCTTTCAATAGCTCCAATTCCACCACTCTAAATTTTGATGCTTCTACGAGAATGCATAAATGTTAGTAAGATTGGAGCCACTGCTGCACTGAGGTGTTTTAATGTGTGACCACTACTGACGTAATGATTAAATCTGTAAAGCTTCTTATCTGCTACTTCTGCAATTTCCGTAAAGAGCTTGAATCTGAACTGTCAAATCTACAATGAGCTGCAGAATCATCATAGCCATAGCCAATAAAAGCTCCACCTTTACGACAAAGAAGTTTCGTTCTCATATGCCAAAGACGCCAGGAATAGGGAGCACATTTAACCTCGTCAACCTGAGTGAACCTGCTTACATCAATGGACAAGAAAGAAATGATGCCTTTCTTAATGGCCTTGAGTACGTTGAACCAATATTTGATGTTATGCGGTTTGATGAGCTCAAATTCGAAGGATATCCGCAAGACCCACAACTGTAAGTACCATCAGTCTGTGACATAGTGCAACAGTCATGAGTCCATGAACTTGATAACCACTATCAGCTGGAATGAGATCCGCCACAGCCGAGTCTCTTTCCACCCAATCGCAATATTCAACCAAGATTGTCCGCTCCTTGCGCCTCCCTACCACGTGAATATGCCTATGCCTGTTAAGCTCCATTAAGTTCTTTACCAACTGCTGCCTACAATTGTGGAAGCCAACTGCAGTCTTTCCTTAATTTTTGGAAACCAACTGCAGTAATTTCCTTAAATTAAGGAAATCAACTGCAGTTAATTAATTTTCTTGTTGGGAGCTTCTGAAGTGGTCCATTACTCCATCTGGAGTTCTCTACCTTGATCTGTGGAACACCTGACACATAGCCATCAGAAGCTTGATGGAAGCTTGGCTATAAATTTATCTGTTTGGTCCCCAAGCTTGTATCTCAATCCCCTTCAGTTTTTTACACCATCTAGCTGAGAGAGCAGAGCTTGGAAGTGCCTTCTTTTGCTTGGATTGAAGCTGGAGCGTTGTTTTTAGTAAAGAAGCAAGTGGACTGTGGTTTGCAGCAAGAACTTTATCAATGGCTGGAGGTAACTTATTTTCTGGGCATTAAAACGATTCTTTAAGTTTTTTTCCGCATATAGAATCGTTGTTGATAATTTTATCATTTGGTATCAGAGCGTAAATTTATTATCTCTACCTTGATAACGAAAACCACACTGCCAAACTTAATTTTAGTCAGGATTCCTATCATCAGATCATTGAATGAATGAATGTTTGATTGCGCAAAGCCTTGAGTGTAGTGAACAAGTTTTAAATTTTGGCAATTAGATTCAATATCTCAAATTTTAATGATAACGATGTGCTGGATACTAATTTCATAACAAAACTTGGTTTAATTTGAATCGGCCTTGTGGGATTCTAATGTTTAATGCTCACCTTTCTGAAAACAAAAACCTTTATGTTTTCAGTCCGAAAGCTGTTTGATCTAAAACTTTATTCATTAATATATTTAATGCTATTTTTCAGAAATTTCATTCTGCTTGTGTTTTTACTCATAGAAAATATTATGGTAGAGAATGAAATACGTTTAAACACTAAATCCACCGAATAACAGATCTTAATGAAAGAGTAGAAGCACTTCCACTGATTTAATGAGGCATTCCGAGAATCGAACTCGGGACCTCTCGCACCCAAAGCGAGAATTAGATGGTAAAAGCCTACAAGTTTGCCCATGTGTCCAGAGGGCAGGGCCTCCTTTATGGGCATCAGGCCCATGTATTTTAATATGCGTGCTTTTATTTGATATGTGGTCTGGTCAACAAATCTTGCTAGATTAATTTTTGGACAGTGCTTTTGTTTGATTCATCATTCAGGATCTATTTTCTTAGACCCTGTTTTGGTCTATTACCTAGTAGGGTTATACTTCACTTTTAAAAATTATTTACGATACGAAATCAGAAGCTAGATTTTATAATTGAAAGATTTAGGAATATCGTAGATTTTGGAAATAGCTGGGAATTTGATCAACAATGCAAAGTAAATTTTATAATTGATTACATATTTATTGTAAAATTTACGCTGAACTTACATTTATAATAATGAACATTTGTAATTAAAGAAGAAATAAGAAATGGTTTATTTCTCATTTGGGCATTCAGTTTTTGATTCTATGTTTATTTCGCATGAAGTTCAGATTTAGCGTTGTTGAAATTTAATTTAAATTTAATTTTAATTTTATTTATCTTGTGAGCAAAATAGCTTGTTTGATGGTCTATTTTTTGTTTGTTTTATAAACTTAAGGACGGAGCCTGAAGTCAAGCCAGCTAGCCTTCGAACTGCATTTGCTATGCAAGTGCAAAGTAGATCAATGCTGCTTCAGTCAATCTCCGGGTTTTGTTTATAAATTGAACAATCAATTTGCAGTCATTTACGGTAATGCTGACTGCTTTAACCTTAATTTTGATTTTGTGAAGAATTATTACAGTTATATGGAGTTTATTTAAAATGTCATTTTGACTTACTCCTTTCAGTAAACATTATTTTTTCTCTCTGGTTAAGTTTTGTTTATGCAACAAAAATAATGTCTAGTGATCCATATAATTTTAATTAATTAGAGAATAGCCACGGCATCTTTAATTAAATAAAATTATATATTTTGATTGGTTAGATCACATAAAGATTATTTAGACATTAAATTGTAATTAATTAGGATAAAATTTCATAACCTACCCACAGGAGTTATGAATTAATAAGTTTTATCATAAAGTTTTATTAGTTTGAATTGAAAATTTAGCCCACATGCAATTTTTATGTCATTAGATTCAATTTTTGAGCATGATTTACATTGGTAAAACATTAAAGTTTATTAAGCCTCAATTTTAACATAAGCATGTGATTTTTTAATTTTGATGCAGTAGTACAACCTACAAATTTCTCTGAAATTCGTTGTGACATTCCCGAACTTAAGGGAGATAACTATAAGATTTGGAAGGAGAGGATTCTCCTTCATTTAGGGTGGATGGACATAGATTATGCTATTAGGAAAGATGAACCATCAGCACTCGCTAATACCAGCACTGCAGCGAACATCACGCTTTATGAACGATGGGAGTGATCCAATCGTCTAAGCATGATGTTCATTAAGACTAAAATTTCAGCTGGTATTCGTGGTTCCGTTGATCAGCATGAAAAGGTCTGAGACTTGTTGAAGGCCATTGATGATCAATTCGTAACTTCAGACAAGGCACTAGCAAGCACCCTAATCATGAAGTTCTCATCCCTAAGGCTCACCAGTGTGAAAGGTGTGCACGAGCACATCATGCAGATGAGGGACATTGTGGCTCAATTGAAGAAACTCGAGGTTGATATATCGGAGTCCTTCCTAGTGCACTACATCCTGAACACCCTTCCGCACCAATATGGACCTTTCAAAATCTCATACAACACACATAAGGATAAATGGTCAATTAATGAACTCATGACCATGTGTGTTCAAGAGGAAGAGAGACTGGTGATGGAACTGGGAGAGAGTGCAATGCTGGCAACGCGTGGAAAGGGCAAATCTCAAGCCAATCGGAAAGGGAAAGGTAAAGTACCTCCCCAAGCCCATATCAAGAAGGATTCCAAGTGTTTTTTCTGTAAAAAGAAGGGACACATGAAGAAGGAATGCGCCAAATTTCAGAAATGGCTTGCGGACAAAGGTAATTTAATCTCATTTGTTTGTTATGAATCTAATATGGTTAACGTTAATATTAACACATGATGGATTTATTCTGGATCAACAATTCACATTTTGAATTCCTTGCAGGGTTTGCAAAACCTAAGGAAGCCAGTGGGAAGTGAGCAAAGCATCTTATCAGGAAACAAGATGGGCTCGCATGTGGAAGCTATAGGAACATGTTATTTAACTTTAAGTAGTGGCTTTGTTTTAATATTAGAAAAGACCTTTTATGTTCCAAGTTTTTCTAGAAACTTGATTTCAGTTTCAAGGCTTGTACCTTTTGGATATTCCTTAAACTTTTCAGAAAAATCTTTCAGTCTATTCTATAAATCTGATTATGTTGGGAATGGTATTTTGTCTAATGGTCTTTACTGCATTAATTTACAAAACAATGTCACTTATGATTCAATGCATGTTCACACTGGCACTAAAAGATGTGTTATTAATGAAGATTCTTCTAAATTATGGCACCGGAGACTAGGTCATATCTCCATAGAAAGAATTAAAAGATTGGTAAATGAAGGGGTACTTAATACTCTGGATTTTACTGATTTTGAGACTTGTGTGGACTGCATAAAGGGAAATCAGACCAACAAGTCAAAGAAAGGTGCCAATAGGAGTTCAGACATATTAGAGATCATACATACTGATATATGTAGTCCAGACATGGACTCACATGGTCAGAGATACTTCATCTCCTTTATAGATGATTACTCAAGATATATGTATCTCTACATGCTTCATAAAAAGAGCGAAGCATTAGATGCCTTTAACATCTTTAAGGCTGAAGTAGAGAAACAATGCGGCAAGCAAATTAAGATCGTGAGATCAGATAGAGGTGGAGAATATTATGGTAGATACACAGAAGATGGACAAGCACCTGGGTCATTTGCTAAATTTCTTCAAGAGCATGGGATCGTTGCCCAATACACCATGCCTGGTTCACCCGACCAGAATGGTGTAGCAGAAAGAAGAAATCGAACATTATTGGACATGGTGCGGAGTATGCTTAGCAACTCCAATCTTCCTAAATCCTTGTGGACTGAAGCACTTAAGACGGCAGTGTATATATTAAACCGAGTTCCAACCAAGGCAGTTCCTAAAACGCCATTTGAATTATGGAAAGGTTGGAAACCGAGTTTGCGACATATGTGCGTTTGGGGATGCCCGTCTGAAGTGAGAATTTATAATCCACAAGAGAAGAAGCTGGACCCAAGGACCATTAGTGGGTATTTCATTGGATATGCTGAAAGGTCTAAAGGTTACAGATTTTATTGTCCATCTCACAGCACTAGGATTGTGGAATCAAGAAATGCAAAGTTTCTTGAAAATGACTTGATCAGTGGGAGCGATCAAACCAGAAACATAGTTTCTGAGAAGGATCATTCAGAATCTCAACCTTCCACTTCAAGTGATAGATTGGTTATTATTCATAGCACCCCTCAAGTACAAACTGGTGTTGAACAACCAATTGTTGAAGTTCCACAAGCTGCTGACGATATTCCAGTAGATCAAGGAGTTCAAGAGTTGCCAAGAACTTTTGAACAACAAGTTGAACCACATACTTCTCAGGAAGATGATGGTACAATATTAAGAAGATCTACTAGACCAAAGAGATCAGCAATTCCTAATGATTATGTTGTGTATCTGCAAGAATCTGACTACAACATTGGAGCCGAAAATGATCCCGAGTCATTTTCACAAGCCATGAGTTGCAAAGAATCAGAACTATGGTACAATGCCATGAAGGAAGAGATGAATTCCATAAAGAGTAACGAAGTCTGGGATCTTGTTGAGTTGCCTAATGGTGCAAAAGCCATTGGATGTAAATGGGTCTTTAAGACAAAGAAAGACTCATTGGGCAACATTGAGAGATATAAGGCAAGACTTGTTGCTAAGGGATTCACTCAGAAAGAAGGAATCGACTACACGGAGACCTTTTCTCCTGTATCTAAGAAAGATTCCTTGCGCGTTATTATGGCATTAGTAGCCCATTTTGACTTGGAGTTGCAACAAATGGATGTGAAAATGGCTTTTCTTAATGGAGATCTAGAGGAGGAGGTTTACATGAAACAACCTGAAGGATTCCCCTCTAGTGATGGTGAGCAATTGGTTTGCAAGCTCAAGAAGTCATTATATGGTTTAAAACAAGCATCCCGCCAATGGTATTTGAAATTCCATAATGTAATTTCTTCTTTTGGTTTTGTAGAAAACATTATGGATCAATGTATATACCTGAAAGTTAGTGGGAGTAGAATTTGTTTTCTTGTTTTATATGTGGATGACATTTTTCTAGCAACCAATGATAAGGGTTTGCTACATGAGGTGAAACAATTCCTCTCTAAAAATTTTGATATGAAGGATATGGGTGAGGCATCTTATGTCATTGGCATTAAGATCCATAGAGACAGATTCTGAGGCATCTTGGGTCTGTCACAGGAAACCTATATTAATAAAATTTTAGAGAGATTTCGGATGAAGGATTGTTCACCAAGTGTAGCTCCCATTGTGAAGGGTGATAGGTTCAATTTGAACCAATGCCCGAAGAACGACCTTGAAAGGGAACAAATGAAGAACATTCCATATGCTTCTGCTGTCGGAAGCCTAATGTATGCTCAAGTCTGCACAAGACCTGACATTGCATTTGTTGTGGGAATGTTGGGACGATATCAGAGTGATCCAGGTTTAGACCACTGGAGAGTTACAAAGAAAGTAATGAGGTACCTTCAAGGAACCAAAGACTACATGCTTATGTATAGACGGACGGACAACTTGGAAGTAATTGGCTACTCAGATTCTGACTTTGCTGGATGTGTTGATTCACGCAAATCAACATCATGTTACATTTTTATGATTGCCGGTGGAGCTGTATCATGGAGGAGTGCCAAGCAGACCTTGATTGCCACTTCCACTATGGAAGCCGAGTTCGTCTCCTGTTTTGAGGCTACTTTACATGGTGTATGGCTTAAGAGTTTCATTTCTGGGCTTAGAATTATGGGTTCTATCTCTAAGCCATTGAGAATATATTGTGATAATTCAGCTGCTGTTTTTATGGCTAAAAACAACAAAAGTGGGAGTCGAAATAAACACATCGACATTAAGTATTTAGCTATAAGGGAACGTGTTAAAGAAAAGAAAGTGGTCATTGAGCACGTCAGCATTGAATTGATGATCGTTGATCCTTTGACTAAGGGCATGCCACCATTTAAATTCAAGGATCATGTAATAAATATGGGACTTGGTTCCATTATGTAGTTTCTCATTGTATGGACAATGTTATTCTTAATTATTGTGATGTTTTCTCTCATATTTATGTGCACCTTAAGTTGATTTGAGAAAATTCATTTAAGGACCAAGAATAAACTTAAGGTTTATTCATTAAGAAATTGTTGCCACATAAATTATAATAAGAATAAATACATAGTAATACATGGAAGATAATACTTGTCATAAGAGGACTTATCGCCATGATTCATGTATCTATTACTTAATACAGATTATCAATGGGTTTTAAGTTGAGACATTAAGTTTGGAAGTATGGACCAAGTGGGAGAATGTTAAGCTCCATTAAGTTCTTTACCAACTGCTGCCTACAATTGTGGAAGCCAACTGCAGTCTTTCCTTAATTTTTGGAAACCAACTGCAGTAATTTCCTTAAATTAAGGAAATCAACTGCAGTTAATTAATTTTCTTGTTGGGAGCTTCTGAAGTGGTCCATTACTCCATCTGGAGTTCTCTACCTTGATCTGTGGAACACCTGACACATAGCCATCAGAAGCTTGATGGAAGCTTGGCTATAAATTTATCTGTTTGGTCCCCAAGCTTGTATCTCAATCCCCTTCAGTTTTTTACACCATCTAGCTGAGAGAGCAGAGCTTGGAAGTGCCTTCTTTTACATGGATTGAAGCTGGAGCATTGTTTTCAGTAAAGAAGCAAGTGGACTGTGGTTTGCAGCAAGAACTTTATCAATGGCTGGAGGTAACTTATTTTCTGGGCATTAAAACGATTCTTTAAGTTTTTTTCCGCATATAGAATCGTTGTTGATAATTTTATCAATGCCATGTTACATCTATGAAGATCTTAATGATCCCCTTTATGTGATCGGATCATAACTCCTTACCTGCTTCTCAAAATTGACATTAACAACCTCTCGCAAAGCAGGCCCATTCAACGCTCCGCATCTCTTTCATGTCTGTACGGTCAGATCAAGCAGTTCAACTGTTTGATCTCGGAACCCTGAATCGATCTCCGGCGGAATGGATTTGTCGAAGGAGTTGTGAAATAGAAATAAGATTTCGAGTTTTTTTTTCTAACATCCCTGACTAGCACAACTCTCACGCTGGCTTCATTCCATCAGCGCTGAATAATCAATGCAGGGACGAACATGCCATTAGAACTTGCAGAGGCACGAATAGGCCACTCATTGGAGCTGTGGGCAGATCCAAGATCAGTCACGACAACTGCTCCAAGATCCAACTAATCGATACAATGTTCCACGCACAACGTTACACTCCCTCGACTCGATGGACAAACTAAAAATTAAATCAAAATATTTTCTCTTATTTCTCTTCGCCTAGGACAGGCCAAGCCCACGAGGGGCCAAGCCGTCAAGGCTCTGATACCAACTTAAAATATCAATATGCACAATATCTGTATCTATTCATTAAAATAAGATTACATATATACAGAGTGTTGTCTCAAGATAGGGATACTGTTTTGGACACACAATATGTTGGTTGAGGAAATCTCTCAACCACACACCAAACTAGGAAATGGATCCTAACTACTAGGAAACACTCCTTTACTTAGTGAAAATCACAACTAGAGACAAGTAAGAATTAGATATTCCAACAATCTGGGGGAAGCCCAAGATCAAACTTAACAGTTGCCACTATAACACCAACAATATATCCAATAACTCGTAAGTTAATTATACCAAAAATTTATAACTTAACAAAAATTAAGACTCCAGACAAATACAAAAAAACCTTATAAAAAAAACATATTCTAAAAGGAACTTCAAACTCTAAGAAATAGAAATAGAAAAATCCGAAACCTTGGAAATTCATATGAAAATACATAACCAAATTGTAATATGACATAAAAATCTTCCATCGAAGTTCTTTATTCTTGGTTACTTGGCAACTCTTCTTGAAACAATCCTTGATAAAATACATATCAAGAAACCCGACCTCATCCACTAATCACTCTAGTAGTGGTATATCTAGTACTAACCAACTTGAACCAATAATACATTGTTCCTACAAGAGGAACAAGAGTAACTATAAGTTTTGGACGAGAAATCCACACCTTTTTCAATTGCTGCAATTAAGTGGTGAAGGTAGCTAGGAACAAGAGTAACTATACATTTTGGACGAGAAATCCACACCTTTTTCAATTGCTGCAATTAAGTGGTGAAGGTAGCTATCAAAATGGGAATGAAGTTCAACGGCCAATAATACATACAACTCTTTGGTGAGTCCAACCAAGCTAATCGAAGCATATATTTGTGTGTTATTGTAATGAAGAAACACTAATTTTCTTCTTTAATTTTCATGAAAATGCATAGAAAATAATATTTAATTATTTAAAAAAAACTTAGGTTTACTTACGGGTTCAACTAACTTTATTTGATGGTTCATTGCTTTGTGCGATTACGAAATGCCGTAGTCTTTAACGCGACTTTTTGAAAGCCTTTCCGGCGATTTTTTCCGGTGAAAATCCGGCAGTAATTTATTGAAATCGAAGTTTGATAACTAGTTTCTGCACAATGAAAGCGTCCCAGGGGTTTTTCAGGGTGCTGAATCCGAATATGCAGTTAAAAAACCATTTTAACTGCAACAAATCATGATTTCATCTCAATTTCTTCCGCCGGATTCCGTCACCGGAATCTCAAAAAGTCGCATTATAGACAACTCCTTAAGAAATAGTTTGTTCTGATGTTGAAATAGTTGTAACTTAGAGAGTAAGAGGTTTGGTGAATAGGTGTGAGAGGCATAAGATAAAGTAAAATGATTTAGGATGGATCATAACGCTTCATAATTTTTACTGTTTTAATTTATTTTTATTTAATTTAATATTTTTAAATTGAGTTTAATATTTAAAAATAATAATTTAATTTAATTTGTTGATTTTCAAATAATTTTTAATAAATTTATTTTTCAGTTAAAATTTTTAAATTATTTTCACAATTAAAAAAATAATTTATAAAATAAGTTTTTATAAATTATAGTGTTGTTAGTTTAGAAATTTTTGTTTCGTGACATTGTAGTTTAAAGAATACATTTCAAAGACATTATAGTTGATGTCTATTTTTGTAGTTACTTAGATGCATATATTTGTTACTCTTTTAATATTTTTAAGTCCATGTCAATTTATTATACATGGTCTTCTCAGGATTTGTTATAAATTAGTATATTATAGAAAAATAACAATTTGTTTTTATAAGGGTGGGTTTGAAAATCAAATTCATCGAAGTTTTGAAATATTGAAGATGTATTAGTAAGGGAAAATGACATCACTAGAAAACTCATAATGACTTTCATGTTTTCTAAAGGTTGGTTTAGGGATGTTTTATTGGCACAATTTGTTTTTAAGATATCCAAAACAAAGGTCCAACTAGGTAAATAACTTTGCTCGTTACAATTCATCTAATAGTTCGTAAATCACTCGAATAGGAAACTTATCTTTAATAGTCATTTTGTTGAGCTATCTATAAATCTAGAAACATAGGCTATGAACCTTCCTTTTTTAAAAACTTGATCACTAGTAAAAAGTAAACACTTTGGCTAGGTTGAATTGTATACACAATCTCACTCTTTTATGCATATGGGAACCTGTAAGGGCTAATTTGTATTTAATGAAGTTATGGGTACTACTGGAATCAATTAATACTAGAACTTTTTTCTTTATGATATATCCTCTTGTCTTGAGAGTTTGAGAAGTGTTGATGCTTGCAAACACATAAAAATATATGGTTGGAGTAGTTTCTTCTAGTTCTAGATCTTGTGATGGTTTCAGTTATTTATCTTTTTCATCTTCAAACTATGTAGAATAATTTCCTCTCACAAATTTATGCCCCTTACTATATTTGTTGTCACAATCTAAATAAAATCTCTCTATAGGAGAGATAACATAATGTTCTTTATAGTTATTATTGATTACCCTTTCAGTAGCCATATTTTTACTTTCAAATTTCCTTTCCACACTAAAAGAATGCTCCATGAGTTTAGGTTCTAAGAAGTACACCCCAAGTTGAATGTTGCCCTTTAAAGTTCCTATAAAGTGATCTAACAAATTGTCCTCTAGAATGTTCTTTACTCTGATGTTCAACTTTTGAAATTGCTAAATATGTGTTATAATTGGACCTCTTTGTTGGATATTTATCAACTATCTCAAGAATGTGTTGCTCTTAATATCCCCATGGTGTGTTATCAATATTTGTAAAAGTGGATCAAGAGAGAATAAAATATTCTTTTCATTCACAAAGCTATTGATCTTAGATAGATTGATCAAGTTATAAACAAAAGGATGAAATAGTTACCTTTTGTAAAGTAGGAAGTTGGTTACCTTTCGTAAAGTTGGAACTTGTTGTAGATCAAAGAATTGATCCATCTAGAATATCCATGTAACAATATCTTTACCATCAAACTTCCTTGTATATTTCTTGGGAATTAAGTAGTTCCTTAGTCCTGAGTAGAATCTCGAATAATGCATATCTTGCATCACAATTTTTCAATTAAAAAAATAGATCTTCTAATTGAAAACTAAGATAATTTCAAGTTAACATACCTAGAAAAATTGTAGTTTGTAGATTGTATTGTTTGCCAAAGTCCCTCCTGAAAGGCCTCTAAAGTTTTGGCCCTTGTAAGGTTAAAATTTTGATTTGTAGTAGCCTAATACTTGTTCTTTGCAATTCCATAGGATGGGTGGAGATAAATTTACGGTAACTTCCCCAAAACTTATATTTTTAACCCCTTTCAAGAGAGAAAACTTATACGATCCACCATGTGTGCTATCTTTCATATCAACTTCATAAACTTGTACCCAAAAGTTATGTCACGTATTATTTTCAAACAAATTAGTGACACTAATTTTAAACATTTAGGGCTTTAGATATGACATTTTACCAAGAACATTTATTTGAGACTAGTTTCAAGACTAGTCCAAAACCCTAATTTCCACAACTTGTATGTCTAAAAGAAAAGTGAACTATATCCTAAAATTTTTACCATAAGTACTCGATAGGTCTCCTTAGTCTCCCCAAACTTTAAATATTTGAAACATCCTCGAGAAAATTCATAGAAAAGACTCCTAGATGGCTCATTTGGGACTAAATTTAAGGTTAGTAAAAAACCCTAATTTCCATAGGTTATATCTTCAAAAGTATAGAAATATAGAACTTGACATTTTGAAAGCAAGTGCTTTTCGTTAGGGGAAATTTCAAGTCTAAAATGTGCCTCCTAAGGAAAATAATAAAATAATAATTAAATAATACACTAAGAGTTATTAAATTTCAAAGGAAGGAAATAAAACTACCTTTTTATATTTCACTTTTTACTAAGTTAACTCCTCATAGGTTTACTCTAATTTAAAGTGTAGGACCTTGTTGGATGTGGAATTAAATTTTTCTTCTAATGACTATCACTTTGCATATTTTTTGTAGACCCACAATGAGATAAATTAGAAATACATGAAAACAATCCTTTTCGAAATGTGTTTCTAGTTTTTCTCACTGTGAGTTTAACAAAAGTATACATAGTGGGTAGTTAGTGGATGCAGAATTAAATTCCATCTCTAACGAAAGCCTACATTTGAAATTTGAGTAAACCTATAAGGAGATAAGTTGAAAATACAATTAAAAAAAGTAGTTTACTTCATTTTCCTAAAAAATGCATCTTGAATCCTATTGGTTCTTTTAAAGTTGATTTTGATAATATAAATTTTGTTTTGAGCCCAATTTTTTACCTCAAATCTCCTTTAACGTTATGTCTTCTTCGGCTCCCAAAAATTTCCTAGTCTGAACTATCCTAAACGAATGTTACAGTGAAAACACCAAGATGACTCATTTGAAGGAGCCAAACCCAAGGATTGTATGCTTTGAAATGAATGGAGTGCACCAAACACTCAAATAGGATAAAAAGAGAAATATGAGTAAGTCCACGCCTTGAAACTGAGAAATAATAATTAATGTGAATCTTTTTTGAGGGAAATCCCCCTTTAACAATAGAATAAATTTACAAGATGGGATGATTTCTAAAACTAGGTCTCCTTGGTATATATATGAGACAAAATTTACAATTAATATTGAAGGGTATAGCTAACAATACTAATATAACAATAGAATGCAATAAATCAATATCTAGGGCCTAAAAAAATGAAAGTTCAAAAAGAAAGAAGTTGGAATTCACTAGCCATTGTAAGCAACAATGACACTTTCCCCTTCTCCAATAGTTAATAAATAATAAAATAAAATATTGGAAACTCTCTACAATAGTGTTAATATCCATATTGTTTAAGCCATTGATCTTGAATCTGAAAGATAAACCAATAGTGTGCATACTAAAATAGTTGGAATTCCTAGAAATCTAAATGGAAAAACCATCATTCAATGGGATTTCACTAGGTTCTTCATTTCTTCGATATGTGCAAATTATAATATGCTCAAGATGTCTAGTCCAATCTTAGTCTTCACATGGGAATTTGGATATTGATTCCCCACTCTTAACAAAAAACACCCTTATTCCTTTGGGGTGCAAGAATAAATAAGAGAATAACTTAACTAGTGGCTTATTCAAGTGTCCACAAGTCTTCATTTCCCTCAAGTCTAGTGTCGAATTGTCCTCTTTTGTCCTTTTTTTTCTCAAATATATTTGAGAAACAATTTCTAATGTTTTTAGTTTTTAAATGCACAATTTTTCTCTTGTTTACCTATGTGTGTGTGTTTTCTTTCCATTCATCATGCATACATTCATAATATTATATTAATGTAGGTTTGAAAAAAATACTAAACTAGCTACTACAAAATAAGAGAGAAGAGAGAATAAAAAAAAAAAGAAAATTAACTACAAAAGAGACAATTTGAATCACTTATGAAACTTTAATTTGATATTATTGTCGAACATGAATATAATAAATAATGTTTCCATGAGAGAAACACAATTCGAATGAGGTTTGGGTTCCCTTATGGATGCACTTGTAGTAATTAATAGAAATTTTCTACTATTGATGTATTCAAACTGAAAACAAGAGATTACAAATTTCCTCTACTATTTCATGGAATGGAAATCATAATTTAGAAAAAAATGTAATGACATGCAACCATTAAAATACCACAAGAACACAATGATTTACAGGGGAACCCAACTGGGGAAAACACCTTCGCTTCTTTTCATTAATCATATGAGAGTGAGAAACTATTACAATATCTTGCTTCGATCTTCATGCACAACGTGCATTGTAAACTTGTTCTCCTACTCAATATACTACTATGGTAAACACTTATCCAATTCAAGGCCCTAACTTGCTCCTATTTCCTTATGCAATCCTCGAGGAAATTAGCTCCTAAAAGATAGGAATTTTCTTCTATTGTCTTGCACAATTCCCAAGGAATTATTCACCTGCTTAACTTCCAAGCCTACACACTCAACTAGTATACAATTGATAATTACAATGTGCCTTTTCCTCCACTCCATCTAGGCAATTCAAATTTCATGCATGTCTGGGCTATTTTTAACTGATTGACTGGTTTAACTGAGAGATCCTCGAGTTAACAACAATTTTACTACTCAGCTGACCTTCAACTAACTCAACTTAGTACTTGTGCTCAATTAATTGAGTCAAACTGACATAGATTACTAAATTTTAGTAATCACTTCATGCACTACTCTACTTCTAGCCTCTAACTCGAATTTATTAAGTGAAATATTAGACAAAAATCCATGTCACACAAGTTAACTGCAATCCAAGTCATCTTGTTTATGTGGAAAATCGAATTACTAAATTTGACTAAGGCACAAGTCAAATTTAGCCTTTCTTTCTACATTTCTAACACTCCCTCTTATCAAGAAAGGGATTTTGCACTACCCCTATCCTGCATCTATGGAATTCAAATTTGCCTCTTGAAAATGCCTTTGTTAAGATATCTGCATCCTACTCCTCAGTTGGAATGTACTATAGCATCATAATTCTCCTTAAAACTCAATCCTACAAGTGATGGTACATGATATCAATGTGCTTGGACTTGTCATGAAATGTTGGATTCTCAAAAAGTTTGATACAACTCTAATTATCACATTGAATCACTATCGGATGCATCTCCTGACTGAAAAGACCCACCAATATTTTCCTCATCCATATGGCCTCACATGTTGCTTGAATTGCAGCCATGTATTCAACCTTTTTTGAGATGAGTGCCACAAACCTTTGTTTCCTACTATACCAGGAAATAGTCGCAGACCCAACACTGAAGATAACCCTTGAAGTAATTTTCTTATCTAATGGAATCCCTACCCAAACTGCATCATTGAATCCTTGGAGCTTCACTCTCTCTGCCCTTTTGTACCATAATTCATACTCGAGTGAGCCTATGAGGTACCTCAATGCATGCTTTGCTACCTTCCAATATAACATGGTAGGATTCACCATGGGTTGACTCAACTTATTAAGTGCATAGCATATGTTAGGCCTTATGTTTACCAGATACATCAAAGATCCCAAAAGTTATCTATAGATGATGGCATCTACTTCCTTTCATGAAGAAGCACTCCCTCCATTTTGTAGCTAGAGGTGTGTCCATAGGCTTGCAATTATTCATGTGAAATCTTTGAAGTATTTCAGAGGCATACTTCCCCTGACTCACAAACAACTAACCATCACCCTGCCATACTTCCAACCCAAGGAAGTAATGCATGAAGCCCATGTCTTTCATCTCAAATTCTCTCGCAATATCCTCCTTGCAAGAGAGGATCAACTGCTCATCCCTTGTAAGTATCAAGTCATCAACATACAAAACTAATATTAGCAAATTTCCATCTACCACAATGTGATAGATGTTGGCATATGCTTCACTTTTGGTAAAGTCCAATCCACTGAGATATGTGTCAATCTAAGTGTACCATGCTTAGGGCACCTGTTTGAGACCATACAAGGCTCTCCTAAGTATACATATATGTGTCTCTCTATCATATGTCTCAAATCCCTTTGGATGCTGTTAGATCCTAGATTTACCTCAGGTTGAAAAGGTAAGATTCTAGGTCCACATCAAACCATGCTCAGCCTAGTAGCTAGCCCTACCAGGACAGGAGAGGGCTCTCTCCGGGTCAATCTCAGCAAATTATGGTCACTAAAGGATTGAGATGATTGATTTAACTACTAATCTTAGGCTAGGTATAGATGTAAAATAGTTTGTTTGATAAAATGATGTTTTTGTAGGCTCCAAGGGAAAGGCAGATTTTGGGTGCAGGGAATGAGGCATTGTCTTGCAAGGATTTCGATGGGGCAAGGTAGGCAACTGTATTTGTCACTGTAAATAAAATGAGGTGGATGGATCAGACTGAGGAGGAGTTGAAGAGGGCCAGGGAAGCCATGGATCCTCTCTAAACAGTGGAAAACATTAAAAGACTAAATCAAACTTCAAGTAGAGCACTGCACTTCTCAATGTATTCTACTTACACTCTTGTTTGTTTAGCTGAGAAGAAATAAAGAGAAATGATACATATAACATATGAATAAATTCAAAAAGACATAAGAAAGCGCGGTACCAAAACAAATCCCACAGGGATCCCAAAGAATGCCGCAAATCCTGGTCTCAATTCCTTAGCCAAAATACTGATGTGAGTGTACAATGAAGCTCTAGGCTTTTCTCAAGAGTCCAACCATGCTAATGACTGAAAAAATACATAACATAGACAAAGCATAGCTCATCCTTGCCTCTAGGGGTCAAGCTCACATGTTTAGGAGCTAATCCAACTAATTCTAAACTAGGAACTAGAAATCAGGCAATGAAACAACATGCCTCTAGAAACAAGGGAACTGATTCATTCAGTTTCATACAACTTTTAACTGATGAATCTACCTCTACAAGTGAAAAACTAACATACTTACATCATGATTCATCAATTTTCATCAAATTACATAACAAATTTTCCATTATGAAAGTAAAAAAGTCAAACTAGGCAAAACTGCGCAAAAAACAGAGCAAAACTTGGTCAAACTGGCAATTTTTCCTCTATGCACCGCGCCTGTTTGGACCCACTTTTGGAGGCCTTCCTGGTGTCCAAATGAGCTCCAGGTGTACTTGTTGGAAAGGTCTGCCTATATAATTTCTAACCCAAGTGGAATGTTTCAATTTGGCCACCATTTTCCCCTCCAAAAGTCCATTCTCCCAACACTGCTTCCTGTGTGTCAAAATAGGGGCAGTGAGGTCATTTTTTGAGTGTTTTTGACCTCTTTCTGGGCTCAAAACCTGCCCAAATTTCTTGGCCATAGGTAGGAAAGCATAATTTTTCATGCCAAATCCAAAAATGCTGAGTTTTTGTGATTTAGAGGCTCCTAGCAAAAGCAAGCGCCACGTGGCGCGGCGCATAGGGAGGAAAACTCTGTTTTTTGTGCGAAAAATTTCCAAAATGAAAAAATTGCCCCAAATTTCTTGAAATTTGGGCTGAGCCTTCTCTATCAAGAGCTATGTTGGGCCAGGGAAGCCTCAGCCAATATCCGGAGTTGATCATGCTCCTTTCGCCTCTTTGATGCCTTCTTCAATTTCGCCTTTAAGCTCCTTATCCGTGCCTTGCAAATTTTGTTCCTCGCCATGTAATGAACAGCCATGTGTCTCAACAACCTTTTCTCCTTGTTGGCCTTCTCCAACAATATCTCTAAGTGAACATTGGCTCTCTCAAGCCAAGACTCTCGATTGGCATTAATCTCTTGCTCCAAGGAAGTGAACTCTATCCTCCTCTTTTAGGGCAACTTTGGCGATTTTTCTTTATGTTTTTGCCACCTCTATGAGGCCTCCTGGGTGCATGTACCTCTGTGGGAGAGTCACTGTATGTCTCTTCTTCATGATCATATGACAGATCAGATGCCATCTCTGCTAGTTTATGAACTGTCTTGGAGCTACCTTGATGAGAAATAGGTGAGTTGTGATGTGTTGAACTGTCTTGATGGTGTGTTTTGACTTTTGCCACCAAGGGGAAGAGTGATACAACTATAGGGGGAAGAACAAATAGTGAGGGATTTTAAGACTGTTAGGATAGGGTTTATTTAGGGAAATAGGGGATTAGGGAGTAGTATATAGTTTTAGGGACAACACTTTAGGGTTTGTGGATTTATATTTAGGAATTGGGAAATGGGAATTGGGGATAGGGATAGATTACTTTTTGGGGATATGGGAGTTAAGGGATGAGTGAGGGAGTGGAAAAATGAAGAGGTGGAAGAAAAAATTTGGCAGTTATATGATAAGTTTCAAACCCTAGGCAGCAATTTTTTGGGAAATGGAAAGAGGGTAGGGTTTTATTTTCTTATTGGACAACCACCATATATTGAATGGAAAACTCCTTTACTAGCATTGGTGAGAGCTTAACTTACTTGCACAATGGAAGTGTTGAGCGTTTTGGGCGATTTGAGGAAGTTTTGGAGTGAAACAGGCTTGGCAGCTCTATGCGCCGTGCCTTCTCTATGCACCGCGCCTTCTCTATGTGCCGCGCCAGTGTAAATTTTCACTGGAAATTGCTTCCCAATGCGCCGCGCCAGTTGCCCAATGCGCCGCGCCACCACCCAGCGCGTAGCAATTTTTGCAAGAGACTTTTGGAGGCCTTCTCGGTGTCCAAATTGGGCATGGGATAGCTCGTTGGAAAGGTCTTTGCGTCTAATTTCCAACCCAACTAGAATTTTGCAATTTGGAGTTCATTTGCCCTGTCAAAAATCAAATCTCCCAAGACTGGTCAAAATGTGCCAAATGAGGTTGCCTAAAGGCAAAGTGCTGTTGTAGTCAACTTTTGAAGGTCTTCCTCAACTCCAAATTGAGCTCATGGTATCTCATTGGAAATATATTTGTGTCTAGTTATCATTTGACTCATCAAGCAAGTCATTTGGCCAACCAATCTAGGAGAAAACTTGATTTTCCCAAGGTCACTTCAGAGGTGCATCAATTCTCCTGAGACAACTGTATTTTTGACATTTCTCTAAAACCATGAAACTTGTGTAAAAAGTGAAGGAGGTTTTTCTTCCTTGGCCTATTTTGGACAAAAAAATCTCGTTGTTTTCCCAAATTCATCTTTTATTGCTCAGAAACATCATTTTAGTAAAACCTACCTCGATGTGTGGAACAGGGGATTTGTCAAAATGAAGCGAAATGAAGGGGATAAGGTGCTTCTAAATTCTTGAGAAAATTTTGGGAAGTAGGAAGGGATGTTAGGAAGAATGGGAAAGTGGAATTTTAGAGATTGAGTGAGGGGAAGAGGTCCAAAAGGGAAAAACACAGGCCTAGCCTAGAACATTGTCAAGTTGTAGCAAGAAACTAGGGATTGTGGAAAAATGAGGAATTTGGGGGATCTCAGCGATGGGAAGTGTTTAATAAGGTACATCAAGGATAGGGGAAGGTGTATGAACATCAGGATACAATTTTTGTTGATGATTTGACCATCCAAAATAAATTACCTTCAAAACCCTAGGAGAGGGAAATGAACTTTACCTAGGCACAACTGAAGCATGAACAAGGTGTAAAATGACCCATTGGAACCTGACATGATGATGAAAACCATTTGAATGATGGTACACTCAGCTAAATGGTGACATGGACTGACATTTGGACAACTTTGACAGGAGTAAAAGCAAACCCTAGACCTAATACCTAGTGACCAATTTTTTACTTGAAGACTCACTGAAATGATGAAATTTGACCTTGACACCTTAAAATCACTTTGTAAGAGGATGTTTGATCACTGGAGGAAGGCTACAAACACTGAAATTAACAGATGCTCTATGCAAATTTCTTCCTCAACAACACCATTGAGAAAGGCGGTCTTCACATCCATTTGATGGATCTTCCACCCCATCTATGCAACTAATTCTAGAATGGTTATAAGGGAGGAATATCTTGCCACTAGGGAGAATGTTTCCTCATATTCCAATATAATGGAGGAATATCTTGCCACTAGGGAGAATGTTTCCTCATAGTCCACTCCCTATACCTGAGATAAGCCTTTTTCCACAGATCTGGCCTTGTAGATCAGTTGCATGCTTCATTTTTAGATCCATGTGGAACCAACTACTGACTTATTCTCTAGTATTCCCACCACCTCCCATACATTTTTCTTCATGATGGAGTCATACTCCTCCATCATGGCGCCAACCCAGATTGGTTGAGATATTTCCTTCTCAAATGAAGAAGCCTCTGTCTCAATTTTTTCTGTCATGAGAGCCATATACCCACATGCTCCTGTGCATCCTGCACCAATCTGTCAGCTTTTGTGGTTCTCTTCCTCCCCTCTCTGGAATATTATGGTTGAGTGGGTGCGTCCACTCTACCTCCTATTTGCTCCTCTGCATGTCGCTACCCACAACATCCTAAAGCTCTATCTAAGGCTCCTTCTTTGGAAATAACAACTACTCCTTCAGTGGGATACTCAATTCTCGCTCTAGAGAGCATCTCATAGACTTCTCCTCATCAAATTCGACATCTCTCCTCACTATTGTTACCCTGAGTGAGGGAAAATACAACCTATAGTTATGTGGTGTCTTTGTGTATCCTACAAAGACTATCGTCTCAACTATAGGCTCAATTTTCTTCCTATTATCCTTGGAGACTTGGCAATACAAAGTAGCTCCAAAAATCCTGAAATGAGATACATCTGGATTCCTCTCAGAGAAATCTTCTTTGGGTGTCATCATGTGAAGTATTCTATGAGGGCTCCTATTCTACAAATAAATTGCGGCATTGCATGCTTTTACCCATAGATGTAATGGAAACCCCTAATCATGCAACATGGCTCTTGGTGCTCCCACAATTCTTATGTTCTTCCTTTCAGCCACCCCATTTTGTTGTGGGTTATGGAGAGTCATCAGTTCCCTTATAATTCCCTATTTGGCACAAAATTCCTTGAAGGTGTTAGAAAGATGTTCTCCATTATCACTTCTCAGTGCTTTCAGTTTCTGATCAATCTCCTTTTCAAACAATGTTTTGAATTAAACAAATTTTGAGAAAAAAATCATCCTTCTTCCGCATGAATAAGATCCAACATTTTCTTGAAAAGTCATCAACAAAAATTACATTATCCCTATGTTTTGCTATAGAGGTTGTAGAAAATAGTCCACATACATAAGAGTGGACTCATTCCAAGATTTCTCTAGCTATGCTATCTCGGCCCTGGAAGGTAGATTTGGAATATTTTCCCAATGTGCATCCCTTGCAGACATCATGTTGGTCAAGGGTGCATTTTGGGAGACTGGAGGTAATCTATTGCATGATCTTCAAGGCCCCATGGTGTAAGTGTCCCATGCATTTGTGCCGGAGTTCTACAATATCTCGACTCTGCACTTATCCTGCCTTGCTACTTAGTACAACACAAGCTTCCACCTCAACTTTGTAAAGATTATTACTCGAAATCTAATATTTTTCATCTTCCTAGTAGCTACATGTATCAGAAATGATTTTCCCTTACTAAAAACAAAATCATAGCCACAATCCTCCAATACAAATATCAAGTTCTTCTACATCCCAAGTACATATAAGACATCTTTAGAATGAAGATGGGAGTCTGACTCCCTCTTAAAGGTTACAATTCCAATTCCTTTGGTACTATACCGCCCATAATCCCCGAGTTCTATGTGCATATGGAGATCCTTTTCCACTAGGCTACTAAATAATTAATTGCATCCTCTCATATGGAATGAGGCACCTGAATATAAATACCACACACTCCCCATTACAATGCTTGTCATGCATGAAATTAGGGTGAAAACTCATTCAAATTTTGAGGCAAGTGCTTCACCTCCTACTCCTCCTGAAGGCTTCTTGTTAGACTTCTTGTGAGGACATGCTTTTTCATAGTGGCTGAATTCATGGCAGTGATTTTTTTTTTATCTTTCTCAAGTCCTTCTTGCCATTGTTCTTGTTGGTCCCTAGATTGTTTCAGGCCTTCTTGCCCTTACCCTTCTTTCCCTTCCCAAACAAGGAAAAATTATCTTCCTCCTCAGATTTGGATCTTACTCCATCTCCGGTGTTTTTTTGAATTCCTTCATGCACCAAATCAGACCAGAGTGTCTCCCAATTTGGGAATTTTTTCCCTTCCATTTACATAGTCCTGGTAGTTGTGCCAGGATTTTGGAAGGCCTAGGAGAGCTAGGTTCACTAGTTATGAAGAGGGAATATTTTCTCCAACTCATCTAAGATCATCTCAACACTGAATGAATCTAGAGAGGTAATGTCAAATGGTTTCTCCTTTATGCATGTAGATGTTTTTGAGCTTGTCTCACAATGCCAATTTCTTGGAATCACTACCATTTTTGAATTTCTTAGTGAGGGTCTTCCACATAGCAAAGGAAGTCTCCTTTCCATGTAAATTCGAGACTATTTGGTATCTCACACCCTCCAGGATGGTCCTCCTGGAATTTGTTGTATCCTTCTTCCACTGGGATAATTACTGTGCATCTGATATTGCTGGCTTTGGAACATTAGTTTGGGTGTACTCCAACACACAATTGTCATCGAGCACTGCTTCCATCCTATCATTGTAGGCTATGAAATTCGAGGTTCCCTCAAGGGAATACTTCAATCTCAATCCATTAAAAGACATTTTATCGCATGAAAGAAAAACTGCTTCACTAAATTTGCAAATTTAACTCTCTAAAGGAGAAGACTATTGACTTGTTTCTAGTGTGATTTATACTCTAATACCATGTAGAAATTAATAGAATTTTTCTACTACTGATGTATTCGAATTGAAAACAAGAGATTTAAAATTTCCTCTACTGTTCTGTAGAATGGAAATCATAATTTAGAAAACATGTAATGACATGCAACAATTAGAACTCCATAAGAACACAATGTTTTATAGTGGAATCCAACTAAGAAAAACCCCTCCATTACTTTTCATTAATCAGACGAGAATGGGAAACTATTACAATGTCTTGCTTCGATCCTGAAGCATAACCTGCACTATAAACATGTTCTCTTGTTGACTATCCTGCTTTAGCCAACACTTAGCAAATTCAAGGCCCCAACTTGCTCCTAGTTCCTTAGGAAATACTGGAAGAAATTAGCTCCTAAAAGATATGAATTTTGTCCAATTTTATTTCCAATTCCCAAAGAATGATTCACTTGCTTAACTGCCAAGCCTGTACACTCAAATCATATATAATTGATAATTATAATGTTCCTTTTCCTCCACTCCAGCTACGTAATTCAGATTCCATGCATGTCTGCGTTATTTTTAGGTGATTGACTAGTTTAACGGAGTGATCACTGAGTTAACAACAGTTCTACTACTCAAATAACCATCAAATGAATCAACTAGGTAGTTGAGCTCAGTTAACTGAGTCAAACAAAATATAACTGAATTGGATTGCTAAATTTTAGCAATCACTTAATGTACAACTCTACTTATAGCCTCTATCTCTAATTTACTAAGTGAACTTGTAGAAAAAAACGATGTCACACAAGTTAACTGCAGTCCAAGTCATCCTGCTGATGTGGACAATTGAATTGCTAAATTTGATGAAGGCACAAGTCAAATTTAGTCTTTCTTTCTACATTTCTAACAACATTTAGATAACTAGTTGGCATTTGTAGAATATTTAATAAGTCAAAAATGAAGTGGTAGACGCTAAATTATAAAAATATCTAATGATAGGATTAGCTGAAAGTTACAAGAGAAAAGTATTACTTGGAACTGAAGTGTAAACTCTGTCATGCAACTCCTCACTTAGATATAGCTAGAAGCCTCCAAAAATCAAATTGGAAGTTAAAGGATAAGGTTGGTAGGTGATTAGGTTATGTTGTGGATAAAGTAGTCTCCCAAAATAAGAAAGGGAATTTGTATTAGTGACCATAGTTATGAAATAATGTAGAGGAAATCACCATGTCACTATCCAGTCGCTGCCACATATCATCCTAAGTATCACCCATTACTAACAATAGACTTAATAAAAATAGAAAATGATAAAAATAGGTGAAGATACTAAATGGAAAGAAAGGTCTAGTAATGAATGAAAAGTGGTCATATGTGCCCCTAGTGATGTATGGAATAGGATCATATGATTGCCTAAGTGATGTCTTGATGAAATATTCAGAGTAATGTACCTCAACAACCGCTCGAAGCATAATCACACATTATGTTAGTGAATGAGTCCCAATAATTTTTAGCCATATTCGGTACTCATGTACAAGATCTATATAAAACATTCAATGAGTCCCACTAATTTGTAGCCATGTTAGGTACTGATGAAACAAATTATGCAAGAAACAATATGAAAAAGGTGAGGTAAAGAGGGAAAACCCAATGGGAAGAATATCATGGCTAAAAATACAACACACATAATGTCAAATATATAATTATTGTGATAAGGGATGGTGTTGTTGATCAACCCCAACACAAATTTTCCCTTGTATCCACCCTATACCATGATATGGGAATCATTTTTTTGTTGCTTGAACCTGTACTTTCTAACAATAATAGTGAGATTTTGTGGAGTATCAAAAAACTAAGAACTAGTTCTCTGTGACTTAGAAGTTTCTCCCACTAGCTCATCAACTATATGTAAAGTATGATGTGCCCTTTGTAGCTTGTAATATAGAAATGCAATGTGCTTCTTATGAAATTCTAAATCAAATACTAAAATATGATAAACATTCTAGTATGACAAAAATCATCTTGAAGATCTCTCTCAGAAAGAGGTGTCAAAGAAGTTGTTGTAGTAGGAATATTGCAAGGTACCAGATCAAAATAATTTGATGTGTCCAATGATTAAAGAAAATTGAGTCTTAAATATTTCTATTATATGATGAAGTAATAAAAGTAAAAAAAGGGCCCATACCTTGATACTTTGGCGGCCTGTCTCTAGTCTTCTTCTTGACATTGTCTAGGATGAGGTAATCTAGATTATGCTGCTGAAATAATTTGGCCATAAGATCATTTTTCTTCACCATACAGGAAATCTACAAATGAAATCTTTTATTTTAGGAGTTTCACTTTATTCTCTTGTTCTTATATTTTCCTCCCTTAGGGATCATACTCTCCTTACTGGATTAGATGCTTTCTCCATGTATGTGATCAAGATTCCTTTTTTCTACTTCTCTTTCATGTTATCATCCTTCATTGTAAACACACAGGGCTTGGAATGATTAAGAGCCCCAATGTATATAATATTAGACTGCTCATTTATCAAGGACTCAATAAAATCATCTAAACATGGAATATTCCATTTTTTACCCATGGAGAGTTTAGAAGTATGGAAAGAAGAGACAAAAACAACAAATTAAGGACCTATGTTAAAAATTATAGAAAGGATAAGTTGTTCCTCCATATTTATCCTAAAAGATCTTACCTATGCCTTAAGATTCTTGAATCCTTAGAAGAATTCCTATAGGGAATCAAAATGGTTGGGATATATATAAATCATATCAATCTCCTACTGATATCCTCTCAACTCATCTTTCTTGCCAAACAATCTAGCCAATTTTGTCCAAACATTGCAAGGAATTTTACAACCCTCTACATGAAATAACAAATCAAGGATTATGGAAAAACAGAAAATCCCATAGGAATAATCCATTCTATTGAATTACTTCAATTTCACAATGGATGATGTAGGCTCAATTTTGGTCCCCATTGTGATTCTAAAAATTCCCTTTCTACATAAAAATAGTTGGTTATTTAGCTTCCAATGAAAATAATTTAAAGAAGTGAGGACTATTATCACTCCCTAATTTTCTCAAGGATAAAGAAAGAAATCACCGAAGTAACCACAAACCTACTTTGGAGATTATGATCTAGCCTTCCTAATGCTTAGAGAGGGCTCTCTCTTAATGATTTAACTTTGTTGTTTTAATTGATTTTAGGCTAGTTATGTAAGCTTGATTTGGTTTTGATTTGAGTTGTTGGTGGAATTACTTATTTAGATGGATAGATGACTGTCTATTTTCCATTGGGCTATGGAGTCAACATATCAAGAAAACAGAACAAAAAAAAATCATAAAAGTAGTGTTATAGGGCAAGGTAGCTGAGGAATATCAGATCTCAAGGCTGGAATGGTGAAATGATTTTCAATCGGGATCAAGGAGCAATTAAGGATTCCTTAAACCGGATAATGAAGGAAGTGAAAGAGGTCAACTGGGATGGGAGAGCAATTAAGGATTTTCAGATCCAGATATCAGAAGAAAACATAGAAATGTATAACAATAAGAGCAGTGTACTTAAGCAATTTCTGTCATAACATTCCTATTATACCATTCAAATTTAGAAAACATTCAAGTTTATGGAATACTTTAGAAGAGAACATAAACAATTGAAATATACTTCACTGAAGTGGCTCAACACATGAATCCTATAAAGAAATGCTTCTATTATTTTCCCTATCTGTTAACTGAAAAAGTACAGTAAACCCTCAGGTTGTAGATGAGTTCACCTATAGAAATGTTCAAAAATCTCCCTTAATACTTCAAAAGCAGAAGTATTTATACAAAATTTACAAACTGTTTACAATAAATGCTGTCTCTAACAGACAAGACATTTTTAGACTATAGATGAACTAAAAAGCTCTAATTGCTGCAGATTAATAGTTCTGGTGGAATGTGTTGTGCAAATGCTGTTGCTGTGGAAGTGGGAGCAGGTAGGATGTGGACCCAAATTTGTGGCTGTGCTGGTAGATGAACTAGTAGATGCAGATGTATCTCTCTTTTTCTTAGTAATTCATTCAACTGCTTGCTGATCCTTGATATTCTGAGACTTCCCTCACTGATAGTTGATCTTGTGACTGCCCTGCTGTTTTATTATCCATTAGTGTCACAAAATATTTTGGAAAATATATAATAATTTAATAATATAATAATATAATAATATAATAATATAATAATATATATATATATATATATATATATATATATATATATATATATATTTGAATAATATTTCCAAAATATTTTAAATGAAATTTATAATTAAAATTCTACAAAACCATGTGTTATTTCCAATCGGTGGTGTTAGCACCTAAATCTGCCTTAGGCTGAAGGAAGGCAAAATTCAGGGTAACCACAAACCAAGCTCAGTCTGGTAGCTAGCCCTACCAGAACAAGAGAGGGCTCTCTCCGAGTCACGCTCAGTGAATAGATAAACGAAACGGTCTGAGATGACTTGCAGTGAAATATTGATCTTAGGCTAGTAAGTGAATATAGATACAAGAAACAATTTTTTATGAATGACTGAGTTTCTGGGATGGTGTGGAACCAATGGACAACAATGAACAGAGAATTTAATACAAAGGCACAGATTATTTCGTGAGGCAAGACCGGCGGAAAGTATAGCAATTTAATTTGAAATAACGCGGAATGGAGGAATTGCTTAGGAGGGTGAAAAGGGCATAAGTACATGAATCCTTTTCAACAGAAGAAAAACACTGAAACATGAAATTTTCCCATAGGCAGAGCATTAAAATTGAATTCTACCTTATCTAACTTAGAAAATTTCACTGGAAATGATTATGTAATGAACTATGAAACATTACAAAACACATATGAAACATAAGAGACACATTTGCTACACTCACAACCACATGAATCTCATGAAACAGAGCTGCTGCCTTTCATTAATCCTCTGTCAAAAATATACAATGAAGAAACAGAGTTTCTTTTCCACAGTCTCCCAGAAGTTACCAGACAACCAACCATTTGCAAATAGTTTACATACAATATATAGAATGTGCCATGAAGAGATAGAATGCCCAAGTGTTGGGAAGTTACTCGAATCATTACAAAATGGAGGTGGAAAGCCAAACATTAGCTACAGGGGCAACATTACAAACATGACAAATGGCTTGGGTGACTGCTTGCCTTCCTTTTCCACTTGGATAGAAGCCAATATGGAGTGAAAATACTTTAAATGCCATCTTAGGTGCCAAAAAAAGTGAAATGTAGATGAGCGGGCCCACTTGGAGAAGTCGCGAATCGAAATTTCGCGAAACGGAGGTAAAATTGGCCCTTTTTCCTATATGCGCCGTGCCACTTTGGAGCCTGTTTTGAGGCACTTTCAGTAGTCCAAAATGTGCCCACGTGTGCTTGTTGGAAATCCTATCCTGTCTAATTTCCAACCCAAGTGGAATTTTTGAATTTGGTGCTCATTTGCCCCTCCAAATCTTCATTCTCCCAAGACTGCTTCCTGTGTGTCAAAATAGGGGCAGAGAGGTCATTTTTTGAGTGTTTTTGACCTCTTGGAGACTAAAATCATGTCCAAATTTCTTGTCCAAGCACCAATAGTCGTTATTTTGCATGATGAATCCAAAACTGCAAACCATTCCTGATTTGGAGCTCCCAATCCTAAGCGCCGCGCCACAGGGAGAAAAAACCTGTGTTGTGACCAAAAATTTGTCCTGTGACCAAAATTGCCCCAAATTTCTTGAAATTTGGGCTGGAGGTTCTCTAAGAGGCACTATGTTAGGCCAAGGAGGTTTCAGCCAAGATTCGAAGCCGATCTTTCTCTTTTGCCTCTTTTGCCTCTGTTGTTGCTTTGCTCAATTTTGCCTTCAAGCTCCTTATCCGGGCCTTTGCACTCATATTTCGTGTCCTGTAATGATAAGCCATGTGTCTCAGCAAGGCATGGTCCTTGTCAGCCTTGTCCAGCAGCCTCTCCAAATGCATGTTGACTCTCTCGAGATGGGCGTCCCGATCCTCATTAATTTCTTGCTCCAATGACGTGAGCTCAACTCTTCTCCTTCGTGCAGCTTGACGATGCTCACGAATGTTTTGTAGCTCCATGATCGATTGCTAATCCTCAAGCTGTTTGTTCCTCTGCTCCAGATATTTCACGGTCCACTTAGCCCTCTCCAAGTCAAGGGATAAGGCTTCAATCTCTGATTGCTGTTCCTGGACGATCTCTTTAAGCTATGCAGTTGTTGGTTCTATATCTGTCTCATCATCGTGAAGGAGAATGAAGTCGGTCTCTCGTTCACCTGATGGCTCACCTAAGGGACCCTCCTCCTGCATTGGCTCCTTGCCTCTGTCCTGTACCTGTGTTGTCGATGTAGGAAGCGAGGCCCCTTCCACCCCGGGTGGAGATAACACTCGCTTTGCTGCTGCAAACAAATGTCTACTGCCTCTCTGATAGATGATGAATATTGGCATAGCAGTGGTCTCATGGCGCTCATACTGATTAGAATGACCACCTATCTCATGCTCAACCTATGATGATACCTGTGGAGTGCTGAAGAAGTCACGGGAGATGAAGTCCTCCCAAGCAATGCCCTCCAATCCCAACTAATGATCCACCAAAATCCAGATAAGAGCAAAGTGATAAACACTATTAAGCTGCTGCTGAGGGGTCTTATGCGGCATGAAGGTGTTCATCCTCTCTATGTTCTTGCAAATGAAAAATGGGAGGTTCATCATCTGCACCCTGGTAAAGTGCATGAGCAACCTGATGTGATAGGCATATATTCGAGAGAACCTCCCCTCACAACTGAAGTATTTCATGATCAATTTCATGAGTGGAGCATACTCATCTTTCAAATACCTGAATGGGAAGACTCTTGTGAGCTGCCTCAAGGATCTGGCCTTAATTTAAGGCTCATACTGTTGCCTATCCACCTTCTTCTTCTTCTTATGCCACTGTTCTCCAACATTTGGTATGCCTGTTGCCACTGAGATAGTTTCAGGTGTCAATGTGAAGGTGACCCCGGCCAAGATAGACTAACCTCCATGTAGGTGAAGCACAAAAAGACGGGCCAACTCATGATGAACTCTAACATTAGTCACCCTTTGACAAAATTCAAAACATGCTAGGTGCTGGAAACATGATATGGCAAGAGGGCATGCTTGTAATTCAGTGAGGGTAGTGGGATCATCTCTAACATGTTTACCACTCTTGTGATGTCTCCTGGGAGCCTGCTCTTCTGAGGATGAGTCATTTTGTGTTTCCATCTCATACTCTGATGAATGCTGTGATGCCATGACTACTGTGTGTATTGTATTTAGGCTGCCCTTTGATGATGGTGTGAAGCTGGGTGCTTTTGTGATATCTGTTACCAAGGGGAACAATGAAACAAAAGGGAGTATTAGGAGGGGAGTAATGTGATGGGAATAGGGGTTATAGGGAGAAGTTTGTTTAGGGATATGTAGGGGTTTTGGGTATTTGATAGGGTAGGTTTTTGGGGTGTTATGTTGACCAATAATAGGAGGGGAAAGAGAATAGGGTTTGGTAGTGTTTTAGGGTAGGGATAATAGGAAAAATGAGAAAGGGAGGATAGGGAAAAATAGTAGGTGAGGGAAAAATGGTGGGTGAAAATGGAACCTTGGCCTCAATACCCAATTATGCAACCCTAACAACAATGGCCTTTGGTGCTTTTTTGTGTTTGATTTTATGAGTTTTATTGCTTTCAATCATGGCCATAAACCACCATATCATTTATAAATTTTGATGAACAAGTCATGTTGAAGAGCCTACCTATCAATTTGAGGGGCTTCACAAAAAATTTGGAGAAATTTGGCACAGTTTTCGGGCCTTTGTGGGTATGCGCCGCGCGCCAAACCCAGTGCGCCGCGCCTGTTAAGAAAATGCAACAGGAGCCAGACATGAGGGGAAATGACTAGCATGACCTTTTCCATCAGATTATGGTATGCTCCTAGCGGAATGTAGCTGGGTGAATGGAGCAGGACTCCTAAAGATGAAATGCATAAAGAGTCTTGATCTCTGACGGAGGACTGACCAGACCGACTCTAACAGGTGGTTTTGTTTTCTCTTTCCATGAATTCACAAAACCATGTGTAGTTTTGTTCTTATCACTCCTTCCTCTGTAAATTCATTTTATTTGTATGTAAAATCCTTTTACCCTTGTAGAATACCTGGATGGTTTTGCAAAACCATGTGTTTATTTGTATGGTTGGAAGAGTATTTTCACTTTACTCTTTTACTTTGATTTCACCATGCTTGTAAATTGATTTAACCTTAATATTTTATCGTGAAATACATTTACATGAATGCTATCTTTGCTCTCCTGTTCATTAATTTCATGTGAAATTTTCACTTTTATTTTCTCTGGTAAATTCATGGCATCCGTGGATTTTATTTCATGTGTCGTTGTAAAACCATTTTACCATTGAATCTCATTCCACAACCTTAGTCTCATATTGCCTGTAGCTATATAATTTCACCTCAAGTATGGTTTCACCTGTAGCTCTGAAATATTACGGCATTCTCATATCTCTGTATTTCACTTGAAATTAATCCACCTTATATTCCCGTAACATTTATAAGATTTAAAACCAAAATAGTTAATGGTTTATCGCACCGCTTTTGAGTGGTAGGTGGTATTTTTTGAGAGTGCGATATAACATGGGGTTTCCACGTAGTAGAAAGATGGGCTAGGAAAACCACTAATATTGCGTGCTTTTTGAGTGTTAAGTGTTGGATGAGCTGAGCGCGCGATATGGAATTTTAACCGTTCATTTGTTTTTACGAATCTCGAGGCAAATAAAAATGAAGGGGGTTTAATTCTCAGTGCGGGGTGGGCCATTGGTTGACTTTGCAGGGGGAAGAGGTAGTATAGGCTTGCGGGGAGAAATTAATATAAAGTCCAAAACTTTATATTAATAGGGTTTGGTGAAGTAAGGGGTAAAAAGAGGGATTATATATATATATATATATATATATATATATATTTTTCTTTTTTACTTTATGGGATTTATCTCTGTTTTAACCATTACCGCCTCTGTGTAAATGATTTCTTCTTGCTTTGTGATCATTGTCTTTTCCTTCTGAATAAATCCTTTGAATACATTTCCTTTCGAATCTTGGAGTAAACAGGTTTTGGAACTAGTATAAAAACTGTTTGTCCAAGCTCCCATTTTGCTAATCACCTGCAAAATAAAACAATCATTAATAAAGCATAGGTCTATGGGGAAGGCAATTAATGGCTTTATTGAACTGAGATTTCTTTTTTACTTTATGGGATTTATCTCTGTTTTAACCATTACCGCCTCTGTGTAAATGATTTCTTCTTGCTTTGTGATCATTGTCTTTTCCTTCTGAATAAATCCTTTGAATACATTTCCTTTCGAATCTTGGAGTAAATAGGTTTTGGAACTAGTATCCAAATTGTTTGTCCAAGCTCCCATTCTACTAATCACCTGCAAAATAAAACAATCATTAATAAAGCATAGGTCTATGGGGAAGGCAATCAATGGCTTTATTGAACTGAGATGTCTGTGGATGGAGTCCGGACTGTGGATGGCTCAATTCTATTTGGAAAATGCTTTTCATTTATTCATTTTAAACAGAGGTAAGGGAATGGCGGAATTTCATATTGTAAAAACTCTGTGATTTTTCACATTGTGTAAGTGCGGTTAGATGGTTTACCACACAACAATTGATGATAGGGCTTCCGAGGATACACAGTGAAACAGTCGGAGGCGGTTTTCGGGCAGGAGGTGATAACTGGAGGTCGGTCTTCTGAGGGGGCTGCCGTGGAATGGAAGGTAGTTTTGTGGCATATCGCACCACTTTTGAGTGGAGGGCGGTATTTTTTGAGAGCACGCAATATAACGTGGGGCTGCCATGTAGCAAAAGGGCGCTCGGGAAAAACCACGAATCTCGCGTGCTTTTGGGATTTTAATTGTCGGATGATGGGAGTGCATGATATGGATATGGGCCATCAGATCTGGAGGTGGGAGATCAGAGGGTTATCGTGCAATGGAGTTGCAAGGGCTGAGTCGGGGTGTGGTTGGCGGGGCCCGGGGATAAATAATGCAGTGGTTTAAATATATTTCAAAGGTTTAGTGAGGGTCAGGATTTATAAAGTGGGGGGGTTTAAATATATAAAGCGGGATTATTGTATGAATAATGTAAGGGTTAAGTTAAAAAGGGTATCGGGGAGGGTTTTTTGAATGGGGATCTATACATTATTCAAACTTAGGATAAGGTGTTTTAGTGGGTTTTAAGGGAAAATGGAAACTAATAAGGGGGAATAGTAAAATGAAGGGGTAGGGGTGATTTTTGAAGGGAAAATGAGTTTGGAAGGAAGTTAGTAATATGAAATGAACCAATTGATGCTCTCTATGCCTTGTGAAAACTGCTTCTACCTACCCTTTATTTACCCTAACATTTTCTCTTCATTTATTAGGTGCATTTGAGCTTGTTGACCCTTTTATTTTCTTTTGATAAGCAAACTATATAATTCTAATCTTATAACATCCAATGTCTCAGATTAAACTGATGAGCTCATTATTATTCTCTACCTAACTACTGATCTCCCAAGATTAAACAATTTGGCTAGATCTTTATTCTATATCTATCAGCATGAAATTTAAATCATGAATGAATCAAGATTAAACTGTTTGATCATCATGGTTTATGGCATTTTGACAAGCTGTACAAAATCTTATTTGCAAAAAGTAAACTGAGAGAAGTGGCATTTGAATGTGCACACTTTCATGATCTATTTTTATCTCTTTTTGGTGGGGTTCATATTTAATATTCAATTTTGATCTTTGTTTCTTTTTTGTCCTTTGATTATTCTTTTAGGACATACCCTCTTTACATTTTTTAATATGGGAAAACATTTGCAGAAAAGAAATGGTATGTACAATATTACAAGACTTAACATAGTAAATTCAAAATTATGATCCCTATTATTATAGGAACCTAACAAGGACCACACTAAGTTTCTCCATTCTCTTTTTGTTATTCTAATGTTGTCAAAATTTTAATAAAATATCAATATTTGTCACAAACTCACTTATGCTCTGATGCCATGATAGATTTAATCACAAGCATAAGATCTAAGTGTGAAAAAAATAGTAGACTATATTTTTCAAAATAATAGAGAAAATAAAATAAATTTGGTGATAAAAATGTTGGGTATCTGTTATATGCTTTGCACAAATTATTTTTTTTGGTAGTTTTTTGTGTCTATTTTGATGATTTATAGCAAGAAATTTTTGTTGTTAGCAGTTTTCGGGCACATGATGGTTTTGTAGATTTGGTCAGAGGAACTACGGTTATATTCTAATCCATGGTTAATAGATTGAGGGTTTATGAATTCTACAACATGTATATAATTGTAAAGGAACATAATGAAAAATCAATCTGGTTTTCCTAGTTTTGGGTTCCAAGACAAAAATAGTTGGGTATATTTTCTATGATTGCCATTGTATATTTTCTATTAGTTTTAAGAATTTGTTTGAAGGTATTATTTATATAGGGTTAAAACCACATTTGGTATCAAAGTAGTTTTGGATTCAACAACACACCTTTGTGGCTAAAGGGTTTTTCTTGGGCCTTTGGTAGACCCTATTATAGTGGGAGATATGTAGGATCAATTGTTATGGTGAAAGCAAACAGTGAACAATACAAAGATAAAGATCCAAAAATTCAACTAACAAAGTTTTTAGTTGCAGAAGCTCAAGATGGATAGTCCCTTGGTGGATAAAGATCAGTGCATTGTTATGGATCTAGGTACCAAACCAATGAAAATTTTGATAGAAGTCTGGACCAAGTTGAATTAGAAGGAAAAGAGCACAATACAATTGTGTGTCTCAAATTCAATATTACTGATTATTTCAAGGGAAGCTACAACAAAATATTTGTGGGACAAACTAGGGACTTTGTATCAGTTTATGTCCTTGGTAAATAAATTGTTCCTATGGAAGAAGTCATATAACTTGAGGATGAAATATGGACACTCGATGACATAGGATCTGAATGCCTTCAAGAAAATGGTAATTCAATTATTATCTGTTGATATTAAGATTCCAGATGAAGATAAGTGAATTAGTTTGTTGTTTTCTCTACGAGACTCGTGGGATAGTCTGGTTGTTTCCATAGGTAGTAACATAACAACTTTGAAGTTTGACGATATGGTCTCATCCCTATTGTTGGAAGAGATGGGATGGAAAAAAATGGAAGTCTTGAATGGAGATTTTGTATCTATAAGAGAATGTCCTCAAGTGGGATATCTAACTCTAGAGGGAGATCTAAATATCTTGGAAAATTTATAAAATTGTGTTGGAAACATATAAAAGAAGGGAACTACAGTAAATATTGTAGAGTCAAAACTGCTGAGAAAGGAAGGGGATGTGATGATGCTATTCCTCTAAAAGCGAAAATCACATCAGATAAAGGTGGGGATGTGTACTTGACTTCTTCAAGTACACATGTAGATCATGAGGCATGGTTGATTAACTCATGTGCATCCTTTCATATGACTCCCCACAGGGAGTGGTTCTGTGATTACAAGATATATGATGGCAGTGATTCCTTCTTAGGTGATGGCAGGAAAAATAGAATCATAGGATGAGGAAAATTCAAGTTTAAGTTGACAGGCCGAAGGATTAGAACACTTGGTATTCTACACATTCTAGGATTGGCCAGAAATATAATTTATGTAAGCAAGATGGATGATGTAGGTGTAACAACAATGTTTGAGAAATATACTTGCAAGATGGCTCGAGGAGCACTGGTATTGATGAGGGGAGTTCAACTCGAAACTCTGTACAAGTTACTAGGTAGTATTGTTATTGATGGGTGCAATGGTTCTATTCACTAGTAGAAAATGGTGAAATTAGTGACTAGGTGACTAAAAACGTTAGTCACCATTATTAACTTTTCCAAGTCAAATACGACAAAAAATTAGCAATATTAAGATACCCAAATAAAAACGACTAACATAAATGAATAATTTAGTTCCGAGTTAAAATATATGACTATCTAATAATACTACTAAAAATGACTAATGTGAATGACTAATTTAGTCTAGGAACAAAAATATGATTGCCTAACAAGAACTACAATAATATGAATTAGTTGTTTATGTTAGTCATTTTAATTATGTCACTTCAACAATCTAAACTTACAAGTCATAGGGGATTCAAAGGCTATTATAGATTGGATGAAAGGTTATACTTCCTTATACCCTTCTTTATTATATCAAAGGATGATTAGAATTATGGAGTTTATTATAATATTTAGGGTCATATCATTTGATCACATTCACAGGGAATTAAATTCAAAGGTTGACAAATTATAAAAAATGATGTGAGCCAACACCTCCTTTTGAAACACAACATGATTGCCTATATATTTTGCAACAACCTGGCCAACTTATTTAGTGTGTTGCACATCTATTTCAAATTTCTTCTTCAAATTGCAAAGTCATAGTGCTAAGGAGAGGGTATGAACCTTGATCAAGGAATGTTCACTTAGTACCACTACCAATTTTTCTAATTCGTGCAACTTCTCAAATGTCTTAAGTTTGCTTCACAACTTCTCATGGTGCTTATATTACTTGTTTAAACCTCTAATTGTGACTACAACCCTCCAACATCTCTAACTATTCAAACTGTTCAACCTTTTAGAGTCTTCTTAGATGTGCACTCATGCCTAAAGCATAACATAACACTAGCATTCTAAATGTGCATGCTCATTCCCTCTTTTAATGCCTCATTGAAACCAAATTATCACACAACTTAAAATGAAATGTTCACATCTTAAGGAAAATCACCTACTTTGCTTATAACAACCTAAACTATGTGAATGACTAGGAGAGAACTCCATTTTCTCAAGATGAAAACGTAGGGCCTTAAAACCCCATTCACACAACAATTTGAATAAATTTAACCTAAGGAAAGATGTGTATCCTACTACTTCCAAATTTGACATATGAACTTTAATAAACTAACACTTGTTTTTAACTATTAAATCCATTTACTATATACTTTATTTTAATTTTACCCACCTAATATGAAAGAACACCTAAAATTTTTCAATACAACCAAGTTAAAAGCACTTGTTTCCTTCCAATATATCACATTTTGCCTCCATAAACTTTAATTTTTCTTTACAATACCCCTTCCAAGCACACAATTTTCATAGGGTGGGAAAATGACATCTGAGAGAGTTGTGAATTATGGTTTTAGCTGACCCAATATCGAATGCCACCATCGAATCTTCAGTGGATTGATCATGGCAGACCCAATATCGAATGCCACGATTGAATCTTCAGTCCATAGATCCTGACAAATCCAATAATGAATGCCACCATTGATTCTTCATTCAAAAAATTTGAGGCATCTATTCTTGTTGTGGTTGGGAATATCTATCTTCCTGAAGCAGTTATCCTCCTCATGATATATTCAAAACTTGGTGAGTTATTCCCAACTTTTAGTTCATCTTTAAAAGCATGAGACCACCATTCTGGTACATATTAGGGTTTGATTTATACTATAAACACTATCTCATTCTCGCTTCCAGACATGAATCCATAGATAAATACCAACGATAACTTTTGTACATTCCATTTGGAGCCTAATCTAGCACTCCAAACTATTTTTCTATGTAAACCAAATCCCAAAAACTGAAATTTCCAACACATTGTGATCCATATGGGTTGAGGCCTCCTCTCTTTGATAAAATTGTCAAGCTGGTTGAATCCATTGCCAACCTCTTCCTAGAAGAGTGAAAGTAGATCGACCCCTGCCTGAGGGATAATTTGAGGGTGCCTTGCATTGAGATGTTGTCAGTGGGGTTGCCGTAATGATCCCTCAGGCGAGTCCAGCCTTTGGTGTAGTGAAAGCTAAGGAAACACATGTGAGGATTTCCCTTTTGCTTGGGCTCCATTCCTCTTCATTCAGAACGAACTTCATGCTATTACCAAGATTTCCAAAGATGACATGGAATATTTTCTATCGGCGGTAAGTGCATGCTGATTAGATTTAAACAATATTATTCAACATTCACCATTGCATGATGCTCATTTTTGGTTACTTCAATATAACTAAAAAAGGGAAGCATACAACCTATGCCTTGATGTTGGACACCTGTAGGGTGATTTAATTGTATGCTAAATTCCTGTCATTTAATTTTATCAACCAGAGGGTTTCGTAAACCTAGAATCAAACCAAGATATACAGGCCCTCAGATGAAACTGTTGTAGAAAGTTTGTTTAGAATGGAAATGCATATTAAAACTATAACTAAAGAAAACTACAAATGAAATCACATGCAAGAAAACTGAATTAAATTCTAAGGGTGAAATGAATGAATGCCATGGCCTTTGTAAAATCTTATAAACTAATCTAAGAACAACTTATAAGAAGCAAACTATGATAATCTAGAAAGCAGTAAATAATAACTACTAAGAAAGCAATAAATAACAACTAGTGATTTAGTTGTCAAGCAAGAAAACTAAGAGAACTAGTAGGCAAGCAGTTTAATGAAAATCAAATCAAATTTAGGAAATGAAATCATACTTGTGGAAATTAAATCATACTTGCAGAAAGGAAATAACAAAAATCAAAGTATGTTACAATTGTATGCAGATTTCAGTTGATGGGGATCCTTCCATTTTTCAATGAGCACACATGAACAACTATCACGCCTTAAGAATCAAACAACACTCATAACTCATAATTTTGGAGAAAATGATATTATTCATGCTGACTGAACAATCATAAATCTGATGCTAATGAATAACTGATAATTGTTGGCTTCCTTTGAAGGATGCACCTCTTATTTATACATGAGTTAGGGTTATCTGCTCAACAAATGCAGATCCCTTAAATATCTAATAGGTCCATACTTGTCTCATCTCATCCCTAAATATTAGATACAAATCCTATGACTCATAAAGATCTCCATGATCTTTCTCCTTGGAATATGGTCCACCTCTTGACTTGAAATTCGAATTTGTGCTTGGGGGGACAAGTAAGACTCTTCTAGAAACTATGAAACTATGTTAATTTCCTAGTTTTTAATCATTAATTCACTTATAATGCATAAAATAAATAACTTTGGAAAATAAGGATTCTAACCCATATGTTTGTGAAGATGATTACTTGATGTAGGCTTTTAGGGTTAGATAGTGATGAGATGAAGGTTAATATGGACATGAAATGATGGAAATATGGATGAAAATGGAAGACAATTTTGAGACTCAAGATACCCCCCAATTGAAGTTGTTGCATATCCTCATGCAACTATTGCATTGATCCATTTATCCATAAGTTGATCCTTTTGAAATGCTTTGCTTCTTTATGAGCTTTGACTTGTATGGATTCTCTTCAAACTTTGCGTCATCATATTCTCTTTTGCAAAGTGTAATACATTTGATTGCAACATATATTTTTGATGGTTGGTTCTTGTGTGACAACCAAAATTTTTGAGTATTGGTTCTTGTGTAACAATATTTATTTTTTATTGCATTAAAATACATGAAAACATTGAGAATTTTCTTTTCAAGTCTTATAGTAACTATCAATGAATTGATAATTTGTAAAGCATATAATCTTTTGGAATCATACTGCAACAATAGTTGATTGGGAAGAATATGCGAGTTGGAATGAAATGAAAATGTATGATGGTGTATGAAATGTAAATGTGAATTGATGTCCCTTCCCCCCAACTAAAGGTGTTTTCAGTTTATGATAATATGAGAAAGGGAGTATAAATGGAGTGATGAATTTTCCAAAATTACAATTTTAGCTTTTAAGGAATTGTATGACTAAAAATTAGAAAACAACATACCTTCACTTACCTTCAATGTGGATGAGTTGTGTATACTGAAGAGTGTGGCTGCTAATGTTCAATCATGGAGTATGTAAACAAAGGAATTTGATCTGCTTCTTTGTTCTTTTTGTGCTGATGACAAGATGGGAATCTTTATTACTACTGTTACAAATTGATTCCTACTACAAACTGATGAAATGATGTAGTCTTCAATCGTTACAAAATCCAATGGTACAATTCTAGTCATGTGAATAAATGTGTTGATGTCGAGCATGAAGAGAAGTCATTGGATTATCGGCCATTAATGAATGTCATTAACCAATGCGAGGCAAAATCACCATTAATGTCAATGAATGCCAAGGTAGCTAAGTAAATCTTGTGAAGTGCGAATAGATGAGATGATATCGAGCCACTTGTAAGATCCAACGATCAAGGGAAATTAATGTATTCCCATGATTGTTAGCGAGAGAAACTGTCATTAAGGCATACAAGCCTCAAGGTACTAATAAGGAATCTAGCCTTGAAACTAGATAATGTGCTGATGTCAATAGGCCAAGACTTGTTAGAAGGGAGGCCTTAATGAATCCTCCATCATCTAACACGAGCATAAAACAATAATTTTGAAGGACTATGGATGAAATTTTTTGGAGTGGATCAAGGTTTATTTAAAAAAACAAAAAGGAAAATGGAATGAATCAGCTTTGTAAGGGAGATGAATGGTTTTATTGTTGGGTTACAGGTTAGTTAAAGCGAGATAGGAAAATGACTGTGAAGGAAAATGAGATGAATATTTTATTGACTAAATAAGTAGGAATGCAATGGTAAGACTAGTATTTGAAAGGTTTTGAAATGGTGTGATGGATCTAATTTTGCATTCTTTATCCAAAATCATGTGCTCATGCTTGGATATTTCATCTTTGATGTTTCCCTGATTATGTTCTTAAGAAATATGGTCTTTGAGAGACACTGTTTGTTTGTGTTCATCTGTTTATCTTCCTGGAACCTGCAAAAACTTAGTACTTTTTCTGCAATGAAATGTAAGATTATCAAAAGAGAGAGGTGATAAATCTCTCTATTCATGACATTTACACAAAAAAAACTGAGAATTGGTACTAATAAAACAAATTCAAGAAAGAAAATCAAATGAATTTTTAACTGTTTTGAAAATAGTGCCTTAGGTTATCTGTCATGTTTTGTCAGAAATTTCTTCATTCTTTTTCTGTTTTAAATTCTGATGAAAGATTTCTCATTGTGTATATCTCATCAAGATCTTTCCAATGACGTTTGAATTGTCGAAAACTGATGTTGTATGAGAAAGTTATGCTTATTTTAAATTTTTGTGAAACAATGAAAATTGTCATGCGTGAGTGTGACATGGAAACATGATGTTGATGTGAAAGATGAAGTAGGAAGATGATATGGCATGATGATTATGAATTTTTTATTAAAATGCGTTGTCACAAAATAGATCATTGAACTGCAAAATTGTTTTCTAGCTACAAAATTGTTTTTCAGTTGCAAAATTGTGCATTTCCTGCATCTAAAAATCCTGCATGGGCAGTTAGGTTTACACAACTATGCAAATAATCAGTCCTATATTTGAAATAATAAATACCTTTTCTAGAAAAATGTGCAAATCCCTACTTGTTTTATTGATTTAGAAAATGTAGTGAACAAATTTTATTTAAAAAAAAAAATAAAAATTTATTCGCATTAAAACAACAGAGAAATTTTTAGAAATACCTATAGATGTTGATGTCGTAGCCTTGTTTGCTGCTCTGTCTGCAAGACTCAAAGACTTTAGACTTGAATCATGTGTACCTCTGATGGAAAGTATTCTGCATGCATATACTATTAAATCAAATGAATTTATAACAAGAGGGAAAATAATAAAACCAGATGGATCTTCAATCTTATATCGCGTAGCCACAGTACCTCCAAGTATCATTGCACTAATTACCTCAACAAAAATACTTTCAAAAAGTTCTGCACCACGATCTACACAATCACCAACATTGTCTCCCACGAATTCAGCAATTAAAACTGGGTTACGTGGATCGTCTTCAGGAATACCCTGCTTCACTTTCCCAACCAGATCAACACTTACATTTGTAGCCTTTTTGAATATTCCTCCTCCAAACTGAGCAAAAAGTGATACAAGTGAGGCCCAAAATCCATAACCAACTAGAAGAAGAGGCAATTCAGTCAACCTCATTGAATTTGGTGTATCCACCCCCATATATACATAGAATGAGGCATATATAACTGCTACTCCTATACCTTCCATGCCCACCACAATGATAGCTGAAAAGCCACCAACATGAGTAGCCACCTGTAAAGCTTCTCTTGCTGACTGCCTTGTAGCACTAAAAAATCTAACATTTGCATGCACAGAAACCCACATGCTAACATAGCATGCAATACCTGAACACAAGGCTCCAAGAAGGAAATAAATTATAGTGATAAATGCTAAAGTTGACCCAAAATGATTTTTAACTGTTCTCAATAAATGATGTGACAATAAACAATAGAACCATGTCCACAACATGCTCCAAAACATGGGGCCCAACTATATCTCTAGCTTTATTCAATATGGATGGAGAACGGCACTGGTGGTATGGATCTCCCACGACCTCATGCTGGATGGGGTGTATTGCCCAATGGGAGTTTTTACAACATACATTATGAGTAAAGATTTATAAATAACAGAGAACTTACCTCGGATGGTAGACATGGTAAAGCGAAATGACGATAAGACTATGGTAGGCAGGCAATGTAATCAGTGAATTTTCAAGCCGTTGGAGATGGATTTACGAGATTTGCAGGCAGAAGCTTCAACTGCAGTTGAGGTTGCCCATGAAATCACAGCTTGGAAATGTTTCTTGGAGGCGGCCGCGGTGGCAGCGATCATCTTTTCAGCCAAACTATGGGTGGCCTGTGTTAATTTTGATAGCTTGTCAAAGTGAGTGTCTACATCGGATTCAAAGCATTCCACTGTAGACTCTGACTAAGATTCGAACTCGGCCATGCAATAGTCCATGATACATAAACATGTTTCCTCTACTTATAGAAAGGGCTTTAGCTCTGTGGTGAAGGGGTCAGTCAAAATGATTTGGCAAAGTAGAGAAGCATGTTCTGGTTTCGCTATCATCATAACTACTAGAACGACCAGAAGAGAGAAAATGAGATATTGGGTACGATTTTTGATGCACCTCACACTGAGCAATAAACAAGTGCTTCAGCGAAGACCAGGAGATGCTTCTTATTGTTGGTCAAAGAGAAAAAGATCCTACAAAATTTATTAGATCAGAAGAGTAGTAGAAGTCTTGGTCAATCATGCTTGAAGAACACTCATAGGGATGGTCTTTACTATCCTATTATGAGTGGGAATTGGAATTGGTGTTGTAGATGAATAGGGACTCTCACGACAGTTCATTGTGTTGCAAAACCCAAACCGTCTTATCCTTGAAAGACCATTGCATTGTTGGAGGAGTAGGCCCAATATATTATTAGTTTTCAAACCAATCACGGCCTTATCCTTATGATCTTGGAATTTTACCCCGAGATGCAGGCCTTGCCTATAATCCATTAACAGAAACTGACTATTCATAATTAAATACTATAGAATTATTAGGTACTCCATCACATGACGGGAATGGTGGATCATGTTTCTGTGATTCAGGAATGGTCTATTGTAAGAAATCTGCATGATAAACATGGCCACAAGAAAGTACACCCAAAGCTGGAAAATCCCCACATTTGATCATCCTATGGGAGCTCCAAGATGACTTCTATGACAACCATCTTTCACATAGTCCACATTTCAAACCTTCAGAAATCGATAAAATGGAACTAGAAAAAGGGGCTATTGTGTTTGGAAGATTCAATATCCATTATTTCTAGTTGAACAGGGCTTGATTCCTCAAGTTTTTTTTTTTTTTTGACAGAAAGTCGAGACTTTTTTTGTTCAAGCAGATTTATTTGTTCCTCGCACTTTGCCTTTCTGAAAACAAGTACAAGGTTGGATGTTTAACCGATATCAAGAGAAAGGAGTGAAAAAAAGTAATATCTTCGTTTATTCTTGGAATATTTACCTCCTGTAGATTAGGTAAACTAGATTTGATCCTTCTAACGTGACCGCAATTGAAGTAGTCGTGCATTAAATTGAAAAACCGTTTTCCACGCAATCTGCAAAATAAGGCTCCAAAGAACCCCAAAAGTCTCTCAAATGGTAACGAATTTGAGAAAATTTCTTGTGGGGAACATAATTGACCCCGTTCTGAATAAACCCATGTTTTATGATTTCAAAATTCACTTCCAATTGGTCATAAAATGCGTTTTAAAATAACTGGTCAAAACTATTATGTATTTGGCCTTTGCTAAGGTAACAAAATCAATTGTTTCTGGATAGACTACTAGATCTAGAAATTTGGAATGTTTGTTGTCAGCCAACGTAGAAATGGGAGCTAGAAATGTTATCCACATCTCCTCTGCTCATTACTAGGAGTCACCATATCGAGTTTTTAACAAAATATCCTCAATCAACACATTGTTCTGTGCCAAGTAAAATAAAACCCTAGTACAGACTTTCTCTGCCACTTCAAGGGTTCTGTTAATGGGATTTTCTCCATCCAGAAGAGCTTATGGCTCCATGATTAGCACAAGATAGCAGCATAACACAAAATTCCCAAGCCGCTTCCTTGACAATTTTTTTTAGGGTCGGACAGCTGCAATGCCTTCTTGTTGCTAGTGATAAATCACACACTAGCAGGAGTCAAGATCTCAAGCTATCCCACTGATTTTAGTATTTCTCCAGCATTGGAAATTTCCAAATTTTCATTTTTAACTTCAAGGTAATCGTAAACCAGTGCAAACCCTCGAGATCAGCCCTTTATCTGAAATATCTAGTTCAAGGCCAAGGACATAGGTGCATGTTGATTTTATGCATTTTTTTAATTGTTTTTATTGTTTGGGAGGTCACATAAAGCACAGGAAGATAGCATACTCAAGATTTAATTAGTTGAGTATTAAAATTTGGATTCAAAAAGTAAAATGAAAAGAATCGATCTCATACCTGAAATTATTGCTCTTTAATCTTTGTTTGTGTTCCTTTTTCACAATCATTTATTTTATTGCAATTTTCTTGCCAAGGGTTAGTAAATGAGTGGTTCTTATTGCACCACAAAATTGCAAATTTATCCTAAAAATCACAAAAACTTGTTTTTATTTGTTAGTCCTATTCTATTGAAAAAGAAATGAAACATTATCTTAAGTATAAGAGAATTTCCAATGCATCCATTTACGTAACAAGATCATGAGTAAACTCATATCCAAGTTTGAAAAATAAACCCTAGTGAATTCTTAGACATGATCATGAAGATTTGATGTTAAAAATTGTAGCATAATGATTAGTTGAGACCAAATGTGAATGTGATCTTTAGGTTTCTGATCTTCTTCAACTGTCATAGTACAAATCTCTTCCAATCCTGTTTTTACAATTGGATTTTTATTTTGTTTTTTATTTTTATTTTTATTTTTTAGTGAATGGGGGTTTTTTATTTGTGGATGTTTTATTTTATTTCTATGTTTTCTATATGAAAATGCAAATAAACTTACATGAAAATTCCTAAATGTAGCTAACCCTAAATGAAAATGATTCCTAAACAATCCTCCTAACTTAGTTACATCTAAGTTTGCTTCCTCGGCAAAGACGCCAAAATGTAGGGAGATTTAATTGTATGCTAAATCCCTGTCATTTAATTTTTCAACTTGGGGGTTTCGTAAACTTAGAAGAAAACCAAAATATATGGGACCTCAGATGAAACTGTTGTAGAAAGTCTGTTTCGAATGGAAATGCTTATTACAATGATAACTAAAGAAAATTGTAAAAGAAATCACATGCAAGAAAACTGAATTAAATTCTAAGGTTGAAATGAATGAATGCCGTGGCCTTTCTAAAATATTATAAACTAATCTATGAACAAATTATAAGAAGCAAACTATGATAATATAGAAAGAAGTAAATAACAACTAGTGATTTAGTTGCCAAGCAAGAAAACTAGGAGAACTAGTAAGCAAGCAGTTTAATGACAATCAAATCAAATTTAGGAAATGAAATCATACTTGCGGAAATTAAATCATACTTGCATAAAGGAAATAACAAAAATCAAACTATGTTACAATTGTATGTAGATTATGGTTGATGGGGATCCTTCCATTCCTCAATGAGCACACATGAACAACTATCACACCTTAAGAATCAAACAACACTCATAACTCATAATTTTGGAGAAAATGATATTATTCATGCTGAATGAACAATCATAAATCTAATGCTAATGAATAACTGATAACTGTTGGCTTCCTTTGAAGGATGCACCTCTTATTTATACATGAGTTAGAGTTATCTGCTCAATAAATGCAGATCCCTTAAATATCTAATAGATCCATACTTGTCTCATATTATCCCTAAATATTAGATACAAATCCTATGACTCATAAAGATATCCATGATATTTCTCCTTGGAATATGGTCCACCTCTTGAGTTGAAATTCGAATTTGTGATTGTGAGGACAAGTAAGACTCTTATAGAAACTATGAAACTATGTTATTTTCCTATTTTTAAATCATTAATTCACTTATAATTCATAAAATAAATAACTTTGGAAAATAAGGATTCTAACCCATATGTTTGTGAAGATGATTACTTGATGTAGGGTTTAAGGCTAGATAGTGATGAGATGAAGGTTAATATGGACATGAAATGATGGAAATATGGATGAAAATGGAAGAAAATTTTGAGACTCAACAATACCTCCTTTTAGTGGATGTCCAAGTCCACGCCAAGACTCCTTCAACACTCCTTCTCCAAGTTAGAATGGGCATCATTTGGGCTTAATCTCAGTATAGGAATGCAGAAATCAATGACCAACCATTTAGGGATGGAAGGAAATTTATTTATAGGTAGGGAGAGGGAGTTAGGGATCCACAAAAGAGGGAGGAAGGTCCACATCTCAAGGGGAATGCCCACAAAGGTAGAATCAAGAGCTCCAAATGGGAGAGCTTGACCATGTCTGCAAACAACAACATCCAACTTGTTGTTTCTCAAAATTTCTAGTATACGAAGCTTCTCGCCCATTTTGCAAAAAACTGCCAAAAGAGGTTCAGTACGGGTTTTCATACCAAAACCCATGCTGGCAGTGTTAGGTTAAAGAACTGCAACCTTCCATCAACACGGGCAAACAATGGAGCAAAACATGCTGGTCCTAAAACTTAGTGTTTCAGTCAACCTTTTTCAGAATTGACTCAGGGATGTTTTCCTTTAGTTCTTCAGGGGTGTTTTTATCTATGCATCATGATGGATATGCTTCATATTTTACAACATTTTGGCACTTTGAGATACGGAACATGAAGTGAACATGAGGTGTGACAAAATACTATGTAACAGATGCCCCATAAAGCATGAAGGCAGTATAGGGAGTGATGGTTGAAATGCTTTACAAGTCAAGGCAAGGATCAGGACAACACCGTCAGGAGACCTGCAAATCAAGAATACACATATACATATCTGACATCTCTGATAGAAACACACCTAATGATAAACGAATAGGAATATAGTAATACATGAATCAATGGTATGGACACAACCATCCAAATAGAAGGGATCATGCACATGGATCCACGGTATGGATGCAACCATTGATCCAGGTGGCTTCAGAGACACACAAGACAAAGAGGGTTTATGAACGCTTGAAAATAAAAGTGTTTGGATTATGCTCAAATTAGGACCAGAACGTAGGCCTTGTCATCCTAATCGTGATGGTGTGAACAGTTCATCAATCCGATTCCGGATGCAAAAGTTAGAAGTAGTCAAAGTTGGGTTGACTTTTTGATCACCGGGCAGCTTAAGAAGGCCATAATTTGGACTAAACCTGGCCACCAGATTCTGGCCAACTCTGGCCGAATTTCAGGTGAAATTGTGGGGTCGTTATGGCTAAAAGTCTGAATTTCAAAAATGTGCATTATTGTCATTTAAATCCAAATATATATCTATATATATATATATATATATATATATATAGATATATATTAAGGGGGTGGGGGCCACCAATCCCACCACCCCCAACCAACCTACGTACCATGTATTTAAAATAGTGAGGGCAGTGGGAGTTGAACCCGCTCGGCCACATGGGCCGGCCCACCTGATGCCCCCATAAATAGTACAACCAACCAATGCAATACGCCACCACCTTTAAACACCAAACATTAATGCAATGTTACAACTGCGCTCCAAAATAATTTGCCACCATTCAAACAACAGCACGAAGTATGGTGGCGAGCCACTCAATGCAGACCCAACCCCCCATGTTTAAACAAAAAAATTATATTTTGAACGAATTTTGCTTATAAAATGGGAGGAGGCAGGATTTGACCACCTGACCTCCCCCTTAATAAATGGAGCCCTAACCAACTCAGCCAAACCACTTTCTTGTTAACTCCACCCACAAAAATTTATATAAACCCAGGAGAGGGCACGCATTTTGAAATAGTGATTTTTTAATTATTAATGCGGGTGGAACCATGAATTTTGTAGGAGGGTTGAATTTTCAATTTGTGAGAATTTGACAAATTTTATATGGATTCAACACCTCTCGTCGCCACGAATGCAATGATGTTGTCTGTTTCTCCATCACATTTCTGCATTTTTTGGCCACTTTTCAGTATGGATGTGGAACCATGATCGCTGTAAAAAACAAGGAGCGGAACCATGAGCCTTGAAATTTTCCCAAGGAGGTAAAATTTTGCCATGTCGGAATGTAGTCAAGTTTATACTTGTTTTTCACAGTTTTCCGCAGAGATTGCAATGGTGAGGTCAGATTTTCCTTTGGAGTTGCAGATTTCCAGTTCACCCATGGAGCAGAATCTTTGAGGAATCTAGGGGGTATCTAAAAGATTCCTTGAGCCCCAGATTCTCAATTTCTCAGAATTCAGATTTTGGACAGTCAATTTTGCACTACTCGACGCCACAAATTTGATGGTGCATTCAGATTTCTCATCCTCTCATTTCATTTTCCAGCCACTTTTCTAAGTGCCAGTGCAGATGTCCACATTCATGTGTGAGCAATCATTTTCATGCGATCGATGTTGTGAGATCGATGGTCCGAACAACTTCAGCAGTTTGACATCCGCTTCTTCAAATGGCCCCTGGTTGTGAGGTATATGATGTGTTCATGTACTTCTTATTTATGCATTATGTTGCACAGATCCTTGATTGATGTTGATGCAGGATCTTGTTTCTTACATGTTTTCATGATTCCTTGCTTGATGTGATGTGGAATCATCTATGTGATGTACTTGTTGTCATGATTCGTCATGTTATGTTTTGAGATCCCTTTGTTGTATGTTGCTAGGATACTCTTGCTATTGTCATGCATAATTAATAGTTATAGTTAAGTAAGAGTCAATAAAGCCAATATTAATAATTGTAAGTGGTTGACCCGCATTTAAAGAAGGGAACACAGTTAGTTGCAAATGGGCCATGGTATTAGATAGATGGTATTAATAAGAACCGCGGTATTGACCCATGGTATTGCATGTATGAATCCTATATAAAGGATAGAGACTCCCCTCGAGGAGCATCGTGTCTTATTTTGTAATTGAGCTCAGCTCTATTGGAGGTTGCCCCCTCAAAGAGGCAAGTGAACATTGCCTTCCTTTCTAAATAATAAAATACTTGCTTATATTTCTTATTGTTATGTGTTCTAGGTATATTTCTTTGCATATTTGGTATTTTGGTATCTTCTCGCAAGTCAAGAGCATAACAAGTGGTATCAGAGCACTTTCCAGGGCCGGTGGGATCTCCATTTTTAGCAGAATTTGTTTTGGCTAGAGATGTGTTCCGACGTCTTTAAAACATGGGATCTATCGTTGAGCACATAAACCTATGGATTTGGGGAGGCATGCACATAGGAAATACAAGAGGTGGTCACGCTTGTTGGACTACCTTGTAAGCCCTGTGGGTACCCCTTCAAGTAGTAGTGCATTAGACAGAACTGTGCACGAATTGTCTTCTAAATACCCTTTGGGTATATCGGAAGTCCCCTAGGCTCTCTTGAAACCTCGCCATAGATAAACCATCGGTTGTCTTGCTACTATAGTACACCGAGAACAACAGTCGAGGAGATTACTCGCGCATACGATAGGGTAGTCGGGTTGTACAGCTAAGGGTACGGTTGATCCTCCTTGGTTAGTGCCCTAAAAGATTGGGTCGAGTACTACTATCAGACCCTTATGTATATTGTGATCTGTAGCACCTGACACTCCTTGAGACCATAGTTCCCTTGTCTCTCTCTAGATCACGCATCATCTTTGCCAGATCAGATCTAGCAGGTGGGGTTCTGTCGCAGCCGCAACAATCAGTTCCGCCATTTAGATCTCTCAGATCCGCCATTCATATCTATCAAATCCACCAATCAGATCTATCAGATCTAACCATTGGGTTCTGTAGTAGTCGCCACAATCAGATCTGCCATTCAGATCTAGCAGCAGGGTTTCAATCACTACCACATTCCTAGTCATACTCTGCAGTTGAGGGTTCGCCAATAGATCAGACTATTTGTGTGGGCCCCTATACCTGGGCGTGATTCTCGCAGGACATTGGGTAGCATTGACTTTTCTGGGATTTGGCTACTGCAGTATCCTGGGACGCTTATAGGAGACTTAGCCCATAAGAATTAGGTCGACGAGCTGAGCAAGGTGGTACCATTCACTTGTTAGCGTCAAAAATTTCGGGCGGTCCCAAATTTTAAAGTGCACCGGATCGGTGCATGGTACAAACTAGAGCTCAAGCTATGGCCAATGAGAAGATCGACACCCTTGAAACAAAGTTGGATGCAGTACTGTCGTCGCTCAAGACCTTAGCTGACACACTCGCAAAGGGCAAGTCGGAGGAACACTCGGAGGCATATGCTTTCAATGAAAACATTGAGGGTGAGTCTAGCCATTCTCTTCATCTCTTTGGAAACCACCAATAGTCCTAGACGCGACCACCCAAGCTGGACATGTATAAATTTGATGGCTCTCATCCGGCCACATGGCTAGCATAAATGGAGCAATATTTCACACTGAATCACATCAGAGATGATGTGACTCAGCTTAGTGTGGGTAGCATGTACTTGGAAAATGAAAGATGGCAATGGTGGCAGTGGCATCAACATTACTATGGAAGGCCCGTGACTTGGCAGACATTCGCAAAAGCTCTTACAGATCGCTTTGACCATGAATCTAAATTTTTGGGTCATCTCACTAAGCTCTGATAGACAGGAACAGTGAATGAATATATTACAGCCTTTGAAGCCTTAGCCTTCTGCATAGGAGGTCTACACAATCAGTTCTACTTTGAATGTTTTGTTAGTGGTCTCAAAGATGCCATACAAGCCCACGTCCAATTGCAACACCCAACCTCATGGCTGGATGCTTGCAAGATAGCTCATGAAGTAGAACGTGTCTTAGCAGCCTAGTCCCATCGCCCAAATTTCATAGCCAAGGGTTGCCCCACCCAGGCTCAAAGCACTACCCAAACAATCAAGGTTCAAAATGTGTCCCCAGCAAAAATGGAGGAAAGAAGAAAGAAAGGATTGTGTTACTACTGTGATGAGAAATACTCCCCTGGGCATAAATGCAAGGAGCCCAAATTCTTTCAAATTGATGCTACTGATCACAGTTCATCGGAGGAAGCCCCACCACTCAAGGAACCAGAGGAGGAAGATGAGGACAACCAGCTGGAAAATGTACTTGAAGAACTAGTTATCTCGCTTCATGCTTTGGCAGGGATTTCTTCTCCCCAAACTCTCAAAATTAGAGGTTTTATTAAGCATTGCCTTGTAGTAGTCTTGATTGATAGTGGCAGTACGCATAACTTTATCCATCAAAGAGTCGCGGAAGCAGTGCATTGTTTTGTCAGAGCAGTCTCTAACTTCCAGGTCCAAATTGCTGATGGGGGGACAATGAAATGTGAAGGCCACTGTGAAAATGTCAAACTTCAAATGGGGGATTATCAGTTAAAGACCCACATGTTTGCCATACACATGGGAGGGTGTGACATTGTCTTGGGTGTTGAATGGCTCCGCACACTCGGCCCAATCACAATGGATTTCCAGGAGTTATATATGAGCTTTAAGCAGAACAACCACACACATACCCTCTGTGGACTCCAGGTGGGTGATCCCTCTATCATAAGCTCACATAGGATGGAAAAATTGTTAAAAAAGGGCCACCATGGAGTTATAGCCCAATTTAATGCCATCCAGGCCTTCGAAGCCACTTCTCTTCATATTCATCTTGAGATGAAATAATCTTAAACAACCATCTGCCAATCTTTGACAAGCCTCATGAGCTTCCACCCTCGAGAGGGGAACATGATCATAGCATTACTTTGGTCCCAGGGGCCCAACCACCAAATGTGAACCCATACAGATATTAGTTCACCCAAAAGAATGAAATTGAAAAAATCATCAAGGAACTCTTAGAAGTAGGTGTCATTCGTCCTAGCATTGGTCCTTATTCATCACCTGTGGTCATGGTGCTCAAGAAAGATGGGGAATGGTGTATGTGTCCAGACTTTAGGGCCCTCAATAAGTTGATGGTCAAAGATAAATTTCCCATCCCGGTTGTCGATGGGGCTCAATTCTTTACTAAGCTCGACCTTCGCTCGGGCTATCACCAAATTCGCATGAAAGAAGTAGACATTCCAAAGACTTCTTTCCGAACTCATGAAGGCCATTATGAGTTCCTGGTCATGCCATTTGGTCTTTGTAATACCCCATCCACTTTTCAGAGCCCCATCCACTTTTCAGAGCCTCATGAACCACCTGCTCAAACCATATCTCAGAAGGTTTGTCCTTGTTTTCTTTGATGACATCCTCATCTACAGCCGCACCTAGGCCACACATCTTCAACATGTAGATCTGCTCTTGCAACTACTTCGGAAGCGTAAATTATTTGTCGAGATGTCCAAGTGTTCTTTTGGCATGGAAGAAGTTGAGTATTTGGGCCACATTTTGGGGCATGAATGTGTCAGGGTGGGCCCCAAAAATATCTAGGCAATGTAGGATTGGCCTCAACCAAAGACCTTGAAGAGCTTGAGAGGATTTTTGGGTCTCACGGGCTACTATCACAAATTTGTCTGCAATTATGGTCGCATTGCTAGACCCCTCGCAACAGGCATTTATAGCTCTCAAACATGCCATGTGTTCCACTCTCGTATTAGCACTTCCCGACTTCACCAAATCTTTTGTGATTGAATGTGATGCTTCAGGTACGGGTATTGGGGCAATCTTAATGAGGAAGGTTGACCCTTGGCCTTCGCTAACCAACAACTAAGTGGGACAAATCTGAGACAATCTACCTATGAGAAGGAGATGATGACCATCTTACATGCAGTAGATACCTAGCAACCATACTTATTGGGGCGGCGTTCCAAATCCGCACAGACCATCAAAACCTTAAATCTTTTTTGGAGCAATGCCTATCCTCGCCACAACAAAATAAATGGCTCACCAAAATGCTAGGATACGATTATGAGATAATTTAAAAGAAAGGGAGCAAAAATGTCGTAGCAGATGCATTATCACACCAATTTGAGGAGGAAAGCACCTTGCTCACAATCTCCCTTCCCATTCCAGAATGGATTGAAGAGGCTTGCAAGGAATGGTTTTCAGATCCTTTGCTCTCCCAACTCATTAATAAATTGCAGGCGGATCCAAATTCCACAGCGGGCTACTCATGGCAGGATGAGATTATTCGCTACATTGATAGAGTCGTGATATCACCAACATCCACCCTGAAAATTTGCATTTTAGTGGAGTTGCACTCATCTCCCACTGTAGGCCATTTAGTATTTCAGAAGAATTATGCCCGCACTCGATGTTCATTCTTTTGGATAGGCATGAAAAAGGACATTCTTACTTTTGTAGCTAAGTGTGATGTATGTCAGCGCCACAAAGGAGAAGCAGTCAAATCCCCAGGCACATTACAGCCATTTCCCATCCCGGCCTCAATCTGGATGGAGGTTTCTATGGACTTCATTACAGGTCTTCTGAAGTCAGGCAACAAGTTAGTCATCATGGTGGTTGTGGACAAAATTTCTAAGTATGCTCATTTTTGCGCCCTACCCCACCCTTTTACACCGACTTTGGTAGCTCAATATTTCATGGACCAGATCTTCAAATTGCATGGCATGCTCACTTCCATTGTGTCTGATCGTGACTCGATCTTCACCAGTAACTTTTGGTAGGAACTCTTCAGGCTACAAGGTACCCAACTACAACTCAGTACTTCATATCACCCCCAAATTGATGGTCAAACTGAAGTAGTAAACAAATGTCTGGAGACCTACCTTAGGTGTTTCACTTCAGAAAAGAAAAATCTATGGGTACAGTGGTTACCTCTAGCCGAATGGTGGTATAACACCAACTATCATGCCACCACCAAAATGACTCCATATGAAGCAATTTATGGTCAACTCCCTCCTTCACCTACTTCTTATATCAAGGGATGCTCGAAGGTAAAAGTAGTGGATCAAATCCTACAGAACCACACAACCATGCTGGCACACCTCAGAGAGAACCCCCATCAATCTCAAAACGGCATGAAGCAATAGGCAGATCAACATCATTCAGAACACCAATTTCAAGAAGGGGATCAGGTATTTTTGAGGCTGCAACCATATAAGAAAACATCACTCAAAGACAAGGGTTGTCAGAAATTATCTCCAAAATTCTACGGACCGTATCAAGTACTTCAGCGCATTGGAGAAGTCGCCTACAAGCTAGCTTTGCCACCCACTACAAAAATCCATCCAGTCTTCCATGTCTCATGCCTCAAGAAAGTGATTGGGAACCATTGCCGAATTCAAACCAGTCTACCTAAATTGGATGAAGAAGGGTCAATCTGGCTCCAACTTGAACAAGTTCTTGACACACGAGAATGGCACCTGCGTGGCTGCACGATCAAGGAAGTCCTTGTCAAGTGGAAAGACACCTCTCCAGAAGATGTGAACTAGGGACCAACCACTGTCCTTCAGCAGTTTTCGTAGCTTCAACCTTGAGGACAAGGCTATTCTTATGGGGGAGGGTATGTTAGGGTCCAACCCTAACCCCCTTATTTAAGTAATAGGATCGAGTCATAGTTATAGTTAAGTAAAGAGTCAATAAAGCCCATATTAATAATTGTAAGTGGTTGACCCGCATTTAAAGAAGGGACCACAGTTAGTTTCAAATGGGTCGTGGTATTAGATAGATGGTATTAACAAGAACCATGGTATTGACCCATGGTATTGCATGTATGAATCCTATATAAAGGATAGAGACTCCCCTCGAGGAGCATCGTGTCTTATTTTGTAATTGAGCTCAGCTCTATTGGAGGTTGCCCCCTTGAAGAGGCAAGTGAGCATTGCCTTCCTTTCTGAATAATAAAATACTTGCTATTATTTCTTATTGTTATGTGTTTTGGGTATATTTCTTCGCATATTTGGTATTTTGGTATCTTCTCGCAGGTCAAGAGCATAACACCTTTTATGCCCTGTTGGCGGGATGCTCATCATGCATGAGTTTTGTGTCATACTGATAGGAGTCTTTTGATTGAGAGTTCTTGTAGCGGAACATCTCTTAGAGCCACTCCTGCGTGAAGGCATTTTTCCTTGTATGATATCGACATCACCTCTATGTACATCACCACTATTGGCAACACTTAATGCAGCGGCCTACACCATCTTGAAATTAGGGCTCGGAGACGGAGTCCCTCCTGGACGAACTCTATTATCAACGTCTTGAGTTTTTATGTTGCTGATGATTGTCTTGTTCCTCTTCTTTACAACATGTAGGTGTGTTCATTTATGTTCTTTTAAAATGCAATATAATACATCATGAAAGTAAAAGGTCTTGGAAGGGTCCTTCGTCACACCCGGACCTGGATCAAGTGGTATCAAAGCAGTCTTTGTGTTGATGTGAATTGCAGCGTGAACAATGGAATGTGCAGCAACAAAGGATGAAAAAGCGATGTACGAAACCATGCTCAACATTTCCAAAAGAGTGGAAATCATGTATGAAACTCTACAGAAAGAGACAGAGGAAAAGGAGTGATTGCAGCTTCAGTTGCAAGCCACAGAAGAGGCCCTGGAAGAACTGAAGAATAACAAACATAATCTTAAAACAGAGAACACTGAATTGAAGATGCATCTACATGAAGAGAAAGAGGAAAAACAAAGTTTTCTATGATAGCTGCAAGCAAAGGACGAGACCTTGGAAAAGCTGCAGTGTGACCCATATGAGGTAAAAAGTAGTTCTCCATCTTCATGTATGTTATGATGATTTCGCTGTTTTTGAAAACCATACCACAGGAATTGGCTCCAAACTATTGAAGAAAATGGGGTATGAAGGAAAATTCTTGGGCGTTAATGGCCAACGCATTGTCAACCCCATCAAAATAGAGGAATAATCGTGTCGAACAGGACTTGGGTATGTTAGAAAAGTTGGGAAATGTGCTGAGGCAGTGAGTGAACCATCAACAATAGATGATGAGAAACGCTCATCAGTTCTTTCCAAATCGAAAGAGGAGGTAAAATATGTTGATTTCCTTTCAGTTTCATCTTCACATAGTATGAGTTCTGTTGGAGATTTGGAGATCCCAATTACAGGGACAAACATGAGGCTCCTTACAAGGATGAGGCACGAGGAGAAAGAAGAACTTGGTGTTAATAACCAAGGCATAACTCAACCTTTGGAGGTTGTGCACGAACATCATTTTGCAAGCTCGAGATACACTGAAGGAGAGTGCTCGAAGGTGTCAGAGTTGTCTGAGACATCGTTGAAATTGTTGAGGAAAGAGAATGATGGGAACACATCCCCATCATCCCACGGCAGTGCCCATTGCAGGGAGAGAGCTGAGGCAAGCTCTCATCGCCATACTGACATCAGAGACATCAAGGAACGGTATAATCACTTACGATCTTTGAATGTTCATTTCAATTATGATCATGTTGATAATAATGAACGTAAAACATGAAATCGAAAAACATGTACCTTTTGTGGATTACATAACCATACATTTTCTAAGTGTTGGAAAAGAATGGCAGCACACAAAAGGATGAGGCGTGAAATACCCTCTCAACAACATGTAAAGAAAAAGATTAAATAGATCTAGAGGAAGAAGACCTATTATAGTCATTGCGACAGAAGTGGCCATCAAAGAGCCACTTGTTGGAAGCTCCATCCAGAGCAGCGCCTTAAAAACAAAGCATTGGTGCGTGAACTAGGTGAAGCAGTTGGTCGACAAGCAAAACCACCTCAAGGAGGTGACCCATTCACATTGATAAGTGAAAAATGGTTTCTAGATATGTTAGTGTTTCATGGTCATTCTTTTGTAAATCATTTGTTGCATTTTAAAATGTAAAAGTGATGATGTGTTTTCCATCACTTATTCAGCAACAATGATGTCCGGTCTTATTTTGTGTCGCATGTTGAACTGTGAAAGTGATGTCATGTTTCCATCACTTGTTAAAACAATATTGTTTGGTCTTATGTTTTCAAATCATGTGTTGCAGTGATGATGTGTTTTCATCACTTGTTGAAGCAACAATGATATGTCGGCCTTGTTTTCGTAGCTAGAGTATTGCGTCCATCTTATTGTAAACTTGATCATCGAGTAAGTGTTATAAACTCGTGGCAAGTGTGGGACGCTTGGGTCATTAGCTAGTCATGTAAGTCAAGCATGTAATTTGCAAAACAATGTTCTACAAGTTGCAGGTGTTGGATTATTGCTTAAGGCTCCGAAGAACAAAGGTGAAGGAGATGGAAGCGAGGCCTTTCAGGATGCTTGTGATACAGACAAGGTACAAAAAAGTTGCAGATTATTTTTCATGCTTTTGGAGGGCCAAAAGCTCCTCAGTGGGGAGGATTGATCCAGGTGGCTCCAGAGACACACAAGACAAAGAGGGTTTGTGAATGCTTGAAAATCAAAGTGTTTGGATTATGATCAAATTAGGACCATAACGTAGACCTTGCCATCCTGGTCATGGTGGTGTGAACGGTTTGTCAATCTGAGTTTGGATGCGAAAGTTAGAAGCAGTCAAAATTGGGTTGACTTTTTGATGACTGGGTAGCTTAAGGAGGCCACAATTTGGACTGAATCTGGCCACCGGATTCCAGCCAACTCCAGCCAGATTCTGGGTGAAATTGTGGGGTCGTTAATTTGACTCCTACGACTAAAAATCCGAATTTCAAAAATGTGCATTATTGTCATTTAAAACAAAATATATATATATATATATATATATATATATATATATATATATATATATATATATATATATATATATATATATATATATATATTAAGGGGGCGGGGGCCACCAATCCCACCACCCCCAACCAACCTACGTACCATCTATTAAAAGTGGTGAGGCCAGTGAGAGTTGAACCTGCTTGCCCACGTGGGCCGGCCCACCAGACGGCCCCATAAATAGTACAACCAACCAATGCAATACACCACCACCTTTAAAAACCATTAATGCGAAATTACAATGGCACTCCAAAATAATATGCCACCATTCAAACAAAATCGCGGAGTATGGGGGTAGGCCACCCAATGTGGATGTGACCCCCCATGTTTAAACAAAAATATTATATTTTGAACGAATTTTGGTTATAAAATGGGAGGAGGCAAGATTCAACCACTTGACCTCCCCCTTAATAAATGGAGCCCTAACCAACTCAGCCAAACCACTTTCTTGTTAACTCCATCCACATAAATTTATATAAACCCATAATTTATTCGGTGCACAAGTAGATGGAGGAACCAAGAGTGGGCACGCATTTTGAGGCAGTAAGTTTTTAATTATTAATGCAGGTGGAACCATGAATTTTGCAAGAGGGCTAAATTTTCACTTTGTCAGAATTTGACAAATTTTATATGGATTCAAAACCTCTCGTTGCCACGAATGCAATGGCGCTATCCGTTTCTCCATCAGAGTTTTGCATTTTTCAGCCACTTTTCAATATGGATGTGGAACCATGATCGCTATAAAAAAAAGGCGCAGAACCACGAGCCTTGAAATTTTCCCAAGGTAAAATTTTGCCATGTCGAAATGTAGTCAAGTTAATACTTGTTTTTCACAGTTTTCCACAGGGATCGAAATGGTGAGGTCAGATTTGCCTTTGGAGTTGCAGATTTCTAGTCCACCCATGGAGCAGAATCTTTGAGGAATCTAGAGGAAATCTAAAAGATTCCTTGAGCCCCAGATTTTCAATTTCTCAGAATTCAGATTTTGGACAATTGATTTTGCACTACTCGACGCCACAAATTTGATGGTGCATTTAGATTTCTCATCCTCTCATTTCATTTTCGAGCCCACTTTCTAAGTGCTAGTGCAGATGTCCACATTCATGTGTGAGCAATCATTTTCATGCGATCGATGCCGTGAGATCGATGGTCTGAACAGCTTCAGCAGTTTGACATCCGCTTCTTCAGATGGCCCCTGGTTGTGAGGTATATGATGTGTTCATGTACTTCTTCTTTATGCATTATGCTGCATAGATCCTTGATTGATGTTGATGCAGGATCTTGTTTCTTACATGTTTTCATGATTCCTTGCTTGATGTGATGCAGAATCATCTATGTGATGTACTTGCTGTCATGATTTGTCATGTTATGTTTTGAGATCCCTTTGTTGTATGTTGTTGGGATACTCTTGTTGTCATCATGCATGTTTTTTCATTGAGATCCCTTTTATTCCCTGTGGGCGGGATGCTCATCATGCATGAGTTTTATGTCATATTGATAGGAGTCTTTTGATTGAGAGTTCCTGTAGCAGAACATCTCTTAGAGCCACTCCTGCGTGAGGACATTTTTCCTTGTATGATATCGACATCACCTCTATGTACATCACCACTATTTACAGCACATAATGCAACGGCCTACACCATCTTGACACCGGGGCCTAGAGACGTAGTCCCTCCTGGACGAACTCCGTTATTAACGTCTTGAGTTTTTATGTTGTTGATGATTGTCTTGTTCCTCTTCTTTAAAACATGCAGATGTATTCATTTATGTTATTTTAAAAATGAAATCTAACACATCACGAAAGTAAAAGGTGTTGGAAGGGTCCTTCGTCACGCCTGGACTTGGATCAACCATCTGAGTAGAAAGGATCATATATATGGACCCACAATATGGTCGTATCCATCCTTATAGAATGGATCATGTGTATAATCATGAATAACTCATAACTCCAAGAAACCTCGATTTTATCAGATGGAATCCAGGGTCTTATGCTCCGTCTTGACCCGATGAATGTACAAAATATAGCATGTGAATAGATGTGTCGAAGTCAAACATGATAGAAAACCACTTGGTTATCGGTCAATGATGTAAATCATTAACATGAATGAGAGGAACTACCAATAATGACAATGGATCTCAACATACAATAAGCACAATCCACGAGTGTGAATAATGAAACTGAAGTCAAACACTTAGAGAATCATTCAATCAAAGGCTAATGATGTAAACCTATCGTCGAATGCAAAGAACTTGCCATTGAGGCATGCAAGCTCCAAGGTACTAGAAGGGAGTTTCTAGATCGTCTTTCCAGATAATGAGTTGAATTCGACAAGAAGTGATCCATTGAAGGAGGGCCATAATGTATACCACATCATTGGCACGAAACAAAGGAAATAACAGAGTAAGTAAGTTGGATTCAGGACTGTGGTAGAAAATCAAATAGAGTATAAGCCATAAAGAACTACAAATAGGAATTCTCTTGAACATATTGGTGACACGACTCCAAATTTTGGTAGCATTTGAATCAACATAGGATCAGAGGTCATAATGACGAAGCAGTATAATCAGATGAGAGGAAAAATGGATTTCCCAAACCTAGGAAGGCAAGTGACTAAGTCAAGATTTTTCAAACCTGACACGAGCAACATATGAGTGTCATGTTCAAGAGCAACGTGCTTCCTTTAGAAAAATACAAAATACACTCACTTTCATTTCCCCCCCACCATTTCTAGTGAGCACCCCATTATTTTTAATCACAAGCTTGAAGGGGATAGCATATGATTTCCATATAAGTTCATCCTTCAAATGAATCCATCCTAGTAAGTTTAACAAGTCCTAGGATGGAGAAAATTGGTCTCGTAAATGTGACAAGTCCTACGTCATTTAAGTTTTAGGAATCTGATGGAGGTGAAACTCAGCATCTTTTCCATGTTTAGAGAGTTTGAAAAGAGTAAAAAAAGAAACATCCAAAAGTCCCTTTTCATAAATAGTATCTTGAATCTGAAAATGTAGAAAACAATATCCAAGAGAACCTCTTAGCCATGTTTGAATAATTTATTCCTTTTTCGTACAATAGTCTATCTCAGTTCAGAAGAGGCTTAAACTTATACTAAGTTGATGTCTTTTCATTTACTTTTACGAGTTCGAAAAAGGAAAGTGCTTTACAATCTTTTCATATTTTGAGAGTCAAAAAAGAGCTAAAAGATGACTCCTCCTGGAGGAACATCTGCGATGAGTGGTCTTATTAGCTAGCCTCTTGACCTTTACATCTTTTGAGCAGTTCCATCATCGCTAGAACAGAGGTGTGATATTTGCTTAAGGAGCCTCGTTTGCAGTTTTTACCGCTTATACACTGATTTGACCCTCTCTGCAACAATCCTAAATCACTCCTATCATTTTGAGATATCATATCGTGTCAATGATGTGGGAAACATTATGACCCTCCTTCAATGGATCCCTTCCTATCGAATTTAGCTCATTTTCCAAAAAGCTTATTTAGAAGTGCCCTTTTAGTACCTTGGAGCTTGCATGCCTCAATGGACAGTTCTTTACATTCGACAATAGGTTCACACGATTGGACTTCGATCAAATGATTCTACAAGTGTTTGACTTCAGCTTCATTATTCACACTCGTGGATTGTACTGATTGTACCTTGAGATCCATTGTCATTATTGGTGGTTTCTCTCGTGCCTGTTAATGGTTCACATCATTGACCAATAATCGGGTATTTTCTACCATGTTATACTTCAACACATCTATTTGCATGGTTAGGTTCATACTTTGGTCGAGATTGAGATGAAGACCTTGGATTTCGTCTGTTAAAGTCTAGGTTGCATGAAATTATTGAGTATTCATGATTGTATAGATATGATCCTTTCAAGTCAGATGGTTGCATCCATGTCGTGGATCCATACATACGATCCTTTCTAGTCGGATGGTTGCGATCATACCATGGATCCATGAACATGGATGGATGCATCCATATCGTGGATTCATGTATTATTGGATGCCTATTCATATATCATTAAGCATGTTTCTATCATAGATGTTAGATATTCTTATGTATATGTATATGCTTCATTTGAAGGTCTCCTGACAATGTTGTTCCAATCCTTGCCTTGACTTGTAAATCATTTCAACTATCACTCTATGTTCTTCCTTCATGCTTTGGGGGTATCTGTTACACAATATTTTGTCACACCTCTTGTTCACTTCTTGTTTCCTATCCAGAAGTGCCAAAATGTTGACAACTGTGAAGCATATCCATCATGATACACAGACAAAAACATCCATGAAGAACTAAAGGAAAACTACCTCGATTCAATTCTGAAGAAGGTTGACTAAAACCCTAAGTTTCAGGACCAGTGCATTTTGATCCAATTCTTGCCCGTGTTGATGGCAAGTTGCAGTTCTTTGACCTAGTGCTTCCAGCATGGGTTTTGATATGAAAACTCATGCTGAACCTCTTTTGGCAGGTTTTTCCCAAAATGGGGGAGAAGCTTCGTATGCTAGAAACTTCAAGAAACAACGAGCTGGATGTTATTGGTTGCTGATATAATTGAGCTCTTGATCCTACCTTTATGGACCTTCTCCTTGAGATGTGTACCTTCCTCCCTCTTTTGTGGATCCCTAACTCCCTCTCCCTTCTTATAAATCAAATCCCTTCCATCCCTAAATGGTTGGTCATTGATTGTTGCATTCCTATACTAAGATTATGCCCAAATGCTGTCCATTCTAACTTGGAGAAGGAGTGCTTGAGGAGTCTTGGCTTAGACTTGGACATCCACCAAAAGGAGGTATCCAACATCAAGGCGTCGGTTGTATGCCTCCCTTTTTTAGTTTATTAATACATACATATGATGTTCACTTTCCGTAAATGTGTAAATGTTTATGCATTTAGCTTAATACTCCTTGATCTATTACATAGTTTATGTTTGATATATGTCATGCATGCTCTTGTATCTTGTATTGTACTTTGATCCTTCTTACAGGTACTCGGACATAAGAAGAAAAACAAGGAGAGAGCTCGGAAGCGAAAGGATCGAAGTCATCTTTAAAGGATTGAGCTATTAGCATCAGAGCGAGGTAGGTCTCCCTCTCTCTCTCTGCATTTTAAACATAAGCTAGGAACGTTTTCATTAGATTCTTTAGTTTGTTGATAGACCCACTCATTGGGCTAAAGAGATCACCTCTGTCCATAGAGGGGATTTACCTTCACAACAAAATGGTGACTCCAAATCGAAGAGAAACTATTCAACATGGAGGATTTCAAAAGAAATGTTTTACCCCGACGCCAACGCGACTGTTTATGAATTTTCTTGCGCTGTCAGCACACTGGCCTAGTTGACCACATGGTGATCAGTGTGGGTTTGATGGGTAAAACCTGCGTTGATTACCCTTGACATATTTTTTTTGCAAATCCTCTTTGCACCCTAATTTAAGGATGAAAATGCATGAAATGAGAACCAGAATGAAGAGAAGGGACATGTCTCTTACCTGCAGCAAACGACTTGGTGAATGGTGTCTGGGATTGATCATCCTCCTTGCCTAAAAATTGAGGTAAAATGAGGTGAAATTCTCTCAGATTTTCAAATTGGTAAAATAGTAAAATTTATTTACTTTTTTGGGCCTTTTATAAGTTTTAAATAATACTTTTACCAAATTAGGGAATATTTCACTCATTTTTAAATATTTTTCCTTGAAATTGGTAATGTGTGTTTCCTTGTGCAGCGACAGGTCATGCATACTTCATGACGGTAATTTATTTTGACTGATTCAACGAGTTTTATTTTATTAGTTTTTCGGACTAGTAAAAAATAAACAAAAAAGTGATCCCCAATGGAGTCGCCATTTTGTTGTGAAGGTAAATCCCCTCTGTGAACAGAGGCGATCTCTCTAGCCCAATGAGTGGGTCTACCAACAAACTAAAAAATCTAGTGAAGAATTTCCTAGCTTAATATATAAAATTCAAAGAGAGAGAGGGAGAACTACCTCGCTCTAATGCTAATCGCTTAATCCTTTGGAGATGAATTCGATCCTTTCACTTCTAGTCTCGCTCCTTGCTTTTCTTATTACATCTGGGTGTCTGGAAGAAGGATCAAAGGAAAATACAAGATACAAGAGCATGCATGACATATATAAAGCATAAACTACTTAACAAATCAAGGAGTATTAAGCTAAACACATAAACATTTACATATTTATGGAAAGTGAACATTAGATGTATGTATTAATAAACTAAAAAAGGGAAGCATACAACTTATGCCTGGATGTTGGAGACCTCCTTTTGGTGGATGTCCAATTCCAATCCAAGGCTCCTCAAGCACTCCTCCAAGTTATAATGGGCAACATTTGGGAATAATCTAAGTATAGGAATGCAACAATCAATGACCAACCATTTGGGGATGCAAGGGAGTTGATTTATAGGTAGGGAGAGGGAGTTAGGGATCCACAAAAGAGGGAGGAAGGTCCACATCTCAATGGGATGGCCCATAAAGGTAGGATCAAGAGCTCCAAATGGGAGAGCTCAACCATATCTGCAACCAACAACATCTAAATCGTTGTTTCTCGAAATTTCTAGTATACAAAGCTTCTCCCCAATTTTGGGAAAACCTGCCAGAAGAGGTTCAACACAGGTTTCCATATCAAAAGCCTGCGCTGGAAGCACTAGGTTAAAGAAATGCAACCTGCTATTAGCACGGGCAGGCAGTGGAGAAAAACGCATTGGTCCTGAAACTTAGGGTTTCATTCAACCTTCTTTACAATTGACTCAGGGCGGTTTTCCTTTAGTTCTTCAGGGATGTTTTTGTCTGTGTATCATGATGGATATGATTCACAGTTGTCAAAATTTTGGCACTTCGGGATACAGAACAGGAAGTGAATAGAAGATGTGACAAAATACTATGTAACACTACATGAAAGACATGTTTATTGAACTAGAGGGATAAAATGAACCCATAGAGTTGAAATAGACAATTCTAGAGAATTACTCTCTTAAGTTTGGTTTCAAGAATTATACATAAGAAGAATTAGATACAAAGTTTGAACTCCTTCATTGTATTTGAACTGAAGATGAAATTGTATGATAGTGGATATATATAGTAGTGCTACATATTCTAACCTATATTTAGAAATTGAAGATGAAAATTGTACAATAGTGGATATATATAGTGCTAGCTATTCTAACCTAATTAGAAACTAACTTCTAGACATTGTTTTATGATGGTTCTATGTTACAGGAGGGTGCAGGGGAAGAATGTACATTGATTGATCCCTAGAAGAAACATACCCTTATTTCCTATAGGCCTTGAAAAAGTTATTGATTTGAAGGTGAAACATTTAAAAGTTTTGGTTTGAAAATAATATTATGGAAGGTAAAGAATTCCATCCATTTTCTTTTTCTTCATTTGGAGAATTGCCTATCTGAGGTACGAAGCTTGATTATTGAATTTTATGCTTTTAGTATTGTTTCCATTCCTCAATGTAAGATTTTAGTTGTGTCCATTCCTCAAAGTAAGATTGTAGTTGTGTCTCTTATTCTTTTCCCAGAGAGGTTAAGATGAAATGAATGTTTTTATGACTATTTCTTACTTCGCATCTTCCTCTCTCCATTCTGCAAGTTGCTATTCATTGGTCTGTTGTTTCACATTGGGATTGAGCCTCTCTATGTCCTTTAGTATTCGGTAATATGTCATAATAGATTCTCTGATTATCTAAACACATTGAACTTTTTAAGTGCTCAACTTAATGGGATTTATCTTTCCCAACTTGGCTTGCCACAAAGCAAACCTAGCGATGAGGGGTAAGAGGGATTTGTTTATGGTCTTTCCTATCATGACTCCAGAGTAGTTCTTATACTAGAAAAAAAAATTCTTGATCCTAGATGTATTGTCTAGAAGACAGAGGGATATTTATCTCATAGATAATAAAGTTCCATAATGAGATCATTAAAGGGTAGTCATGGAAAAGATGGGTCATGGATACCTCACGATCTTTGTAATGAACCCACCAGGGTGGACATTGTATATAGTTTTTGAACTAGTTCTCAACAATTAGCAGCTTCATATGAACTATGAGGCATAATAAATATACGTATTGAGCAAGATATTCTTCCAGATGATGGAAACACATATAATCTAAAAGTAAACTGCTTCAAAATAGTAAGCTACACTTGCTTTACAATGTATTGTCCTTGTGTTTCCCTGTAAGGGATATTTCTCTTTTCTGAAAGCAATTGGAGCTGAATATTTTAGGGCTAGGGTCATTTCCTTCTAGTGATTTATCAAATGAAGGGGAATATTTGAAGGATACTTCCATCCTTTCCAAATTGTTTTATCATATTCACTTCAAATTGAGATATCAACAAGAATCTGAACACCATTATTTTCTGCAAAGGCCTTTTGGATAAAGGAATATTTCCCATAATGGAGTCCCTCCATATCTTTATTGTTTTCACATTCATGGGATGGAGTTGATTTACATATTTAGATATATCCAAAGGGAGGGTCTCTCAAAAGGATCCTGTGTATTTCTACCTCGTTAAAATATATGCTCCAGACTACTTCCTTTCACCCTACCATTTTTCCAAAAGCATGATATTAATAAATGCATGGACATGTTAATGGCACAGTGAAGTTAGTTTCGAAGGATTAGTCACCATATAATGTAATATAAATTGGAAGCCATGACTATCATATCGTTGTGTGGACCACAACTAGTCCACACGCTATTTTTGTTGGGAAACATTTTTTTACCTATGTTCTTTACAATCTAATAGGAATTGGACAATTCATGTATTACTTGTCCTTGTGTGAGTGTTTAGATGAGGGGTTGACACTAAGAGATAGGATGATGAAAAAATTGCTTCTAGCTCCAGATAATTACAGACCATAGGGGCTATTATCCTCCACAATATCCCAAGGCTGAGAAAGGAGATCGAAGGAGGTAACCTTAGACCACGTAGGGTTCAACAACTAGCCCTGCTAAATCAGAGAGGGCTCTCTCTATAAAGCTCACAGTAAAATTTGACTAGAGTGGGAAAAATATATTAGGCTAGATATGTTCAAATCCAGGGTTTGAAAATTTTAAGGTTTTACTGGATCAACAGTGAAAATCAAGGAACTAGGTCAAAAGATCAAATGTTTCAGTTGCAAGAGATATAAAGTAGCAAGGTATGTATGCCTTTGTGATACTTTGGGGTTTTTCAATGTAGTGTAGGGTGAAAAATCAAAGGTTCAAAATGAGCATGGCAAGCATGAATTCATTTATCAGAAGATAGATAACACAAAGATGAAGTTCCTATCAAAATAGAGCTTAAACTTTAAGAATTTTGTTCATCAAACTCATAGGAAAATCACTGAAAGCATAGATATGGAAAGAAGATACATTAAACATTCATTAAAGTGAATCACTGAAGAAAAACACTATCACAAACTCATACCACAAGAATTCCTAAATAATAGCTGCAACTGGCCTTTGATTTCCTATAAAAGATAATGATTACAAGCTCCAAGCCTTTCACTCTTTGATGTCCAACTTTTCACCTCTAATACTTCGAAATCTGAAGTATTTATACAATGTTTTACAGAAAAATATCTTGAAACAAATTTCAAGATTTATTACAAAAATTCCTAAAATAGATCAAAACTATTAGAATATCATTTTGTTGAGTTTTGGTGTTGTTCTGGGCATTCTAGTGCAACTGAGGCCTCGAATAAACATTTTTTTAGACCTGTTGTTCGATTAACTGCCTGCTGTTCCATTTTTCCTGCAATCGGTTCTGAGAACTATTGTAAAAAATATGCAATGTGGCTCCCTTGTTTCTATTTTTCCTATTAAAAGTGAGCCATGAGACCGATTCTTTCTCTTCTTGTTGACCCTCATCGAAATCACATCCAGATCGAGCCTCGATCATATTGAAAATATAGAGAAAAGGCTTTTAACACTGATTTTCCCTGTTTTTTTCAATAGGAAGGATCTGAAAATTTAACCACTGTGATATATAAGATATTGCATCCACAAGGCACATCGCAATCAGAGACCAGATGGACATTACCATATCCCAATGCTTTTTCTGATGGAACAGATGTGATAGCTAATTTAAGAACAACTGTATGATTTTTTCCCATTTGGGACGGGCTTTACCACAGACCTGGACCCAAAATCTTTCAAAATCCAATTACATATCTCGACGGGTCCAGAAAGGGGGATTTCACCATATCACAATCACAATGAGGAGGAATTTCCCTATTTTAGAGTGCATCCACGGATAGAACGGACACGCCAATCACAATCGCATCGGGGGAAGGGGTACATGGGAGTGGGATCTTGAAATAGAGCGATTGTCAGGGGCCAGGGTTTATAAACTACGAGAATTAATGCTACTGGGTATCAGGAGTATCATCAGTGAGCAAGATGTGGGACTTATTGCCATGGGGCTATGGGATAGGCCAATGCAGGATGGGTACCATAGTCACAATGGAGAAGGGGTGGGGGCAGTCCTTTATGTTTCATGTTCTGCAATTCTGAGATATGAAATGGGAGGTAAAGAACTCTAACATATGGCAAACGGGGACTTTTGCAAAATGCAATAGTGGGATAGCGCGAGCCCATTTTATATGAAATGTATTACATTGTAATTCATTACAATGTAAAGTATACATACATGTTTTATGATATGGAAACAACTAGAGTTTATGTATGGAAAAACGGATAGAATTTATAACTTTTCAAAGGGATTTCGCATAAATTTCAATGTATAACAAGAGAAATGTGACTTAATGAATATACAAAGGGTTTTTGGGTATGGCTAGAGTTTCAGGAATTAATTATGAAATAGGAGAATTTCCAAGGGAAAAAGGGTTTTGACTTAGGATTTAGGAATTTCTCAAGGAAAAAGGGTTTTTAAAGGGAATGAGGGGATTTATGAGGGAAATTGAGGTAGATGGGGAGATGAATGAAATATGAAATGGGGATATTGAGACAGGCTGAAATCTCCTTGAACATCATTGTTTATCCTATTACTACTCCCATGATGATGACATCAGGTGATGACATGACTCTTTTGATCATTTTGATTACTCGACCTATTGATGACATCTAATGGAGTATGAAACCGACCATGAGATGAGATTGATATGGTGATCAAGGATTTTACTAATGACTCACCATAATGAGTAATGACATGACCAAAATGGCATTGGACCATGAAATGGGGGGAGTAGTAATGACCTAGAACTGACCAATGATCAAATTTTATTTGAAAATATAACAATTTGGCGAAAACCCTATCAACAACTTTGTAAGAGCATATTTGATTGTTGATGACTAGTAGGACTGATAGGCACTAACAGGAACCAATCCCCCTCCCTAGAGATGTCAAAGTTGTTGTCATATTATACCCCTTAGCAACATGCATATCAGATCACCTAGACATTAGTAGCAAGTTATAACAGCCACACAACCACATAGGAGAGGATTCAAATCTTCCTCTAGCTCTTCTTTAAGGCATCATCCTATCTTTAGTTTCCTTCATTTGACCTCTAGTGTTTGGAGAGCTAGATCTAGTGTATCACGACATAGTCCCTAGATCCTTTCCCTCTACACATCTCCCTCTTATTGTGGCTGCCTGCACTTGAATTTGAGGGTGTTCTCGTTTTTTTGCTTATAGATTTCATGTTTCTACATTACTTCTTGTTCTTTATATAGGATACTTTTTAGTACTCCTCATGTGTATTGAGTTCATTATACTTAGTAGTCCCATTGACATATGTGTGTGGCCATTTATTTGACATTAACATAATTATATTATCTTATGTTATCTTATCATTGCATTTATTCCTTTAGTTCAACCATGTTTGGGTTGACAATTCTTGTTAGTGAGCAGTTCCCCAAATTTATTACACAAGTACAATTGAGATCACCTTAGTTTGCATGAATGTAAGATTACACAAGCACCTAATTTATGTGATAATTGAATCCAATATTATGCATGCATTGGGTAGTCCTACTTCTAGGAGATATTTTATTACTAGTAAATCCTCCTCCCATTTGGGCCCTCCTCCAATGGTTATCACTATATAATCAACCATACCCCAACAATACCATAAGACAAAGTCTTTCTTGGTGGCTCTCATATCATTCCACCTTTTCAATTTATAGCAAAGTGCACAAGGCTATACTTTGGTCCATCAAAGCTCCTTTCTTGGATGGCAAGCAATAGGATTATGCTCATAACACACCTTTCTTCCTAGTTGGATTTCCCTGGCAAAGGTGAAGCACAAGAAATGAATCAAATAGAGACAGTTTCCTATTTGATCACAATGGAAATATCAAAAATATATTATTGCACACTCTTGATCAGTGATAATCCATGTAACCCATCCATGTCTTACAATGTTTTCCTACCTATATGAGTGGAAGGAATTTACAGTTGGATCTACTTGTGACCCTTATAACTTGGATGGATCTTATTATTTGAGTTTTATTTCTTCCTGGGAAATATGAAATTATAGCTGATGCATAACTTTGAAAGATCTTGATTTTTATGTCTATATTCCTGTTTGGTACGTTTTGGTTCTCTTCTATTTAGGGCCACTTCTCATAGTTGTTTCATGTTTTTCCTATTTTTTCATGGGTTTGTTTTAGCTTCCATATTTATATAGCTTTCATACTTGCTAATATTTATCATGCAAAACTCTTTCATTGGTTATGATGTTCTCAACAAATTTGCAATTCCCCACCCTAAACAGTACTAACATGTAAGAATTGTTTATTATATTTTTTCTTTGATTAATGCAATTGTTGGATACTTTGAAGATATTAGTGAGGAAGCTAGAGTATCATCAGACAATAATATAAATAGTACACCTCCTTTTTTTTGGATCTTAGGCCAAATATACAAAAGGTATATTTCTGGAGACAGTCTTTGTGCACTCTTCAATGGTTGGCATGTTGGAAGCTTTTGGATAGGATGCTATTGCACATGGTGGATGGTAATGACTAGAACATGTAACACTTTATAAAATTTTCTAATACATATTTAAATGCATCTGAGCCTTTAATATCTATTTTTATTTTCTTGTTGAAACTTAAAGTGCGTACTTAATTTAATTAATCTTTGTTGTACTAATGGAACCATTTTTCACATACATTTGTAGTTTAATATTGTTTTTGTTTCTTACAAAATTGTATGCATATGTTTGGAATTATTATAATGTTATTTATGATGAATCAACCCTATTTTAAGGGGTTTTTGCATGGAGAAGCCTCTAGAAAGGCACAAATGTTAAGGAAAAAAATATTTTAGTGGAGCATTCGGTATAGAAGGGTGACACTTGAATGGTTTTATGATCTCAAGGTCATAATGAAGGCTTGCTTCCCACACCTAGGAAATTCTAGATTATTCATTTATATTTTATTCCATATAAAGCGTAAAGCAAGAATATAAAAGGAGGCCTCCTATCCATTGGAAATAATCCATTATGAAGAAATTGCATAGACACTTGTATTTGGGGTTGAAGATAAAATTATAGTTTTGAAGCTTAATTTTGGAAAAATATTCAGGGCTAATTTGCACCCAAGGTCATCATAATTTTGTTTCAGATTTATTCCTTCTTGGTTGTGCATCATATTTTACTGTTATAACGGGCTAATGCTAGTTGTTGAGTGGCTGAAAGAGAGGTGTGTTGACCTTCTTCTTGGTTGTTTATGTTATCAGATTTCAAAATTATTATTCAAGGTTGATTATTCAATAGAAATTTGTTTTATTTTGTTTCCTATGCCTAAATTGATATTTTAAGCTTCACTTGGATGATTGATGATTGTATTAGTGTATCTATTGAGCATCTTTGTTTGGTTGTAAAACAATTTCTGGATATGTTAGACCGGTAGATAAGATAAAATAAGAAAATATAAGATAAATGTATTAATGTCCAACAAATGACTACTGAAGTAGGTCAATGAGACTATTTTAGGTACAATGATTTCCATACAAAGTGGGACTTCCAAAGTGACTCCTATATAAAAGAAATATACCAGAAGTAAAATCACAATCAAATCTAAAATCCTAGAATTCCAGCTCCAGAGAGTTGAGAGGCAATATTCTAGGAAACCTTCTAGGATCCCCAAATGCTCCAAGCAATAAGAGTCCCTTTGTTATGCAACCAACTCACAAAAAAGGGGAAGAAACATATCAATGACTTCAAAATTATCCTCTTCGAGGGGGGAACCTCTTTTACATTACACAAATAAACTTGGATGATACAAATGACAAGATCTCCTTTCTATATATAAGAGTGTGAGGGGTCACAATTACGATTAGAGCCTACATAACAATATTATTGCAAGGGAACCATAGTAACAATAGTGGGCTTCTATGGGTGATCCAGGAGGATCTTGGATGATTGATCCAGGTGGATCTTTAGAAAGTACCAGTGGCATGGTAAGAAGGCTCAAAACTCAAAGTGGTAGAATGTAGATAAACTTAGCATTAGATCGAAGTGATTCCAATGGTGCGAATGACACTCAAATCTGAGTTCATATGAAGAAGTTAGAGCAAGTCAAAGTTTATGTTTGACTTGTCTAGGTGGCAGGAGGAGATGACATGGCAAAAGTCTCAATGAATGGGGAAGTGCCAAGTGGCAAGTTGCCATTGGTCCTGCATATTGAAAATCGCAACAAGAGGAAGAAGTGGCTTAAGGAAAATCGGCCCTAGGCAAGTTGTGATGCAATAATTGCCTATCGAAATCGCAAAAGGCAAGTGTTAAAGAATCGGTCCCCGATAGAGCCAACGTTGTGATGTGATCAAATCACAATCGAAAATTGTAGTGGGAGTAGTCATATGGAGTGCCACCCCACAATCTGCCAACTTCAATTTGCGATGGGCTTCAAACCCGATATTTTATACATTGTGTTTCATAACCCCCGACAGGTCCGCTGTTATCGCAAAGGTTTAGGTCGATACGTCAATGGAAAGCACCGATTGCGATTTGCAATGGGGGCTTCCCGACTTGATACTATATGCATTATGTTTAATAATCTCGGTGGGTCCACAGAGTGCCTGATGTATGGGTGTTGGGTTCATCCGCCGGTTGCGATTTGTGATGGGGTTTTTGGATGTGATATTATATATGTCATGTTTAATACTTCCGGCGAGTCCGCTGTATCACAGAGTGCATATTGTTTGGGTTTGGGTTTGTCCGTCGATTGTGAGGAATACTGATAGACAAAGGTCGTCACTGATAAAGCCATCGGTTAAGGGTTAATGCGCCGATTCTTGTATTATTCCGTCGATTTAATGTTTGATGCGAAACATCTTGTATGAGTTGTTCGATGGAGGATTTCTATGATTAAACAGGTTGTTACCTATAGACTATTTCAGGGTTCGAGAATCTCTATTTGAAACAACTTTCCTACCTAAACTTATCATTTTGTTTAAACTACCCTGATTGTTAAGGATCTTGCCACCAACATATAAATAGGGATATCCGCACACCGAGAGGGAAAAGATTGATATAGAATATTATGCACAGTAGTAACCTATCATGACAGTAGGTCGGGACCTCGCCTTGAGCAGTAGGAAGGTTCTGAGAGGGTGTAAAAAGCCTGATTATCTGAATTGGCTGTTCGGATAAGCGATTCTGCACGATTTTTCGCAAGTCAGTGGTGTTGTTTGTCTCTAGAGATGGGCTCTCCATTTGCTATCTATCTTCCATATTGGAGGTATAAAGATTTCTATGTAAAAATATGCTTGTACTTATCTCTTTCCATGCCATTTAGTGAATGAAGGCCTCCCCACTATTGAGCAGGGCCCAGAGATGTAGTCCAAATTGGACGAAATCTGTAATCAAATCTCTATGTTTTGATATCATGTGTGATTATGTCTCTTTTATCTTCATTTTATATGCTTATTTTCCATGGTTTTTAAGTGCTATGTTATATGTAATTCTGATGCATCTATAAGAAAAACAATCCTGGATTAAGTGGTATCAGACCAGGGCTTAGTTGATGCGAATTGCATGAGTACATTAACTAGAAATGAGCTTCAAAGGAGGTGCGCTATGAAGAGGAGACATGGAAGATGTTGAAGCACGTTGGGAAGAGAAGCGGTCTTTTGCTGATAGAAAATTGTGTGCGTGAATGACCGAATGTGCAGCCATGGGGAATGATAAAGAAATGCACCACCTTCCTGCGAATGTCCAAAATGGTGGACATCATGTATGAGGCATATGAGAAGAGAAGAGAGGAGACAAAGAGATTGGAGAGCGATTCATCATCCACATCTTTTAGTGCTTATGCATCTTATTCATTGCCTTCCTCGAATGGGGAGATTAACCAGAGACTTCAAGAAGAAGGTAAAGCAGATATGGAGGAAGAATGCTTATTGTAGTCATTACGACAGAGGTGGTCATCAAAGAGCCATAGGTTGGAGGCTCCATCTAGAGCAGTATTACAAGGACAAAGCATTTGTTCATGAACCAGGTGAAACAATTGTTCGATCAACGAATGTTCCACAAGGAGGAGACCCATTCAAATTGATAAGTGAGAGATGGTTCTTCTAGGTGTGGTAGAATGTCATGGCCTTGTTTCTAAATCATGTGTTGCATGTTTAAAATGTAAAGTGATGATGTGTTTTCCATCACTTGTTGCAGCAACAATGATGTTTGGCCTTATTTTGTGTTGCATTTTAAACTGTGAAAGTGATGATGTGTTTCCATCACTTGTTGAAGCAACAATAGTGTTTGGCCTTATTTTTGTAAATCATGTGTTGCAGTGATGATGTTTTTTCCATCACTTGTTGAAGCAACAATGATGTTTGGCCTTATATTGATAGCTGGAGTATTGTTTCCATTTTTATGTAAACTTGACCATAGAGCATGTTTTATAAACTCGTGGCAAGTATGGGATGCTTGGCTCATTTTTGGTCATATAGCTAAACATGTAATTTTTGAAATATTGTACTACAGGTTTATAGGAGATGCAGGTGTCATCTCATCACTTATGGCTACGAAGGAAAGTGTTAAAGAATTGGCCCCTGGTAGAGCCAAGGTTGCAATGCAATCAAATCGTAATCGCAAATCGTAGCAGGAGTAGTCATATGGAGTACCACCCCAAGATCTGCCGATTGTGATGGGATTTGGACCCGATATTTTATACACCATGTTTCATAACCCTGGTGGGTCTGCTGTTATTGCAAAGTTTTTGGTAGATACACCGATGGAAAGCACCGATTGTGATTTCGATGGGGGATTCCAAACTCGATTCTCTATGCATTATGTTTAATAATAACAACAGGTCCGCGAAGCGCTTGATGTATGGGTGTTGGGTTCATCTGTAGATTGTGATTTGCAATGGGGTTCTCGAATGTGATATTTTATATATGTCATGTTTAATACTTCTGGCGGTTTCGTTATATTGCAAAGTGCTTTTGGTTTTGGTTTGGGTATGTTCGCCGATTGCGGGGAATGTTGATAGACTAACGTTGTCACTAATAAAGCCACCGGTTAAGGATTAATGCGTTAATTCTTGTATTATTATGCTAGTTTAATGTTTGATGTGAAATGGCCTGTATGAGCTATTCGATGGAGGTTTTCTATGATTAAACAGGTTGTCACCTACAGACTATTTAAGGGTCTGAGAATATCTATTTGAAACAGCCCGCCTACCTAAACTTGTCATTTTTTTTTAAACTGCCCTGATTGTTAAGGATCCTGCCACTAGAATATAAATTTTCTATCTGCACAATGAGAGGGGGGAGACTGGCATTGAATATTGTGAAAAACAGTAACCCATCCCGACAATAGGCCAGGACCTCGCCTTGAGCAACAAGGAGGTTCTGAGAGGGTGTAGAAAGCCTGATTATCCGAATTGGTTGTTCAAATAGGTGATTTTGCACGATTTTTCGCCTGGAAGTCAATGTTGTTGTCTGTCTTTAGAGATGAACTCTCCATTTTCCAGCTATATTCTAGATTGGAGGTGTAAGGTTTTTTATGTAAAAATCTTCTTGTACTTCTCTCTTTCCATGCCATTTAATGAATGAAGGCCTCCCCACTATTGTGCAGGGCCCGAAGATGTAGTCTAAATTGGATGAACTTCGTAATCAAATATTCGTGTCTTGATCTCATGTGTGATTATGTATCTTTTATATTCATTTTATATGCTTATGTTCCATGGTTTTTAAGTTCTCTATTATATGTAATTCTAATGCATCTATAAGCAAAAAAAACCTTGGATCAATTGGGCACAACAATACAATTAGGGGGTTGAACTAATAAAAATAAGAGCTACACTAGTAGTATAGGGACCTAATATGCCCCTCTCCTTCAAAAAAGTGTTGTCCTCAACGCTTGAGTAGTTATGGATGTGTCTGTATAAAATTCTCATCCTCCCATGTGGAATCTTTAGCGGGTAAGTTCTTCCACTTGATGAGATACTCTGAAATTGACTAATTCCGTAGCCGTTGAGTTCTTGTTTCCGTGACTGCTTCAAGTTCCAAAATGATTTTTCCTTCCTTTCCAAGTTATGAAATATTTTTTGAACTAGGAGCTTGTCACCTATAGCCTTCTTTAAGCATAAAACATGGAAAAATAGGTGCACCCGGGAAGATGTAGGAAGCTCTAATTTGTATGCCATAGTACTAATATTTTGCAACGCCTTGAAAGGACCATAATAATTTGGTGATAATTTATTATCCTTCTTATATTACTTGAGGAAAATTTGTTTATATGGTTGTAGCCTTAAAAATACCCAGTCATCTACATCAAAACTTATTTTGCTGCGATGTTGATTTGCTTGTTATTTCATTTGATTCTGCTCCAAAGTGAGATTATCCTTTAAGAGTTGGAGAACTTGTTGTTGATGCTCGATGTGATCTTCCACCGCTTGAACCTTAGAATTTTATCTTAAAGATGATGTCATGGATGGTGGATGATATTCATAAAGTTCCATAAATGGGGTCATTTTTGCTGTAGTATGGAAGGAAGTGTTATACCGCCATTCAACTAGAGGTAACCACTTGACCCATTGTGTTTGCGTATCAGATACAAAGCAATGAAGATATCCTTCCAAACATTTGTTCACTATCTTTGTTTGTCCATTAGATCGAGGATGATAGGATGAGTTATGAGATAATTGAGTACCCAGACAAGAAAACAATTCCATCGAAAAATTTCCATTGAAAATGGGATCTCTGTCGCTTACAATAATATTTGGGTTTCCATGTAGCGTTTGAATTGTTTCCATAAATGTAGTAGCAATTGTACTGGCTTTAAATGGATGAGATAATGCACAAAAATGTGCATGCTTGGTAAGTCTATCAACTACCACTATTATGACACTCTTTCCTTTAGACTTGGGTAAACCTGTGATAAAATCCATTGAGACCTCCTCCAAACGTTGACTTCGAATGGCTAAAGGTTGTAATAGACCTAGGGTCTTAATTGTCTAAACTTTATTTTGTTGGAAAACCAAACACTCTGCCACAAACTTTTGAACATCAAATTTAAGGCCTTCCCAAAAAAAATACTTCTTAACCCTATCGTAAGTTTTTAAAAATCCTGAGTGTGTTCCTAAGTGAGAGGTGTGCAATTCCAAAAGAATATTTAATTTGAGGTGGGAATTCTTACAAAGATATAAGCGATCTTTGTACCATAATGAATCATTTTTCCAGCTAAATGTATCATATATACGGGGATCTTGCTGCAGTTTTTGAATGAGCGTCTACACTTCTTCATCATTATTTGATTCATCCCTTGCTTCGGTTACCCAATCTGGTTGGATAATAGAAATGGCTCAAAGAATCCTTCCACGTCCTCATCCTTTCTTAAGAGTGCATCTACAACAACATTTTTCTTCCCTTTTTTGTAGATGATTTCAAAGTCATAACCCAACATCTTTGTGACCCATTTTTGCTACTCTTCTGAAGATAATATTTGTTCCAAAAAGTATTTAAGACTATCATGATTTGTTTTTACCTTGAAGTGTCCTCCCATTTGGTAAGGTTTCCATTGCTTTAGTGCACGTAGTATTGCAAACATTTCTTTCTCATAAATAGGTTTGTATAAATACTTTCCTTTTATTGGACGACTTTAAAAAATCACAGGTCTTCCTTCTTATATTAAAACAACACCAATTTTGTTTCCAAAGGCATCACATTCCACAATAAGGGTTTTTGTGAAGTCCGGCATAGCTAAGAATGGTGCTTGGCACATTGCCTCTTTAAGATGTTCAAAGGCCTTAGTTGCTTCTGGATTCCAAGAAAATGCATATTTCTTCAATAATGATGTTAGAGGTGTCGCTATTCTCCCATAATTCTTAAAAAACTTGTGATAATACCCTATCAACCTGAGAAATCCTCGAAGATTCTTTATGGTTGTGGGGATTTTCCATTCCTTAATGGATTTAATTTTGTCAGGATCTACCTTAACACCTTCATGAGATACAATATGACCCAAATATTCCACCTCTTATACTCCGAAGAAACATTTGGAGGTTTTTGCATATAATTGTTTCTCCTCCAATAGTTTGAGCACCCTATCAGCATGTTGAGCATGATCCTTTCAAGACTTTCTATAGATTAGTATATCATCAAAAAATACTAACAAAAATTTTCTAAGGAAGGGTTTGAAAATGGAATTCATCAAACCTTGAAATGTCAAAGGTGCATTAGTAAGGCCAAAAGGAATGATAAAAAATTTGTAATGACCCTCATGAGTTATGAATTCTATTTTCGGAATGTCTTCGTCCTTCATTCTAATTTGATGATATACGTAACGAAGATCCAACTTGGTGAATTAAATTGCTCCATTTAATTCATCCAACAATTCATCAATAACATGAATGGGAAATTTATCTTTAATAGTGAGCTTGTTGATCTCCCTATAATCCAGACACATGCGCCATGATCCATCCTTATTGTATACCAATACTACTGGAGTTGAGAAATAACTTTGACTAGGTTGAATTATACAAGCCCCTAGCATTTTTGCAAACATATGTTCAATTTCACTCTTTTGGTCATACATATATCTATACGGCCTGATGTTTGGGGGAAAAATTCCTAGAATCAAATGAATAGCATGATCATGATCAAAAATAGGTGGGAGAGATTTTTGAGTCTCAAATACTTTGGAATGGTTGTCCAAGACTTTTTGGAGATCTGGAGAAATAGATGATTTCGATGTTTGAACATCTAGTGAGAATAATTGTGCAATTACACCTTGTTTTTATTTATTTAGAAGCTTTGTCATGCCATTAGATTTGATTATATTTCTTGGTTTCCCTACAATACCCCTTAATTCAACTTCCTTTCCTTCCCAAAAATTTTCAAGAAAATTTCTTGAAAATCAAAAGTTATTGTTCCCAAAAATTGTAACCATTAGAATCCTAGTACAACATTAGCACCACTCATTGGAATGAAAAACATTGGACTATTCAATAAATATTCCCCCATGGATAGCTTGATATTATGACACTTTCTAGACTAATTTATAGTTCCTCCATTTGCAACCATTACTTGACACTCTGGTGCTAGATAGAGGAAGCAATTCAATTCCTTGGTCATCTTACAATGAATAAAAATATGGGTACTACTCGAATCAATCAATACCATTACCTTTTTCTTCTTGATATGTCCTTCTATATTGAGAGTTTTAGGAGTGGTAATTCATGCCAATGCATTACAAGATATGGTTGGATTCATTTCTTCTTTCTTTCAGGTTGGTTCCTAGTGTATATCCTCTTCTTTTGATGTTTCTTGATCCTTTTCTTCCTCCTCTTCACAATCTGTGTAAAATAATTTCTTCTCAACACACTTATGACCTTTAATGTATTTTCTATCACAACTGTAACAAATCCCTTTTGCTCTTTTTTCCTCCAATTGTTGTGATGTCAACATTGTAGGTTGTGGAAGGCTAGGAGCATCAACACTTCCATATTTATAGTTGTGAGTGGTAGAATTCCTTCTTGCTATAATTTTTCTTTCAACTTTTCTGACCACCCTGAATGCCTTCTCCAATGAATCAGGTTCCCAAAGGTGAACTTCATGTTGGATGTTATACTTTAAAGTCCCTATGAAGATATAAATCCTATGCTCCTCTAGAATATCATTTAACCTGATATTCAATTTTGGGAAGTCCTCAATGTGCTCTTCCAGTGAACCCTTTTATTTGAGATTTATCAATTGGCTAAAGAAGGTGTTTCTATTTGTATCCTCATAATGTGCTATCATTTCCTTCGTAAAAAATGACCAAGTGACAAGTGGTTTATGAGAAAAAAGCCATTGATACCATACAAACTAATTTGATTCTCAATATAAAGATGCAATGCGTACCTTTTGTGTGTATTTCGCATTATGGAGATCAAAATATTGCTCCATCTGTAGTATTCATGTTACTAGATCCTTGCCATCAAACTTCCTCATATCAATCTTTGGAATATGGTGGGCCTTCAATCCCAAGTTAGAGTATATGAAATCATGATTAACATTCTTTTTGTTCTCATCATGAGTTTCATCTAATACATTTTCGCCATTAGGAAGCATTTCTTGTAGCAACATTGTCAATCCTTCCTTCTAACCTTCATGTATGCTTTTAAACCATTCTTCAAATCCATGTTGCCTTTAATTTTTGCTTCTATGACATATTTCAAACTTTCCATGTTTTCTTTTAAACCATCCATCTTAGCTTCCATTTCATTTTTGGTTACTCTTTGTGAAAGCAAAATTTGTTGCACTTGGTCGCGTAGTTTCGATATATCATGTTGCATTTCTTCCTCTTCTTCACGCGTCATAGTAGAAATTTTAGTTTTCTTACTAGGTGTTTCCATTTTATTTATTAGGTTCATTAATTACTGATATTTATTCTTCACTATTCCCTTTTAATCACTTCAAACTACTTTTTCAAACAAAACTTATGCAATTTTTTTAAAAATACACACATTTTTCCTGCTTTGTAGGAGCTCGATATTGAATCTATTGTATCTCTGTAATTTCAGATCTCCAATGTCTAAAATTTCATCCTATGTTAGTAATATTATTCCTCTTTCCAACCCCATAAGTGTTATGAAACCAGCTCACAAAAAGATAGAAAAGATAGATGAACGCCTTAGAAATAAGCCTCCTCGAGGGGGCAACCTCCTTTACATTGCACAAATGAACAATTCTTGGATGATACAAATGACAAGACCTCCTTTCTATATATAGGAGTCTAAGGGGTCATAATATAATCAGAACCGACATAACAATAATAATGTAAGGGCACAATAATAACAATAGTGGGTTTTTATGGGGCACAATAATAACAATATGGGGACTACATGGGCACAACAATATAATAAGGGGGTTGTACTAATAACAATAAGGGGTTACACTAGTAGTATAGGGACCTAACATGCCCCTCTCCTTCAAAAGGTGTTGTCCTCAATGCTTCAGTAGTTCTTGACGCTTTTGTATAAAATTCTTGTCCTCCCATGTGGAATCTTCAGCGGGTAAGTTCTTCCACTTGATGACATACTCTGAAATTGATTGATTTCGTAGTTGTCGGGTTCTTGTTTCTGTGACTGCTCCAAGTTCTAATATGATTCTTCCTTCCTCGTCAAGTTCTGGCAATATTGCTTGAACTGGGATTTTTTTCAACTTTTGAATGAGTGGCCACATTGCTTTGTCCTTCTTCCATTCATCCATTGCTTCATTTATCCAATTTGGTTGGATAATATAAATAGCACAAAACAATTCTTCCACATCCTCATCCTTTCTTGAGAGTGCGTCTGCAACAACATTTTGCTTCCCTTTTTTGTAGATGATTTCAAAGTCATAACCAACATACTTGTCACACATTTTTTCTGTTCTTCTAAAGATAATCTTTGTTCTAAAAAGTATTTAAGACTATCATGATCCATTTTTACCTTGAAGTGTCTTCCCATTAGGTAAGGTCACCATTTCTTAAGTGCATGTAGTATTGCCAACATTTCCTTACCATAAATTGCTTGCTTGAGATGTAGCCATAAAAATACCCAATCACCTACATCAAAACTTCTTTCATTACGATGTTGATCTGCCTATTATTTCATTCGATTCTGCACCAAAGTGGCGTTATCCTTTAAAAGTTGGAGAACTTGTTGTTGATGCTCGATGTGATCTTTCACTACTTGAATATTTTTCTTCTTGATATGTCCTTCCATATTGAGAGTTTGAGGAGTGGTAATTTCCTCCAGTGCATTACAAGATATGGTCGAATTCATTTCTTGATGCTCTATGTGATCTTTCACTTCTTGAACATTTTTCTTCTTGATATGTCCTTCTATCTTGATAGTTTGAGGAGTGGTAATTCCAACCATTGCATTACAAGATATGGTCGGAGTCATTTATTATTTCTTGATGTGATCTTTCACTTCGTGAACCTTTTTCTTCTTGATATGTCCTTCTATCTTAAGAGTTTGAGGAGTAGTAATTATTTCCAATGCTTTACAAGATGTGGTTGGATTCATTTCTTCTCTCTCTAGGGTTGGTTCCTAGTGTATATACTCTTCTTTTGACGTTTCTTGATCCTTTTATTCCTCCTATCCACAATAAATGTAAAATAATTTCTTCTCAGCACATTTATGACCTTTAATGTATTTTTTATCACAATTGTAACAAAGCCATTTTTCTCTTTTTTCTTCCAATTGTTGTGGTGTAACCCTTGTAGGTTGTGGAAGGCTAGGAGAAAAAACACTTCCAAAATTATAGCCATGAGTGGTGGGATTCCTTGTTTCCATAATTTCACTTTCAATTTTTCTTGCCCACTTGAATGCCTTCTCCAATGAATCAGGTTCCCAAAGGCGAACCTCATGTTGAATGTTATCCTTTAAAGTACCTATGAAGACATCAGTCCTTCGCTTCTCTGGAATATCATTTACCCTTATATTCAATTTTTGAAAGTCCTCAATGTGCTCTTCCATTGAACACTTTTGTTTGAGATTTATCAGTTGGCTAAAGAAGGTGTTTCTCTTTGTATCCTCATAATGTGTTATAATTTCCTCCGTGAAAATTGAGCATGTGACAAGTGGTTTACAAGAACAAAGCCCTTTATACCATAAAATTTGATCTTGTTCTAAATATGAAGATGCAATACATAAATTTTGTAACAATGGTACACCATGTAGATCAAAATATTTCTCCATCTGTAGTATCCAATTTACCGGATCCTTGCCATCAAAATTCCTCATCTCTATTTTTCTTGATTTTAGGAGCTCAATATTGAAATGACCGTAACTCTGTAATTTCATATCTCCAAGTATTGAAATTTCTTCCTACGGTAGCTCTCTGAGTTCTATTTCTAACCCCGCAAGTTTGATTAGAATTTGATTATCCAAGAAAGAATTATGGCAAATCTCCCACAGTGACCTGATTATAGACTAGTTCAGTAGAGTGAACTTGTACGACGTGCCACGTCTTACTGTTTCTAACTTAGTACCTGAAACTGATACACATAAAAATATAGGAAGTTCTCTTTCTGTAACTTCTTATGAAAATTAAATCCGATGTTCAGAGCGAAAGTTATGACGATTTTCCAAAGGTGACCTGTTTAGAATGTAATTCAGGGGTCTGCGAAAACCCTAACTTCCGCAGATTATATCTCTAAAATTATAGTGTGACAACATCTGAAATTTGGATCCGAGGTTTAGACCGATTTCTTCTCAAATGGGTTTTTGTTTCAGCTTCTGAAACTTTGTAGTGAAATATTTATAGCAAAAATACCACGATTACCTATTTTAGTTGAAATTTTGGAGCTTGGAAAAACCCTAACTTCCTCAGATCATATCTCTGTAAATATAGCAAGACAAGATCTAAACTTCGAACCCGAGGTGCAATGTGAGGTCTTCTCAAATGGTTTTTTTTTTTCACTTCTGAAACGTCGCAGAAAAATGTTATAGCAAAGATTCCACGATGACCTGTTTGGAGTAGCGAAATCTTAGAATCTAAAGCTCTGATACCAAATGTTATGAAACCAACTCACAAAAAGATAGAAAAGATAGATGAACGCCTTAGAAATAAGCCTCTTCGAGGGGGAAACCTAATTTACATTAGAAAAAAGAAAAATTCTTGGATGAAACAAATGACAAGACCTCCTTTATATATATAGGAGTCTAAGGGGTTATAATATAATCAGAGCCGACATAACAATAATATTGTAAAGGCACAATAATAACAATAGTGGGCTTCTATGGGGCACAATAATAACAATATGGGGACTACATGGGCACAAAATTATAATAAGGGGGCTATACTAATAACAATAAGGGGTTACACTAGTAGTATAGAGACCTAACAATAAGTCTTATCGAGATTGGATTATTCAAGAAAGAGTTATTCCCAATATCCCACGATGACCCAATTATAGACGGGTTTAGTAGAGTGAACTTGTACAACATGCCATGTGTCACTATTTCGACTTTTGAACCAAAAAATGATACCCAAAAAACTAAAGTCCATCCTATTTTTGTCACTTTTTACAAAATTCAAATCCGATGCTCAGAGAGAAAGTTATGGTGATTTTCTCAAGGTCACCTATTTGAGATTGAATTCTAGAGCCTTACAAAACCCTAACTTCCTCAGATCATATAGTGAGCCAAGATATGAAATTCACACATGAGGTTCACCATGATTTAGTATCCACTTGGTTTTAATTTCCACTTTTGAAGCTTCATATATTAAAAGTTATAGTGAAAATTCCACGATGACCTGTTTGAAGCAGCAAAACCATAGAATCCAAAGCTCTGATACCAAATGTTATGCAACCAACTCACAAAATAGAAGAAGAAATCAACAACTTAAAAATTAGCCTCTTTGAGGGGGAAACTCCTTTATATTACAAAAATGAACAATTATTGGATGATACAAATGACAAGGCCTTCTTTCTATATATAGGAGTTTAAGGGGGCACAATTATAATCAGAGGCTACATAACAATAATATTGTAAGGACACAACAATAACAATAATGGGCTTCTATGGAGCACAATAATAACAATATGGGGACTACATGGGCACAAAATTGTAATAATGGGGTTGCACTAATAAAAATAAGGACTACACTAGTAGTATAGGGACCTAAGACCCTTTCACACTCACAATGGTTGGGTTAACAATCAAAGTTTGTAAATTTATACTCTGTGGGTATGACCTTTGTTGTCTTGCATCTGTAGCAACTTGCATGACTAGAAGTAGCCAGACACCAACTTCATGTAAGAGTTATGGTGGTAGAGGTACTTCTATTATAGGATCACCAAATGAAGGGCCCTCAAAGCTCAAATAAAGAAGAAAAAAATTGAATCTACATAAAATATGTCAAATGCTCACACAACTAGGACTTCAAAGTCATACATGTTTCCTGCTTGACAAGTATTCTAAAAATATTTATGAGTAAGATACACCGTATTTATGGATACATTTGCGGAAACAATTTTTGTACCATGCAATTAGCCTACTTGACAAAACTCCATTTTTTTCTACAAAAATATAAAATCTTTCGTTTGAATGTTACTGGACTCAGGTGTGGGCATATTACAAGAAATGTGATTGGAAAAAGGATGGGGATACAATGCAAATAATGTATTATATATGATTCATTTGTTGTTGGAGATCCTTTAGGCACCTGATACATCAAATTTGGAAATGTTTCTAGGAAGGATTCCTATGTTTATGTTTATTTTATTTTGTGATTATTTCACCTCGTGGTTATTTTGGGAAACCAATTTTAGGAATGCCAAACACTGGTGGATAGGTAATTTTTTTTTTTTATAATTGCAATGCCCAATCCATGATATCTTCTTTTGGTTGTTTGATTGTATTTTGAACTTCTACTTTGATTTTATTTTGTATTTTAACTATAAAATTTAACATACTTGGTATCATATCCATTTAAACAACATCCAAAACTTGAATATAATATTAGTATTACAGTTGTTTTGTGTTAACATAATTTTAGATTTAAATTTTATAGATTTAAAAGATAAAAACAAATGTCGATGCCTTGATTTGGTTGTTACTTGACTCTGGTGTGGGTAGGTTACGGGAAATGTGATTGGAAAAAGGTTGGGCAAACAATGCATCACATGACTTGGATATGATTCATTTGTTGTTGGAGATCCTTCATGCACCTGAACCATTGACCTTAGAAATGGTTCTAGTAGGGTTTCCTTTGGTTTTTAGTGTTGTGATTCTTTCACCTCATTGGTTATTTTGGGAAAGAAAATTTTTTAGGAATGCCAAACAAGACATCGGTGGACATGTAAACATATTTTTTATAATTGCAATGTCCATTCAAAGATATCTTCTTCACTTTATTGTTTGATTGTATTTTTAACTTTTCTTTTGGTTTTTTGTCTTTTAACTATGAAATTGAAAATATTTGATATCATTGTTATAGACATATTTGGGCACCACAACCCGAATCACATATGTCCATAAACCAAGGGCTTCTAAACCCCTAAAAGTGTTGTTTCATACCCTAAAGGATCAAGGTCAACTGATTACATCAGTTCCCATAAGTTCTCCCTGAAAAACTGCTCAGAACTGGTCAAAACTGGACCATACAGACTACTCCATGCTGAGGGTGCGATGCATCTCGCCTGTTACACACAGAGGGTGCGATGCATACTGAAAATCCCTTCTGTAGGGTGCGATGAGTGAGAGCAGACAAATGGCAGAGGAATTTTTCTAGGTGGAAACTCAAAGAATCTTCTAGAAACTGCTCATATGACACTTGCCTCTCTGAATTCACCCAGGGATGAGTAAGAGATCATGAAATCTCCAAGTGGAACCAAGAAATATCAGTGAAATGAAACTAATCAAAATCCCAGAAGCTGAATCACCCACCTGCAAATATCTATATATGGATCCCTCATCCTAGAGATCTAGAGGCTGGAATTTTGTATTTTGTAAGGAAGTGCTATTGGTTTCTCTGTGAAACATTGTATTGTTGGGTGATCTAAATTTTCATGAGGTGAAGAGGGCTTTCATGCTGGGGGCTGGCACTCAATCAGACAGCTGGGTTGTAATCCTCTCTTCTACTACTTCTATCAATAAAGCTATTTGAGCTTTCCTCCATATACTTGTATATTTCTGAATCTTGTATTTGTGTATGCATTTGTATGGTTAATGTACATCTGATCCTACATTGTTTATGGTTATATATCTCTATGCTTTGATTGTATTTTGCTACTTTGACTCTACAGAGATTCTTTGAAGCGAGACAAGTGAGAAAGGAGTGGCGAAAGCTCTATCAAGGGAGAGAGGAAACAAGCAAGGAGACAAGCGAAATACTGAGGTTGGTACTCTTTGCTTCTCTCTCATCTATCTCTCATAAAGGAAAACACAAGTTATTTTGAATTGTTTGTTTCTAGGATAGCTACCCCTCTTAGTGGAACTAGCAGCTCTGAATGGACACTAACAGCTGCAACGAGTGGTTCTGTTAGCCACCTTCTTTACACTGTCATGATTGAAAAGTTCTAAACTTACCTAGAACCAACTACTACCCGAAAACATCACTCGTTCCTCAAAAACGAGTCTCTTTTAAGCTCTTTTTAGACTCGTAAAATATAAAAAGATTGCCAAGAAATTGGCCTCTCCAGCTCGTTAAAGTGATTGGAAGTGCCATCCCTCCTCTATATTTTAATCTTTTTGGACTTGAGGGATCATTACACAAAAAGATCGAGCACTTGTCTTTTTCGGCTCGTTAAAGTGATCGGAAAAGTCATCCCTTTCGTATTATTTTGTACTTTTTCGGACTTAAGGCATTATACTATGAAAAAGGACTACTGGAGTTTCCTTTCCATCTCTTTTCAGACTCTGTAAAACTAAAAAGGACCAAGTTATCTTTGTCGTTAAACTCGTTAAAACAATAGCGACAAACTTGTACATTCAGACAAGAGCGAGTTTCACTGTCGCTAGGCTCGCTAAAACTTAGCGATAGGTTTGCCCGAAGGGAAAATTATAGAACAAGCATATGTTATCCTCCTCAAGCTTGACAAAAATAAAGAGGTACTGGTTATCAATGATTGGGGAAAAAGGGAAGAAAACTTGAAGAACTTCATTGGTAGCAGGTCACTCTTAAACATGACACTTTCACTCCATCACCATGATTGAGTCAGGTTGGGTTATTCTGTTCACCGGTCATATCACCATTGGTCCTCCGTACCATCCATTTTTGGGGTTAACGCTACCAATCCATTTCAATGTTGCCGATATGTTCAAGAGAAGTCGCTTAGAGAATTCAACAACCCAGCTAATGCCTCAACCACTACAATACTTTCATGCTCCATTTTTCATGACCACCACCCTGAACCTTGTATCATCAGATCGTTTTCACCTCCACAAAATCATTTGCTTCGTTTCGTGTCATATATGTGGGATTCATTAAGGCCCTCTTATGACGGGTCACTTCTTGTCGACATCAGCTCATTATCCAAGAAGTTGACTTAGGAACAACCCTTTCAGTACTTTGAAGCTTGCATGCCTCAATGGCATGTTTCTCACTTTCGACCACAGGTTTACATCAATGGCCTTCGACCGAAAGATTTTGCGTGGTGTTAGACATCGACTCATGTATTCACACCACGTGAATTGTACTGTAGTACCTTGAGGGTCATTATCGTCATTGGTGATTCCTCTCGGATCTGTTAATAACTTACATCATTGGCTGGTAATCAGGCGATGTCTTTCCATGTTCGACACCAGAACATCTTTTCACATGGATCGACTTGTACTTCGGGCGAAGATTGAACGAGTTTGAAGACCCCGGATCTAGTTTCATCCATCCGGGCTGCGATATATTTATGAAAATAAAGACATCAAGTGTACATCATCGTTGCACAGATGATCATCCCAGCTAAGGGATGATGGCTCTCCCAGAATCATCAGACTACAACATAGACGATTGTCTGTTCTATGTACATGAAAATGAATTTATAAAGCTGAGCATGGGAATGCCTGCCTCAGCTAGATCATGAAAATATTATGAAGATAATGTATTGTATTGTATCTTATTACAGGTCACCTTCCAGTTTGAAAAACCTCGGATCCTCATGATAGAGCATTTCACCCGACATCAGAAGATTTACGACCTCATGCTTTAGGGGGCAACTGTTATAGACATATTTGGGCACTCCAACCCCAATCACATATGTCCATAAACCAAGGGCTTCTAAACCCCTAAAAGTGTTGTTTCATACCCTAAAGGATCAAGGTCAACTGGTTACATCATTTCCCAGAAGTTCTCCCTGAAAAACTGCTCAGAACTGGTCAAAACTGGACCATACAGACTGCTCCATGCTGAGAGTGTGATGCTTCTCACCTGTTACACATAGAGGGTTCGATGCATACTGAAAAGCCCTTCTGTAGGGTGCGATGAGCGAGAGCAGACAAATGGCAGAGGCAGTTTGCTAGGTGGAAACTCAGAGAATCTTCTAGAAACTGCTCATATGACACTCGCCTCTCTAAATTCACCCAAGGATGAGCAAGAGATCATGAAATCTCCAAGTGGAACCAAGAACTATCAGTGAAATAACACTAATCAAAATCCCAGAAGCTGACTCACCCACTTGCAACTATCTATATATGGATCCCTCATCCTAGAGATCTAGAGGCTGGAATTTTGTATTTTGTAAGGAAGTGTTGTTGGTTTCTCTGTGAAACATTGTATTGTTGGGTGATCTAGCTTTTCATGAGGTGAAGAGAGCTTTCATGCTGGGAGGATGGCACTGGATCAGACAACTGGGTTGTAATCCTCTCTTCTACTATTTCTATCAATAAAGTTATTTGAGTTTTCCTCCATATACTTGTATATTTCTAAATCTTGTATTTGTGTATGCATTTGTATGGTTAATGTACATCTGATCCTACATTGTTTATTGTTATAGATCTCTATGCTTTGATGGTATTTTTCTGCTTTGACTCTACAGATGTTCTTTGAAGCGGGACAAGTGAGAAAGGAGTGGTGAAAGCTCTATCAAGGGAGAGAGGAAACAAGCAAGGAGACAAGCGAAAGACTGAGGTTGGTACTCTCTGCTTCTCTCTCATGTATCTCTCATAAAGGAAAACACAAGTTACTTTTAATTGTTTGTTTCTAAGATAGCTACCCGTCTTAGTGGGACTAGCTGCTCTGAATGGACACTAACAGTTGCAATGAGTGATTCTGTTAGCCACCTTCTTTACACTGTCATGATTGAAAATTTCCAAACTTACCTGGAACCAACTGTTACCCAAAAACATCACTCGTTCCTCAAAAACAAGTCTCTTTTAAGCTCTTTTTAGACTCGTAAAATATAAAAAGATTACCGAGAAATTGGCCTCTCCAGCTCGTTAAAGTGATTGGAAGTGCCATCCCTCCTCTATATTTTAATATTTTTGGACTTGAGGGATCATTACACAAAAAGATCGAGCACTTGTCTTTTTTCGGCTCGTTAAAGTGATCGGAAAAGTCATCCCTTACGTATTATTTTATACTTTTTCAGACTTAAGGGATTATAGTACGAAAAAGGACTACTAGAGTTTCCTTTCCGTATCTTTTTAGACTCTCTAAAACTGAAAAGGATCGAGTTATCTTTGTCATTAAACTCGTTAAAACAATAGCGACAAACTTTTCCATACAGAAAAGAGCGAGTTTCACTATCGCTAGGCTCGTTAAACCATAGCGATAGGTTTGCCCGAAGGGAAAATTATAGAACAAGCATATCTTATCCTCCTCAAGCTTGACAAAAATAAAGAGGCACTCGTCAGCAATGATTGGGGAAAAAGGGAAGAAAACTTGAAGAACTTCATTGGTAGCAGGTCGCTCTTGAACATGACACTTTCACTCCATCACCATCATTGAGTCAATTTGGGTTATTCCATTCACCGGTCATATCACCATTGGTCCTCTGTACCATCCATTTTTGGGGTTAATGCTGCCAATCCATTTCAGTGTCGCCGATATGTTCAAGAGAATTCGCTCATAGAATTCACCAACCTAGCTAACGCCTCAACCACTGCAATACCTTCACGCTCCATTTTTCATGACCGCCACCCAGAACCTTGTATCATCAGATCGTTTTCACTTCTACAAAATCATTTGCTTCGTTTCATGTCATAGATGTGGGATTCATTAAGGCCCTCCTATGACGAGTCATTTCTTGTCGACATTAGCAAATTATCTAAGAAGTTGACTTAGGAACAACCCTTTCAGTACTTTGAAGCGTGCATGCCTCAATGGTATGTTTCTCACTTCCGGCGACAAGTTTACATCAATGGCCTTCGACCAAAACATTTTGGTGTTCGACATCAACTCATGTATTCACACCACATGAATTGTACTACAGTACCTTGAGGTCATTACCATTATTGGTGATTCCTCTCGTGTCTGTTAATAGCTTACATCACTGGATGGTAATCAGGCGATGTCTTTCCATGTTCGACACCAAAACATATTTTCACATGGATCGACTTGTACTTCAGGCAAAGATTGAACGAGTTTGAAGACCTCGGATCTAGTTTCATCCATCCGGGCTGCGATATATTCAGGAAAATAAAGACATCAAGTGTACATTATCCCTGCACAGATAATCATCCCAGCTAAGGGATGATGGCTCTACCAAAATCATCAGTCTGCCACATAGACGATTATCTGTCCCATGTACATGAAAATGAATTTATAAAGCTGAGCATGGGAATGCCCGCCTCAGCTAGATCATGAAAATATTATGAAGATAATGTATTGTATTGTATCTTATTACAGGTCACCTTCCAGTTCGAAAAACCTCGAATCCTCATGATAAAGCATTTCACCCGACATCAGAAGATTTACGACCTCATGCTTTAGGGGGCAACTGTTATAGACATATTTGGGCACTGCAACCACAATCACATATGTCCATAAACCAAGGGCTTCTAAACCCCTAAAAGTGTTGTTTCATACCCTAAAGGATCAAGGTCAACTGATTACATCATTTCCCAGAAGTTCTCCCTGAAAAACTGCTCAGAACTGGTCAAAACTGGACCATACAGACTGCTCCATGCTGAGGGTGTGATGCATCTCACCTGTTACACATAGAGGGTGCGATGCATACTGAAAAGCCCTTCTGTAGTGTGTGATGAGCGAGGGCAAACAAATGGCAGAGGCAATTTTCTAGGTGGAAACTCAGAGAATCTTCTAGAAACTGCTCATATGACACTTGCTTCTCTGAATTCGCCCAAGGCTGAGTAAGAGATCATGAAATCTCCAAGTGGAACCAAGAACTATCAGTGAAATAACACTAATCAAAATCCCAGAAGCTGACTCACCCACCTGCAAATATCTATATATGGATCCCTCATCCTAGAGATCTAGAGGCTAGAATTTTGTATTTTGTAAGGAAGTGTTGTTGGTTTCTCTGTGAAACATTGTATTGTTGGGTGATCTAGCTTTTCATGAGGTGAAGAGCGCTTTCAAGCTGGGAGGATGGCACTGGATCAGACAACTGTGTTGTAATCCTCTCTTCTACTACTTCTATCAATAAAGCTATTTGAGTTTTCCTCCACATACTTGTATATTTCTGAATCTTGTATTTGTGTATGCATTTGTATGGCTAATGTACATTTGATCCTACATTGTTTATGGTTATAGATCTCTATTCTTTGATGGTAATTTGTTGCTTTGACTCTACAGATGTTCTTTGAAGCGGGACAAGTGAGAAAGGAGTTGCGAAAGCTCTATCAAGGGAGGCAGGAAACAAGCAAGGAGACAAGCGAAAGACTGAGGTTGGTACTCTTTGCTTCTCTCTCATAAAGGAAAACACAAGTTACTTTAAATTGTTTGTTTCTAAGATAACTACCCGTCTTAGTGGGACTAGCAGCTCTGAATGGACACTAACAGCTACAACGAGTGATTCTGTTAGCCACCTTCTTTACACTGTCATGATTGAAAAGTTCTAAACTTACCTGGAACCAACTGCTACCCGAAAACATCACTCATTCCTCAAAAAAGAGTCTCTTTTAAGCTCTTTTTAGACTCGTAAAATATAAAAAGATTACCAAGAAATTGGCCTCCCCAGATCGTTAAAGTGATTAGAAGTGCCATCCATCCTCTATATTTTAATATTTTTATAGTTGAGGGATCATTACACAAAAAGATCGAGCACTTGTCTTTTTCGGCTTGTTAAAGTGATCGGAAAAGTCATCCCTTTCGTATTATTTTATACTTTTTCGGACTTAAGGGATTATACTATGAAAAAGGACTACTGGAGTTTCCTTTCCGTCTCTTTTCAGACTCTCTAAAACTGAAAAGGACCAAGTTATCTTTGTCGTTAAACTCATTAAAACAATAGCGACAAACTTGTCCATACGGACAAGAGCGAGTTTCACTGTCGCTAGGCTTGCTAAAACATAGCGATAGGTTTTCCCGAAGGGAAAATTATAGAACAAGCATATGTTATCCTCCTCAAGCTTGACAAAAATAAAGAGGTACTGGTCAGCAATGATTGGGGAAAAAGGGAATAAAAATTGAAGAACTTCATTGGTAGTAGGTCGCTCTTGAACATGACACTTTCACTTCATCACCATGATTGAGTTAGGTTGGGTTATTCTGTTCACCGGTCATATCACCATTGGTCCTCCATACCATCCATTTTTTGGGTTAATGCTACCAATCCATTTCAGTGTCGCCGATATGTTCAAGAGAAGTCGCTCAGAGAATTCACCAACCCAGCTAATGCCTCATCCACTGCAATACCTTCACGCTCCATTTTTCATGACTGCCACCCTGAACCTTGTATCATCAGATCGTTTTCACCTCCACAAAATCATTTGCTTCGTTTCATGTCATAGATGTGGGATTCATTAAGGCCCTCCTATGACGGGTCACTTCTTATCGACATCAGCTCATTATCCAAGAAGTTGACTTAGGAACAACCCTTTCAGTACTGTAGAGCATTGGGAAGGTATGTTTTAATAAATAATTTAGTGATGTTTTAAGCAATAGTTGTAATCTTTTATTTATTATAAAGTAGGGAAAATGAAACGAGAACGAGTCTAAAATGATCCAATCACTAACAGTTGTCTTCTCTACGCAGGAAAAGGTAAAAGCAGGAAGGCGCAATACAAAACGAGGATTTGATGAGAAGATAATGGCTGTCCCTCCAATTCTAAATAAGGTTCAGACCAGGTCGAGTAAATCAAGGAAGATCAGTCCGGAACGAGATGAAGGACTGCCAGTTCGGAAATACAGGCCGAGTAAAGGAAAGCGTTAACAGTTTAGCGGATCCCTCAGGATCTTCGATCCTGAGGGATCGCTACGATCAATCGTTTTGTCGACCAATGAACTCCGCCGTTAATTGTATAAAAGGAGGGTAGCATTGGAAACTAGGGGATTACTTTTGTATCTTTAACTTTCTGTTCATGAATTTTATTATCAGTTGAACTCAGACTATTGAGTCTCTCTGAGACTTAGTTTTGTACTCTCATTGATGCGTTAATATAATATCTCGGTGTTAATTTCTCCGTGCGTCTGAAGTAGTTTACGGCAGTGCGCCATTGGAAGCTTTGGGCTCGGCTCCAACGGACACTGGCTGATTGTACCATTACCATTCTGCTTTGTGTGGTTTGTTTCTCATAATCTGTTATGGTTGCATGTTGTTCCATATTTATTCATCTGTAGCTTTCCTGTTATAAATCTCTGTAACAAGTTCATATCATACTTTCAGGATTCTTCGCATACTGTTGATCTGAGTTGTTTGCATCAATTACAGAATTCATAAGTAGAATATTTCAGCTACAGGTGATTGGGGTTAATGGATTGTTGGTGACTATTGCAGATCGTGTACATATGATTGACATTTCCTGTCTTTAATGAATTGCTGTTCCATTTGATATATATATGATTGACGTTTCCTGTCTTTAATGAATTGCTGTTCCATTTGATATATATATGATTGACGTTTCCTGTCTTTAATGATTTGTTGTTCCATTTGATTAAGCTGCAAACCTGTATAAATGATTGCTTTCCTTTTTGTATGTAAGTGTGTGCCAAGGATTGGAAGTATTGGCCTCGCGAGACTTATTTTCTTTACTGCCGTTCCATTTACTGCCGTTCCTTTCATTGCTGTTCCATTTCTGAAGTTGCTGTTTCATTCTGTTTTCTTGCTGTTCCTTTCGCTTGCGTTTATTGAAGTGGCATGAGAGGAGGTTCAAGATTGTTGTGAGATACAGCAGACGCTATAATGCTCCCAGATCATGATCCATACTCCTTCATCAGTTTCTAGGGGGATAGGTTACTAATTCCATACCCTCGACTGACGAAGTTGCTGCGTGTGTGATTTCTTTATGCAAAAGTAATTTAGCATTAGCATCCGTTTACTCTTGTATTCTTTAGATCTATACTACGAAGCATTATCCTGACAAATAGCCTCAAATTAAGATGTCCTTTACAATAACAAAACGCTCCCGGATTGACTTGTAATGTGAGATAACTAGAGGTGAAAAAGACCCTTGTTACAGCTCCACATTTTGGCGCCGTTGCCGGGGAAGGGGCATAGCCATTTGTTTTTTAACAGGGTAGTGTGTGAATCTGTTAGGGGAGAACTGGATTTTAAAAACGGAAGGTAAGAACCTACGTGCGGAGCATGTAAAAGCCCTGCTCCACCGTCCGCTTTCCTAGCAGAATTGATTTAGTAATTTAATTGGAGTGCATGACTAAGCAGAAAAAGCCAGAAAAGAATCAAAAGCCTCCATCCAAAATCGAAAAAGCCAAGGGGTCGGCGACCCTTGGACGAAAGACCTTTATAGACGAAATTTACAAGAAAGCCGGATCTCCGCCATCAGTAGGTTATAGGAAAGTAAACTCTAAACAACCTGCTAGTTCCCTTCAGGCCTCAGAATCACCATCTGAAGCCTTTGCGGAGGTGCACAGTCAGACAGAGGAGCAGGACTTTCAAGAATTTGACAATTCGACTCCTGGACCAGTGCACGAAGGAAATTTTAGCAACCTTTGCGAAGGAGAAGGAGAAACAGGGGAAATCGAGGAACCTAGATCTCCTATTGAACCAAACCAGCCTTTAAATAGTCCGGATAAAGGAAGCGCTGCAAAAATCCTTGTTGAGGGAATTCATTCACCTCAGACCGTAGGGGCCATCATTATCCCTGATAAAGGGAGTGCTGTAAAAACAGTTCCTGCTAAGATTACCCCTCCGCAACCAAGGAATACTCTATTGGAAATTCCTGAGGATTACTGGCATATATTTGATTCCATGGCGCAGAATCAGCCAAATACCCAAACCTCTACTTTGCAATATCCCATAGTAGATTCTGCTGCGAATGCACCAATGAAGGCAATTCCGCTTCAACATATCCCGACGTTTCATGGACTCACATCAGAGGATCCTGATTGTTAGGATATTCCGACACATAGGATATAGTTAAGTTCAACTTGGTCTAGCATAGAGTTAGGTTAGAGTTAGGTAAAGTGTGTTTCTTTACCGTTGTACATTTTGTAACTTACAATCCGACGGTCACGATATGTAGTGATCCGACGGTTCACTCTCACCTCGGTATTACCGACACTTGATCCGTGGCTTGACACCCGATTGGTCCATGAGTTCTATTTAAAGCGCATGGAGGGTCATTGTTCGGGTAATCCGTGCATGAGAGAAGCTTATGTAAATTTTCATTCTTTGATTAATAAATTGCCTGTAGTACCCACGTTGGGACAGGCCGTGGACTGTTTCCCTCCTTGCACTCTGAGGGTTTTAACCACGTCAAAAATACTGGTGTAATGATTTGAGATCTGGTTGTGAGCGGTGTCCTTTTGGTATTCTTTCTGTGGAACTTACCCTGTAAATTCTTACATGGTATCGGAGCTATTTGAGGGCCGCGTCCGTTGGTGATCCAAATCTGAAGCCGGTAGAACTGCATGCGGCTGTCGTTTCCTAGATCTGTTGTTTCTGACTGCTTTCGAGCTGAGAGGACTGCTCTGTTGCGTTCGGAGCATCTGTTCCAGTGAGGAACCCCTTTCGTTTCATGCGAAAAGGTTTCCGGTAGCCCTAGCTGCGTCATTTTTTAGATCGGGAAGTATACAGTGTTTTTTTTTGCAGTTTACTGTTAATTTCTCTCTGCTTATTTCGGTCTCAGTTTATTTAGCCTTTTTTTTAACCGGATCTATACCTTTCATTTCTGCGTATGCTCTTTGCCCTGCGACTCTGTGCGATCTGGGCAAATCAGAAACAGAAAGGAAGGATTTTTCTCATGCGTATGCTCTTTTCCCTGCACCTTAGTGTGATCTCGGAAAATCAGAAACATTGAGAAAAATATTTAGTTTTTCGGCTAAAGCTAACCTTGAGATTTTTTTTTTTAAATTTCTAGTTTTTTTGGCTAAAGCTAACTTCGAGCCGCGAGGTTCATTTTTCTTTGCATATTCGTGTTGGGTTTTGTGTTTTGTGTTTTGTATGGAAAAAGAACTTTCTCAAGGCAAGCACGCAAATCGAGGCCCCCCCCCCCCTCTCTCTCTCTCTCAAATTTTTTGTATAGATCAATTGGTTCAAAGCTATTTTTAGAGAGTAGAGGTCTTGGGTTCAAGTCTCCATTTTGTGGGGGCGGATTTTTTCATTCCCGCACATTCGCGCATTTTGCCGGCAACGTCAACAAGTTTTTTTCAAAAAGCCATAACTTCTTCATCCGGAAGCCTTTTTCAGAGCCGTTTTTTTTAAAACCGCCTATTTTTTCGAGATCTATCCGTTGGTACACTTACTTTCAGCATCTTCAGCTTCAGTTTTTTTTTAAAAATGGAAAGTCCATGCCAAGTCATTCTTGACAGCACTAACTACTTCCAATGGGTAGAATACATGGAAGATTTACTTAGAAGTAAAGGTCTCTTCAGAATAGCCACAAACCAAGAGAAGAAACCCAAAGATGAAGACAAGGCGGCAAAATGGGAAAATAGACAAGATCAAGCACGTGGTTTGATAGGGATGTCTATTTCTCCTGATCTTAGATTCCACATTGCAGGACTTGAGACTCCTCATGAAGCATTAGAAAAACTTGCTAAAGTTTTTGGGATTAAAAATGAAATTAGATCCCATCAACTTGAAAATGAGCTGCTTACTTTGGATCCTAATAATTTTTCTTGCATTGAAGATTTCTTGTCAAAATTCAAGACCCTTAGATATCTCTTGGAAGGTGTTAAAGTTAAGAAAGATGATGGTAACCTTATTTATTCCATCCTTACTAAGTTAGGACCAGCCTACTCTGTATTTGTTTCCACTTTCCATTCTACAAGAGAAGCTTTCATTTGTCAAGGACAAGAATACAAGGCCCCTTCCTTTGACTCCTTTTGTGATTCCTTAATAAGAGAACAAGAAAAACTCTTACACCTTGGTCTTCTTAATCTTGGAAACTCTTCCACAAAAGCGTTAGCCGCCCAGCAGCACCCAAATTCAAAGAATCCTAAGAAGTCATATCCTCAAAAGAATGGTCCTAAACCATCTCAGCCTCAAAATGAAAGATCATTTCAGCAAAATGATAAGCCCAATAAAAACAAATGGAAGAAGACTGATAGACATTGTAACTTTTGTAATCGAGATGGCCACTTAGAATCTAAATGCTTTAAGAAGATGGAAGCCTTGGAAGCCGCAATGAAGAAACATAACATCCATCTGGAGCCTACTTCAACTTCAACTTCCGGAACGGCACTTTCTGCATGTCATCGTCAATCATCTCAGTCTGGTTATGCATTAAATGTATCTTCTTCTTCTTCTCATTCTCATGAGTGGCTCATTGATTCTGGAGCCTCTTGTCACATGGCCAAAAACCAAGCCATGTTTTCTTCTTTAAATGATTGTAACACCAAAAATATATATGTTGGTGATGATAGATCTCTTAATGTTGTAGGGACTGGAACTGTTCATCTAGACAATGGTCAGTTCAATGATGTATTATGTGTTCCAAACTTATCCTGCAACCTTCTATCTGTCTATCAGATAACTCATTCAGGTGAAGGTAAAATTGTTGAATTTTCACCTCATGATGTTGTAATCAAGGATCTAAAAGATCCTAAACAGATTCTAGCTACTGGTCTTGCTGATGATTCCAAAAGGTTGTATAAGTTTCACAACTTTGGGTCATCCCATCTTCCCTCAGTATTTGTTGCTCATAATGATGAAGTGAGCAAACTTTGGCATGAGCGGTTTGGTCACTTAAACTATCGCTCCCTTCAGCATCTATGTAAAGAAAATATGGTGACAGGTCTTCCTATGGTATCTTGCAAAGATGGTGTTTGTTCCGGATGTGTACTCGGAAAACATCATCGGGACAGTTTTGACAAACGTGCCTCTTGGCACGCCTCAGCCCCTTTACAGCTTGTGCACAGTGATTTATGTGGTCCTCTTCCTGTTGCTTCATTCTCTGGCTGCAAGTACTTCTTAACTTTCATTGATGATTTCTCCAGACGCACTTGGGTATACTTCTTAAAACTCAAGAGCGAAGTATTTAGCACTTTTTTGGCCTTCAAAGCATTTGTTGAAAAACAATCTGGACATCAAATTCTTAAGCTAAGAACTGATAATGGTGGAGAATATGTTAAAAACGCATTCATCAACTTTTGCACCGAAAATGGAATTCAAATGCAACATACTGTTCCATACACTCCACAACAAAATGGTGTAGCTGAAAGGAAAAATCGCACCTTAAAGGAAATGGCTAATTGTATGCTGCAATCTAAAGGACTCAGTCTTAGTTTTTGGGCCGAAGCAATTAATTGTGCAAATTATATAATCAATCGCACTCCTACTAAGGTTCTAGAGAATATCACTCCAGAAGAAGCTTGGAGTTCCATTAAACCAGATGTAAGTCACTTTCGTGTGTTTGGAAGTGAAGCATGGGCCCATATTCCAGATGAAAAGCATAAAGCTTTAGAACCTAAGAGTGAGAAATGTACTTTTGTTGGATATTCTGAAGATGTAAAAGGTTATAGACTTATTCCATTTAAGTCCAAAAATGTTATCATTAGAAGAGATGTAAAATTTGATGAAAATAAATCGGCCTGCGAGCCTAGTCCGGCGGATGTGCCACCTCTTCCTATCTCTTCTATCTTTGAAAACATTTCTTCTTCTGATGATGAAAGCGAGGATGATAATCCTCCCCCACCTTCTCAGGATCCTCAACTTCCAAGATGGGTCCGTGCTACTCGGGATGCAGCAGGTGATCTTGCCGGTGATCCTACAGATCAGCGACGTACACGTTCTCAGTTTGAAAGAGCCTCTTCTTTACTGGCTCAAGCTCCAGTAAATCATGATCCTGACACTTTTGCAGAAGCTTCAGGCCATCCACATTGGGAAGCAGCTATGAATGAAGAATATCATTCATTGATGACAAATGATACATGGGATCTTGTTCCTCTACCAAAGGGACGCAAACTTGTTAGATGCAAATGGGTTTACAGAACCAAGTATGGACCAGATGGGAAAGTTGATAAACATAAAGCTCGTCTAGTTGCTAAGGGCTTTTCACAGGTTGAAGGCATTGACTACACTGAAACCTTCTCTCCAGTTGCCAAAATGAACTCTATCCGCCTTGTTCTTTCCCTTGCTGCCTCTTTAAAATGGGAAGTCCATCAAATGGATGTTAAATCTGCCTTCTTGCATGGGGACTTGCAGGAAGAAATCTATATGGAACAACCCATTGGCTTCATACAAACAGACTCCAGCCTCGTTTGTCGACTTAAGAAATCCCTTTATGGCCTCAAGCAAGCTCCTCGGGCTTGGTATGCCAAAATGGATAGCTTTCTTTTAGAATCTGGCTTTTCTAGGTGTCATTCTGACAATACTGTCTACACCAAGAAAGTGGGCAACTCTCTTATCATCCTTGTTCTTTATGTTGATGATCTTATTCTTACTGGTAGTGATCCCAACCTTATAAACCATGTGAAGTCCAGCCTTAAAAAGAAATTTGAAATGACAGACTTAGGACACTTACACTATTTTCTCGGTCTTCAAGTCTTGCAATCCCAAGAAGGTATTTTCCTTTCCCAGTCCAAGTATGCTTGTGATATTCTTCGTCATTTTCACATGGAAGACTGTAAGCCAGCCCCTTCTCCCTTTCAGTCTGGAGTCAAACTTTCAGTCTCTTGTACTTCTCCTGAAGTTGATGCTACCTTATACCGTCAACTTGTCGGAAAACTCTTGTATTTAACCCATACTCGTCCTGATCTTTCCTTTGCTGTTGGCCTTGTTGCTCGTTTTATGCAAAACCCCCGTGAAAGTCATTGGAAAGCAGATAAAAGAATACTTCGTTATGTTCGAGGTACAATACAGTTTGGGATTCATTACAGTGCCAAAGCAGCTCCTCTGTTAGTTGGTTTCACTGATTCTGATTGGGCTGGTGACCTTGATGATCGGAAGTCTACTGCCGGTTATGTCTTCACTCTTGGTTCAGGACCTATTACATGGGCTTGTAAGAAACAGGCTGCCATTTCTCTTTCGTCAGCAGAAGCAGAGTATCGTGGTGCCGTGGAAGCTAGTAAGGAAGCCTTGTGGCTTCGTCAGATCCTATCAGAGTTTGGCTTTGAGCAGCAGCATCCAACCACACTTTGGTGTGATAATCAAAGTGCCATTCAGCTATGCAAAGATCCAGTCCAGCATCAGCGCAGCAAACACATTGAACTACACATGCACTTCATCAGAAAGCTCATTCATGACCATGTTCTTGAAGTGCAATATTGTCCAACGGATGATCAGGTTGCAGACATCTTCACAAAGGCTCTCACAGAGGCGAAGTTCACTAAACTTCGATATATGCTTGGAGTTCAGGAAGTTGTCACTAAGGGGGGATAGGCTCTAGTGCCTCCTTCCTTCTCCTATTGTGTCATATTTGTAAATCCTTCAATCCTATCCCAAGTTGTTCTTAAGGGGGGATGTTAGGATATTCCGACACATAGGATATATTTAAGTTCAACTCGGTCTAGCATAGAGTTAGGTTAGAGTTAGGTAAAGTGTGTTTCTTTACCGTTGTACATTTTGTAACTTACAATCCGACGGTCACGATATGTAGTGATCCGACGGTTCACTCTCACCTCGGTATTACCGACACTTGATCCGTGGCTTGACACCCGATTGGTCCATGAGTTCTATTTAAAGCGCATGGAGGGTCATTGTTCGGGTAATCCGTGCATGAGAGAAGCTTATGTAAATTTTCATTCTTTGATTAATAAATTGCCTGTAGTACCCACGTTGGGACAGGCCGTGGACTGTTTCCCTCCTTGCACTCTGAGGGTTTTAACCACGTCAAAAATACTGGTGTATTGATTTGAGATCTGGTTGTGAGCGGTGTCCTTTTGGTATTCTTTCTGTGGAACTTACCCTGTAAATTCTTACACTGATGCGTTTCTATTCGAATTTGATGTGTTATGCAGGGGATACGATTACACCACTGATCCCCAGAAGCTAAAACTGTTTCCCTCTACTTTGAAGGGAGCAGCTCTGAGATGGTTCATGGGTCTAGGTGGTGGAGTCATAAACAATTGGGACGAAATGAAAGCGGCCTTCTTAAAAAAATATCAGGATTATTGTAGATCAAGAGAACTAAAGGATGAAATCTTTCAAATGTCGGCCAGACCAAATGAAACTTTAGAAGAATATGTAGAACGTTTCCAATATAACTTGCAGAGATCTCCATATGCATCGTTACCTCTGCCCGATAACGTGTTGAAAACTGCATTGATTAGAGGTATGAAGGAGCAATGGATTGAAACGTTGAATATTATGGGAAAAGGAGACATTTATCAGGAAAATTTTGCTGACATCATTGATCTGTGTATCAGGAGCTCAAGAGGCAGCACACGGATAAAACCAGCAGAATATGATCGCTTCACTAGAGACAATCGAACATCAACAGAAGGAGTATCACGAGTGGAACTTGGAAATCTGTTAGAGAATTTTAAAACTGATATCATGGGGACATTAACTACACAGCTTGATATTGTGCAGGCTAAACAGAAGCAAGCAGAGGCGGAACAGAATCTGGCAATTTTCTGCCCACGGTGCAGGAAGAAACATAGCCAGAAAGAATGCCCGCTTGATACAGTTCAAATATGTGCTATTTGTACCAAGGACCATCCGACTGAAAGCTGTCCCTCGCTCCCTGGTTTAAAGGCGGTGTACAAAGAAGCAGAAGAGGAACCAGAATCAGCATACTTTATTAACCAGCGTCGTCAATGGCAACCTAGGCAACCTGGTATGTTTCAAGATCCCTCCTCTTCTTTTCAATCGCCGCAATTTAATGCTCAGCAACAGAATATGTGGCAACATCAGTCTCAGCACCCGTTTTCAAATTGGCCGCCTCAAATGTTTCCTACTCCGAACCCTTGGATGAACCAAGCTGGTTGGCCAAACTTTCCTTATCCTCCGCCATATTGGCCAAATAATTCATATCCTCCGCAGTGGACCCCTTCCACTTCGCAAAGTTCACCCTGGCAGAGCAACTGGCCAAGATCGACATATCAAACACCAAGATCAATTCCGCTCCCTCAACCAACTCTGCCAGCCTTGCAACAAAATCCCCAGCCCAACCTAAGACCGCAGCTCCCAGCCCAACCCAACCCGAACCCAAATAATCGACCAGTTCAATCTCTTCAAATTATAGAATCTTCCGAGATTGAATCTGCTCTGCAGGAGTGCAATGATCTTCAGTTGAGATCTGGGCGAATAATAGAAACTGAGGGACATAGAACCGCTCATATTGAAAACCAGTTACCGATAGAACAACCGTCACAACAAGAAGAAGTAAGTAAAGACCAAGTTCATCAGCAATTACTTACATCTTCTCCACCTTTCCCAGAACGATTGGCCATTCCAAGACAAATGCAATATCCGGATTTTGATATTCTGGGAGAACTCCAAAACTTGTATATAAGAATTCCATTCCTTCAGGCTATACAGGATATCCCCATATATGCAAAAACCATAAAAGACCTGTGTAGCAGAAAAACAAAAAGAAATATAACCCCTAACCCTAGAGTCCAGGTAGTCGGCACCTTATCCGACCTCTTATCAGGGAAGGAAACACCAATTAAATATGAGGATCCTGGAAACCCAATTGTCACTGTTCAAGTCTGTGGGCAGACCCTGACCAACGTTTTAGTAGATCTAGGGGCTGCGATTAACATCCTGACAACATCAACCTGCCAGAAGCTTGGAATCACATCGGTAGAGCCTACTTCCACTTTACTAGAACTAGCTGACCGATCAGTAATAAGACCAGAAGGCACCTTGTATGATGTCATGGTTTCAGTGGACTCTTGGGAATACTTGACCGATTTTCTGGTGATTAATCCAAAAACCCGACTAGATGGACATCCGCTAATTCTAGGTAGACCATGGCTCGCTACTGCTGATGCCTACATTGGATGCCGACAGGGAAACATGACCATAACCAGAGGACCGGATATCAAAAATTTAATCTTGTACCCGCCAGCCCAGCCAAGCATCACACCTCATATATCGATGACCAATCTGCGCCCTGCCTCATATATTACTGATAATATTAGACCACCATTAACAGTTCAGGAAGCGCTAGATTTTAAAGATCAAACGGAAGATGATGCCATCAATAAATTCATTAATCAAACAGAGTCCACATCGTATACACAATGCTTTATGATAAAAGCGGTATTTGATAACGAATTAGAGGAAGATCCTCTAAAAGATGACAATGACCCAAATATACCCGTAACCTCTGTTGCTAACAGCAAAGTAATACAAATTGAACCGGGCAAAACTTTAAACATTAACGCTAATCTGACACCTCAGCAAGAGACCAAACTCATCCAGCTCCTACGAAAGTATCAGGAGGCATTTGCTTGGGACTATCCCGATATGAAAGGGATTGATCCCCAGCTATGTACACATCGTATCTATATCGAGAAAGATGCAAGACCAGTTCGCCAACCACAGAGAAGACTCAATCCCCATTTAAAAGATGTTGTAAAAGATGAGCTGCAGAAATTATTAGACGTTAATTTTATTTATCCTATTTCTGACAGCAAATGGGTCTCCCCACTTGTGGTAGTACCTAAAAAGAACGGGAAATGGAGGATCTGTGTTGATTACAGAGAATTAAACAAAGCTACACAAAAAGATCACTTCCCTCTCCCTTTCATAGACCAGGTATTGGACACCTTAGCAGGCAAGAAATTTTTTTCTTTCTTGGATGGCTTCAGCGGATATAACCAGATTCAGATTGCCCCTGAAGACCAGGACAAGACTACCTTTACTTGCCCCTGGGGAACTTTCGCCTACCGAGTCTTACCCTTTGGATTATGTAATGCTCCGACCACATTCCAACGGGCTGTTCTTAGCATCTTCGCAGATTTAATTAATGATGGATTGGAAGTCTATATGGATGATTTCACACCATATGGAGATGACTTTGATCCAGCCCTGGACACTCTCGAAAAAGTTCTAGAGCGTTGCATTGCTACCAGGCTTTGCTTGAGTCACGAAAAATGTTACATGATGATGACAAAAGGACTCATTCTGGGACATCACATCTCAGTAGCTGGCATTCAGGTAGACCCGGCTAAAATTCAAATACTCATGCTTATCCCAACCCCCACTAATCAAACAGAGGTACGCAGTTTTCTTGGTTTTTCTGGGTATTATAGACGATTTATACAACATTACTCACGTATTGCCGCACCTCTACATGCATTAACTGGAAATGTTGATTTTTTGTGGACAGAAAAATGTGATCGAGCCTTCACTGAATTAAAGAAGTTGCTATCTACAACTCTAGTTCTCAGAGGACCTAATTGGAACTTACCATTCCAAATTTCAACCGACGCCTCAGACACAGCAATCGGTGCAGTGTTGGGCCAAGAAGAAGAGAAAAGACCATACGCTATCTATTACATCAGCAAAAATTTGGCTCCGGCTGAATTAAATTACACTGTCACCGAAAAAGAATATTTAGCTGTGATACATGCTATTAATAAATTTAGACACTATATTATAGGCTATCCCGTTATTTTGTATACAGACCATTCTGCTATTAGGTATTTAGCAAATAAGCCTGTTACAAATGGAAGAATAACCAGGTGGTTGATCTTGTTGCAGGAATTCGACATTACAATCAGAGACCGACCAGGGAAGGAGAACCCTGTAGCTGATTTTCTTTCACGAATACCAAAATCAGTTGAAACAGCAGCAGTGGAGGACCAATTCCCAGATGAACACTTATTTGCAGTCGCTGTTCAGACTCCCTGGTACGCTGATGTGGCTAATTATCTTGCAGTAGGTAAGCTTCCAAAACATTTAACTCCCAATAAACGGAAGCAAATCGTTGCGAAAAGCAATCGATTTTCGTGGGTTGGGGGCTATCTGTTTCACACAGGCGCAGATATGGAAATCAGAAGATGTATTCGAGAAGACGAAATCTTTGATATCTTGAAAGCCTGCCATGACGGGCCATGTGGAGGACATTTCGCTGAACAAAGGACAGCACACAAAGTATTACAAACGGGATATTATTGGCCTACAATCTTCAAAGATGCCAAAAAAATTGTCCAGGCCTGTGATAGTTGTCAGCGTGTAGGACGACCTGGCCCAGCAGACGAAATGCCTTTGCGGCCTCAATTGGTGATCGAACCTTTCGAACGCTGGGCTCTGGACTTTGTCGGACCCATCAACCCCCCATCAAACCAAAAAACTTAAATTTTGGTGGCAACTGAATATGTTACCAAATGGGTTGAGGCGGAGGCATTACCCAGAGCTACAGAGGAGTCGGTAATTCAGTTCTTGTTCCATTTGTTTGTACGTTATGGTCTTCCAAGGGAAGTGGTTGCAGATGGAGGACCACAATTTGTGGGACATAAATTAGCTGCAACACTCAATAACCATCACATCCATCACAAAATTACTACCCCATACCATCCGCAGGCAAATGGGCAAGTCGAGAACAGTAATAAGATAATAGAGTCCATTTTGACAAAAACTGTTGCCTCACACCGCCACGATTGGGCCGCCCGACTACCGGAGGCACTGTGGGCTTATCGAACTACATGGAGAAGTACCACTGGCTATTCACCATATCACTTGTGTTTGGAAAGCAACCCATTTTTCCTATAGAATTTGAGATCCAAACCCTGCGAACTGCCCAAGAAGTCGGATTAGATTTAAGTGAAGCACAGAAAAATCGATTACAGCAAATTAATGAGTTGGACGAAACAAGGCTCGCTGCATTGCAGAATACAGCACTCATCCAGCAGCAGCGAACCAAATGGCATGATGCGCTCATCAAAAACAAGATATTTCACGAACGAGACTGGGCTCTGTTATATGATTCTAGATTTCAGGATTTCCCGGGAAGCTTCAGACTCGATGGTTGGGACCATACGAGATTCAAAAAGTCCATGACAATGGGACCCTTACTTTGATTACAATCGATGGATCTGGATATACATTTAAGGTAAACGGCCACCGAGTTCGTCTGTATCACAAACCGCTCACTCGGGAATCATTTTGCCAACAGCTACGCCAAGATACTAACATCAAGATTATGGGAGAGGAAGCAAAAACTTCCTCCCCTATAGATTGGTAAAAAGTTCATTCTTTATTATCACATTTTGTATATAAGATTGTAAATTTTGTATATATGTTTCAAGTGTGTGTTTTGCTGTTCCTTTTCAAAAGGAACAGCACTTGTGAGTTTTGTTGTTCCTTTTCAAAAGGAACAGTATTGGTGTATTTTTGCTGTTCCTTTTCAAAAGGAACAGCACTTGCGTGTTTTGCTGTTCCTTTTCAAAAGGAACAGCACTTGTGTGTTTTGCTGTTCCTTTTCAAAAGGAACAGCACTTGCGTGTTTTGCTGTTCCTTTTCAAAAGGAACAGCACTTGTGTGTTTTGCTGTTCCTTTTCAAAAGGAACAGCACTTGTGTGTTTCGCTGTTCCTTTTCAAAAGGAATAGCACTTGTGTGTTTTGCTGTTCCTTTTCAAAAGGAACAGCACTTGTGTGTTTTGCTGTTACTTTTCAAAAGGAACAGCACTTGTGTGTTTTGCTGTTCCTTTTCAAAAGGAACGGCACCCTTGAGTTTTGCTGTTCCTTTCCAAAAAGGAACAACACTTTTTGAATTTTTGTTGTTCCTTTCTAAAAGGAACAGCACTTTTGAATTTTTGCTGTTCCTTTTCAAAAGGAACAGCACTTTTGATTTTTTATTCCTTTTTAGAAGGGGCAACATTTGTGTGTTTTTTTCAATCCTTTTTTTTAGCAAGCAGCATTTGAGTGCTTTTGTTATCTTAGGACATTGCATCAAAAGAACCCTCCCACCCTCCCTTGTAAGAAAGAAATAGTATGCCCTCATCCTTTCTATAAGAAGAAAACATTGTCCCGAGGCCATAAGTAGCAGCTATATATTTATGCAACAAATATAAAAGGCATGATATATCAAGATCAGCACATCATAAATCGCTATCTATAACAGCCCTAGTATTGATGCAACAAAGGAGGGAACCATACACTCATCATTCTTTCAGCCATAAGTCTCACCTCCTCTGCCCTGTTGGAAAACTTCATCATGTTACGTTCCTACAATTTTCTTTATTATTACTTGGAAATAAGAATAGAAAATTTATATCTTCCTATTGGGATAACAAGACTTCTTCCGCCATTCCCACTCTTAAGGAGGGCTGAACCACCCTTGTGTGTAACTATACAAGAGCAAAAGTCCATCTCAAAAGAAAAAGCAACAGCAGAACCAAAAGAAATTATTTGTCAAATGCAGGATAGGGGGTTTCATTAAAGAACCAGCCTACTATGATCATAAGATTGGAAGCGAAGTGGCATTCCCATCATGGCCACCACACCAGGGATATGGTCCAACAGGTTTATTATATAAACAAACCTTGGAACAGGGGGTCTCATCACGAGCCAGCCTGCCCACGTTTCGCGCCTCTCTGGTGAATGGCGTCATGGTTATCTGGTTACCAAGCCAGCATGATGGCTTGCATGTTGACAAGAATTGCTCTTCAAAACTACACAAAGGACTATGGTTCCGGGGTGAAATAAACAACTCTGCCACGGTTATAAACACCGGTCGGCAGCAGAGCTCTGTTAATGGTATCAGAGTCAAAACATATACACCAATTTGGATCTTATTAAATATTTCTTTCTATCCTCGTAATAATTATATCTTACACCTTAATGGATACGTCACATGAACATTTATCATTACCAATTATGGCAAAGGCATTGACTATGACAATCTCAGACTTTCCATGAGTGCTAGACGTCCTATCCTTATGTTCTGCATCACATCACGAAGGCTTATGTTAAACGCGATCTATCTGTCGCATCGATCTCGGTATTTCTTTGTCTAATCTGAAACATGGCAAAACTTTATAAGCTGTTCCATTATGACTCGGTGATGGGATGACCGCCTTCTTCTATTTGACGGCTGAGGCAGCCTATCATTTCGCGCGGGGGGGAGGTGACTTCATTACTCCGCCGGCCACGTGTTAACACATCATTCGGAAATGATATGATACGGAGGTACGATATGCGTTAATGGCATGACAATGCTATTTTTTGAAAAAGTTGTTATTTATGATCAATTATTCATGCATGCTCTGTGTCTTTTCTTTTTGCCGCAATTACGTTCTTTGCATCGCTGTTCCATCTAGACCCTGAAACAGAACCATGGGGGGAAAGTCTATCAGAAGCGAGCCGAGCGAGCTCATAGTCTCTGAAGCCGCTCGGAAGATCTTAGAAAAAGCAGGGTGGTTAACTTATTTTGGCCGCCTGCGCAAATCAAACGAAATAGTGGCCATGGAATTCCTGCAGAATTTGCAGGAAGAACACTCAGTGGTAGGTGGGAAGCAGATAGCAGTCACGAAGGAAATAATCGCGGAAGTAACCGGATTACCAGACTTAGGTCCAATATGGACGACAAAGAAAGAAAGACTGCAAAAGATCGTAGAACTCTTCCAAGATGAAGGGCAGGAGCTGACAGTGAAGGGAAAAGGAGTGCTGCCGGCAACACTAGGAGAACCTTGGAGCGAACTGGCAAAGGTAGTACAGAGCTACATCACCTGCGAAGGACGAAAAGATGTGGTAAAGCCGCGTCACCTTAAGCTCTTAGCTGTGTTAAAAGGAAAATGTGCTGTGAATCTCCCTGCATTGTTAAATTCATTGTTGCATGATACCTCTCGGAGCCTGAAGAAGGCACACCATGAAGACGCAGTGGTTAGCCACCACGGGCTGATCTGCCTGATAGTGACATACAGTCTCGCTCGGCAGCAGACTAGCTGGCGGGAACTTATTACAGTAATTGAAGGGGAAGTAGCATCACCGTCCCCAAAGACGAAGCACCCCGCTAGCACCTCCGAAACACCTAAAAAACCCAGAGAATCTCCAAAACCTAAGCAACCCTCGGGCACAACCGAGCAAGCGAAGAAACACATAAAGCTAGGGAAACAAAAATGCACCCCTGAAGCAACTAGACATGCAGAAAACCGTAAGGAATTGGCCGCAGAAAGACGTGCTACCTTAAAGCGAAGGTATTCCTCTGGCACAGAAGAACAGGTTGAAAAAAGCAGAAAGGTGGAGGTGGAGGAACAGATGGTCAGCACACCCGAACAGCCCGGGAGGCCTAGAAAGTCAGTTCGGTTGGCAAAGATAAGAGGTAGGCTGGAAAAAATCCAGCCAAACATAGGCCAGCCGATTGAAATAATAGAGGACCCTCCAGCGCCAGAACAAATACCTGGGGAAAACCTGGAACAAACAGAGAATGAAGTAGAAGCTGAAGAAGGAGATAGGGATGACGACTCTGCGGCCGAGACCAGCTATCCAGAGGCAGCTGCTGAGCAGCCAATTCGGGAGAAGGAGATGGAACAATTGGGGGGTAGCCATCCACAAAACCCTGTGGAGGAAGAAGAGATGGCCACCATCTTGGCCAGCCTTAGAGGTTATCCTTCACCCTCTAGTCCGGCAGAGCCTCCCGAAGGACCATTTGAGGAAGAGACGCGTGACGAATTGCATGATGGGATGGCAGGGGAAGAAAACCCCCCTGTCATCGACAAAGAAAATGTGAATACCAATCAGGAACAAGCCGTTCCTAAAACACCAGAAGGAAATCCACCCGCTGATGGCGGGGAGGATGAAAATGTTTGTCGGGAACAGGACGTTCCCCGAATGATGGAAGAAACCCTCGATGAAAGAGGAGCAGAACTGAGGGCCGCCCATGTGCCCACAGCCGAGGCAAAAGAAATTAAGAAGTTGAGAAGAAAACAACAGAAATTGTTGAATATTATAGCCCAGCTTCGGCGGAAAATTCGAAGTCTGAAAGCCAGTTTGAGAATAAAGAGGACTGTAAGAAGAAAAAGAAGGACAAATACAGCTGGGTCCTCTCAGAGAGGAAGACAGAGCACCTATAGGCATCTAGTAGGTCGATATTTTGCTAGCAAACCTGCAGCTGTTCCAATTAATACTGAGGAACAAAATGTTGTTCCATCTGGAACAGAGCACCAGAATGGCGTTTCTATTGACATAGAAGAGCAGGCTGATATTCCAAACAGCCCATTAGAACCAACTGTCGTTCCAATTAAAACTGAGCCACAAGACGACATCCCAGTTACAGAGGGACCACCGTACCCCTTTATACATGTCAAGAAGGAAGGGGAAAATAGAGCAGTTCACACTGAGACACCACCTTCAGGGAAAATTAAGCGACGAAATGTAAAAGTCCAAGCGAAACTTCCTGCCTCCAGGGAATTATGGGAAAGGGATCCAAAAACCAAGGCCTTGCGCCGCGAGATGAGACAGGCCCAACAAGAGGCTGAACAGCTACGGGAACAAATGATCCCTCGAGAGAAATATGAGGAGCTGCAACAGGAGGTTGAGCAGAGGATTCCTCGAGAAAAATATGAAGAGCTGCAGCAGGAAGTTGAGCAGAGGATTCCTCGAGAAAAATACGAAGAATTGCAGCAGAGGGCTGAGCAGTTAGAGGAACAAAGGATCCCTCTAGAAAAACATGAAGAACTGCAACAGCAGCTGAGAAACATGAGTGAATCGGAGAGTAGGGCTTTTGAAGGATGGCAGAAGGAGCAGGAAAAGGTTGCTAAGGTAACACGTCGACTAGATGTTGTTATTAAACAATTGGACACTGTATGTTCGTTGTATGATGATGTTTTGACTTGCAGGGCCCCCGCGAAGAATTATGCTTTATTCCTCCTTGAAAGATACTTAAGATTGAAAATAAAAGCTGTCAGGGCAGGTGCCCCCATTCAGATTAACACTGTTAATGATTTTATTGATTGTTGCAAACATTATGGGGTTAAGGTCCAACGATTATTATGCGAATTTTATTTGCACAATATGGTGCTTGAGCAGGAAACTGATCTAAACCCTGGCCCCTTTGTGGGGGATATACAGCTGCAAGCCTTTGTTTCATTTGGGGTCAACCAGTTAAAATGGCTCAGGGCTCACAATGCCTTTCAGAGGCAGGAGCACAGCCTAGATCTATGGGTCAGGGCTGAGCCTCAAGATCCAGTTCGCCTATGGCAATCACACAAAAGCCTTATGAGAAACCCTGGCGTTATAAAACTACTAGGACCTATGCATGAGGAGTTGATCCGAAATAGCTTAGAATACTTCCTGGTTATTAAATATTCCGCCTTGGAGGCTGCCAAATTCCGTTATCGGATTTCCACCCCAAGCATCCAGCTCAGGGAGCCCTTCAGATATGAGAACTTTGAGCTGGCTGCTGAACGATTGCCTTTTTATGGCCAGTGCATTCTGCAAGCTGGACCATCATGGTTAGGATATCGGTTCCGTAGCCCAATTATCTAGCACCCTGCACCAGGGTACCAGGCCTTGTATGATATGCCTGCAGATCAGTTGCATTACTTCTTTGATAATCTGGGTGCCTATCATGGTTGCAGACCCCCTCATGAAGTACCCTCTCCAGCCTATTCTCTTACTACTCTCCATGTTAATTATAACGGTTTCATGAGGCCATGAAACAGAGTAAGTCGGGGGGTGTGTAGAGCATTGGGAAGGTATGTTTTAATAAATAATTTAGTGATGTTTTAAGCAATAGTTGTAATCTTTTCTTTATTATAAAGTAGGGAAAATGCAACGAGAACGAGTCTAAAATGATCCAATCACTAACAGTTGTCTTCTCTACGCAGGAAAAGGTAAAAGCAGGAAGGTGCAATACAAAACGAGGATTTGATGAGAAGATAACGGCTGTCCCTCCAATTCTAAATAAGATTCAGACCAGGTCGAGTAAATCAAGGAAGATCAGTCCGGAACGAGATGAAGGACTGCCAGTTCGGAAATACAGGCCGAGTAAAGGAAAGCGTTAACAGTTTAGCGGATCCCTCAGGATCTTCGATCCAGAGGGATCGCTACGATCAATCGTTTTGTCGACCAATGAACTCCGCCGTTAATTGTATAAAAGGAGGGTAGCATTGGAAACTAGGGGATTACTTTTGTATCTTTAACTTTCTTTTCATGAATTTTATTATCAGTTGAACTCAGACTATTGAGTCTCTCTGAGACTTAGTTTTTTACTCTCATTGATGCGTTAATATAATATCTCGGTGTTAATTTCTCCGTGCGTCTGAAGTAGTTTACGGCAGTGCGCCATTGGAAGCTTTGGGCCCGGCTCCAACGGACACTGGCTGATTGTACCATTACCATTCTGCTTTGTGTGGTTTGTTTCTCATAATCTGTTATGGTTGCATGTTGTTCCATATTTATTCATCTTTAGCTTTCCTGTTATAAATCTCTGTAACAAGTTCATATCATACTTTCAGGATTCTTCGCATACTGTTGATCTGAGTTGTTTGCATCAATTACAGAATTCATAAGTAGAATATTTCAGCTACAGGTGATTGGGGTTAATGGATTGTTGGTGACTATTGCAGATCGTGTACATATGATTGACGTTTCCTGTCTTTAATGAATTGCTGTTCCATTTGATATATATATGATTGACGTTTCCTGTCTTTAATGAATTGCTGTTCCATTTGATATATATATGATTGACGTTTCCTGTCTTTAATGATTTGCTGTTCCATTTGATATATATATGATTGACGTTTCCTGTCTTTAATGATTTGCTATTCCATTTGATTAAGCTGCAAACCTGTATAAATGATTGCTTTCCTTTTTGTATGTAAGTGTGTGCCAAGGATTGGAAGTATTGGCCTCGCGAGACTTAGTTTCTTTACTGCCGTTCCATTTACTGCCGTTCCTTTCATTGCTGTTCCATTTCTGAAGTTGCTGTTTCATTCTGTTTTCTTGCTGTTCCTTTCGCTTGCGTTTATTGAAGTGGCATGAGAGGAGGTTCAAGACTGTTGTGAGATACAACAGACGCTATAATGCTCCCAGATCATGATCCATACTCCTTCATCAGTTTCTAGGGGGATAGGTTACTAATTCCATACCCTCGACCGACGAAGTTGCTGCGTGTGTGATTTCTTTATGCAAAAGTAATTTAGCATTAGCATCCGTTTACTCTTGTATTCTTTAGATCTATACTACGAAGCATTATCCTGACAAATAGCCTCAAATTAAGATGTCCTTTACAATAACAAAACGCTCCCGGATTGACTTGTAATGTGAGATAACTAGAGGTGAAAAAGACCCTTGTTACAGCTCCACAAGTACTTTGAAGCTTGCATGCCTCAATGGCATGTTTCTCACTTCCGGCGACAGGTTTACGTCAATGGCCTTCAATCGAATGATTTTGTGTGGTGTTCGACATCGACTCATGTATTCACACCACATGAATTGTACTACAGTACCTTGAGGGTCATTATCATTATTGGTGATTCCTCTCGCGTTTGTTAACAACTTACATCATTGGCTGGTAATAAGCCGATGTCTTTCCATGTTCGACACCAGAACATCTTTTCACATGGATTGACTTCTACTTCGGGTGAAGATTGAACGAGTTTGAAGACCCCGGATCTAGTTTCATCCATCCGGGCTGCGATATATTCAGGAAAATAAAGACATAAAGTGTACATCATCGCTGCACAGATAATCATCTCAGCTAAGGGATGATGGCTCTACCAGAATCATCAATCTACCACACAAACGATTGTCTGTCCCATGTACATGAAAATGAATTTATAAAGCTGAGCATGGGAATGCCCGCCTCAGCTAGATCATGAAAATATTATGAAGATAATGTATTGCATTGCATCTTATTACAGGTCACCTTCCAGTTCGAAAAACCTCGAATCCTCATGATAAAGCATTTCACCCGAGATCAGAAGATTTATGACCTCATGCTTTAGGGGGCAATTTTTATAGACATATTTGGGCACTGCAACCCCAATCACATATGTCCATAAACCAAGGGCTTCTAAACCCCTAAAAGTGTTGTTTCATACCCTAAAGGATCAAGGTCAACTGATTACATCATTTCCCAAAAGTTCTCCCTTAAAAACTGGTCAAAACTAGACCATACAGACTGCTCCATGCTGAGGGTGTGTTGCTTCTCACCTGTTACACATAGAGGGTGTGATGCATACTAAAAAGCCCTTCTGTAGGGTGTGATGAGCGAGAGCAGACAAATGGCAGAGGCAGTTTGCTAGGTGGAAACTCAGAGAATCTTCTAGAAACTGCTCATATGACACTTGCCTCTTTGAATTCGCCCAAGGATGAGTAAGAGATCATGAAATCTCCAAGTGGAACCAAGAACTATCAGTGAAATAACACTAATCAAAATCCCAGAAGCTGACTCACCCACCTGCAAATATCTATATATGGATCCCTCATCCTAGAGATCTAGAGGCTGGAATTTTGTATTTTGTAAGGACGTGTTGTTGGTTTCTCTGTGAAACATTGTATTGTTGGGTGATCTAGCTTTTCATGAGGTGAAGAGCGCTTTCAAGTTGGGAGGATGGCAATGGATCAGACAATTGGGTTGTAATCCTCTCTTCTACTACTTCTATCAATAAAGCTATTTGAGTTTTCCTCCACGTACTTGTATATTTCTGAATCTTGTATTTGTGTATGCATTTGTATGGTTAATGTACATTTGATCCTACATTGTTTATGGTTATAGATCTCTATGCTTTGATGGTAATTTGTTGCTTTGACTCCACAGATGTTCTTTGAAGCGGGACAAGTGAGAAAGGAGTGGCGAAAGCTCTATCAAGGGAGACAGGAAAAAAGCAAGGAGATAAGTGAAAGACTGAGGTTGGTACTCTTTGCTTCTCTCTCATCTATCTCTCATAAAGGAAAACACAAGTTACTTTCAATTGTTTGTTTCTAAGATAGCTACCCGTTTTAGTGGGACTAGCAGCTCTGAATGGATACTAACAACTGCAATGAGTGATTCTGTTAGCCACCTTCTATACACTGTCATGATTGAAAAGTTCTAAACTTACCTGGAACCAACTGCTACCCGAAAACATCACTCGTTCCTAAAAAAAGAGTCTCTTTTAAGCTCTTTTTAGACTCGTAAAATATAAAAAGATTACCGAGAAATTGGCCTCTCTAGCTCGTTAAAGTGATTGGAAGTGCCATCCCTCCTCTATATTTTATTATTTTTATAGTTGAGGGATCATTACACAAAAAGATCGAGCACTTGTCTTTTTCGGCTTGTTAAAGTGATCGGAAAAGTCATCCCTTTCGTATTATTTTATACTTTTTCGGACTTAAGGGATTATACTACGAAAAAGGACTACTGGAGTTTCCTTTCCGTCTCTTTTCAGACTCTCTAAAACTGAAAAGGACCGAGTTATCTTTGTCGTTAAACTCGTTAAAACAATAGCGACAAACTTGTCCATACGAACAAGAGCGAGTTTCACTGTCGCTAGGCTCGCTAAAACATAGCGATAGGTTTGCCTAAAGGGAAAATTATAGAACAAGCATATGTTATCCTCCTCAAGCTTGACAAAAATAAAGAGGTATTGGTTAGCAATGATTGGGGAAAAAGGGAAGAAAACTTGAAGAACTTCATTGGTAGCAGGTCGCTCTTGAACATGACACTTTCACTCCATCACCATGATTGAGTCAGGTTGGGTTATTCCGTTCACCGGTCATATCACCATTGGTTCTCCATACCATCCATTTTTGGGATTAATACTACCAATACATTTCAGTGTCGCTGATATGTTCAAGATAATTCGCTCATAGAATTCACCAACCCAGCTAATGCCTCATCCACTGCAATACCTTCACGCTCCATTTTTCATGACCGCCACCCTGAACCTTGTATCATCAGATCGTTTTCACCTCCACAAAATCATTTGCTTCGTTTCTTTTCATATATGTGGGATTCATTAAGGCCCTCCTATGACGGGTCACTTCTTGTCGACATCAGCTCATTATCCAAGAAGTTGACTTAGGAACAACCCTTTCTGTACTTTGAAGCTTACATGCCTCAATGACATGTTTCTCACTTCCGGCGATAGGTTTACATCAATAGCCTTCAACCGAAAGATTTTGCGTGGTGTTCGACATCGACTCATGCATTCACACCACATGAATTGTACTGCAGTACCTTGAGGGTCATTATCATTATTGGTGATTCCTCTCGCGTTTGTTAAAAGCTTACATCATTGGCTGGTAATAAGGCGATGTCTTTCCATGTTCGACACCATAACATCTTTTCACATGGATTGACTTGTACTTCGGGTGAAGATTGAACGAGTTTGAAGACCTTGGATCTAGTTTCATCCATCCAGGCTGCGATATATTCAGGAAAATAAAGACATCAAGTGTACATCATCGCTGCACAGATAATCATCCCAGCTAAGGGATGATGGCTCTACTAGAATCATGAGTCTGCCACACAGACGATTGTCTGTCCTATGTACATGAAAATGAATTTATAAAGCTGAGCATGGGAATGCCCGCCTCAGTTAGATCATGAAAATATTATGAAGATAATGTATTGTATTGTATCTTATTACAGGTCACCTTCCAGTTCGAAAAACCTCGGATCCTCATGATAAAGCATTTCACCCGACATTAGAAGATTTACGACCTCATGCTTTAGGGGGAAACTGTTATAGACATATTTGGGAACTGCAACCCCAATCACATATGTCCATAAACAAAGGGCTTCTAAACCCCTAAAAGTGTTGTTTCATACCCTAAAGGATCAAGGTCAACTGATTACATCATTTCCCAAAAGTTCTCCCTGAAAAATTGCTAAGAACTGGTCAAAACTGGACCATACAGACTGCTCCATGTTGAGGGTGTGATGGTTCTCACCTGTTACACATAGAGGGTGTGATGCATACTGAAAAGCACTTCTGTAGGGTGTGATGAGCGAGAGCAAACAAATGGCAGAGGAAATTTGCTAGGTGGAAACTCAGAGAATATTCTAGAAACTACTCATATGACACTTGCCTCTCTGAATTCACCCAAGGATGAGTAAGAGATCATGAAATCTCCAAGTGGAACCAAGAACTATCAATGAAATAACACTAATCAAAATCCCAGAAGCTAACTCACCCACCTGCAAATATCTATATATGGATCCCTCATACTCGAGATCTAGAGGCTAGAATTTTGTATTTTGTAAGGAAGTGTTGTTGGTTTCTCTGTGAAACATTGTATTGTTGGGTGATCTAGCTTTTCATGAGGTGAAGAGGGCTTTCATGCTGGGAGGATGGCATTGGATCAGAAAACTGAGTTGTAATCCTCTCTTCTACTACATCTATCAATAAAGCTATTTGAGTTTTCCTCCATATACTTGTATATTTCTAAATCTTGTATTTGTGTATGCATTTGTATGGTTAATGTACATCTGATCCTACATTGTTTATGGTTATAGACCTCTATGATTTGATGGTGTTTTGCTGCTGTCACTCTACAGATGTTCTTTGATGCGGGACAAGTGAGAAAGGATTGGCGAAAGCTCTATCAAGGGAGAGAGGAAACAAGCAAGGAGACAAGTGAAAGACTGAGGTTGGTACTCTCTTCTTTTCTCTCTTCTATCTCTCGTAAAGGAAAACACAAGTTACTTTGAATTGTTTGTTTCTAAGATAGCTACCCATATTAGTGGAACTTGCAACTCTGAATGGACACTAACAGCTGCAACGAGTGATTCTGTTAGCCACCTTCTTTACACTGTCATGATTGAAAATTTCCAAACTTACCTAGAACCAACTACTACCCGAAAACATCACTCGTTCCTCAAAAACGAGTCTCTTTTAAGCTCTTTTTAGACTCGTAAAATATAAAAATATTGCCAAGAACTTGGCCTCTCCAGCTCGTTAAAGTGTTTGGAAGTGCCATTCCTCCTCTATATTTTAATCTTTTTGGACTTGAGGTATCATTACACAAAACGATCAAGCACTTGTCTTTTTCGGCTCGTTAAATTGATCAGAAAAGTCATCCCTTTCGTATTATTTTATACTTTTTTGGACTTAAGGGGTTATACTACGAAAAAGGACTACTGGAGTTTCCTTTTTGTCTCTTTTCAGACTCTCTAAAACTGAAAAGGACCGAGTTATCTTTGTCGTTAAACTCGTTAAAACAATAGCGACAAACTTGTCCATATAGACAAGAGCTAGTTTCACTGTCGCTAGGCTCACTAAAACATAGCGATAGGTTTGCCCGAAGGGAAATTTATAGAACAACCATATGTTATCCTCCTCAAGCTTGACAAAAATAAAGAGGTACTGGATAGTAATGATTGGGGAAAAAGGGAAGAAAACTTGAAGAACTTCATTGGTAGCAGGTCGCTCTTGAACATGACACTTTCACTCCATCACCGTGGTTGAGTCAGGTTGGGTTATTCCATTCACCAGTCATATCACCATTGGTCCTCCGTACCATCCATTTTTGGGGTTAACACTACCAATCCATTTCAGTGTCGCCGCTATGTTCAAGAGAAGTCACTCAGAGAATTCACCAACCTAGCTAACGCCTCATCCATTGCAATACCTTCACGTTCCATTTTTCATGACCGCCACCTTGAACCTTGTATCATCAGATCGTTTTCACCTCCACAAAATCATTTGCTTCGTTTCGTGTCATAGATGAGGGATTCATTAAGGCCCTCCTATGACGGGTCACTTCTTGTCAACATCAGCTCGTTATCCAAGAAGTTGACTTAAGAACAACCCTTTCAGTACTTTGAAGCCTGCATGCCTCAATGGCATGTTTCTCACTTTCGGCGACAGGTTTACATCAATGGCCTTCGACCGAAAGATTTTGCGTGGTATTTGACATCGACTCATGTATTCACACCACGTGAATTATACTGCAGTACCTTGAGGGTCATTATCATTATTGGTGATTCCTCTCGCGTCTGTTAACAACTTACATCTTTGGCTGGTAATCAGGCGATGTCTTTCCATGTTCGACACCAGAACATCTTTTCACATGGATCGACTTGTACTTCGGGTGAAGATTGAACGAGTTTGAAGACCCCAGATCTAGTTTCATCCATCCAAGCTGCGATATATTTAGGAAAATAAAGACATCAAGTGTACATCATCGCTGAACAGATAATCATCCCAGCTAAGGGATGATGACTCTACCAGAATCATCAGTCTGCCACACAGATGATTGTCTGTCCTATGTACATGAAAATGAATTTATAAAGCTGAGCATGGGAATGCCCGCCTTAGCTAGATCATGAAAATATTATGAAGATAATGTATTGTATTGTATCTTATTACAGGTCACCTTCCAGTTCAAAAAACCTCGGATCCTCATGATAAAGCTTTTCACCTGACATCAGAAGATTTACGACCTCATGCTTTAGGGGGAAACTGTTATAGGCATATTTGGGCACTGCAACCCCAATAACATATGTCCATAAACCAAGGGCTTCTAAACCCCTAAAAGTGTGATTACATCTTTTCATGAGCTGAAGAGGGCTTTCATGCTGGGAGGATGGCACTGGATCAGACAACTGCGTTGTAATCCTCTCTTCTACTACTTCTATGAATAAAGCTATTTAAGTTTTCCTCCATATACTTGTATATTTCTGAATCTTGTATTTGTGTATGCATTTGTATGGTTAATGTACATCTGATCCTACATTGTTTATGGTTATAGATCTCTATGCTTTGATGGTATTTTGCTGCTTTGACTCTATAGATGTTCTTTGAAGCGGGACAAGTGAGAAAGGAGTTGCGAAAGCTCTATCAAGGGAGAGAGGAAACAAGCAAGGAGACAAGCGAAAGACTGAGGTTGGTACTCTCTGCTTCTCCCTCATCTATCTCTCATAAAGGAAAACACAAGTTACTTTGAATTGTTTGTTTCTAAGATAGCTACCTGTCTTAGTGGGACTAGCAGCTCTGAATGGACACTAGTTTTCCTGGAAACAATCATGTCCATTTAAACAACAACCAAATCTTGAAGATGAAATTAGTATTACATGATATTGAGTGAAATAATTTTAGTTGTTTTGTGTTAAAATATTTTCATGGATATTAGAAAGGTTTACTTTCATGTTGTTATTAGCGGACATGTTGTTTATATACTTGACCAAGTTCATGCGTTAGAGAATGAAATGTTGTTTCAAATAAAATGACGAGGATTAGACATCAAATCTCAGATTATTTGTTTTCACAAGTTATCTACAACTTGATCTTTTTAACATGTAACTTGGTCGGCATGATTGTGCCTAAGCTTTCCTTGAAGGTTGAATACTAAGTTACTAAGGTGTTTTTTTCTATGGTGACATTTGTTTTGTTTTGTTTATGCAAGTCATCTGGGCACATAGTGGCCACTATTTCCCAACCAAAGAAAACTTGTTCAAGTTTCTTGCTTTTATGGGGAAAATGGCTTTGACATCGCTGATGTTGAGGTATATGTCATATAAATCCTTTATAGTCTACTTTAGTTTGCATTTTATCTTCTTTTATTTTCACAAAACGAACTCAATATTGATGGTAAGAAGCAAGAATTGAAGAAAGAGGAGAACAATAACACTGGAGTGACAAACACAAAAAAAGAGAGAGAAGAGAATTGGTCTAGTCATAGCCTTAGAGCCAATATCCTGCATAAGACACACATAGAGACTGTTGGCCAATTCTTTAGAGGTGGTGAATTTACTTGCAATGCCTTGGAAACATGACGATAATGTTTTGAGGTAATGAAACAACATTTCATGTGTAAATTTTAGTCCAACCAATATTAAGTTGGGAACTCATATTGTAATACTTGACATTTCATATAATATAATTTATGTGGTTGAAATTATTTATAGTTGCACTTGATATTGTTTAGTATTGTAATTAACATATATAACTTTGCATTTTTATATTACATAAACATGCACATTGTATGTTTTTTTTAGTCGCAAAATCATACTAATTAATTTATGTTGATTAATAATGAACACATAAAATCAATCTAAAACTACTAAATTAGTAGTTTATATTGATTAATGATAAACATAAGTAAAATGAATATACAACTAAATTAGTTGTTTATAATGATTGCTAACGAAAGTAAATGAAATGAATATAAACTACTAAATTAGCCATTTATATAATGAATATGAAACTACCAAAAAAATATAAATGACTACTGCAAATGATAAATTTATGATTACAAATGACGACTAAATTTTGCATATATATGACTATTAGTAGCTAATTTACAGTATCTTATAACATGACCAAAATTTAGTCATATTTCTTTGGTCATTAATTGGTTTCAAATGATGACTAAAATTTGCATATATATGACTATTAGTCGCTAATTTACAATATTTTATAACACGACCAACATTTTTGGTCATATTTCTTTGGTCATTAATTGGTTATATTGGGTGATAATATAGTAATATATTTTGTTGTATATTTGGTCATTAATTGTGACAATTAAGGATCAAATCAATGACTAAATTAATGATCAATTTTATCACTAAATATACTACTAGATGATGAAATTGAAACAACAAATTACTGACTAAGCCAAAAATGACTAAAAATTGGTCGTGTTATAAGATACTGTAAATTAGCTACTACTGTTCACCGACTGAAAAATGGTCCTTTATATGCAAATTTTAGTCTTTTTTTGGTAATTAATTAGCCATTTTGTACTAGCGATTGTTCTTGAGAGTGGAGCAAAAGATATTGTAGTCTTTGGAGAAAAAACTATGCTATGGAATAAAAAACTAAGACATATTATAGAGAAGGGCCTTTGAATACTACATGGTAATGGTATGGTAGAAAGTTTGTCTAATTTCTCTCTGGATTTTGATTTTTGTGAACATTGTGTAGATGAGAAACAAAATTGAATGTGGTTATCTTTTGCTACTAAGAGGGCAGAAGGAATATTATAACTAGTGCAGAGTGTTGTTTTTGGACTTGTATCGGTTCCATCGCTAAGTAAATATGTCTACTATGTCTCATTTATAGATGAATTCTCAAGGAATATATGGATATATTTCCTACAGAAGAAACCTAAAATCTTTGATAGGTTTAAATAATTTAAGGCTCTAGTGGAAAATCAATCAAGGAAGAAGATTAAGGTGTTGAGGACAGATAATAGTGGAGAGTTATGTGGGAAGGAATTCAAATAGTTCTATAAGAAGTGTGGTATAGCACGAAAAAATATTGCTCCATACACACCTCAACAAAATGGAGTTGTAGAAAATATGAATAAGACACTGATGGAAAAAGAAAGGGGCATGCTTAGTGGTGTCGGGTTAGGATAAACTTTTTGGGTAGAGGTAGTTAACTGGTTAATAGATCACCTTCATCAACATTGGAGGAGAAGAATCCATAGGAGGTATGGAATGATAAGAAACTCTCTCTCTCACATCTCATAGTATTTGGTTGCAATGCATATGCACATGTTCCAAAGGATAAAATAACAAATTTGGATCATAAATATGAAAGGTGCATATTTATTGAGTATAAATATGGTTTAAATGGTTACACGATTTGGAACCTAGAAATAAACAAGGTTATGTACAATCGAGATGTGGTATTTAGAGATGTGAAGGATGCATGAAACAAGAATTCCTAGCAAGGGAAAAGGAACCATAGAAGATATAGTTTGAACTAAAGGATGAAGAATCAGACTCCATAAAATAACATGACTAATTAGAAGAACCACACACTTCGGGCTTGAGGAGATCAACTTGAGAAAGTGTTAGGTCCCTATACTACTAGTGTAACCCCTTATTGTTATTATTACAACCCCCTTATTATATTTTTGTGCCCATTTAGTCCACATATTTTTATTATTGTGCCCCATACAAGCCCACTATTTTTTTTATTGTGCCCTTATATTATTATTGTTATGTCGGCTCTGATTATATTATGACCGCTTAGATTCCTATATATAGAAAGGATGTCTTGTCATTTGTATCATCCAAGAATTGTTCACTTGTGTAATGTAAAGTATCTTGCCCCCTCTAAGAGAATGATTTTTAAGGCTTTTATCTATCTTTTCTATTATTTCGTCAGCTGGTTGCATAACATTTGTTATCAGAGCTTTGGATTCTAGGGTTTCGCTACTCCAAACATGTCATCGTGGCATTACTGCTATAACGGTTTCACTATGAAGTTTCTGATGCTAAAACAAAAACTCATTTGAGAAGAAATCAGTCTGCACCCTAGGTCTGAATTTCAGAGCTTGTCTCGCTATATTTTTGGAGATATGATATGAGGAAGTTAGGGTTTTTTCAAGCTCCAGAATTTCATCTCAAACAGGTCATCATGGATTTTTCGCCATAATATGTTTTCTAAGAAGTTTTAGACTCTGAAATTAAAACTCATTTGAGGTGCAATCTCGGTGAAGCTCGAGTCTAAATCTCAGATCTTTTCTCGCTATATGTTCAGAGATATAATCTGAGGAAGTTAGGCTTTTTGCACACTCCCGAATTACATTCTAAAGAGGCGACCTTGGGAAAATCGTCATAACTTTCTCCCTGAGAAACAAATTGAAATTTATTTAGAAGATACAGAAAGAGGATGGACTTTAGTTTTCTGTGTATATTTTTCAGATCCGAAGATCGAAACAGTGACATGTGGCATGTCATACAAGTTCGCTCTACTGAAATAATATATAATAGGGTCATCTTAAGAGATTGGGCATAACTTTTTCTTGGAGAATCATATTCTGATCAGACTTGCAGGATTAGAAAGAGGACTCAGAGGGCTACTACAGGACACAATTTCAAAACTTGGAGATCTAAAATTAGCAAGTTACAGTCGTTTCAAGATCAAGCTCCTAAAATCAAGAAAAGGTGATATGAGGAAGTTTGATGGCAAGGATCTGGTAAATTGGATACTACAGATGGAGCAATATTTTGATCTACATGAGGTTCAACTATTACAAAAGGTACATATTGCATCTTTATATTTAGAACCAAATCAATTTTTATGGTATAAAGGGCTTTGTTCTCGTAAAACACTTGTCACTTGGTCAATTTTCATGGAAGAAATGATAGCACATTATGAGGATACAAAGAGTAACACCTTCTTTAGCCAATTGATAAATCTCGAACAAAAGGGTTCAATGGTAGAGCACATTGAGGACTTTCAAAAATTGAATATAAGGGTAAATGATATTCCAGAGAAGCAAAGGATTGATGTCTTCATAGGGACTTTAAAGGATAACATTCAACATGAGGTTCGTCTTTGGGAACCTGATTCATTGGAGAAGGCATTCCAGTTGGCAAGAAAAATTGAAAGCGAAATTATGGAAACAAGGAATCCCACCACTCATTACTATAATTATGGAAGTGTTTTTTTTCCCTAGCCTTCCACAACCTACAAGGTTTACACGAAAACAATTGGAAGAAAAAAGAGAAAAAGGGCTTTGTTACAATTGTGATAGAAAATACACTAAAGGTCATAAGTGTGCTGAGAAGAAATTATTTTACATAGATAATGAAGAGCAAGAAGAAAAGGATCAAGAAACATCAAAAGAAGAGGATATACACCAAGAACCAACCCCAAAGAAAGAATAAATGAATCTGATCATATCTTGTAAAGCACTGGCAAGAATTACCACTCCTCAAACTCGTAAGATAGAAGGACATATCAAGAATAAAAAGGTTCAAGAAGTGAAAAATCACATCGAGAAAGAATAAATGAATCCAACCATATCTTGTAATGCATTGGCCGGAATTACCACTCCTCAAACTATCAAGATAGAAGGACATATCAAGAAGAAAAATGTTCAAGAAGTGAAAGATCACATCGAGCATCAAGAAATGAATCCAACCATATCTTGTAATTCATTGGAAGAAATTACAACTCCTCAAATTCTCAAGATAGAAGGACATATCAAGAAGAAAAATATTCAAACAGTGAAAGATCACATCGAGCATAAACAACAAGTTCTCCAACTTTTAAAGGATAATGCCACTTTGGTGCAGAATCGAATGAAACAACAGATAGATCAACATCATAGTGAAATAAGTTTTGATGTAGGCGATTGGGTACTTTTACGACTACACCTCAAGCAAGCTGTTTATGAGAAGGAAATGTTGGAAATACTACATGCACTTAAGAAATGGCGACCTTACCTAATGGGAAGACACTTCAAGGTAAAAATGGATCATGATAGTATTGAATACCTTTTAGAACAAAGATTATCTTTAGAAGAACATAAAAAATGGATCACAAATATGTTGGGTTATGACTTTGAAATCATCTACAAAAAAGGGAAACAAAATGTTGTTGCAGATTTACTCTCAAGAAAGGATGAGGATGTGGAAGCATTTTTTTTGTGTTATTTCTATTATCCAACCAGATATTTTTTGTGATTTCCATTGTATATTTTCTATTAATTTTAAGAATTTGTTTGTGATGGAAAATGTAACTAGTTTGAGTCTTCCTAATTATCATTGTACTTGTGTCATTATATATTTCATGTAAAAAGAAAAAGGAAAAAAATAAGTTTTATTTTTCAAGCATGAGTTTCATGCTCAAGTCAAATTGTCAATAATTAGAGCAAGCATGATTTTCATGCTTCTAGAGTTTATTAAGTAAAATAAATATTTTTCATGAGCGATTATATTGTACTTGAGTCAAGTCCCATTTGGACTTTTGAGAGAAAGTGGAAAAATAATTTTGAGTCAAAATTGTTAATTTTGTCCCCACAAGACCAAGTCGGCCCTAAAAGGGACCCATTTGACCTCTTGGATGTGTATATATTTGGTGCGGTTCGACCTCATTTGAATCCAAAAAGAAAGTGTGATTTCTATGCCAAGATGAGAGAGAAATCCAATAAATAAAGTCAAGAATAAGAGTTAAAGTCAAAGGAGAGAGAGCGAGGGTCAAAGTAGGAAGAATTTATGGCACACGTATAAAAAATATGCCCTAGTTTCTATCACACGTCCAAATTTGCTGAAGTTGCAATGGCCAAAAATTGTAGACCTAATTGTAGGGGCCTAAAATTTGAAGTTTGAGAAAGTTTAGGAGGCTTTGACTATTGTTGACTTGGGTTGAATTTGAGTGGTTGGAAGATATTTGAAGGAGGGTTGACTTGGGTATTATGGGAGGTCTTAGTTTTAGATTTTGGGTCTTGGATTTCTCATTTTGATTTGATTCTATAAGAAGAAAGTATTTTTTTGCGTTTTCCCCTTACAGGTGTTTTTCCCTGACTTGGAGCCTATATCTTGTGTTCATTATCTTTTTGTGATTTTCATGGTTTATGGTTTTAGTAATTGTTTGATGAAAATAACATAATAAAAGTAATAATAAGTCAACATATCTTCACGAGCATTTAACAAGTAAAGAAAAATTTCCCTAATTGCTTCCCTATAGATTTCTCAACATGGTATTAGAGCTAAGGTGAGGAGAAGGTGGCTTGAAGATAACTCTTTTTGGCATAAGTAAGAAGACATTCATCAAAGCTACTTTTGAGGACATAATTTTCTATGGAAACAAATGAGGGATTAAGGAAGAAGACTCATCAATCATCTTGAAGGAAGAATACTACATCAACTATCCATCTCTCTGTCACCACCATTGAAAGCTCTTGGTTACTCATCATCATTTTGAAAAGATCATCATCTCTCTCTCTTGGAAGCTCTTTGATCATCACCCATTTTGAAAGAATTCTCTATAGAATCCATCAATTAAGAAACATCAAGAACCCTAGGAACATCATCTACACTCTTGGAAGCATCATCATTCTTTTTTGAAGAAGCTTGAAGATAATATTGTTCAATCTGTCCTAGAATTCATCATTCCAGGACATCTTTAAAGTCTCTTGGAAGTCTTGGGAGCATCATGATATTTGAAGACCTCATCATCAAGTAGGAAACTATTTTGAGTACTACATTACTCTTTATGTCTCAATCTTCAAATCAAATGACCTCATTTTGTAAATAAGGCAATAAGCTTGATGGATCAACAAACTTTCAAGCATGGAAGAAGAGAATAGATTTTGTGCTTATAGAAAATGAAGTCATAGATTATGTTATAGGCAATGTTACATAACCAGAGAAGGATAAGACTCAAGAATTGGCCAAGTACATTAAATGAGAAGTCAGGGCTCAAAGCATTCTCATTGAATCCATCAAATATCATCTTATTCCATTTGTTGTAGATTTGGGCACATCTAAAGCAATCTATGACAAATTGGTAAAACTATGTTTTGTTAGTATGAGAGGTTAAAAAATATCTCCGAGGAATCAACTTTGCAAAGCAAGGTTTTAGAAGGATGAAGAATTGGCCTCATATCTAATAAAGGTATCACAATTGAAGGATCATCTGCAAGGACTTGGGGAATTTGTTTCCAATTCTCAATTAACAACTTGTATACTCAATGCCTTACCTTCAGAATGGAGTAGTTTTGTGACACACATCTATTCAATAAAGGACACTCCAAACTTTGAAGCGTTGGGGTCATTGTGCATTCTATAAGAGGCAATATTGAAAGAAAAAGATGACATAGAACCCAATGAAAAGTCTCTATCTTTTTATGCTAGATTTAAGAAGAAGAATGTGATGTTTGGAAGGTTTAAATCATTAGTGAAATAACAACAATGACAAGAATAATAAGCTACGAGGGAAAATAGACATGTCCAAAGTACTTTTTAAAAGATATTGTCCCAAGGATCCTCAAAATAGGAAGAACAATAAGAGAAATAGGAGTGGAGCTCAGGTAGATGAAAAAAATGAAGAACCTAAAAATAAGCTGAAGTATAAATATCCTAAAGATACCTATTATTTAGAAATTATCTTTTGGATCCATCACATAGTTGTAATAATTGTCAACATGTTTCGAACCATCTAATGTGGTTCACCATCAAGATGAGATAAATGAAGATGATTATGATTTGACAGGGGGATAAAAAGAGCTAAAAAGAGATAGTTGTTAGAAAATAATAATGACTAGAAGAAAAAAAGGTGAAAAAAAGTCAAAAGTCAAAAACTAATAATGGGTAATAAATTTTGGACTTTTATTACCCATTATGTTTTTTTTGAATTTTGACTTATTTTTTGAATTTTTTTTTTTAAATTCTTTTAGACATTATTATTTTCTAACGATTATCTCTTTTTATCTCTTTTTATATCCCTATTAGATCAGAATTCTCTTTGTCTATGTCATCCTAATGATGAACCGCATTAGATGGTTCAAAACACGTTGACAATTATTGCAACTATGTGATAGATCTAAAAGATCATTTTCTAAACATTTCTACTCATAGAAGCCTCCAATGAGTTATCTCTATTATTGAAGAACTCCACCAATACTATGTTTACATGCATATGTTTTCTTTGGTTAAGAAGATGGAAGTTAGAGTAGCATATGCAGTTACTAAAGAGTCTTGGTTTTTGCCAATTATGGAATCTTGGAAAGAAGCATATAAGGATTAGAGACTACATATTTAATTGCATCTCATTGGTAGCAACCATCTAGTAAAGCAAGGATAGAAGGATTTGGATCATCTAGTACTTCACATTTCATGCAACTACTTTTTGGCATCATGTTGTTATAGAAACAATCTTCTAGCAGGAAAGGATCACGAGGATCCTGGCAATGATAGAACCATCATTTTGGGAATATTCTTCAGTATATGGAAGAATCATGGTGACATGGCAAGAGTATATTTCCACTAAAATATTATGGAAGAAATATAAAAGGTATTCTAGAAGCTTAAAGATATGAAGAAAATTGAGCTACAACATGAAGTTTTAATTGAAGCATTTCTCATCTTAAGTAAGGGGTCTCATCAGAGACATTATCTTCAAGGAAAGAAGTAGTTTGTTCAAAAGGAGGCTAACTAGATGACAATTCGAAAGGAAGAGGAATGAATATATTTAAAGAAGAACTCTTCATTAGAAAGTAGATTCATTGTTATCAGAAAGTATTGTAGGGAGAGTCGGATGCATAAAAATGTGCTTGGAAGCATGAGCATGACATGTCTTGGATAAGAATGGATAAGGAAAAAACATTCCATTTGGTTTCCTGATACATAAGAGCATGAGAGATGAGCATGGTATTAATCAACATCTGATATTGTCTCTTGAAGAACGTATGAAAAGAATAACAATGTTAACTTCAAAGGGAGTTGTGAAGACCCTGATGGATACAATATTGAAGATTGTTTATGTAATATCCCTAGGTTGATTTTCCATATAAATGGAAAGAAATTATAAAGGAAAAAATAATACAAAGGCTATGGTGTTGGCATTATGATGTATGTGTTGTACTTGATGGCAACCCACTTGTAGCAGAACAACTCACTTGTATATGGTAACTAGATGAATCTACAAAAGAGATATCAGATGTGACAGAATGCATGACAAGTAGTGTTTACAGATGTGATGAATAGTAGGGCAGATTCAAGGAATTAGTTTAGAAGGCAACTCACTCAGATGAAAGATCATAGTATACCAGGAAAAAGAAAAAGAATGACAAATCAATCTTCATAGAATGAAGAAAGAGAGGTATACACAGGTTCACCATTGACGAAGCCACGTATACATACAGGCTAATAGAACAAAAGGAGTGTATAACGTACACATGCACTATCACAGAAAGGAAAGCGCGTATACCTTGGAAAACTAAGTTTTGGTCCGAAGTATTTGGTCCATAGTATTTTGATCCATGGTATTGGTCCATGGTATTTGATCTTAGGTATTGACCCTAGGTATTTGATCCAAGGTATTGGTCCTAAGTGGTTTTGGTCCATGGTATTGAGAAAGGCCTAAAACTACAAAAGGAGGAGAAGATCATTAGGCCAAGGCACTGAAGTATTGAATATCTAATGAAGAGTGATATCTAGTATGCAAGTTATTGGGTTATGGTGCATTGCTGGATTTGAACCAAGGAGGAACCTTAGCAGTTGATGGAGAATAAGATCTAATGATGGATCAGGATCTTAATGCATATAGTGAACTATCATTATGTGTTTTTTCTCATGAATATTCTTGATATGAATACTGACACATATATTATTCTGTAAATGATATGATCTGGGTATAACTAAAGTTTGGTATAGCTGCAGAATTATGAATTAATATTTAAAAATGTATACGCTACTTGGCTTTGAGGAATGCATGTATACCTTATAATCGATGTTTTATTTGCTGCTGTTTGTTGTTGCAGTATTCTGGGTTCTTGCTTGGGTTCTAGTTACTATATTCCGGTGACAACATTCTGAAAGATCAGATTGATGGGTTGTCAAAGTGATTGATTGACTTGGTTGTGGTTGGTTCAATAGGAGATTGGTTGATGCAGATATATTTGATGATTGAATGATGTTGTTAATGGATCCAGTCTAAAAATTTATGAAACGTGGTCCCTGGAAGAAAGGAGAAGGTTGTAGCCTTCTGTAGGCCGACACCTACTTTTTAATAAACATATCAACTAGTACAAGAGCTAGGGGGTTGTATCTCCCTTCCAATAGAAGCTGGAGAATGAGAGAAGGTTGTAGCCTTCTGTAGGTAGAAGCCTGCGTACTGGTATAAGGCTGCACCAGTACAAAAATTGTAAATAGAATATTCTTGTTATTAAAAGAACACAAATATGATTGCAGCAGGTGGTTTTCACCCACATTGGGTTTCCACTTTATATCTTGGTGTTCATGTGTGTTTCTTATGTGTGATGATCTGTTCTATTTTTCTGCACTTGGTTACTGTTTTTCTAATGCACTGATTAAAGATCCACATGTGATGAATTAACTGAATCATGAGTTTGCTGGATATACGCTAGTTGCATTAAACACAGTTGTGTGTACACGTGAGTTCCCTTAACTGAAGTAGCGTATGTGAATCTAATTATGGAAATGAAAAATTATTGATTTGCTAATACTGATTCACCCCCCCTCTCAGTATTATTTCCAACATATGGGACACATATTCTTGTTGGGTGTGTGTTATATTCTTTCCACGACTATCCACGTGCGAACCTACCCTATATTAGGTGGGCGAACCTACCTATGGTTTTTGTGCATGGATTTCGCACATTGTTTTGGTCATGATTGTTTTATGTCCATGGTATTTTGTAGATCCGGTTAAGGGAACTATGGCTATGTTCTAATCCAAGGTTAATGGATTGGGGTTTATAGATGCTTCGACATGTATATATATGTATCGTAACAGTGAAAGGAATATAATGAAAAATCAATCTAGTAGTCCCGGTTTTGGGATCCAAGGGAAAATCTCTATGTATATCTGTTTTATGTTTTATTCTCTTGCCATTGTTTATTTTCTGTTTTTTAGAATTCGTATGCAGGTAATTTATGTCCTACATTTAGTATCAGAGTTTTTTTAGCTTCAAGGGGACACCTTTGTTGCTGAGGGGTTTTGCTCGAGCCTGTGGTAGACCCTGTTCAGTGGGAGATCTGTGAGATCGATTCTTGTGGTGAAAGAAGATGATGAGCAATGGAAAGATAGAGATCTAGAAATTTAATGGTCAGAGTTTTGAGTTGTGGAAACTCAAGATGGAGGATCTACTAGTGGATAAATATCAGTGGATCGCAGTAGATCCAGGTACTAAACCAACAATAATGTCAGCTGAAAGCTGGGCGAAGTTGGATTGGAAGGAAAAGAGCACAATACAATTGTGTGTCTTAGATTCAGTATTCCTGAATGTATCAAGGGAATCTTCAGTGAAGGCTCTGTGGGACAAGTTAGGGACTTTGTACCAAGCTAAGTCTATGGTGAATAAACTATTGCAACGGAAAAATTTGTATAACGTGAGGATGAAAGATGGAGGCTCGATGATAGAGCATTTGAACGCCTTTAATACTATGGTAAGTTAGTTATTATTTGTTGATTTTAAAATTTCAGATGAAGATAAGTGCATAAGTTTGTTGTGTTCTCTACCAGATTCGTGAGATAGTCTAGTTGTTGCAATAGGTAGTAATGCAACTGCCTTGCAGTTTGATGAAATAGTCTCATCCTTGTTGTTAGATGAGATGAGACGGAAAAATATTGAGGGCCAAAATGGCGATGCCTTATCTGTATGAGGACGGTCCAATAACAGAAACAAAATAAATTCCTTGAGTGGGAGATATAAATCTAGAGGGAGATCTAAATCTCCATGAAAACTTGTAAAGGTGTGCTGGAAAGGCGAAAAGGAAGGACACTTCAAAAGGGACTATAAATCTAAAGTTCCTGAGAAAGGAAATGGATCTGATGATGCACCTTCTATAGAGGCAAAAACCACCTCAGATCAAGGTGGGGATGTGTGCTTAGCTTATTCTTCAAGTACACATGTAGATCACGAGGCATGGTTGATTGAATCAGGTGCATCCTTTCACTTCACTCCCCATAGAGAGTAGTTTTGCAAGTATGAGAAGTATGATGGAGGTAATGTCTTCTTAGGGGATGTCAGGAAGGATAGAATCATTGGTCGTGGAAAAGTCAAATTGAAGTTGCAAGGTTTAAGTATTAGAACACTTTCAGGTGTTCTGCATATTCCTGCATTGGCCAAAAATCTAATTTTTGTAAGCAAGTTGGATGATGCAGGTGTTAAAACAGTGTTCAAGAAAAATACCTATAAGATGGTTCGGGGAGCACTATTATTGATGCGAGGAGTTTAGATTGGAACTTTTTACAAGCCTCAAGGTAGCACTGTTATTGATGGGTGCAACAATTCTGTGGTTCCTGAAAGTGAAGTAGAAAATCTAGTGGTCTCTGGAGAAAATACCATGCTATGGCATCAAAGGCTTCGACATATTGGAGAGAAGGGCCTTTGAATACTTTATGGTAATGGTATGATAGAAGGTATGTCTAATTTCTCTCTAGATTTGTATTTTGGTGAAAATTGTGTATATGGGAAGCATAATCGGGTGAGTTTTCCCTCTAGTGCTAAGAGGGTGAAACAGATATTAGAGCTTATGCACAGTGATGTGTTTGGACCTTTGTCAGTTCCATCACTGGGTAATTCTTCTACTATGTATCATTTATAGATGAATTCTCAAGGGATACATGGATATATTTAGTGAGGAAGAAATTTTAAGCCTTTAAGAGGTTTAAAGAACTTAAGCCTCTGGTGGAAAACCAAACAAAGAAGAAGATAAATGTGTTGAGGACAAATAACGGTGGAGAGTTTTGCAAGAAGGAATTTGAAGAGTTCTGTAAGAAGTGTGGTAAGCATGATAGAAGACTACTCCATACACACCTCAGAAAAATGGAGTTGCATAAAGAGTGAACAAGATGTTGATTGAAAAGGAAAGAAGCATGCTCAGTGGTGCTGGGTTAGAACAGGAATTCTGGGCAGAGGTGGTGGAGACTCCATCTTACCTAGTCAACAAATCACCTTCATAAGCATTGGAGGATAAGACTCCACAAGAGGTATGGACTAGTAACAAACCTTCTCTTTCACATCTGAGTTTATTTTGATGTGATGCATATGTACATGTTCCAAGGGAGAAAAGAACAAAGTTGGATAGTAAATCTGAAATGTGCAACTTTATTTGGTATTAGAATGGTTTAAAAGGTTATAAGCTTTGGAACCCAGAAACAAGGAAGGTTGTGTAAAACTGAGAAGTGGTTTTTAGAGAGATGAAATATGTTATTAAATATGAATTCCTACCAAAGGAACCTGAGAAGATAGAGTTTGAGCTAAATGAGGAAGAATCAGACTCTACAGCAGAAGAGGAATCAGAAGATGAAGAACCACAAACTCTAGTTGTGAGAATATTAGTTCAAGAAAGAGGAGAGCCAGAAAGGTATAGTCCATCTGATTTCTGTTCAAATTTTGCTTTATATATTATTGATGATGATCCCATAATTGTAAGAGAGGTTGTATATTCAGAGGATGGAAAACTCTGGAATGGGGCCATGGTTGATGAAATGGCATCTTTGCACAAAATTAAGGCTTGGGACAGAGAGGAAATGATGAAATCTCAGTTGCAAGTAGATAATGCGTGGCTAAGGGGACAACTACAAGAAAGAGAAAGCCACTTGGAAAATATGGCTAGTTTATCCTTAGAGGAAATCCAGTGCAGGATGGTAGCTAAGTCTTATGCCTTGTATCTCAAGGAACAGTGGCTTCAATTCCAAATTATTACTTTAGCACATAAAGGCACTATGCCCTTCCAAGACTATAGACAATTCATTGATCTCTGTGATCAAAGCACCTTGGAAGATAGAGAAAAAATGTCTGAGTTTTACCTATGCAACTTGGCCTTGATATATTTGAATGTGGGGACCCAAATTCAAAACTAGGAGACTTTCAATTGATGGCCCTAGCATCATGGATGAATCATGAGGAGGCAAGAGCTACATAAATGAAAAAGTTAATGGAAAGAGAAGAGACATAACCCCTTATGATCAGAGCTAAGAAATCTAATCTAATGGTTGTCATCAACACCCACAACCTGATTGAAAATGATCCTAATCTTGCACCTAGGTACCTTTGCTACACCATAACAAGTAGTCACACACTTTGAAGATATGTTTAGGTTGCTAGAAGATGACAGCATGAAAACTTTCCAAAGGAGATAGAACACCTTTCCTTACAGCCTGAAAATCAAAAAATACCATTCTCCTCAGACAATGAGAGAGGCGCTAAATAGAACACCCATGTACAAGCAAGCTCTACAAAGACTCAAACTCAATTTGATTGGATTGAGACTCAGTCCACCACTGCTTTTAGAAATGCTGGAAGGAAGGGAAGAATAAGAATAAAGAAAGCAGTGGGAAGAGATAGAGAGGAAAGAAAGATTTTATTCACGGGAAGAAGAAACTACAGCAGAAGCATGGGATGTCAGGGAGGCCACCAGAGCAATGAAGGACATTGATATAGATTAAGTTGCTTAGAGGATGAGAAACAATTTCAATAGGGGGGTGATGATGAGCCTCATTATTGGGTAACTATATGGACCTTAATACACCTCCAATATATTATTAAAATAAACTCTTCTCCTAATTCCTTACATGTTTTAATTATATTTTGCTTAATGAGATGAGTAAAAGTAAGATGTTATGTCTAGTGGTCTAATGTGCATTGATTGCAGGTTTTTGAGAGAAAATCATGGAAATTTTGGCTAATTAAGGGCAGGAACTCGAATGATACAAGGAGGAGAGATTATAGGAGATAGATCTTCCTCATTAAATCCTCACTCATTCGAATATTCCTCAATCAAATCACACTAGCTCAGAGTTGCAAGCAGCCGAGTCATGGAGATAATGGGTAGCCAAGCTAGTGACATTTAAGAACCAGTTCATCTTGAGTTTGGGAGCCAAGCCTTTCTAGATTTAAGGAAGTTGTTGGAGACTTTAGTTGTATAAATAAAGAGTCCTAGAGCCCCATTAGGATTCAGATTTTTTAGGTAATAACACTAAGCATTTTCGAGTTCAAGTCTTGTGGCAAAACATTGTTATGTCATTTTTCTGATGTGATAATGAGAATGAGAATTTCCTTGATCCAGCACTGAGTTAACTCAGAGGGCTAAAGCTCTTGGGTTAGGGCCAAACCCTAGTAGCAAAGGCTCCTCTTCTTGTACTTGTATGCTTAAGTTATTTCATAGATTAAGTGTTGAGTTGATTTTAGCATTATTTCACTGCAAGTAGTGGTTAGTTGGATTAATTTACTTCCATTTGTGCATAGCTTTAGCAATAGTTTTAGAGAGGTAAAGGAATACCAAAAATGCTAATAGCATGTGGATTTGGCCTCACTCCTCCCTTCAGGGACCATGGTTTGAGGAAAATCTCCTATTCAACCCCAAAAAGACAGAATTCTTATTTCTTATGGAATTTAAGTTTTTATGCTACTTAGGCGAGCATCTTTTTAGTTCTCAAGAATAGGTTTCAGTTGTCATTTCTGATATCTCCAACTTTGTATTAGATCTCATGGTGTTTCACAATATTCTACAAGTATTTCCATGCATGAACTAGGCAACTAAATAATGAAATTTTGTTTTCTTAAGTTGATTGGAAATCTTTCTTGTTTGACATGATTCATGGATAAATGTTAGTGATGTATGTATTGCAGGAGTTTCAATAGTGTAGAAATATCTCATCCCAATAGCCCCAACCTAGCCTCATCCATCCATGATCAACAAAAGCCATTAAGTCCCTCAACCAATTCATCATTCCATAAGAACAACTTTCCAGGCTTGTTGAGAAAATCCAACCATCTTACAAACTCTGTTTTGAACTCTGAAGAAGTCCTAGCCACTCCCTTGCCTTACTTCTTCCACCATTCACCTTCCCTAATCCCTATAACACCTTCCAAATCACTCCTATTACTCTCAGCCAAATCCTATGGGAATACAGGGGATCCTGTAGGAGCATTAGGACATCCTGTAGGAAGCATTACGACATCCTATAGGACGACCTGTAGTGGCTTGTTTTGAGGCGTATTTGTGGAAAAAACATCTAGGAAGATAGGAGAAGACCCCTAATTGCCTCCCAAGCCATCTTACCCTTCACCACCATCTCTAACCCACATGTTACATCACCAATAATATTTAGCATTCATATTTTCACAAAAAAGGACAAAAAGGAAAAAAGAGTTGTTGTGTTCATTCATATGCACAACAGTAAAATGCTTGGTTATTTCAGATTGCATGCCTAAGACAGTTAGGATTACACACATCTTAGCTTAGAATTATTCTGACACAAGATCTCTTAGCAATTAGTTAGATGAATGGTGTGTTCAAAGCATTTATTTCAGTTTTTCCTTACTGAAGTAGACAATATCTCAATTCTCTGAATTAGTGAAAAATTCCCCTTTCTTCATTGGTAATCAAACTTCTTCTGAATCAATAGAAGGCTAGTTTGAGAAACCATAGTGGTCTATTCTTGCTAAAATAATGGTGCTCATCACTTTTTGGCACCGTTGTTGGGGAGGTGTCTGAGTAAGATGTGATTGCTGCTTTCTTTCTTCCATTTCTTTTCTCTTTCATTCTGCCATTAGCTTCATTTCTGCAAAATTAATTGCAAGTTGGTTTTCTTTCTTTTCTATTATGCAAGTGAGATTTCATTCAACAGTTAGTTTCCATATAGTTTGTTAGTTCAATTCTACAATTAGTCTCAAATATTGAAAAAAAACAAAAAACAAAAAAACACTTCTTTCATGCCTCGTAGGAATAGGGATAACTTAGGAAAATTTCTACCAAATACCCCCACCACTTCAAACAACCAACCTTCCCTCTTCTTCAGTGGTTGTGAATTGGAGGACCCCTTAGGCGAACAACCAAAGATTTTTGAAGAGCCTACAATGGGAAAAGAAGAAGGAGAACCCATTCCAACTGACCTAATGGCTGAAAACAGAAATGAAATAGGAGATAGAGAAAGAATTGAGGGTGCTTTTCCCATCAGAGAAACCAATGGGGATGCCAAGATGAAAAACATAAGCCCCTCTACTCTTCCTCACTTCCATGTCTTGACCTCAGAGGATCCATATACTTTCTTGTTTGAGTTCGCCGTCATTTGTAGAACTTATGATTACACCACTAATGATCAGAAATTCAAATTATTACCATCCACTCACAAGGATGCAGCTTTGTGCTATTTCCTAGGACTACCTGGGGATAGCATCACCACTTGGGGTCAGATGCATCAGGCCTTCAACAACAAGTATCAGGACTATTGCAGGTCTAAAGACACTAAAGAGGAAATTTTTAGAATGACCTTGGGGCATGATGATCCTTAGAGGATTATGAGGAAAGATTCTAGCTTAGCTACAAAATGGCCAGGTGCACACTTGATCCTGAGTCACTGAAGCTAGTCCTACTTAGGGGGGTCAGGGAAGATCTTCTGGATACCCTAAACCTACTAGCAGGAGGGGACATCTACCAGCTACCCTATGAAGATATCAAGACTATCTTTAAGAACCATTCTATGGAAGCTAGGAAAAAGGGTAGGGGTAGTCAACCAATGGCCAACTCATCCTCTTCCAACACATCCATAAAAGGTGAAATTGGAAATATGCTGGAAGATTTCAAGAGTGAAATGATGCAAACCCTTTCCCTACAGATGGACACTATGCACATCAAGAGAAAGCAGGAGGAAGCAAAGAGAGCATTAGCCATTTTATGCCCTAGATGCACAAGGAGGCACCGTAGGAATGAATGTACATTAAACCTTATAGAAATCTACTCAGTCTGTGAAGAAAACCACTCCACAGATAAGTTCCCTTCTCTACCTGGACTAAAAGTTGTGTATCAGGGAACTGAAGGGGTGACTAAGCAAGTCTTCTACATAAATCAAAGGAGACCTCATGGGTCTCAACCGTACTAGTAGGGCATGCAAGGGTCATCCTATTCATATTATAACCCTAACCAAAACACATCCATTCCCTCTTGGGGGCCCCTTGCTCATCCCTCCTGGTCTACACATTCTCCTTGGTCTTTTGCACCTCAGTACCATTCCCAATTGCCCAACCAGCCATTTCAACCATATACTCCTCAACAGCCTCAGTGGAATGCACCACCCCAGGGGTGGAGGCCCCCATACAACAATGCTCTAGCTTTATTACCTTCACCTCCTAATCAACCACATCGTTTACACCTTGCTCTGCCTAAACAACCTTAGATGCCTGCCCAACCAAATCTGAACCTGAACAATAAACAGACACAACAAGTGTACAATGGAGAGTCATCCTACCCTTCTTATGTTGTGGAAAATTAGGAAATCAACCTAAGGTCTGGAAGAGTACTCCCAGACAACCAACCTCCATCTCCACCTAGGGAGAGTGAGGAGTAAACAGAGGAAAGTATGCTTAGAGTGAATCCACCACCCTTTCCTGAAAGATTAACTCATCCAGTCTAGCCTACGTGAGAAGAGAATGAACTTCAGGGTGAATTGAAAAATCTATGTGTCAAAATTCCACTTCTCCAAGCCATTAAGGATGTACCTATTTGCAACAAACTGATTAAAGAGAAGTGTTTCAAACATCCAAGGAGGTGAAAAAGAGACACCCCTACCATCAATGTCACTGGACAACTGTCCGACTTAATGTTGGGGTAGGTAATTTTCCCAATGTATTTAGACCCTAGAATTCTTGTAGTAGATGTGCACATCAATGACAATAATTGTCCCACACACCTTGATTAATCTTGGGGCTTCCATTAATGTAATGAATAAGGACACCATGCTCAAGCTAAATCTCCAGGGTTCATTAAGAAAGACCACAACAGTCTTGCATCTTGCAGACCATTCCATAGTAGTCTCTGAGGGGATTGTTGAGGATGTGATGGTATCCATTGACTCCTGGGAGTATCCTGCAGACTTCCTAGTTCTCCAGCCTAACGCCAAGCTTAATGGTTGTCCTCTTATACTTGGGAGACCTTGGTTAGCCACTGTCGATGCCTACATCAGCTGCAGGGCTGGAAACATGACGATAAAAAATGGGCATCTGTCCAAGCAGTTGGTCTTGTACCCTCTTGCTGAGCCATCTTTAGAACATGATTTACCTTTATGGATATAAGAGGAGGAAGAAGATGAAGTCTGCTCAACCCAACTCTATACTCTAGAAACTGCCATGGGAGGGGGACAGCCGGATGTAGATGATTTGATTGAACAGATACTCCAAAATCCAACTCCCTTCACCTTGTCCTTAGAAGAAGTAGCAAAGGAAACCAATAGAAACCATCATATGGATCTATGCTTAGTTGATTCAAAGCCTTCTCATGTCAATATAATAGAATTCGGCCCTGAAATAACTTTGAAGATCAACCCCTCCCTTTCTGTACACCAAGAAGAAGAGTTGTGCAATATGATAAGGGAACATATGGATGCCTTTCCTTGGAGTTACAAAGAAATCAAGGGAGTGCACCCCTCGGTGTGTACTCACCACATTTATATCAAAGAAGGTTGCAAACTAGTCCGACAACCTCAAAGGAGAATGAATCTAGCTCTCAAGGATATAGCCAAAGAAGAATTGGAAAAGCTATTGGATGAAAGATTCATTTACCCTGTCTCGAATAGTGAGTGGGTTTCTCCTTTGGTGTTATTTCCAAAGAACAATGGGAAGTGGAGGATTTGTGTTGATTACAGGGAGTTAAACAAAGCAACAAAGAAGGACCATTTCCCTCTACCTTTCATTGACCAAGTGTTAGATCGCCTGGCAGGGGAAAAGCTTTTCTCTTTCTTAGATGGGTTCAATGGGTACAATCAAATCCAGATTAGCCCACAGGACCAGGATAAACCCACATTCACCTATCTTTGGGGTAATTTTTCTTATAGGGTCCTTCCTTTTGGTATATGCTATGCCCCTGCCACCTTCCAGAGTGTAGTCCTGAGTATCTTTGTTGAGCCAATCCATGATGCAGTGGAAATTTATATGGATGATTTTACACCCTATAGGTTAGATTTCCAGGAGGCTCTCTCCAACTTGGGTAAGGTGTTGAAAAAATGCATTGAAATGAACTTGTCCCTTAGTCTTGAAAAATGTGAGTTCTTGATGACTGCAGGGACTGTTCTAGGTCATTCAATATCCCAGAAAGGACTACAGGTGGACCCAAATAAGATAGCCATCATCCAAAGGGTCCCACCTCCGAAAAAACAAAAGGATGTCAGAATTTTTCTAGTTTTAGTTGGATACTATAGGGGATTTATAAAAGAATTCAACAAATTAGCTTCTCCTTTGTTTGGGTTATTGGCCAAAGACTCCAAATTTTTACAGTCAGAAAATTGTCAAGAGGCCTTGGACACCCTAAAGGACAAGTTAACTATTGCAACTATTATTTGAGGCCCAAATTGGGCTATTCCTTTCCATATACATGTTGATGCCTCTCACAAAGTCGTAAGAGCATCCCTAAGCCAGATATATGACAAGCTACCTTATGCCATTTACTTCATTAATAAGAATCTGTCAAAAGCCGAACTGAACTACACAGTGATTGAAAAGGAGCTCCTAGCTATTGTGCATTCATTGAACAAATTTAGGCATTACATTATAGGTTACCAAACATTTGTACATAATGACCATGCTGCAATTAAATACTTGATCAATAAACCTAATGTAGATCCCCAGATTATTAGATGGTTACTTTTATTGCAACAATTTGACTTAACTATTATTTCTAAGCCTGGTAAGGAGAATGTTGTTGAAGATTTTTTATCCAGATTGACTTTTATTGAAGGGGAGGAAGGAATGGTTGATGATCAGTTACCGGAAGAACACTTATTCGCCATTTCAATTCTCTCTCCATGGTTTGCTGACATAGAAAATTACTTGGTGTCTACACAATTTCCACCAAATTTTTCCTCCAAGGAAAAGAGAAAGATTGTAAGGAGGAGTGCCCCATTAACTTGGATTAGGGGCAACCTCTTCAAACTAGGCTTGAATCAAATTCTGAGAAGATGTGTTAGGGAGGAGGAGTTATTTGACATCATTCTGACCTATCATGATGGGCCTTGTGGAGGTCACTTTCCAGCCAAAAGAACAACATTCAAGGTACTACAAGATGGTTATTACTGGCCCAATATTACCCAAGATGTGAGGAGGTATACTATTCAGTGTGATCGGTGCCAAAGGATGGGGAAACCTACCCCAAGGGATGAAATTCCTCTACAACCTCAAGTGACTTTCAAGCCATTTGACAAGTGGGGAATGGATTTCATTGGACCAATTGACCCTCCATCTAGGAAAAAGCAAAACATCATTGTTTGCACAGACTATTTACCCAAGTGGGTTGAAGGCAAGGCCTTCAAAGCAACAACAGAAGAGAAAGTGGTTGAGTTATTAAGGGATAATGTATTTTATAAGTTTGGGTACCCTAGAGAGCTGGTCATTGATCAAGGCAGTTAGTTTACATCTCACATGATTGACATTTTTTTAATCTAAGACAATATCAAGCATAAAAAATCCACTCCTTACCACCCACAAGATAATGGGCAAGTGGAGGTAACCAACAAAGTGCTGGAAGGCATTCTAACCAAAGTGATTAGCAAAAGAAGAAAGGATTGGGAAGATTGATTAGTTGAGGCCACTTGGGCCTACAATACAACCTGGAAGACCACCACTGGATTCACTCCTTATGAGCTGGTCTATGGGAAGAAGGCCTTGTTTTCCATTGAATTTGAATACAACACCTTAAGGATGGCAGCACAACTGGATCTAGATCTCACCATGGCACAACAAGAAAGATTGCTCCAGCTGAATGGGTAAGATGAATTTAGGATCCAGGCCCTCCTGCACACAGAGGTGACTCAATTTCAAAGGAACATTTGGCATGATAAGAACATAAAGGACAAATGGTTTCAAGAAGGTGATTGGGCTTTGTTGTATGATTCCAGGTACAAGGATGTTAAAGGCAAGTTAAGGACTAGATGGTTAGGGCCTTATGCCATAGAAAATTGTCATGATAATGTTTCGGTACAGATAAGAACCATTAATGCAGAGGCTATCCCTTTACTTGTTAATGAGTAGAGATTGAAGGTCTACAAGAAACCATTGTCAAGGAAAGAATTCATCAATGGCATCAGCAAGATAGTGATGGTGGTGGAGCAAGTCTTAGCTTCCACCCCATTAAGTGCTTGAAACAAAGAGAAACAAAAAAAGAAAAAAAAAAGAGAGAAAAAAGAAGAAAAAATAAAGAGACTCAGGTGAAAACCTCCATGAGGCACCTGAGTCCCACTGTTGGGTTGAAAACCTCTTGAGGTGGACCAATGGTGTTGAAAAGAAAAGGAAAACATAAAAATATCTCTAGGTGAAAACCTCTTTTGAGGCAACCAAGGCAAGAAACTAGGATGAAAACCTCTTGGAGGCAGACTAGTTGTTTTCAAAAACAAAAAACAAAAAATCTTTGGGTGAAAACCTCTTTTGAGGCACCCAGGGCAGGCAACTAGGATGAAAGCCTCCTTGGAGGCAGACTAGTTGTTTTTCAAAAAACAAAAAAGAGAGAGAGAAAAGGAAAAAGTTTGAAAATGTTGTTTGCAGGTCAGCAGGAGGAGGGTCAATGCAACTTGAGAGGAACAGAAGGACCTACACAATCCATACTTTAATTCCTCCATCTCATATTATTCAGTATTCCATCAATCCTTCCATTTATGAACTTCTCCATCTCAGTTTACACAGGCTCTGTGTTTTCTACAGGATTCCCTGAAAACCTACAGGAGTTTCCTGTAGGAATTATAGTGGCTTTGAAATCCCAAGAAAAGTGATCCTAGAGCAAGGGAATGACAAGCATGTGTCAAAAAAATAAAATATTCACTCCACCACATCATCACCATGCATTTCATCTCCATGTTACAACTGCATCCATCCAATAATTCAATTCAATATATATATATATATATATATATATACAGTTTTCAAAGAAAAAAAACAAATAGAAGAGGGTGAGAACAAAGGATAGAGGGATAATACCTTAAGGCTATACCTCTCACCTACCATTCATTAGAGCCCTTCTATAGTCATGTCAATAATCCTCATGCTCCAGAAGCAAAAAAAGTATGAAAATTTAGGGGAGAGGTAGCTATAGGACATCCTGTAGGAAATCCTGTAGCAGCCTATCCCATAAAGGAAACTTCACAGGGTTGTAGCCATCTTCAGCACAAAGATTCCAAGGTTAAGGAAGCTCCTCCAGAGATCAACAGCAGCAACAAGATCACCAACATCACTCTCCAGCACCTGCACATCAAAGGAAACAAGCATCAAAAGAGGCCAATACACAAAAAATATGCAACAAATACACAACACAGGGACATCATTCTCCAACAAGCATCATCATCAAAGAATCTTACCCACAGGTATGTCATCTTACTCATGCTCTCTCATTAGCACGATATGATAAAAAATGTAGGATTATATAAGAGTTGGTTATATAAGCAAAGTTGCCCAGTTAACTTGGACACCTTCGTCTAGTCGACGAGGAGAAAACAATTAGACCACTCCACACGTGGCAGTAGTCAAATTAGAAGAAAAAGGAGATAAGGCCAAAAAAATATTAAGTTACAAAGGAACGAAGTGGGAGATTATTACGAGGTAAGGTGGAATGATGGACTGATAGTGGGACCAACTATCCAAAATGAGGTGCTCATACTTAGATATCCAGAACGCCATCCCACACGATCATCCATATAAGGAAGGAAAACACTAATTCCCACACTAAAAGAGCATTATAAATCTCGAGAATTCATCAAAAAGAGGTTGCCTCGGCCTTCTTGAAGCAGCACCTACAGGAGACAGTTAGCATTTTACAGTGTAGGATACATATAGGATCCTACAGGAAAACCTATAGGATCCTATAGGAAAACCTATAGGATCCTATAAGAAAACCTATAGGATACAGAGCAGTGAATCTACAGGATTATCAGTGGGCACTAAGGGAGGAGAAATCAAAGTTTGTCGTCAACAAGACATAACCAGTGAGGTAGGAGTTGTACCTTCCATGTTGTCCAGTTAAAAAGAAGAAAAATCCTCCATTTGATTACGGAAGTTGTAGTCTATGAGAATTAAATCATAGAGTTAACATTTAAATCCCTCTCACCCACCAAAATTCTTGAATTATATCCATACAAGTGTCCACAATTACCAGGGAAAGATGATAGGGTGTTTTAATAAGAGAGAACCCACAAACACATGAGAATTCACCAACATCCTCCTGTAGTAGAAATTTTCACAAGGCACCAATGGATGGGGTTCTTTGAGAGGATGTGAGGATACGATGATGAGGTGGCCAGGGACTTTGCTCTCTCACTCATACCCCTCACTAGGACCCATGCCACTACTGTGGTGAAAGGCCTATTAGTAGTAATCACCCTTGAAGTTATAAGCAGAATCACCACACTCCATTTAGGGTTACCTTGGAGAAAAGAAGATAAGGGTAACAACACCCTTGCAAAGAACAATTCATTTTTGGAAGGGGAGGAGGCAATGGAGGAAAAAAATGGGGTCAGAAGAGAAAGAATTCAATACCCTTGGAATGAAGTTAGTTACCACCTCATTAAATATATATCATGTGAAGGGAAATACAATGTGGTGTCTAGAGACCACTTCAAACTCCTCCAAGAACTGATATTTGGAGCAGACACACCTCCTCAAAACAGATTAAGTATACGCTACTTTCCTCTTCAATCGATGATAGATATGAGCATCAAAGTGCAAGAGGGAAAACATCAACAAGTAGCCCATCATGGGTTGATCAAACTTATCCTAGAAGATGCTCTACAAAACCTAAGACTCCCTATTACATGGATAACTTTCGAAGACATGCAGGCAGAGGGAGCAATTCAAGTTCTTGAATATGACAGAATCCACACTGCTAGTGAGGGGGATGAAGAAACAGAAGGAGGAAATGGAGAGGAAATAGAGGAGGAAATAGAGGAGGAAAAAGAGGAAGAAAAGGAGGAGGAAAATGAAGAAGTGATAGAAGAAGAAACAAAAGAAGAGATAGATGAGCAGAGTGAGGAACTAGAGGAAGAAGAGAAAGAGAAAGACAAGGATGAGAAGGAGAATGAAAAATAGGAAATAGAACAGAAGGAAGAATAAAGGTCTACAGTTCAAGGTAGAGAAGGGGAAGAATCACCAAGGGTATCCTTAGAACCCACAGAGAAGGAGGAAACAACTGCTCTTATTGCCCTAAGTACACCTATCAAGTCAAAAGGGAAGAGACAAAGACAAACACCACTATACTTTAGGACAAGAAAGAGCACAAGGATTAGGCAAGGAAGACCTCAAACACCCACCAAAACTCCTATTTTCATTGAAGACTCACCAAAGTAGCAAGAAAAGATAGCTCCTCTAGAGAAAAATCAAGGAGAAGGATCATCAGGACAAGCCTCTCCCAAATCTCCCATAACTTATGTTAGGAGGCCTATCACAAGGTCTGCCTCATCAAAGGGAAAAGGTCTCCTACAGGAGACACAAAAATACCTACAGGAAGTAGAGGCCATCCTACAAGAAACTCAGAAAAATTACCAAGAAGGTATCACTCAACAAGAAACGAAGAAGGAAGACCCAGAACTGAGAGAACCTAGTCCACAACCCAACCTCAATTCTTACCACAAGTTCATTGAAGGGGTTAGGGTCATCCAATAAAAGCTTTCCATACCCTTATTCTTTGAAATTGAAAAAGGAAGGGCAAGAACACACAAGTGGATGCAAATTTCCAAATCAAAGGGAGTGGAGGATATAGGTGTTGAGTTCCAAAACTGCCTTTCCCTTAGCAACTTTTCTCATTCTTCCTTCTTTGTTTTTCCATGAAAAATGCATCGTTATCATCAAAAACCATTACACATTGCCTCAAGGAGTATATTTTAGTGATTTACATGTTATATTGTTATGTTTGCTATTTGAATAAGTTTTTGTCTTTTAGCTATGGAACACAACCACATTCTACAGCTAATTAGTTGTTCCGTAGATACTTCTATGCTTTTGTAGGTTCCAGGTGTCAAGAGGAGAAAAGGACTACATGGGTAGCTTGGAAAACATAAGGGAATGGATCATATCCTATTCATCTGGCATAGATTGATGAGGAGGACTCCGGTCAAAGGGAAGTCAATCATAGAAACCTATGGCAAACTGGACTCTATTTTGCACACGTTTCTCAGTGATGGGATCCGAAGCAGTTTCCTGCGACCACAGACTTCATCTGCCACCTGCGCAAACAGAATCCAACAACCATTACCGTAGATTTATGTTTCCAAGAAACCAAGGACAAGAATTCCTCATACTTGCCTGTCTACGTGTTTTGCTGTAGCTTATTTCTCTCTTTAAAACAGTTGTATATTTCTCTATAAATACCAGCATGAAGAATGCAGAACAAGTTCAATTTTTGCTTATGTATTAAGTTTGGATTTCTGCTCTGTAGTTGGAAGAACTCATTTTCTGTTTTGAATACAAAGACTGTGTTTCATGGATACCTGAAGCATTGTTGGAGTGTTGATCAAGTGCTTATAATCTGAGACCTTTGCAGAGGGCCCTGTGTTGGTCAAGGTTACATTTTATTTCTGTTTTGTCTTTCATAGTTAAATTGTAAATTCACTGTGTTTTTTCCATGATGTTTATAGCCATTTTCTAACTCTGTTTATAACGGAGCTTGTGTCATCTTCTTACTAACTCGGAGTAGTTTTATTTCAGCGCAGAATAGTTCTTTTGTTTCACTACTTTCTAGTTTCTTACCAGTAGCTTGAAGTTGATGTCAGTAGCCTAAATTGATTCATTTCATTTGCTGTTCATTAGTCTTTAGATTTTGAATTAAATTGTTCAATGCTATTTTATTGTTAGTTTAGTAACTCATGTTGTAAGTGAATGTTTCCAAAATCCCTTTCAGTTGATGGTTAATCTTAAAACTAAGTGGTGAAATATTTCATTTATGAATGAGTCTTTCTCTGCATTTTTATGTTTACCTTTTCTTAGAACAATGAAGAATGAAATCCCTGAAAATGTTATCACAAGGAGGTAGTTCTCCTGAAATTGTGTAGTAGAGTGACGAAACACTTCATTTAGCTTTGCTCTTATAATAGAATAGTTGCAACTTCATTTTCTAGTTTTTCATTTAGTTTGGCTGCAATCCCATTTTCAATCGTTCATTAAGTTTTGATTTTGCAATAGATTAGACAATAGTTGTAACCTTATTTTTAGTATTTCATTTTTGGTTCATCATAGATAGCTGCAATCTCATTTTCTCATTTAAGCCTTGGTTTTGTAATTGATTAGATAGTAGTCTTAAGTCTTTCTAGTTCATGTTTTGGAAACAATCATAATAGCAAGAAGAGAAGTTCTGTTTTCATTTTCTTGGTTAAAACTTTACTTCCAAATCTGGCTTAAAGCACTTTTAGCTCTCATTTCATTTCTCTAGATTCTTAGCAGCAGTAGATATAAGATTTTTTTGAGTACACTGCAGAACATTAGGAATTAAAAGATCAAAACCCCAAAAAAAACGTAAAACTCAATAAACGGTGAGGTAAGAAGGGTCATCTAGCACATATAGTGCACTACACTTCATCAGTTTACAATACCTGGATTGATCATTTATGTATATCAATTTAGGAAACTAAATTGACTAAACAATAGGCCACATGGAGGAGAAATTGAAGGATATGGGTAGAGAACTGAGCAGCATAAGGGACAGAGAGGCAATGATGAAAGCTCAGTTAGAAGCAGAGAATGCATGGCTAAGGGGATAGCTACAAGAAAGGGAAATCCAGTTGGAAACTATGGCCAGTCTATACTTAAAGGAAATCTAGTGCAGGATCCCAACAAAGTCTTATGCCTTGTATCTCAAGGAACAATGGCTACAATTCCAAATTAAGACTTTAGCATAGAAAGGCACTACTCCCTTCCAAGACTATAGACAATTCATTGATCTTTATGATCAAATCACCCTAGAAGATAGAGAAAAAATGTTTGAGTTTTACCTACACAACTTGTCCTTGACATATTTGAATGTGTGGGACACAAATTCAAAACTAGGGAACTTGCAATAGATGTCCCTAGCATCATGGATGAATCATGAGGAGGCAAGAGCTACAAAAATGAAAAAGTTAATGGAAAGAGAAGAGACAAAACCCCTTATGATCAGAGCTGAGAAATACAATCCAATGGCTATCATCAACACCCACAATCTAATTGCAAATGATCCTAAGCTTGCACCTAGGTACCTTGCTGCACAAGAACAAGCATTCACACAGTTTGAAGATATATTCAGGTTGCTAGGAGATGAAAGCATGCAAGCTTGCCAAAGGAGATTGAATACCTTGCCTTACAGCCTGAAAATCAGAAATGAGGGTGGCACTAAATAGAACACACATTTACAAGCAAGCTCTACAAAGATTCAAAGTCAATTGGATTGGCTTGAGACTCAGTCCACCACTGCTTTTAGGAATGTTGGAAGGAAGGAAAGAAGAAGAAGAAAGAGAGCACTAGGAATAGATGGAGAGGAAGGCATGATTTTATTCATAGGAAGAAGATACTACAGTAGAAGCATGGGATGTCAGGGAGGCCACCAGAGCAATGAAGGACATAGATATAGATTAGGTTGCTCAGAGGATGAGAAACGCTTTCAGTAGGGTGGTGATGATGAGCCTCATTATTGGGTAACTATATGTACCTTAATACACCTCCAAGATTATTAAAATCAATTCTTCTCATAATTCCTTACATGTTTTAATTATATTTTGCTTAATGAAATGAGTAAAAGTAAGATGTTATGTCTAGTAGTCTAATGTGCATTGTTTGCAGGTTTTTGAGAGAAAATCATGGAAATTTTGGCTAATTAAGGGGATGAACTCGAATGAGACAAGGAGGAGAGATTATAGGAGATAGATCCTCCTCATTAAATCCTCACTCATTCGAATATTCCTCAATCAAATCACACTAGCTTGGAGTTGTAAGCAGCCGAGTCATGGAGATCACGGGCAGTTGAGCCAGTGACAGTTAAGAACCAATTCATCTTGAGTTTGGGAGCCAAGCATCCCTAGATTTAAGGAATTTGTTGGATACTTCATTTGTATAAATAAGAAGGCCTAGAGCCTCATTAGGATTCAAATTTGTTATGTAAGAGAACTAAGCATTTTCGAGTTCAAGTCTTGTGGCAAAACATTGTTATGTAATTTTTTTGATATGATGATGAGAATGAGGATTTCCTTGATCCAGCACTAAGTTGAATCAGAGATCTGAAGCTCTTGGGTTAGGGCCCAACCCTAGCATCAAAGGCTCCTCTTCTTGTACTTGTATGCTTAAGTTATTTCATAGATTAAGTGTTGAATTGATTTTAGCATTGTTTCATTGCAAGTAGTGGTAAATTGGATTAGTTTGCTTCCATTTGTGCATAGCTTTAGAAGTAGTTTTAGAGAGGTAAAGGAATACAAAAAACACTGGTAGCAGGTGGATTTGGCCTCACTCCTCCCTTCAGGGACCATGGTTTGAGGAAAAAATTCTATTCAGCCCCAAAAAGACAGAATTTTGATTTCTTATGGAATTTGGGGTTTTCTTCTACTTAGGACAACATCTTTTTAGTTCTCAAGAATAGGTTTTAGTTGTCATTTCTGATATCTCCAGCTTTGTATTAGATCTCATGGTGTTCCAAAATATTCTGCAATTATTTCCATGCATGAACTAGGCGACTAAATAATGAAATTATGTTTTCTTAAGTTGATTGGAAATATTTCTTGTTTGACATGATTCATGGATAAACGCCATTGATGTATGTATTGCAGGAGTTTCAATAGTGCAGGAAGATCTCATGTTAGCAACCCCAACCTATCCTCATCCATCCATGATCACCAAAAGACACTAAGTCCCTCAAACAATTCATCATATCATAAGAACAACTTCCAGGCTTGTTGAGCAAATCCAACCATCTTACAAACTCTGCTTTTCACACTGAAGAAGTCCTAGCCACTCCCTTGCCTTATTTCTTTCATCATTCATCTTCCCTAAGCCATATACCACCTTCCAAATCACTCCTATTGCTCTCGACCGAATCCTGTAGGAATACAGGGGGTCCTGTAGGGATATTAGGGCATCCTATAGGAAGCATTAGGACGTCCTGTAGGATGAACTGTAGTTGCCTGTTTTGAGGCCAATTTGTGGAGAAAACGTCCAGGAAGATAGGAGAAGACCCCTACTTTCCTCCCAAGCCACCTTACCCTTCACCACCATCTCTAACGCACCTACTACATCTCCAAGAAGATTTAGCATTCATATTTTTACAAAAAAAAAGGACAAAAAGGAAAAAAGAGTTATTGTGTTCATTCATATGCACAACAGTAAAATGTTTGGTTATTTCAGATTGCATGCCTAAGACAGTTAGGATTACACACATGTCATCATATAATTCTTCTGAAGCAATATGTCTTAGCAATTAGTTAGATGAATGGTGTGTTTAAAGCATTTATTTCAATTTTTCCTTACTACAATAGACAACATTTCAATTCTCCCAATTATTGCAAAATTCCCCTTTCTTCATTGGTAATCAAACTTCTTCTAAATCAATAGAAGGTTGGTTTGAGAAACCATAGTGGTCTATCGCCAGCTTCGCAATGACAAAGAGTGGACCCATTGCATTAGCTTGTGTATACAATAGTGTCACCTCCAAGTTTGTACGAACCCCAGGTTGATAAAGTAGAGTTGGTAGCCCTAGGAGTTGCAACATTCTTGTTGCAATACTAGTGCTCATCAACATACAGTGGGAGTATTGAGCATGTTTATGTCAAAACCAGGGAAGGAGAATTGGACAACAGTGAAGTGGGTTTTCAGCTATTTGCGTGGCACTAGTGATTATGGTTTGTGCTACCAAGGAAGACTAAGATTGGACAGAGTTTTGGACATCTATGGCTTTGTTTATGTAGACTGAGCTAGAGATTTTGATAAGAGAAGATCTACAATTGGGTATGTGTTTAACCTATTTGGAGGTGTAGTCAGTTGGATGAGTAAGAGACAGTTTGTAGTGGCCCTTTCAACTATAGATGTAGAATACATGGCAACTACTCATGCAAGAAAGGAATCAGTTTGGTTGCAGAGATTATGTCAAAGTATGGGGTTAGTACAACGAGATATAAGGATAGACTATGGCAGCCAAAGTGAAATTTTCTTGGCAAAGAACCCATGCTTATGATTCAAAGACCAAGCACATTGATGTTCAATATCACTTTGTGAGGGATATGGTTGAGGACAATAACCTGTTGCTGGTAAAGGTGGACACTTTGAAGAATACTGCAGATACATTGACAAAATCTATGAGCATTGAGAAGTTCTCTTGGTGTAGAGAAATGATGGGAGTTTCAGGACTAGATCAATGACTAAGCTCTCCTATTGAAAGAAAAAAACAAGTGGGAGAATGTTGGGTGTGTGTTATATTCTTTCCACGACTACCCCACACGTTGGGGGGTGGTAGCCCCCTTACACGGGGTTCAGGGCAGCACCCCGAGAATTTTTTGTTGGACCCTATATGAGGTGGGCAGACCTACATATGGTTTTTTACATGGATTTTGCACATGGTTTTGGGCATGATGGTTTTTTGTCCATAATATTTTGTAGATCTGGTCAAGGGAACGACGATTATGTTATAATCCAGGGTTAATGGATTGGGGTTTGTGGATGCTTTAGCGTGTATATGTATGTATTGTAACATTGAAAGGAATATAATGAAATGTGAATCTGGTAGTCCCGGTTTTGGGATCCAGGGGAAAATCTATGTGTATATATGTTTTATGTTTTATGCTTTCACCATTATTTATTTTCTATTTTTTAGAATTCGTATGTAAGTAATTTCTGTATGGGGATAAAGCCTACAATTCCAAGCTGAATGGAGAGGAAAACATTATAGTAGGCATCACTTGGGGTTAATTATTTGCTATGGAAATTGGCATTAGAAAAAGGCAAAAATAAAATGGAAATAAATGGCAATTAATTCAAGAAATAAAGGAAAATAGGAGAAAAGGAAGATGAAGACACAAGAATATGCATGTAAGGTAAATGAAGGAAATTGAAGGAAAATAAAAATAAAAGGAGAGGGATAACATTCTATGAATCTCTTAGCTACTATTGGACACTCTTGGTTACTCTTGGTCACATTCTAGCATGAGTATAAATGCTTGTCACTTTTGGGAGGAGAAGGAGAAGAGAGCACTTGGACACAAGCAATAAAGAAAGTAAAGGAAAAGCAAGGAAAACAAAGGGAGCACAAGAAGAATATTGGAAGAGTAGCTACAACAAGAGGATTTTGCGAGTAACAAGTTGCATGTGTGACTTCCATGATAGGATTTGAATGCATGGTGCATGCATTTAGTTATTTTGTTATTTTGTTGTCATTGGCATGGTATTTTCCCAGATTGACAGTGGTTACAACCTTGCCTTGCCATTTCCTTGTAGCCATGGTGTGTTGGGATTCATTCTTGGTTGAGCTTTTGATTGTCAAAAGATTTTGGATCTGAGTGAGGTGGTCTCAAGAAAATCACAAAGGTTGGGGGTCGAGATGGTTTTCTCCATGAAGCCCTTGATAGGTGGGTGGACACAGGAAAATTCCTCTAGGTATGGTGAAGAAATTCCTAGGCATCCAAGCTTGTTTTGGTTGTTGATCTCTAGACCAGTTTAGGTGAGATCATGGTGGATTGAGGGTGGATGTGGTTTAACCTATGTATTCCTTGCTGGTTGTATTTTGGTTTATCCCATGAGATCCCACATTCATGCTTGGAATATGGCGCAAGGATTATTGGATGAAAGAAAGATTTGGTTCAACCCAATCTATGGTTGGGTGGTACGTGGAAGTCCCTGAATTGGTTGGCATTTGCATATGTTATTATGTGTTTATTCTTATTGAGATTAATGAGCACAAGTTATGATTTTATGACTATTTTTTCATGGTTAAATGTTCGTTACATGCATGGTATACCTCTTATTTTATGACATGCTTCTTTTATGGACCTCTTCCATGGTTTGATAGGTACTTGGTTACTTGATATGAATGCATGGGATAATGTGTGTTTTTACAACTAATAAGAGAGGTTATCAATCCTTATTGATGATTATTTGATTAAAATAAGCATTTATGGCCTACAAATACCTTGTCGACAAAGTGTTTGTTTAAATGATTTTCATGTATTTGATGAATTTTACTAGGAATAAGGTCAAGAACAGTAAATGAATATTCCTACATGTTAATGATAGAGTTCTAGAATTTTTTGGGCAATTATGGGCAGTTGTCCTGGAGCTAGCCCTAAAAATCTAGAATCGAGTCCTTGGCCACAGTCTCTTAACTAAGAAATTTCAATTATAGCCACATGGAAGACACCTTGTGTGTACAAATGAAGGCTTCTGGCTGCATGCACTAGCCTACATGCGTGCAATCAGGCTATAAAGTCATGTTAAAAGAAGGTTACAACTTATGGTTAGATCACAAATGGATGTTATCTGAAATCTGGGTGATCAAGTGTCCTTAATAGGTTTTAGGAAGCTTCCAAATAGTAGACCCCACTTCCATAACAGGAACTTGGTTTTTGGGTCATGCATAGTAACATTCAGCTCATGTTTACCCTCAAGAGCTATTAAAAGAGGGTAAATGTGAGGTGGGGTGTTACAGTTGATTAGTTCACTTCATGAACACATTGTTTGATGATTGAAAGGAAAATAGGATAAAGAGGGATTATAGATAAACCATGAAAAGGGATGTTGATATCAGAGGGAGCAAGCAACAAAATTTGACATCTTGACAAAAGGTATCATGATTTGGTAACTCTAATATTGATAATTTGTTTGAGATATGATTTGGACACCTAAAATAACTTGTTACAGAAGAACATACCAGAAAGATAACATTGTTGATATAATGGTGTATCTATAGTTGTTTTTTTTTAACTCAATTCAAAAACATAATTATCATTGTACTTGTGTTATTATATATTTCATGTAAAAATCAAAAGAAGAAAAATAAATTTTGTTTTTCAAGCATAGGTTTCATGCTCAAGTCAAATTGTTATTTGGATCAAGCATGTTCTTCATGCTTCTAAGGTTTACTGAGTCAAAATAATAATTTTCACGAGTCATTCTATTGTACTTGAGTCAAGTCCCATTTGGACTTTTGAGAGAAAGTGGAAAAATAATTTCATTTGAGTCAAAATTGTTAATTTTGTCCCTACACGACCAGGTCAATCCTACCTGGACAATTTAGCCCTGAAAGGGACCCATTAAACCTCCTAGATGTGTATATATACAATGTAGTTTGATCTCATTTGAAGCCAAGAAAGAAAGTTCAATTTCTCTCCCAAGAAGAGAGAGAAAATTAGCGAAGAAAGTCAAGAAGAAGAGCGAAAGTCCAAGGAGAGAGAGCAAGGGTTGAAGAGGAAGAATTTTTTCCACACATGCAAAACAGGGCTAAAAATTGCAGAGCTAATTGTAGGGGTCAAAAATATGTTATAGGGGCCAAAAATTTGAAGTTTGAGCAATTTTAAAAGGATTCGACTATTTTTGACTTGAGTTGTCTTTTCCTTGTTGGAAGATCTTTGAAGGAGGGCTAACTTGGGCCTTGTGGGAGGTCTTGGTCTTGGATTTTTCATTTTTATTTGATTCTATAAGAAGAGAAGATATGATAGGGTATTCCCCTTTAAGGAATTTTTCCCTGGCTTGGAGTCTATATCTTGTGTTCATTATCCTTTTTTGATACTCATGGTTTATTCTTTTGGTAATTGTTTTATGAAAAGAGCATAATAAAAGTAATAAGAAGTCAACATATCTTCACAAGCAATTATCAAGTAAAGAGAAATCACCCTAGTTGTTGACCTATAGATTTGTCAACATTTTATAGGTATTATGTGTACAAGGTTAAACTCTACAAAAATTGACTAAGTAACCAAAGATACAATTCAAATTACTCATAAATAGAAATAATCCTCTAAACATAAGAATGAAAGTCAAAGGAGAAGGTTGCGAGGCAAGGGAACAAGGTTTTGGATAAGGTAGTCTCCAAAAATAAGAGAGGGAATTCATATTACATATGTTAGGGATGAAGTAATGGAGAGGAAATCACGATGCCACAGCCCAATCAGTGCCTAATCACTATCACATGTCATCATCAGTGTTAACCCCTTACTAAACATCAACTTGTTAAAAATAGAAAATGCTAAAAATATGTGATGATACCAAATGGTAGGGAAGGCTTAATAGTGGATGAAAAATAGTCATATGCATCCCTAATGATGTATGGAAGAGGATAAAATGATGGCCTAAGTGAGGTCTTGATGAACTTCTGAAAGGAGTATACCCCAACACTATGCTAGGAATTGAGAGTGAGGACAAAGTTCAAAGTAAATTGAAGATATCAAGACTTTCGAGTTGTTGTAGTAGAATTCAAGGAAAGAAAAGAGGTTTGTAGGCATGGGTAGTCTACTTCTCAAAGGTATAGTTTATGATTCAACAAAGAAGAACTAGTCATTCATGATTTAACATAGACCAAGAAGCCAAGAGACATCATGAGAAATTGATGCCACTACATGCAAGATAGGGATCACTATAAATGATGATTTGTTAGAAAATGAAGATGTCAAGAAGGTTTCAAATTTGATTCTTTACCACAATTATCGCATTACTCAATTGATTTACACTAATAATCCAAGTTGGAGGGGGGAAATTTCTATTTTGGAAACATTAATGGGTTCTGAACTTGAGGAAGCGAAAATTTCTCAACATGCTTTAGGAAATGCTAAGTATTATATTTTATATAAAATGTCTTGTTGCGAGTGTTGATTGGGTTCGTGCAACCTGTGATTGTGGAAAATTTATTTATAAAGCATTCCCTCATAATCATAGCTTAAAATAAACCCTTATGATTGCTGAAGAACATATAGAAGTTGAAGGAAACCTTGAGATGAGTAGAGTCAATTCATCATGGGCTCTTGCGAGGAAACTGTTGAAGAATAATCACTAGGTTTTGTGATTACATGGATCACATGTCGAAATAAAAGCAACAATTGGTAACATTGACCTGGCTTGTAATTTTTTTGATATGGATCTATGCTTGTTATTGACCTTTCCTTGGATATTTCAATGAAATCCCCTCTTTTATACCCCTCTTATGTTGAAGTAGAATTTTTAAATCATTCCAATATTTGTAGTGATAATGGCATATTTTCTAAACAATATGTGATTCACATTATTTCTCCCTTAGGAAGTGGAGGAAAGTACTCTCTATATTTATCCAAAGCATCTACAATATCATAGAAAACAAGAAGACATTTATATGGTTGAAGATTTGAATATAATTATTAGCAAGTTTGGTCAAGATTACTTTGCCAGGGAAAGGGCATATTTTGGATAATTTTGGAATTTTGATGAGAACATTACATATAGAAGAAACCAATAGGGGTTTTCTTTTCAGGAAAACCTTACTAGAATAACAATAAAATGATACTCTAGTGAAATCTAATAGCTATCAATGAGTCCAAAGTACACACACACACACATATATGGTGTTAAGAAAATTGTTATAAATAAGAGCATATGGAAGCTTAACTAGGTTGACCTACAGGTGATTTGAAGTTTGATTTCTGATGTTGATCTAATGTATAAGTATGGATGGTGAGATTTTAGGCCATTTAAGAGACTGAAATTTTTTAATCCCATTTTTTAGTGCGGTTAGTGTAATTTATAATGTTCACATTTTGAAGGAAATATTGGAATATGAATTTGTCAACATTGGAGAGTTTACAGAGGATTGCATATTGAAACCAAAATATTATCCATATTGTGGGGTAAATTTGGAAGATGATCCATTGTTAAAGCCATATGATATTATTTTGAACTTTGGAAGTCCACATGACTAGTGTTGGACTTAGGATATTGGATCTTTGATGGCTAAATGCTACCTTAAAATACCATGCCCACATATAGAAAATACTTGGGGTATCTTTTGCATGATTTATAGAGGAGTTTTTTCGGCATTAAAGGGAATTTTGAGGTTGGATGCCACACTTAGAGGACCTTTTTTTAAGGAGATGGGCCATATTTTTGGGTTCATGCTCCTCAATTTTTTTAGATGTGAAATGAAAGCCCAAATTAATTATAATTTTTATTATTTAATTAGTGAGGTGGACCTTTTCCCTCCATTTGTTATATTAGGGGATTATAGTTTTGTGAAATTAAAATTTTAATGTAAGGGAAGTTGGGAACCTCCTTTATAAATAAAGGTGCACTTCCTCTCATTTTCTCATGGCTAGATAGTTGGGGAAATTAGTGGATATTAGTATTTATTGATGAGGAAAACCTTGTTTAGTACACCCAATGCGGCATGGCTCCAGGAACTTGAGGAGATTAACCAAAGCATTCAAGTAGAGAATACTGAGCTAAGGGGACTCCTATAGGAAGTAGGAAAGGATAAATAAAGGTTGTTACGCCAGTTGCAAGTTAAGGACAAGTCCTTAGAAAAGTTGCAAGATAACCACTTGTTGATGGTGCTGGGCCCACCAACATGTCAGGGGATCTCCCCGGTAAGAAATCCCAACTAGACCTCAGACTGTTTGGTGTAGGAGTCCCAGAAGTGGGTTGTACAGTATCACCTTTATTGCGGTTGCATGCAGAGGTAAGTGAGATGTCCTTGTTGGTAGCAAGGGTGTTACATGCACAACAAGCCAAGGAAGGTGCATGAATGGTTCTAACACACAGAAGGTTGAACAAGTGCGCCCCTTGGAAACCTATGTAAACATGCATATTGGAAGGGAACACATGAGAAAAGGTGCATCACAAACTGGAAGAAAGGTGAACTAACAATCCAAAGTGATGGTTAAAGCAACAGCACATTTCAGTAAGATTCATACATACCTATACAAAAAGAGCCTATACATACATGCGTAAGCAAATAGATACATATATCATTAGAGTAAACAAGTTAACTAAAATACAATAACAACATATGCATGAAACGTGTTGGCTCTGTTATATTAATAAGTGAAAGTTCCAATCATACAGTACAACCTTGACCAACCACTAGTCCCAATAAGAGAACGTTACAGTCACTACCGCCTGCTCCTCCAGAGAGATGTACAAGCTCTGCACTATGGAGAAGACAAGGCTCATTACAATACTCTCCAATATTTCTCTAGGATACTCCTATCAGAAGCTTGGGTGACCAAAAGCCTCTATAATGAGTTATGAGGTACTATAAATAGAAAATGGTGGGGTGATCCTTGACATTCCCCTTTGTGACTATTCACCTACCCTCATGACTCTTCAACTACTCTATGACTGCGACATTCAACTATTGACACTTGAACTTCCACTTTACAAGATGTTACATACAATATTCACATGTACCCATGTGAGAAAAAATAGGCTTTAGCAAGCCATGCAAGATATCACTAAGGCTTGAACAACTGTGCGAAGACCAACTCTTCGACATCCTCACGATGGTCAGTGAACTGATGCCAAGCTTGGTAGTCCGCGATGGTGTCCATGTACACTATGTTGACATCTTTCTGGAAATGAACTCGTGCCTCTATTGCATCCGAGTACACTGATTTTTCTCCTCTATCCAACTCGTCTGATAACATGCCCATCATTGTCTTGAGTGTGGCCAGATCAACGACATGTTGATGCATAGTGTCTGCGCTGATTGCCAAGTCTTCGCTGGTGCCTATGCGCATCAACTAGTCAGAGTACGAGTCCAGCTCCAGTTGGACTTGATTCTTTGTCTTAGCCTTGGTGAGTGTCCCAATATATGCGATTGCATGCATGCACACAACAACATCCATGCTTATGAAAACTCATGCATGGGAAGCCTGCAAACTAGTGATGAGCTACGGGAGTTCCTCATAGTTTTGTATCTGACTCCAGATGCGTGCCTTCAACTCAACTGCCATGGGTTTCATCATCTTAGGAAAGTGTAACGGGGGTCCCTTGTATCTCATTGTCCATGTTTGCATGCGGTCGACAACAGTATGCATATTCGACAAGATACGCGCTCTTCTAGCACAATGCTACTGCCAATTGTTGAGATGGACAACTGCCATATGCATGATACCAAATCTCAAATACAATGTCCACATGACTGTCTTAAGGGATGATACTTCATCCAATATCACCTTCATCAACTCCACTCTGGTGGATGTTGTAACCAATTCTCCTCCCTGCTTGACCGTCTATAAGTCCTTAGCCATTCGCTCGTTCTCTACTATCAAGAAGCAGACACTCGAGCTAGTGGCTTCGGCATATGATCTGGTGGCAACGTCCAATGTTGCTAGATGCTTTCTCATACCTAGTATGATCAATCATTCATCAAAATGCGTAGGAGATGTGTGAACATCCGAAGTAGATACTCTACGCGATTACACAACTCTATGTTGTGACTCGTCAAATGATATATTGTGCATCTCTTCTTCCAAATTGTCTCCAAGGATCTCAGTATCTCCTTGGTCGCTCAGGACTTGCTCTGCTTCTGGATTTGGTGAAGCCAGTGGGTCGACCTCTTGGTGGTAAGGCATGAGGTTGATGTCTTGTTCTAACTCTGACTGCTCCATCTTCGTATCCATCTGCTCAAGTACTCGTTCAATCTCTTGAGCGAAGTCCTACTCCTGTAACTGCTCACACTGTCTGCTTTGTGCCAGCTGCTCAAATGATTCTACTACTTATATGGGCACAGTTCCATCAATCTGTGCATGTTGTACCTCCTGCTGTGTCTATCCCTGCTGCGCTTCCTTCTTATGTTTTTGCATCTCTTGTTCTTTCTGGAGTTGCTCCTTCAACTCTTGCAACTCCTTGACTATTTCCTCCATCCTCTATTCATCTCTCTACCTTTGCACGTTCCTCTTGTCATGCTCTCGCCTCTTGGCCTCTATCTCCAAAGTTGCTTTCTCCAGTAGTGGGTTTACTCTCAACTTGTAGCTTTATTCTGCCTTTGCGTTGTCAACAATATTTCTCTGGCATTTTTCACGTGTAGGTATGTTACCCTCTGCTGCTGATGACGATGGTGCTCTCCTAGATGTTGCTTTTCACTTCTTCGCTAACCATTCCACAGCGATGCAAACTGATTCATTGGGCCTAGAGAAGTTGTGACAATATCTCCATGGGTATTCCTCAGCCCAATGACATGCCTCGTGGATCCAAGGAAATTGCACTCTCGCGCAGTGATCCTTCACAAAGCAATGCGGGTCATACAGATTGAAGCTTCTGGTGACGAAAATAAATCTTTTGAATTCTTATGTCTCGGCATACGCATGTTTGAGATTATGTATTTCCTACAACCCGATCTGTGACGGAAGAGTCGACCAGGGTGCCTTCTTCTTCCGATGCAGTCTAGCTGACAGTTCTACCAAGATGTGGTACGAAACTTCTTGCACGATGAGCTTGTCCATGGAAAACTTCAGTAAAACATGCAAAGGCTTCTCTATGACGTACATCTGTATGAAGGTGTCAAAAGGTGAGCCATACCGATCCGCCATCTTGATAAGTGCCTCCATTGTTGCCTTCGACATGCAAGGTGGATTCTGCTCAAATATCATCTTGTACATTGGGGTGGAAAAATGGTCTGACAACTATGTGATGACTCCACAAAAGCTGCATTCGGAAAACAGTTTGCAATAACTTTCCATAGAGGTTTCTGCTGATGTCCATGCCCACTTCAAGCCTGGGAACTTCTGACAGGCACAGAGTGCATCCAATATGTATGCGGACATGTAGATTTCTGCTTGCTAACTTTTGGGCAGTTACCGATCTCCTGCTACCTGTTCCTTCAGCCTATGAGACAACATGTCGGACCAGTTGCATCTTTGCCTTCACTGGCTAGTTGTTCCAATGCGATCACCCAACTTTGTGGGAAGATCTCTATGCTCTCTTGGTCGTACAAGCGGCATACAAAGGTGACCAACTACTGATATTCCTTCCACAGTATCTTCATATTGTAAATCTGGTTGGGTGTCATTCTGAACTTGGCTAGCTCCTTCACCCAACTCTTCAATATATCCCTGGAGTTTTCGCTGCTGCTAGGTATGATAAAGGGTGTCTCCATTATGACCATTGGATTCAACAAGTGGTACATCTACTGATAGTCCTGTGCCATGAAGGTAGAAATATTTGTCCCGCTGAAACTGCTTGATACCATCGTCTCAGGATCATTGTGCGAGATGATCCAATGAATCATGTCCGTACATGGAAACGCGGGGTACCTGCATGCAATCCGGTACAAACCGGACTTGTGAATGTTCACATAGACCCTGTTATCTTGAAGGTCTTCCTCAAATGTGCCTGAGAATGCATCATTTATGTCCTGCCATTTCATCTTGATGTCTTTGTCTACGACCAGCTTGGTGTCTTTGTAAATAGGCAAACTCATAGACACTCGCTCAACTGCTTCTCCAGTTGCGCTTCTCTCGATGTCCTTTGTCCATGCTCTCTTGGAGGCCATTGATCCTGAACTACTAAGAGATGGAAGAACACCTGATATACCTGGAGACATGCGACATGCATGGAAAGCAATCTATCAGTTAAGAACAAAGAAAACTTGAGGACTAACATGCAACATACCCGAGAGACTGATGGAAAGGATTGTTCAATTTTCATTGGGAGGGAGGGAGATTAACTATCGGAACTATGCAAAAGGTAGTCCCGACTGTCAGGAGGCTAGTTGACTGCTGGAATTGCACAATGCGCAATCCAAACTGACCTGTTGGGTGCTAAGATTGTGCAATGTGCAATTTTAGTCAGCAAGTCATGTAGGCCCAGGGATTGCATTGTGTAATTTTCGGGGCTAGCAGACACTGCCTCTCAGAATTGTGCAAAGAAAGCCTGGAGGATAGTTCTTGGCCATATTTGCACATAATCTGGGAGGAATATAGATCCTTCCCTCTCAGAAATGCGCAATGCCATCTGGGCCAAGTTACCCAGACCTGCCGATGGGCGACTGAAAACATATGAAGATCTGAATGCATGGTGAAAATAAGTGTAGGCAAGAGTGAATGATCATGCATGAAAATAATGAATGCAAGATTCAGAAAATGGGAAAACATGCATGTGTGTGAAATAAGTCGTTGAATCAGCGACCGTCCGTGCAAAACAATGTCATGCATGCCACAGCGATGAGATGCAAATGAAAACTAAAATGGTGCTTGTATAGACTAACATACATGCAAATGACAACAAGCATTCACATAAATCAAGCAGACAACACTCACACAAGCCAAAACACAGAAAGCAATAGAAATGCTGCAAAAGACAAGTAAAGCGGACTTACCTAGAAATAACTAAGTTGTATGTGCCGAAGACTCCTAGATGTGCTGTGGGATGTCAAAGCTCCAAGATCAATGTGAAGAATGAGCTCTAAAGCATCGAATAAATAATTTTGAGGCTTATGACGTGCATGCGATAAATCTAGGAAAAAGCGACACATGGAGGGAAGTTTCTAAAAAAATATTTGCATGTAACCTCTAGCTGCTAAAAATGGATACCTAGAATATAGGGATTCTTTTTTCATGTTTCTTTTTTATATTTCGGGAAAGGCAACCCATGCATGCAAATCAGGTTTCATGGGTCTCGAGTGGAATCGGTCAACTTGAAGGGCACATGCAACAGCCTGCAAGACTGAGAGAGGGTTTTGCACAATTTCTGGGAGGAGCTAGGCTGGCTATCCCAGAGGGATTGTGCAATTTCTGGGGTCAGCAGGTGACTGCTACCTAGAATTGCCCAATTTCTAGGCTGAGCTGTAGTACTGGGCTAGATTGCATAGTTTTCTCAAGGAAGCTTGTCTAACTGCATTGCACAATTTCTGATCCCAACGGGCTGCCTAATAGATTTGTGCAATTTCTGGAGGGAAGGTTGGTTCCTCTCCAGAATTGCGCAATTTTTTGAGGGATTTGCTCAACCAGTAGCTAACTTAAGTCCAGAATGGAAGCCTATGAAGGGAGTGAAGCAAAATGACATGCAAACGCTGAAAGCCACTGAAAAACCGATGAAGCCTATGTACTTGACAGTGCAATACACGCTGCTAAGGATGATTGGTAGGGAGGCTCCAAAACAAAGCTAAGGAAAAATTTTGGAGGGTGGTTGTAGCCGCTACAACATGACCTTGAGGTAAAAGGTGACTCTTCGGTTTCAGGTACCTTTCCTGATGGTGATTTCGCTTCTTTTGAAAAACATACTATAGGTATTGGATCCAAACTGTTGAAGAAAATGGGGTATCAGGGGAAGGGCCTCGACATTAATGGCTAGGGAATCACAAACCCCATCAAAGTGGAGACATACATCATCATGCAGGACTCATGTATGTTAGGAAGGAAGTTAGGGAATGGTCCAAAACAACCAGTGACCCACCAACGACAAATGATGAGGGCACCTCATCACATTCCAATGACAGTGAGGGATCCATGAACACTTATCAGAGGCACATCGGGAGAAAGTGTTCCAAGATGATCCAGAAAGTATGGAAAAGGAAGAATCATTGCAACAAGGATGAACATCAGAAACCTACATGCCAGACACTTCAGGCCCAAAAAGAACCCATGAAGGATCTAGTCATTGAGGACATTCCACAAACAAATCCACCACAGGAATATGAACCATTTAATTTATTAAGTAAAAGATGGTTTTTTTTAGATAGTAGCTTGTTATGGCCATAGTTTGTAAATCATGCATTGAAAGTAAATGTAAAAAGTGATGATGTGTTTTCCATCACTTCAAAATGCAACAATGATGTTTGTGGCCTTTTATTATGAGTAGTTTGGGTATTGGTTTCTATCATGTAAAACTTGACCAAAGACTGTGTGCTATAAACTCTTGCCAATTGTGGGGTTGTTTTTCATGTATGGTTTGTATATGATTGAAAAGGATGTACCAGATTTTCCTGTAGGTGGTTGAAAGTGTGGTTTTGCAAGGACACAGACAGTGTGCTAGATGTGTTAATGTTTTTGGTGAAGTACATTTGTGTGGTCTTTAAAAGAATGCATCCTAGTAAAGCTCGGTGAATGGAGAAAGAAAAAGTGAGGGAGAAATTTCCTCACTTCCTAATTGAATGAAAGGGATTTTTGTGGTCCAAAAGCTCTTAGTGGGGAGGATTGATCTAGGTGGATCTTTAAAGAAGTACCAGCGGCATGGTAAAAGGCTCAAAACTTAAAGTGGTATAATTTGGATAAACTTAGCATGAGATCGAAGTGCTCATCATCTTGATTCCAATGGTGCGAATGACACTCAAATCTGAGTTCATATGAAGAATTTAGAGCAAGTCAAAGTTTATGTTTGACTTGTACAGGTGATAGGAGGAGATGACATGGCAGACACTCTCAGCAAATGGGGCAGTGCCAAATGGTAGGCTGCCATTCATCCCACATATCGCATATCACAGAAATCAGAGGTCGCGGCTTAAGGAAAATTAGCCCAAGGTTGCGATGCGATCAAATTGAAATCACCCATCACAAAAGGATAAGGTCAAAGAATCGGCCCCCGCGAGTCAGGGTTTCAATGCAATGAATCACAATCATACATCATAAGGTGCAGGGGTCCAGAATCAGACTCCGACAATATCAAGTTGTTATTGTGATATTGCAAGCGCATATCGCACAAGCTCCGTGCCCGTATATATGCTACCTAATGGGCTCCGCCGATTGTGATTTGAAATGGGTTTCCAGACCCAATATTTTATATGTTATGTTTAATCCTCCAGGTGGGTCCACTGTATTGCAGGCCACTTGATGTATGGGCTGGTCTGTACGCCAATGAAACCACTGATTGTTGGGAAACATTGATAGTAAAAGGCTGCCCAGTTCAACGTGCAGTTAAAGGGGTTTGCCCATATTTGTAAGGGTTGTTGCCACATACTACTTAGGGCCCTGATAATCTCTATTGGAAAATGCCTGCATGCTAAACTTCATCGTTTGTTTGGAACTGCCTGGGTATTGAGGGATTTTTCCGCCATCTTATATAAAGGACCATCCATGTCGGAGAAAGGCAAAGAGGATTGGAAGAATAGTTTAGAAGCTATTGAGTGCAGCAAACCCTGACCTAGCAGCAAGCCAAGACATCGCCTTTAGTAGCAGGGAGCTTTTGAGAAGGTGGAGAAGGCTTGATTATCCAAATTGGGTGTTCAGATAGGCGCTTTTGCATGACTTTTCACCGAGATTTTAGTGGTACTATCTATTTCTCAAGTTGTGCTCTCCATTCTTCTTCCATCTTCCAACTTAGAGGTATAAGGATTGTAGTTGAATATTTCTTGTACTTTTATCTCTTTTTATACCACTTATTGAAAGAAGACCTCCCCACTATTGAGCACGGCCCAGAGACGTAGTCTAGATTGGACAAACTTTGTACTTAAATATTTGTGTTATGGTTTTCTTGCTCATCATGTTATTTTCACATTGTTTTATGTGCTTTTAAGTTCCATGGTTAATAAGATCTGTATCATGTAATTCTAATGCATCTATAAGTAAAAGATCTTGGATCAAAAAGTGACTAGAATGCAACTAAACCTAAACTCTAATCTATCTAACTAGAAGGATAGGATAATGTAAAGTCTAATATCCAATGCAACCATGGGAGTCTTTCCTGACATGCAAGTAAAAATATATAAACCATTAGTGACAGTATAAAATAATGTGCAAATACTTTCCTGAATCGCTTGCACATAAAGATGAAGGTCACGTCTACAAGAAGCAAATTATGATATAACAACCTGCTTTAACTAGCTTTCAAATTTACCTTGTTTATTAGAAAAATGATCATACAAACCTTCAAGGTTTCTTATGAATGTACATTCATCCATTTTTTCAATCTTAACAAACATCAAGAAAGGATGAAAGTTATTATTAGAAACGAAGCTTTCTAAGTAAGATTCTTCTAACCATTCAATGATTGGGTCATGATAGTCAGAACAACCCATTTGAAAATCCTGAAATCCTTGGAAGGACGAAATTTCAATCAACACAATCAAATTATAAATAGAATCTTGTGAGGAAAATTTGGTCTAATTGTTGTTTAGAAAAAATTTCAATATCATGAGGACCTGACATAACCATCAATAAAAGTTGAAGTGCCTCAACTTCTCAATAGGTAACTAAACATTTAGATAATGAGTCATAAGGATCAATGGACTTGATATGATCAACCGATGTGAAACAACTATCATCAAATGTACTGGGAGGAAAATAATTAATTGATTGAAAGTTATTAAAACCATTATTATGATTAGATGTGTGGATTGGCATATACAATTCTCAATTCTCTATTGGTTACATGGTAAACTTTGGGATTAAAACAATTGTTGGCACTGAAAATATGGAAAACCAATCATGATACCAAGCTCACAACATATTAGAAGCATGTTTCAAATCATAGCCAACATTCATATCGATGTGAGAAATTAGTTTTTCAGCACACATGATTTTCTCCACCAGATAATTCAAGCATTGAATGGAACTCAAGAGGATTGACTATGCCAAAAAAATGATTAACTTCATAACATACACTAGAGAGATAAGAAACTTATCATTCACGGAATATTTTTATAGGGAGAAATATTTCAGCTAATGATAATATAAAAGGCAAGTTTTAAATTTGTGTACATCCATGAAATAAATGCACTCCAACCCTATATTTGATACAAGGAATTTGCATGAAAAAGAGTTAGCCAGACAAGAATCTTCCATCCGATCAGAGAATCTATCTTAAGGATTAAGAGAATTATCTTGGAAATGTTGAAAATCCTTCAAGAGTGAGCTTAAATACATTGAAACAATGTTGAGAAAATAATTATGTGAGAATATTCAGATCTAACCTAGTTTAGGGACCTCATAAAGATGCGAGACCCTGACATAACCTTCAACTGAAGCTAAAGTGCCCCAAATTCCTGACAAGTACCTAAAATTTCAAGTGTTGAATGATTAAATAAGCATCACCAGGTCAACATTTATGTGAAGACAACTATCATCAATTATTTTAGCAAGGTGATTATGAATTAGATAAGAGTTTCTAGAATCAACAATTTCATCGAATGTCTCAACATCACCAAATATATTACCAAAATTGTAAGAAAGATTTTCAATGATTACTACATCATATTCCTCATTGTTGGGTTGTGTTATATTGTTGGGTTTTGTGCATGGTTTTCAAACATGGTTTTAGGCGTGATGGTTTTCAGTCCATGGTATTAGCTGCTTCGGCATGTATATATATGTATTGTAACATTGAAAGGAACATAATGAAAAATCAATCTTGTAGTCCTGGTTTTGGGATCCAAGGGAAAATCTCTACGTATATTTGTTTTGTGTTATGATCTCACTATTGTTTATTTTATGTGTTTTAGAATTCGTATCTAGGTAATTTCTATACAGGGTTAAAACCTACATTTGGTATCAGAGTTGTTTTGGCTTCAAGGGGATGACTTTGTTGCTAAGGGGTTTCGTTTGGGCCTGTGGTAGACCCTGTTCAGTGGGAGATCTGCGGGATCGATTCTGGTGGTGAAAGAAGATGGTGATAAATGGAAAGATAGAGATCAATAAATTTAATGGTCAGAATTTGGAGTTATGGAAACTCAAGATGGAGGATCTGTTGGTGGATAAAGATCAGTGGATTATGGTAGATCCGTGTACTAAACCAACGAGAGTGTCCGATGAAGAATGGAAGAAGTTGGATTAGAAGGAAAAGAGAAAAATATGATTGTGTGTCTCAGATTCAGTATTGCTGAATGTATTAGGGGAAGCTACAACGAAGGCTTTGTGGGACAAGTTAGGGACTTTGTACCAATCTATGTCTTTGGTGAATAAACTGTTCCTATGGAAAAAGTTATATAACCTAAGGATGAAAGATGGAGACTCGGTGACAGAGCATATGAATGCATTTAATACTGTGGTAAGTCAATTATTATTTGTTGATATTAAAATTTCAGATGAAGATAAGTGCATCATTTTGTTTTGTTCTCTACCAGATTCATGGGATAGTTTGGTTATTGCAATAGATAGTAATGCAACTGCCTTGGAGTTTGATGAAACAGTCTCATCCTTGCTGATAGAGGAGATGAGATGGAAAAATATGGAGAGCCGAAATAGTCATGCCTTGTCTATACGAGGACAGTCCCATAACAGAAACAAAAATAAGTCATCGAGTGGGAGATCTAAATCTAGAGGGAGATCTAAATCTACAGGAAAACCTATAAAGGTGTGCTGGAAATGCAGAAAGGAAGGGCACTATAAAGGGACTGTAAATCTAAAGCTTCTGACAAAGAAAATGGATCTGATAATGCTCCTTCTGCAGAGGCGAAAACCACCTCAGATGAAGGTGGGGATGTGTACTTGGCTTCTTCAAGTACACATGTAGATCATGAGGCATGGTTGATTGACTCAAGTGCATCCTTTCACTTCACTCCCCATAGAGAGTGGTTTTGCGAGTATGAGAAATATGATGGTGGTGATGTCTTCTTGGGGGATGTCAGGAAGGCTAGAATCATTAGTTGTGGAAAAGTCAAGTTGAAGTTGCAAGGTGGAAGGATTAGAACACTTTCGGGTGTTCTGCATATTCCTACATTAGCCAGAAATTTGATTTTTGTAGGCAAGCTAGATGATGCAGGTGTAAAAACAGTGTTCGATCAGGATACCTGCAAGATGGTTTGGGGAGAACTGGTATTGATGTGGGGAGTTCATATTGGAACTCTGTACATGTTGCAAGGTAGCACTATTGTTGATAGGTGCAACAGTTCTATGGTTCCTGAAAGTGGAGCAGAAAATCTAGTGGTCTCTGGAGAAAAGACCATGTTTTGGCATCAAAGGCTTGTACATATTGGAGAGAAGGGCCTTTGAATACTACATGGTAAAGTTATGGTAGAAGGTATGACTATTAAATCTTTGGATTTTGATTTCTGTGAAAATTGTGTATATGGGAAGAAGAATCGGGTGAGTTTCCCCTCTGGTGGTAAGAGGGTGAAACAAATATTAGAGCTTCTACACAATTATGTGTTTGGACCTATGAAGGTTCCATCACTGGGTAAGTTTGTGTACTATGTATCATTTATAGATGAATTCTCAAGGAATACATGGATATATTTCCTCAAGAAGAAATATGAAGTCTTTGACAGGTTTAAAGAATTTAGGGATCTAGTGGAAAACCAGACAAAGAAGAAATGGCATAATTGCACAAAAATGAGGCTTGGGATCTGCTGGAGTTACCGGCTGGAAGGAAACCCATTAGAAGCAAATGGGTGTTCAAGAAGAAGACAAATGCAAAAGGAAAGTTGGAGAAATACAAAGCTCAGTTGGTAGCAAAAGGTTATTCCCAGGTACCAAGAATTGATTTTGGTGATTTTTTTCTCCTGTTGCCAAGGTAGCTTCTATTAGATTACTTTTATATGTTGTTGTTGCTTTTGATTTTGAGGTAGAACAGATGGATGTGAAGACAACATTTCTTCATGGGGATCTAGAAGAAGAGATCTACATGAAGCAACCTAAAATTTTTGTGGTGAAGGGTAAGAAAGAACTGGTATGCAAGTTAAAGAAGTCTCTGTATGGGTTAAAACAGTCACCAAGGATGTGGTATCAGAAATTTGATACATTTATATAGGGAATTGGCTTCAACATAAGCAAAGCAGATCAATGTGTGTATTTTAAATTAATTGGCGACCATGTTATTTATCTAGTCTTGTATGTGGATGATATGTTGCTAGTTGGAAATGACAAAGAAATTATCCAGGATTTGAAGACCCAATTGTCCTCAAAATTCGACATGAAAAATCTTGGTGTTGCAAACTATATTTTTGGCGTGGAAATTAAAAGAGATCGGGCAAATAGGAAGCTCTGGTTAAACTAGAGGAAGTGTGTCGAGACAACACTGTAGAGGTTTAATATGCAGGATAGTAAACTGGTGAAGGTTCCTATTCCTGTAGGTGTAAAGTTATATGCTAAATAGTGTCCGAAGACACAAGACAAGGAAGAGGACATGTCCCGTGTTCCATATGCAAGTGCAGTCAATAGCATGATGTATGTGATGGTCTATACTAGACCAGACATTACAGATGCGATGGGAGTATGGAGCAGGTTTATATCAAAACCAGGGAAGGAGAATTGGACAACAATGAAGCAGGTTTTCAGGTATTTGCGTGGCACTAGTGATTATGGTTATTGGTACCAAGGAAGACCGGGATTGGAAAGAGTTTTGGATATTCATGGCTTTGTTGATGCTGACTGGGCTGGAGATCTGGATCATAGAAGATCTACAAGTGGGTATGTGTTTAACCTATTTGGAGGTGCAGTTAGATGGATGAGTAAGAAACAATTTGTAGTGGAACTATCAACTACAAAGACAGAATACATGGCAACCACTCATGGAAGCAAGGAAGTATTTTGGTTGCATAGATTATCTTCAAGTATCGGGTTAGTACAGGGAGCTATAAGAATAGACTGTGACAACCAAAGTGAAATTTTCTTGGCAAAGAACCCTGCTTATGATTCAAAGACAAAGCACATTGATGTTCAATATCACTTTGTGAGGGACATGATAGGAGACAAAAAGGTTTTGCTGGGAAAGGTGGACACTTTGAAGAACATTGCAGATGCATTGACAAAATCTATGGGCTCTGAGAAGTTCTCTTGGTGTAGAGAAACAGTGGGCGTTGTAGGGGTGGATAAATGACTAAGCTCTCTTGTGGATCCTTGTGGAAAGAAAAGAACAAGAGGGAGAATGATGGGTTGTGTTATATTTTTTTGAGATTAGGCCCCCTAGCCAAACCAAGGGGTTAGAGGGGGGGGTGGTAGCCCCCCCTGTACAAGGGGTTTGAGGGGGGCTGTTAGCCCCCCTCTACGAGGTCTAGGGCAGCGCCCCGGGGAAATTTTTTTTGGACCCTATATTAGGTGGTCGGACCTACCTATGGTTTTGTGCATGGTTTTCGCACATGGTTTTGGGCGCGATGGTTTTCGGTCCATGGTATTGGATGCTTCAACATGTATATATATGTATTGTAACATTGAAAGAAACATAATGAAAAGTCAATTTGGTAGTCCTAGTTTTGGGATCCAGGGGAAAATCTTTGTGTATATTTTTTTTATGTGTTATGCTCTTGCTATTGTTTATTTTTTGTGTTTTAGAATTTGTATGCAGGTACTTTCTGTACGGGGTTAAAACCTACATTCATCATGGGCATTTGTACCACCTTGTGTGGACTTGAGATCTAATTCATTAGAGTGAAACTTGGAAGAACATGATATATCAATTGATTCATTACACACATATTGACACAAGGGTTAGTGAGTCGAGGGAGAAATTCCTATCAAATCATATTCCTAATCAAAGCTTTAAAAATCCAAGTCTTTTTGAGAAAATAATAGATCATCCAATGTATTTGGGCATTCATTACCACATATATCACTGGAGTCATTGTTGTCATGTGATGGTTTCCTAAGGATTTATTTTGGTTAAGGGATTTTATCTCACTTGATTGATTATCAAAATCATGACATTATTGATCGACTAAGAATATAGAAGCATCATTTTTACATAGAGGAATTTGAAAAGGGAATAAATATGGAATGAGTCTTCACCATTTTTATCCTCTAGCTATGAGATATATCTAGCTCATACTTGATCACCATTTGAACTAGCAGATTGAGAATCAAGAGTGTCTGAAGCAAATGGTGATGGAGAAGATTGATTGAAAAAATTAAGGTACAGTGAGCCATGAGGTGTAAATGATAAAGGATGACATGTATCCCTTAAAGAAGCAATATTTTCAATCATATCAGATTCAAGATTTAAATTATGCACTTTAGTTTCACCTTGAGAAATCAGGGGATAAACCTTTGCCTCATGCTCCATGAATTTATTAGAAAATTAAAAGTTTTCCTAGATAAGATATGGACCATGGGAAGGAAATGAAGGTGGGATGAGCCGATAATGATTTGATTTTCAAATTTCCCAATGTCAACATCGATATGAGGGACAACCTTATTTGGTAATGAGAAAGGAGAGGGAGAAGGGACAAAATAGGTAGAAGGTTCCTCCTTTGAAATTGGAGGTGCCTCATGATTGATATAAGTTAGAAGATAAAAATCATTTAGGGATCAAATTCAAATTGTTTCAAGTAGATTCAAACCAAACGTCAAAAAATTTCACCCATGAAATCCCAATCCACATCTTCTTCGGAATAATCATAACAAAGATGAAGAAATTGACCAAGAAAAACTTCTAACAATTCATTAGGTTTCATTCTAAGTTGATAAATACGTTTTGACAAATATTTATAATTATTCTTGTCAAAATATTGATGAATCTCTTTGAAAAATTGCTCGAACAAATGAATAGAAGCAACTGGTAAGGTATGACATCATTGCTCAACATGACCTTCAAGTGCGAGGGTGAATAATTTACAAGAGACATCTTCACAATTCACTTCAAGAGAATCACAAAACTTAAGAAACCAAAGTGTATACTCAGTTATGGATGTTCCACCCTCACAATCAAACTTTAAATGAGACAAGATATAAATTAGTTTCATAGGGATTGTAATATTTTCTATATTAGAAGATAATCCTAGGATTATGATTTGGGAATGAGCCATTGAAGATGAAAGGTTCAAAATAGAATCAATGGGCTCATCTTGTCATCTGCCCTTCTTCTAGTGCCAATTGTTGACCGTGCTAGAAGCCTACCAACATAAGGGATATCCCCAGTATAAAGTCCCAACTAGACCTCACACCATTTGGGATAGGAGCCCCATCTGGGAATTCCGTCCAGCCACCATTATATTGATCTTAAATATTTTCCTTGGTTTCAATTATCAACACAAGAGAGTATGCACATAACTTTGTGATAAGAAAGTGAGTTAACTTTGTGAAACACCAATTGCAATGCATACAAAGAACTTTCATGGACGATAAAAGAAAGAGTGATACTTTAGAAGAAAAGTAATTTTACTATCCTAATAAAGGAACACATGAGCATAGAAAGAATCATTAATTAACTTGTGAAATAATTCACAAACTAACAACGATCATGAAAGCAAGTAATAATGCACATTCAATAAGATATATACCAAAGGAAACAAAATAATTTATTTTCTTTAATATGTATGAACACAAACATAGATCATAAATATTAAAAGAATAGTCTTCAACATCCATGAAACATGCATGAAAGTGCATCGGCTCTTAGAGGTTCAAGATATTAAGTGAAAGTTCAAAGTACACAATTACAATGATGCAACACTAGCCCCAATGGTGGATCATTAAGCCACCATTTGCTCCTCTAAAGAATGATATTCTCTCCTATGCCAAGCTAGAGAAGCCAAGGTGAAAATTCCTTTTGATTTAACTATGAGGGTTTATTTATAACAAGTGAGGTGACCTTTCACCTCCCATGTGAATCTTGACCTCCCTCATGACTCTTGATCTCCCATATGACTTTTGAGCTCCTACATGACTCTTGGACTTCCTAGTGATTATTTCATCCATGTGTCACCCTTGGGCTTCCACACATTTTACATTTTCCAATTTTAGAAATTACATAATTACGTTTCACCAATAATGGTGAAAAAATACATGATAAAAAATGACACTCTTGTGTTGACACTTTGAAGAGATACAACTTGGTGACTTCGACATAAGACTTCACTATAGTGTATCTATACTAAGTTATTTTCTTTGCTACTATGTCTTCAACTCCACATGATTGATTTGATATATGCTTCATCTCCAACCTCCAAATGGTCAACATAAGTTTTGGAACCTTCTGTTGTAGCCCCCAGAGAAAACCTCATATTTCTTACAAGACCATAGCCTGGGCACATCTAGATTTGGAGCGTCTCAATGGTTCTCAGTAAAAGGGAGACCTCACATATATATATATATATATATATATATATATATATATATATAGATATATATATATCGAGAGAGAGAGAGAGAGAGAGAGAGAGAGAGAGAGAGAGAGAGAGAGAGAATAGTTTGGTTCATTCATCTAAAGGAGTAAGACAAGTATTTCAGGTATTTCTTCACATGTAAAAATCATAAAAATATATGCATGAAACGGTGGAGGCCGAGTGGTTCAAGGACCTACAGTTTAATAATCCTTTGTACAGAAAAAGAGAGAGGATAAGGAGAAAGAGAAACTCATCACATTGAGCTTAAAGCATCAATAATTCTACACTTAACACACAGAGCTTGAGGGATTAATAATTTATATACTTATTTGAGTTACACGTAGATGTAATGGATAAGAGAGGGAAAGAATGATACAATTCATGTAATGCGGATTTAAAGATATAATTTCAATAATCCATATAGGCACATTCATTAACAATGTCGATACAAATGAATCTGTCAGAAACTTATAGGAACATGCATTAACATATCTATAAAAATGAATCTGTGAGCAAGCTTGAAATATTTCTAGTAGCTATGATCGCATGAATTCAGAGAAGAAACATGAACATAATGGGTTTTAACAGAGGGATAACATATTGTAAAACTTGAAGGGAGAATCACCACCATTTCTTCATAGTCTGAAAGATCTGTATTATGAAGTTATACAGTCTAAAAATAACATGTAGAGTTTTCTTTAGGATTTATGAAACTTTTTAAAGTGTTGCTTCCCCTTATTTATCTGGAGAGGGGAGCATTGACATTCATTACAACAAAAATATCTTTGTCCGAGTCTCAACTGTCAGGTTGACTAACTGTCTCAGCCAAGAATGACTCTGTGGCCCAAAAACATTACAAAATTAATTGCCTCATTAGTTGGAGGCACATTACAGGAAAATAAATAAGTAAAAAATCAGATGGAAACATAAATGAAATATGTTTGTGCCCATCCTTGTGATCACATCTTCTTCAGGTTGCAGTTATCTCTTTGTATAGCCTCCTGTGTTGCTTTAACCAAATCTTGTCGCTTCTGCCTTTATTGCTTGAACCATTCATTCTTTAAAGCTAGGAATGGGTGCCATCAGTTTCATGCAGCAGTACTGAAGCAGGAGATCCTAGGGTGGAATTTTGTCTTCCCTCTATATGGGACACCATGCCTGATAATTAAATCCCCCTGAGCTACTAAGTCCCCTTTCACTCCTGTCGGTGCTGACCCTGTGTTTTCGGGAAAAGTGTCTATTCAGAACGACCCTATCCCACAGGGTTGTGACAGAGACCTCAGAAACAAACAAGGAAAACTACTCTTGTATTCTTCTTTATGAACTATAAACGAAGATGATTAAGATGAACCGACCTGTGTCTTGCGCTAGTTGTTCGATCCAATCTCTCTTCTCTTTGCCAGCTTCCAATGATCTGCTCCCTCACTTGCCCAGCGTCACCGAGTTCCTGCAAGTTCACAGAAGAGAGAAACTACAAAAAGACATGGATTTATGTTCATAAAAAGCTTAGGATCAGATTTAAGCTAAACATACAAATATAACACACATCAGATATACAAGCATGTAGGAGAAGCTCAAGTAGTTTTATTGATAAAACAAGAAGATCCAGGAGGAGTTATAACTGATGATTCCTGATCCAGCATCAGCCTCCCAGCATAGAATCCCTTCTTCACCTCCAACAAAGCATAAATCACCCAATACTTTGATATCAATCACAAAACCAACAGCAATTCTCTGCAATGTACAAAATTCCAGCCCCTGGATCTCTTGGTGAGGGATCCATATATAGATGTATTCAAAGAGGATGAGTTAGCTCATGAATTGATTAGTGGCTTCTCTCTGTCAGTTCTTGCTTCCACTTGGAGACTGAGAGCCTCTTACTCATCACTGGTCGAATTCAATGAGGAAAGTGTCATTGGAGAAGATTCTGGAAGCTTCCATTGTCTCTCCACCTCGTTGAATGACTCTGCCACTTGTCATTTCCCACTCAACGCACCCTGGTAGTGCATTCAAGTGCGTTGCAACGCACCTAGACAGTGTATTTGGGTGCTTTGCAACGCAGCCAGCTAGTGGAGCGCTTGAAATGATCCTGTTTTGACTAGTTTTGAGGAGTTTATGGTGGAGAACTTCTGGGAGAAGCTGTAATTTGTTGACCTTGTTTCTTTAGGAGCTGGAACAACACTTTTAGGGACTTAGGATCCCTTGGTTTATGGACATTTCATGCTTATAGCTGTAAGGCACAAAAATGTCTATAACAGTTGCCCCCTAAAGTATGAGGTCGTTTATCAGGTGAAATGCTTTATTAGGAGGATCCGAAGTTCTTCTAATGCTGGAGAGGAGACCTGTAATGAGATACAATACATTACATTATGTTTTCATACTATTTTCATGATCTAGCTGAGGCGGGCATTCCCATGCTCAGCTTTATAAATTCATTTCCATGTACATAGGACAGACAATCGTCTAATGGTAGACTGATGATTTTGGTGAAGTCATCATCCCTTTTGGTAGGATGATTATCTGTGCTGCAATGCTGTACATTTCAATGTCTTTATTTTTCCTGAATATATATCGCAGCCCGGATGGATGAAACTAGATCCGGGGTCTTCAATCTCGTCTGATATTCACTCTAAGTACAAGTCAATCCATGTGAGAAATGTTTTGAAGTCGAACATGGAAAGACATCGCTTGATTACCAGTCAATGATGTAAACTGTTAACAAGCGCGAGAGGAATCACCGATAATGATAATGACCCTCAAGGTACTGCAGTACAATTCACGTGGTGTGAATAAAGGACTTGGCGTCGAACACCACGCAAAATCTTTTGGTCGAAGGTCATTGATGTATACCTGTCGCCGGAAGTGAGAAACTTGCCATTGAGGCATGCAACCTTCAAAGTACTGAAGGGGTGTTCCTAGATCAACTTCTTGGATAATGAGCCGATGTCGACAAGAAGCGATCTGTCAAAGGAGGGCCTTAATGAATCCCACATCAATGACACGGAACGGAGAAAATGATTTTGATGGAGGTGAAAACGATCTGGTGACATACGGTTCAAGGTGGCGGTCATGAAAGAGTGAAGTATAATGTATGGTAGTGGATGGGACACAGGTGACTTCTCTGGATGACTTCTCTTGAACATGTCGGTGACACTTATGTGATGGATCGGTAGCATTTACCCCAAATGTGGATGGTATGGCGTGACCATGGTGATGTGACCGGTGAATGAAACAACCCAACCCGACTCTGGCACGGAGTGGAAGTGTCATGCTCAAGAGCGACTTGCTACCAATAAAGTTTCTTTGAGTTTTCTTCCCAATTTTTCCCCAGTCATTTCTGACCAGTACCTCTTTATTTTTGTCAAGCTTGAGGAGGATAACATATGATTGTTCTATAATTTTCCCTTCGGGAAAACCCATCGCTATGTTTTAACGAGCCTAGCGATAGTGAAACTCGTTCTCGTCTAAAGACAAGTTTGTCGCTATTAATCTTTTTAACGAGTCTAACGACAAAGATGACTCGGTCCTTTTCCTTTTTAGGGAGTCTGAAAAGGTACGTAAAGATAACTCTGGAATTCCTTTTTCGTCATCTAATCCCTTAAGTCCGAAAAAGTATAAAACAATACAGAAGGGATGAATTTTCGATAATTTTAACGAGCCGAACAAAACAAGCGCTCGATCTTTTTGTGCAATAATCCCTCAGGTCCAAAAAGATTAAAATCTAGAGGATGGATAGCACTTCCGGTCGCTTTAACGAGCTGGAAGGCCAAAACTCGGCAATCTTTTCATATTTTACGAGTCAGATGAAAAGAGCTTAAAGAAGACTCGTCTTTTGAGGAACGAGTGATAAAACGGGTAGCAGCTGATTCCAGGTAAGGTTTGGAATTTTCCAATCACGGCAGTTTCACAAGGATGGCTAGTGAAATCACTCTTCGCAGCTGTTCCTCAAAATGGGTAAACAATCAAATGGAGGTGAACGATCGGCCAATGGAAAAGTGGAGGTGACGGTGCAAACACGACCAAGGCTTTAATGGCTAAAAATGCTTCATTCACAGTGGTTATTTACTGGAGGATAGTTCATTTTTTAACGAGCTTAAACGCGGGTGGAAACATTTGCTCGATCTTATGTTTATTTTTTAACGAGCTTGAACTATGCGCTAAAACTGCTCGATTAATCCAGTCATATGATAAGAATGTCTCATATAAAAACGGAAACTTTTAGATTTTTGCCCCACATCCTTTCTTTATGCAAGTTAGGAAACGACTAATCCAAAAAATAGATAAATAATCGCTCTTTTGCTTGCATGCCAAAAGGTTTTCATGCCCCCAGGTATAAAACAGAGTTTCAAAATTACCCCTCAATTTGCAGACAAAACATTTGTTCTATCAGGAGAGGCCTACCTCTTACAGGTTACCCAAAGATTGCTCTATTCGCGGTGCAAACAAAAAACTTCTTCGGCGATGTCTACCGAGATAAACATAGGTGAGTGACTCCGTCTGTCAGCTCACATAACTTTGACAAAAGAATCTTATTCTATAACAACCCCTCTTCCAGTCACGGACGGGGTACGGACTAGTCATATTCTCCCGCGGAAACCCACTCTATACCGAAGTTTTTCTGCTGAAGCAGACCAGGACGCATGTCCCCTGGGTTTCAGTCATATCCCTCCGAATTACTCGCGCTCATCGAGAGGACAGACTGGGACTTGAGACATTTCTTGCGTGAAGAGACCATTTAGGGACGGTATATGACTATTTTCTATGCGTGATCCGGGAAATGAAAGCTGGTCCACGAGCTTGACCACTCTTCCTTCGTGCGGAAAACACATTACTCTAAAGAGTGAGGAGACGATGGCTCCCATGCAATAAATATAGTCTCTTCCAAGGAGTAGGTTATAATCCAAGGGTCCTTGAATGACCATGACGTTCATGCGAACTGTCTTCCCTCTCAATGTTATGGGCACATCGGGAAGGATCCCTAAAGGTCGACTGGTTCCTTTATCAAAGCCTGTCAGATTTCTCATTTCAGGCAACAGCGATGGCGAACCAAGCGCTTTCCAAGCAATAGAGGAAAGGATACTCACAGACGCCCCCTCATCTATGATGGTGCCAGCCATGACCATTTTGTATATTTGAACGTTAATTCAGAATGGTATGCTTGCTGGCAAACGGGGTCTGCCTAGTTGATTCCAGTCGAAGGATACAACTAGGTTGCTTGGAGGTGGGACCGAGTAGACGGCCGGGTACGGCTCTAACTAACTTCCTTCCTGCGATAAAGGAATGGGTGGATTGCCCCCATGTTCGTCGGAGTCTGTGTTGATGAAGAGGATTTGGACGGTGTCATCCTTATCCTTTTCAGTGACTGTATCATTCGAAGATAAAACCTCTGAAGGCAAGACCGGGTCAACTGCCGCCTTGACCTTTTGACTTTCGTCTGGTATGGATTCAGTTGGTTTATCTTCAATGATAGACGCTTCAGCCGACCACTTGAGCGGGCCAACTGGGTTCTCAACTAGTGACGGACTTGGCAAGAGTTTTTTGTATCCAGGAGGAAGTCGTAACGGTGAAACCAGACGATCATCCAAAACTCTTTTAGCCTCGTCTAAGAAGGGACAACGGTGGAGGGCATCGTCGCCTTCGCACAGTCTACAGGGAAATCTAGCTTTCCCTTTTTGCCCTGGGGCTTCACTTTCACTAGTTGACGGCGTGCTTTCAACATGATCTCCAGAGGTTGATGACACCGGATTGTGCAAACGAGGAGACCAGTCCCTTAGTATCTGGGGGATGCAAAGAAAATCTCTGTGAAAGTGGTCTCCTCTACAAATGACACATGGTGATTTAGGCCTGGTCGGTGCTGTGTGTGGATTTTCATTAGACGACACTCGTTTTCCCTTATTCGCCTTTGGCTCCTTCTTCTTTTTCCCTTTCTTCTTCTTTTCCTTCTTCTCCTTAGGAACTTGGTTTTTAGCTTTACTAGTCCCGTCAAGCGAAGAGGAAGGAAGAGAGGAAGAATTAGAGGAAGTAGAAGGTTGGTGGGTAACTCTGGACTCGTCTAACTGCTGATTCGATTGCTCAGGAATGGTGGTGTTCTGAACGACATTGGTTGAGAAGAGCCAAACTGGCAAGCCAATTGTCAGTCCTGGAAGCGACAATGTGGCCATATGGGGCGCACCAACATCTCCCCAAGAGGAGAAGGGACTAGGATTTCCACCAAGGGGAATTCCTTGGTTGGTAGGCTCCATTTTCTCAACCTAAAGATCAACGCAGGAAAAAAGGGTGTGAATATTCCGTTTAAAATAAATTTTAACACGCTTTGACACAACTTTTTTTTTTTTCAGTTTTAAAGAGTCGAGAAAAAACAAAAGATGACTCTAGTCTCCTTCGATTTTTAATGAGCCTGAAGTGACAAGTGCTCAGATGGACCTTTTCCGTTAAGGAGTCTGAAAAGGAACGAAAGGGACTGCTCTAGAGGTCTAGGTAGAGGGAGTGCCAAACCAATCGCAAAACCGCAGAATACTTTTTAGGGTACGGCGGTCAATCTTCCCGAATGTTGTGTTCAGTGCATTGCGATCAGTAGGGCGGCCGACACGGCTTCCTATGGATAAAGGTTTTATGCCTATAGGGGTCTCCCAATATATACTCGACGGTACGTGGGAGCACAAGTCCGTACTGGCACTTATCATCTCAAAGTGGAGGAATCACCCAACCAACAGTGAGGACAACAGTTACCAGGCTTTACGACGCCGGAATACGTCTCTAGCCTAGACCTCTAGATGTTGTGCGTTAAGTTACAAAGCGTTGTTAAGTTCATTGAATTTATTTTAGGTTGATCTTTCTTATGAAGTTTGCCTTTTGGGTTCACCACGAGATGTAGATGTACTTCCTAAAATGCAGTCTAAAGATGATAAGCAAGCTTTTATCTCTTTTCAGCAATGAAAATCCTAGCTACAAGGGGAAAAGAAAGACACAATCTTTTCTCAAAGAGCAAAGAGCACACTGTAAATGCACTTTTCCTAAATCAAGCCATACAAACTGTCAATATGCAAATGCACTTGTGCATGTATTTGTTTTTCACTTTCTTAATATTGATGCCTAAAAAGAAAGTTGTTGTACAAATTTGAATTCGATTTCAAGTGAAAAAGACAAACAAGCTTCTTTTCGAAATCAAAAGGTAGAGACGATTACGACACTTTATGATTTTGAAGTAAACACTTGTTTCGACACTAGAAATTCACAAATTCAAAGCAAAGGCAAAAGTAAAAGTGTAATCAACTGTCAACAGCAAATAAACTTTCTCCTAAGATCAAAATGACACTTACGACAGATCTAGATCTAAGGGCGACAGTATGACCAATTTACTTTTGCAATGGGAAACTGTAAATGATGTAACAAATACACAAAAACAAATACAGTTTCTTTTATACAACTGAGGTGGAATTAAGGCAAAGAAAAAGGGGCTTTTAGACAGACAAACACACTGATCACAGGCTGCAAAAATTAGAGGCAAAACTGGAAAAAGTGAGCAAAGAACCTCAGCTAGGTAGGGCTAGGCTGATCAACGCACCTGCTACACAGAGAAACTGAATTGCAACGCAGGTAGCCCTCTTGGGAACTACGCTGAAATGCAGAGTCTCTTCACAGAGCCTGCGCTGAAGCAGAAACGAGAATTTTCTCTGGGTTCTGGGTCACGGTTTGCAGTTTAATCTATGGTTTTTGGCCGGATAAAAGCAATCAAATGTGTACAATCAGAGGGTTGATTTACAAGAGGTTTGAGAGCTATCACAAAGGGTAATCAGATCATTTGTGAGTCAACTGTTCAGATCATAAACAGGCCCAGTGAATGGACTAGAGTAGCAGATGTCTACTTTGCATTTGTAAATGGAAAATGCAGTTCGATTCGCCACTCCTAAGTTTATGAGACGAACAACAATAGAAACACAAATAAACTAACTAGCCACGTTCCCTAGCGGAGTCGACATTTTGTTTTCGGGAAAAGTGTCTATTCAAAACGACCCTATCCCACAGGGTTGTGACAGAGACCTCAGAAACAAACAAGGAAAACTACTCTTGTATTCTTCTTTATGAACTATAAACGAAGATGATTAAGATGAACCGACCTGTGTCTTGCACTAGTTGTTCGATCCAATCTCTCTTCTCTTTGCCAGCTTCCAATGATCTGCTCCCTCACTTGCCCAGCGTCACCGAGTTCCTGCAAGTTCACAGAAGAGAGAAACTACACAAAGACATGGATTTATGTTCATAAAAAGCTTAGGATCAGATTTAAGCTAAACATACAAATATAACACACATCAGATATACAAGCATGTAGGAGAAACTCAAGTAGTTTTATTGATAAAACAAGAAGATCCAGGAGGAGTTACAACTGATGATTCCTGATCCAGCATCAGCCTCCCAGCATAGAATCCCTTCTTCACCTCCAACAAAGCATAAATCACCCAATACTCTGATATCAATCACAAAACCAACAACAATTCTCTGCAATGTACAAAATTCCATCCCCTGGATCTCTTGGTGAGGGATCCATATATAGATGTATGCAAAGAGGATGATTCAGCTCATGAATTGATTAGTGGCTTCTCTCTGTCAGTTCTTGCTTCCACTTGGAGACTGAGAGCCTCTTACTCATCACTGGTCGCATTCAGTGAGGCAAGTGTCATTGGAGAAGATTCTAGAAGCTTCCATTGTCTCTCCACCTCGTTGAATGACTCTGCCACTTGTCATTTCCCGCTCAACGCACCCTGGTAGTGCATTCAAGTGCGTTGCAACGCACCTAGCCAGTGTATTTGGGTGCTTTGCAACGCAGCCAGCTAGTGGAGCGCTTGAAATGATCCTGTTTTGAATAGTTTTGAGCAGTTTCTGGTGGAGAACTTCTGGGAGAAGCTGTAATTTGTTGACCTTGTTTCTTTAGGAGCTGGAACAACACTTTTAGGGACTTAGGATCCCTTGGTTTATGGACATTTCATGCTTATAGCTGTAAGGCACAAAAATGTCTATAACACCCTGATTCCGTGTCACAATGGGCCTTTCTAGATCAGCCCATGTCGGGTTTGAATGCACCACCTATTTTCTTAAAAGCCACAACTGCTGACCTATCACGCCTTTGAAGCTCTGCAAAACACTATCAATGCCTTGATATGCCTGATAATGCACTCACGGTGTAATACGTAGGACTTTCCTGTGTTGGCCTTTCTCACTATAACCTCATGAAACAAGTGAGTTCTGATCCCCTTTGGCCCCTTATGATTTAGCCCCTTTTCCTTCGTGTGATCGGGAGCTATGACCAAGTCCTTAGTCCTTGGGTGCTAGGGCCATTGAACTACCTGTGGGGGGATTTTTCCTTTGTTATATGAAATTTTGCATACCAACGACTTATAACATTTTACCTTTAACATTTCCCCTTGACATTCCGATCACTGATCTACGAGATTGGGCCCACCTAGGGTATCACAATCACAACATGGGAGAGGAAGCCTCTTTACATCCTTTCATAGCATTGGTCGATTGTCTGAATGTGAAATCCTCATATGGTATAACACATAATATATCACATTGAGGAGGATCTTCGCATATCGCAATCGCAAGCCAGGAGAGATAGAAACCTTCACCTCTTTTCATAGCGTAGGCCAACTGTCCAGACACGAAGTCTTCATATGATATGGCAAATAAAATATCGTATCCAGGAGGATCCCCCACATATCGCAACTGCAAGCCTAGAGGGACTATGGTGGAGGAGGGCCTTGAATTGTCACCCGAAAATGCCCCCATAGGACCCCTAAAAATGTCGAATTTTCATGCCACATGTCCTCCATACTGCCACATCAGGATGACGTCAGCCTCCTTGTGGATTCGTAAGGACCAATGGTATTCTGCCATGTGGCCCCCTGGAGGAGAGAGAAAAAGGTTCGCATGTCCCTGTTTTTGCATTGATTTTCTTTGTTAAAGGCTTTTGGCCTTCCCTGGCGATTTAACATTATATTGGTGCTTCCCCACGTCACGATTGTTGGGTGTGGGATCCCCCCAAGGCAAGTTTTGGGGCTTAAACCCCAAGTTTTGACTAAGTCCGATGCAAAGACTCCGCAATTTATGGGTGCAAAGCATGAATATGGTAAATGAGTCAAAGGGTTGTTCGCCCTCATTTTTGTAATGTAATGTCAGTTTGAGAGATCTACCCATGGTCCGCAGACCATGGGATTATATAAATAAAGCAAAGCTCTAAATGTAAAAAGAAGATAGAGGAATCAACTAATGGAAGATCTAATAAGGAAGCATTGAGTCTAAGAGTAGAGTCATGTCTTTGGGTCGTAGAGTAGGAGAAGGCTCTGTAGTTGAGTGCGCAGAGGCCTAGTAGTCCACAACTGAGTGTACGGACCCCTGCAATTGAATGCGTAGGGCAGGTTGGGTCTATAACCGATTGAAGCATTAATAAAGAGAAGTTTTACAATATTCATGTGTATCTTTTCTTGTTTTATGCATTGAAGTATATTGGGTATGAATTGCAAGTTTACTATTTATTTGCTGCGCGAACTTATATGAATGTGCTAAATAAGTGAATATAATATAAGGTATCTGTTTACGCAAAGAGAACTAACTGTTATACTAAGATAAGTAAGATCTATAGTGTGACTTGGGGAAATAGCACAGATCGCTGCTCTAGCAATGCGAAAGCCCCACAGCACCTGGTTAGGGATCCGTGAAGACAAATATAGCAAGGTCGTGAAGGCCTTGCAAGCTAGTAAAGTGTGCGAAGTAAGCTGCATGAAAGTATTCACAGTTGGACTAAAACAACCCCTCATACATATCAAGGGTGTAGAAACCTGGTTCCAACATCCCCTCATACTGCTTCAGGTGAGACCTCAGTCCGTGCTCCGCGGAATGTTGTCGAAAAGGCCAGTACAGGGATTTGTTTGGCTAATTAACTCTAAACTTCGGCCAAGCCCCAACAAGCCAACAAAGGGTTGTGTTGTCGAGACCGGATTCTGCATAGAGATGTCTGATGTCTTATCATTGGAATCCAACTAAGAAAGAAATTGAAGGTTGGTTGGCTAGGAGAATTCACGAGTTCGGGGCGCAGGAGAACAGGAAGCCGTGACTATCAAAAGAAGAGTGGTTAGACTGTTACCCGTACACAGAGATCCACGAAATTTTCTTCACATCTTTCCCTACTGAGTTGTACGAGTGGATCGTAAAGCTAGCACATAGCCAAGGAAGGTGCAATATTGATAGTCCTATTGTGTGGACCTTAGAGTTGGCGCACAGATTGGAAGCATCAAAGGATAAGATCACACATGTTGTTGATTACTGGCTCAATTGGATTATAGGAGGATTCATTACTGAGTTCGCAGTAGACACTATAGTAAGCTACAACGAAGCCAAGCGACGCTTTCTCAAAGGACCGCGAGGTAAGTACGTTAAGTCTCTGAACACTTGGATTAAAATGATACTGTGTGAAAAGTGGATTATGTGAATAAATTGATGTTCAGGGCTACGCGAAGTGGGAGAATTTACAAAAACAAACGTAGTGCATAACTAGAAACTAGACCCTTGATTTTACCTCTACGAGGGGACGAGGAAGGGCTCGTGAAGGTCTCACCAAGAAGTGTGATCAATTTGATAAGGCAATGGATTTTGTGGATAGCACCCCCACCCACACCACCATCAGCTTCACCACCATCACCCCCATCTTTGCCCGTACCACCTCCGCCACCACCACAAGTCAATATGGAAAGCGCGATAAAGTTTTCGGTGTTTAAGGGAGTAGGAAATGAAGATCTGGACCAGTTTTGGTTCGTGATAAAGGTCGTATGGGAAGCATAGTGAGTTACAGATGGAAATATAAAGAAAGCGACGTTGGTCAGTGCTTTGCAGGATCACGTGCTGACCTGGTATATTAAGAATTCTAATGACAATCCAAATGTGGGGATCGTGGATATCCAAATTGCGCTGAACAGAGAATTTAGCAGGGCGAAGTCAGAGGCGCAGTCGATCATTGGATTCAAAAAGATTACAATGATACTAGGCGAGACTCCTTGGGAATTGGATCAGAGACTAAAGTGCACAATTCGCAAAGCTAATATGACTTTGACGGATGGACAACACTGCGAATGGTTTGTAGCATCGCTAACACCTCATCTAAGGAATGCGCTGTCACAATAGAGATTAACGACTCAAGCAGAGGCCTTGGAGATTGTGATGAGGCTGCATGATACCTCGATATAGGATCCTTACTTGGGAGTTTAGTAGATCCACATGTAGTTGAAAAACTTATGCCTTGAGATGTAGAGTTTGAAACAGGATAGGACAACTCGCCTGGAAGTGCACGAAGAAGTATGGTGCGTAAAATGCAAGGGTCAGACTGCCCGGTGTTCACAAATTACCTCACAAGAAGAGGACCGATGTCGTTAAGACCAGAGGCCTAAGCAGGACCTAGCACGGCACCTGCTTTGTGGTGAGCGATTTTTAAAATAGGAGGAAAGCATGCTATGGACAACTGCACCTATAGAAGCTATGAGTTGATGATGGATAGGACTCCCACCTACAGAGTTTAGGTCGAAACACAGCCCCTTGATCAAAACACAGGAGTGGCGTGAACCATATTTTAGGGGCACAGACGAGGCCGAGGTGCAGGAGGACCTAGAAGAGGTCGCGGATCACTGATATGTTACAATTGCAGGGGACCAAGACATTATGCTCGTGTTTGTATGAATCCAATTCATCCATCATGTCTATATTGTACCTTTTTTGATCATGAGATAGAGGATTGTCCCACACTGATAGCGAGATTGCGCAACAAGGGAGTGCTCCAACCTCCCCCGACTCAGAACCTGCATATGATGAGGTTTGAGCCACACGAGGAAGACCCCAATGTAAACATTGTGCTCCGAAGTGGAATTACAACAGGGGATGATAAAGGCAAACAACCTAAAGATAGTACTTGGGTTCACAAGGCTCCGACGAAAGAGCCAGAGTTTGATTTGGAGTGCACTAAGGAAACCTTCATGGAAGCTAGGAAGAGCTTCGCTAATGCCTCCACTTCAGGAAGCAAAGATAGACCGGAGCCATAAATGGACCCATCGATGCTCACAACGTTCCTAGAAACATGCATGAAGCTACTTCGCGATAGTAAGGTTGTAAAGGAATTGCAGGAACTCTTTAATATATGTGGTTGGACTATGCTAGGAGAACTGCACGTAGTTCAAAATATTGGAAAGCATGCGACGAGGACGGGAAGAGAAATGAGTTTGACCGCGCAGATTGGAGAATATGAGATGGACCAAGTAATTCTAGACCTAGTGTCGGATGTGAACGCTCTACTAAAGTAGACATGGGAGTGCATGGGAAGGCCTACGATTCAATGGTCTCCTATCCAGCTACGAATGGCGAACCAACAAAATATCATAGCTATGGGGAGATTTCAGGGAATCACCATGGATATTGAAGGGGAAAGCACGCTAGGAGACTTTGAAGTGATAGAGATTGTTGATGACAGCAATCCCTACCCCACGCTATTAGGAATCGATTGGCCACTAACGGGGTGATAAATCTGAAGAAGTGCAAGATGATTTTTGAGAAAAAGTTTCTTCGCGTAGTCATACCTTTGGACCCTACAGAGGGATCGCGCTACACTAAGCCAGTGCACAGCTATGAAATTGACGATGACTTAGACTGCATCGAACAGATAACCGCACAAGAGCAAGACTAGGTAAATCCCACCACAGATGGACGAATCTCATGGGAGCGCGAAAGCTCCTGTACATCGGATTCGGATGAAGAGATATAGCAATGGCAGAACTAGTTACACGAGGTAACCACATTGAACTGCAACATGATGACAAGATCATTGCATTGCATATTGACGAAAGTAAAGGATCTGCCTACTTATGATGGGTTAAGTGAGGTAGATTCTTTCTTGAACTGATTTGAAAGAGAGGTGTCGGAACAACGACGTTTCGAGGCTTTAAAATGGGTACTATGCACTACGCCCGCGAGGTGGTGGGGTACGCAGCAAGGAAGCTTTGAGGACTGGCGCAAATGCAAGAGCATGATGCACATGTGTTTTGGGAAGCCTTAAATGTGACTAACAGATAAATATAATGTACGGGATGGTCAGCGCACGCATCTGTCCAGGTGAGTACGGGCATATGGTAAACAACCTGTGCGGATGCACATGGACTTCGCCTTCAGGAACACGGTCAATAAGCATGTGTTTGTGAGGCAATTGCATGAATGGTCCCTCCAGTGGGTATGACAAAGTGTGGAAAGTACGAGTGTGTAGAAGGTTACCCACGCAGAAGCCTTTAACGAAGTGTGCGAAGCACTGAACAGGGTATATAATTCGCAGTGAAGTGATTGGGACCTATGCGTACCAGTAGTTTTCTGGGCTTATAGGACAATGTGCAAGAAACTGATGGTATAGACACCTTCTAGGCTGGCCTATGGAGCAAACGTTGTAGTCCCAATAGAGTATAATATGCCTAGTCCATGCATAGCAGTGTCGGTAGATATGACAGTTTATGGAGCCTTGGAAGAAGGGATAGCGCCGTTAAACGAAGAACAACGCTTGGGACCTGAGGAAGAAATCTGATAGGGTGATCTAAGGCTCCAAGAACTCATGAAATAAAGAGTGCAGTTAAGGGAGAAAACCACTATCATAGAAGCGGAAGTCAAGAAGCTTGAGGAAGAAATAAAGAAGGATTTTCTCGATAAGAAAATCGAGGCGATAAAATAGGGTGCGCATGACTACGATGACAAATTTTGGGACTACTGTCGAGAGTTGATTAGCTTGATGCCTTGGATTGGATCGTATATTACTAAAGGGATCACCCATGGTGGCGCGATGTAGATAGTAAAGTGCGCGACGCAGACAATAAAAGTAAAAGGCAGATTCTTTCCAGGAAAAGTGATGGATGCTCGGTTGAAACCCTATACAGGTGGTGTGGCCACCTGACTAGCCGTGGGAAGTACAGTCTTAGCACTCCAGGTAGTTGAAAGGATGCGCGGGACTATAAACTACTTTTCCGGAGAGCTGCGCGATGTCGGGGCTGCGCGCAGGAGTAAAGTGTCACAAGGTCCATGACTGCTTAAGGGTGGCTGCGCTGCCGTGCGGGTTGGATGGAAAGTGACCGTTGTAGTCACTATTCACGATGTGATGCTTGACTTGAGACCAAATGGATTGGGTGGCAGGAATTTAAGATGAGCTTTATGGGAAAGATTTGGGAAAATATGCTGCCAAGGGAGAATCAATGGACTGGATTTGGGGGGAACAGTTGAATTCAAATTCAAAAGGCGTTATAAATTGCAAAGGGATGCCCAGCAAACAAAACTTGGTCATTTGTGAATTGAGTTCTCATGCACCCCAAGTATTCCAAACCGAGACCTTTTTTCCTGTGGAGAGCATTGGTTGAGCACTTGATTGAACAGTTGAGAGATTTTTGGACGAACAAGATGGCAATGTTTGAAGAAGCCAGGGAAATCGCAGAAATGAATGTCGAAGAAACCGCACAGCCCATGACCATAGAAGATGCCCCTGAGAGTGCCAGGATTGTTGCGGAAATCCTGAGACCTAAGAAAGATAAGCGACCCATGATTTTGGTGCGTGTGTCCCCTCGAAACCCGATACAAACTAGATTAACAATGGAGGAAAAAGGGAAAGTGGTTAACCTGGAAACTGATGAGGAGGAAGAAGACCTTCAGGATATCATAATCGAAGAGGATGAGGAAGAGGGCATGGAGGAAGAAACCAAGGGCGTGGTCCATCTAACCAAGCTACCCACGTATGTCCCTCTGTGGAAGGGGAAGGCAAAGGTGCTTAAGGATCTCGATGAGAGCAAGAGCTCTTTGTAGACTCCGCTCCTCCTGAACGATATCATTTTTGAAAGAATTCACTTGGGAAGGGTGCCGAGATTGAAATTTGAAGACTGGGATCTCGCTGACCATAAGAAATTCCCTCACTTAGCGATCGCGCACCTCATGAAGCAAAAGAAACACACCGCGACAGGAGTTATAGAGTTTGAGCTGCGCAAATGGTTGTGTGGGGTCGAAAAGGCGGGGTTGTTGAACTTTCTCTGGGTGCCGCATTACCATCGTGCCCCAATAACTATCTTCGTCATCAGGCAGATGCTCTACCTGGTGCATGGTGGGTGTTTGTGGCTGGAGTAGCGCATCACCATCACGGACCACCTAATCCATCGAATTACCTCACTCTCGTGTAAATGAGAAGACCCTAGAGACATTTCGGAGCGTAAAAGTAGTGATTAGGCCATCGCGGAGGCCATGAAAAAGAAATACAACTTGGAGAAGGAAAAGAGGGGCTACGTAATCTCCAGTATCAACAACAAGGAAGTTAGAGTTGCGACTCAGATACTGGAAGGTAAGTTCATGCGGAAGTGTCACGCGGATGAGGTGCCCGCGCTGGTGGTTGCACTTGCCGAACAGTGTGCAGAGGGGGTCCGATTTAATTGGCCTGAATTCTTGTGCAAGGAGTTCCTGGAGAATTACCGCGATGCACAAGAACGAGGGAAAACCTTCCATTATGCATGGATTATGCTATCCATAGTGTTGGTGGCTGGGAAATTGCCTGAGGACAGTCAATTCCCCACAATTGCAAGGGATCTCCTAGAGATCGCAAAGTACGCTTCGTTGTGGGCCACTAAAGACGCACACTAGATCCGCGATAGTAAAATATTATGGGTGTTCATGGAGATGAACATTATAATGGGGATTAACTGCAAGCTTCAGTTATCACCCACTGTCTACAGCAGACTACAAAGTTTCGCAAAGTTTAAAGCGTACTTTCATCACATCTACCTCAGGGTGCACAAGGACCCTGCAAAGAAGTGGAACAAACTACCCTATATAGCCACAGATGATGTGATCTTTAATGTACTTGAGACATGACCGTCGAAATGGTGCGCTCCAAACATCTCCATGGTGGAAAAGTTTGCTGCACAAAAAAAGGAGGAGTAAAAACTGTGCAGGGCACAGTTGGTGGAAAAGAGAAGAAAAGAAGTAGCAGCAGCAAAGGTGCAGGACGCTACGTAGAAAGCAGTAGAATAATAGAAGGCCACAACGAAAGCACAGAAGGCAGCATCAACAGAGAGTGAGGGATTAAAGTCACCTTTGCTTGAGCAGGAGACAGAGATGGAAACAGAGATAGAGGAGGGAAATGTGGACCCACGAACAGCATCAACACAATTGAAGCACTAGAACCTCAGAGAGTAGATGGGGTCGCGCAAGAAGGTAAAAGCATCTAAGTTGTCTATCGACCCAATCACCCTCACTGATGGGGATCTGCACGATATAGGAGAGATGGTGCACGATGTCACCACAGAGGCCCTCCGAGACTTTGCAGAGGAGAATTAGATTGTGTTGGGGGCCCTCCGAGCATAGATTCAGGAGTTGCAGGTGCGCACTCCTGAGGCTTGTACTCTCTCGACTAGCCTAGCAATAGGAATAGCTGTAGCCGAGGAAATGTTGCATGCTCGTACGACCAACACAATAGTGCTGACAAAAGGGACATTGGTTACAAAAAATGACATTGATAGGCCTACGGTCAGTACATTAAAAGGAATAGGGAAGAACATGGTTGTGCTCCCTTGGGAGATGCTCTATGTTTTGCAGGATGGGATTACTGCAGAACTACAGGCTAGGGAGAGCTATGTGCTACAGGTGTTGAGTGAATAGAGGATCAACATGGAGCAGTTGAGCTTGCAGCACAACGAGGTCATCTCTCAGAATAGGCAGATGGTACAGGTAATTGAAGAAGCCTGCCAGATGGTCCCTGAGCTGGCCATCCCAGCAGAAGTACCAGCAAAGGCACGCATCTAGAGATAGCAGAGTTGCGGTAGAAGGCACAGCCTTAAACTCCTCCAGAGGTAAGGGAACAACACGCCAGCACCATTACATTGGGGATGGAGGAGATCAACAATGCAGTGAGGGACTGCACCAAAATGTTGGAAGAATCGTTCGAGGTCCTCACCAATCTGCAGGAGGACCTGAACATATGGTGCTTATAAATAGAGGCGCGTGAGCTACAGCAATAGTATGACAATGTCAAAGGGACCGCGCAGACAGTGGCCCTCACACAAAGGCTCGCATGTATGCAACAGGCGAAAGCGCTTAAGGAGCAAGTAGATGTAGCGCAACACAGAGAAGCAGTTTTGAAGGCACGTGTTCAGCCTTGGATCGACGAGGCCTTCGTAATCACCATAAAAATTGAAGGAAAGCTCGCACAGATGTAGGGGACATAGGAACAGATATAGGGGAGCATTTCTGACACCACCGTCTCGGAACTACGCGTACAGGAGATACAACAAGCAGCTGCTCAGTGCACTGCCGACCTTGCAGCAGTCTAAACATAGTTGGGAGGTCTCTGCATGAAGATCTCCACACCAACAGAGTGACTCGAGGGCATTTTGGGTGTGGGGTCCCCCCAAGGCAAGTTTTTGGGCTTAAATCCCAAGTTTTGACTAAGTCTGATGTAAAGACTCTGCCATTTATGGGTGCAGAGCGCGAATATGGTAAATGAGTCAGAGGGCTGTCCGCCCTCATTTTTGTAATGTAAAGTCGGTTTGAGAGATCTACCTATGGTCCGCAGACCATGGGATTATATAAATAGATCGAGGCTCTAAATGTAAAAAGAATATAGAGGAATCAATTAATGGAAGATCTAATAAGGAAGCATTGAGTCTAAGAGTAGAGTTGTGTCTTTGGGTCGTAGAGTAGGAGAAGGCTCTGTAGTTGAGTGGACAGAGGCCTAGTAGTCTGCAGCTGAGTGCACAGGGCAGGTTGGGTTTGTAACCGATTGAAGCATTAATAAAGAGAAGTTTTGCAATTTTCCTATGTATCTTTTCCTGTTTTATGCATTGAAGTATATTGGGTATGAATTGCAATTTTACTGTTTATTTGTTGCGCGAACTTATATGAATGTGATGAAAAAGTGAATATAATATAAGGTATCTGTTTATGCGAAGAGAACTCACTGTTATAAGAAGATAAGTAAGATCTGCAGTGTGACTTGGGGAAATAGCGTAGATCGCTACTCTAGCAGCGCGAAAGCCCCACAACCCCTAGTTAGGGCTGTGCGAAGACGTATAGCAAGGTCATGAAGGCTTCACACGCCAGGAAAATGCGCGAAGTAACCTGCGCGAAAGTATTCACAGTTGGACTAAATCAACCCCTCAGACATGTCAAGGTTACGAAAACCTAGTTCCAGCATCCCTCCAGCATACCCCATACTACTTCGAGTGAGACCTCAGTCCACGCTCCGCGGACTGTTGCCGAAAGGGCCAGTAGTACAAGGATTTGTTTGGCTAATTAATTTCAAACCTAAGTCAGGCCCCAACAAGCCAACAATGACCTATTTAACTTCAGTCCCATTCAACATCATCGATCCTCAATCTACGAGAAATCTGATATGTGGGACCAACCATATTCTGCGACATGTACCCCTAGGAGGAGAGAGAAAGGGGCCTCCTGCCTTTGGTTTTTTCTTGATTTTCTTTGTTAATATTTTTCTCGACCCTTTTGGTGCTTTACACTATTATCGAAAAATCATGATATTGCAAGGCTTTTAAAATGGTACCCCCGCTGATCCACCGATTCGTCGATTGCGATGAACATTCGGGGCCCGCCGATCATAGATAAGCCTAGTCCCACCGATATGTGATTTGTGATATTGGATATTGATGATTTCCATGGCCAAGTGCCCATGTGCGACCTCTTTGTGCCTACGACCGCCGATATGCAATATCGACGTCTACGCCATGACCAACTGATATGCCTGGCAAGCCGATGGACTAGACCTACCGATATGTGATTTGTGATATCGACGATTGGCCGATTGCAACTTTTGATGTCTTCCTCTTTGGTGTTGCTTCAGTAAGCCCCGATTTGTGATTTCTGATGAGCCTGACCCTTAGCCATTTCGCCTTTGTTCTGTGGCCTTGAAAGGGGTATCTTTAATCTGCTCTAACTTTTGATCCAAGAGTCCATTTTCAAACTTCTATATACCGTTGGAAAGCTTGTTCAAATCACTATGCAATGTAGAGGGTATGATTTTCCCTTGAGGGGTTTTGTGTCTTGGAATATGTCTTCAAACTTCACTTCTCTTTGGAAACTTTGATCAACTGAAAACTCATAATGCAGTGAGTGACAACATTGGCTCAAACTGGGGACAGTGCCTTGCTGGCAAGGTGCCGAGAACATGCAAACCAGTGGCCCTCCTTCCATTGAGCATGGAGTCATTTTTAAACAAACTATAATTTTTTGCAAATGAACCTTCAACATAAACTGAAAATTGCATATAACAATTACAATACACACACCGATATTTAAAATCGGTGTAAGACAAGTACCTCTAGTTTTGGAAACAGAGTTTAAGGAACTTACCATTTACTAACAGTTCCATAGATTCACCATCTATATTCTCAATCATGTATGTGTTATTTCCTCTTTCTTCTACAATCTTGAAAGGTTCAAACCATAGTGGGTAAAATTTTCCATGTTTTCCTTTGTCTTCCCGTTAGACGTCCCAGTGGAGAACTAAATCTCATGATTGAAGCAGATGATCCTTAGGCTTCTTCTCAAACAAGGATTTCATCTTTTGTTGATAATTTGACAATTTTACCCCCACCTGCTCTCTATTCTCATGAAGCTTGACCAACTGATTTATCCTTCGCATTAAGGCACTTGGCTCTTCCTCTGCTTCTTGTAGTAATCTCGCCACCGACATTGCTAATTGGATCAGGAAGACTGCAGCCTTACCATACACTAGCTCAAAAGGTGATTTCCTCGTGGATCGTTTAGGAGTTACTCGGTTGACCCATAGGGAAAAATTCAGTTGGGAGTCCCAGTTCCTCTGATTTTCGGTGATGGTCTTCTTCAGCACCCTCACCACAGTTTTGTTTGAGGACTCAGCCAAGCCATTACCTTGAGGGTAGTATGTAGTGGAGTGCCCAATGATGATATTGAATTTATGGCAGAAGCTAGTGAACTTGGTAGATTTGAAGACCTGAGCATTATCAATGATAATTTTTAAGGGACAACCGAAGCGGGATAGTATGTTCTCCTCCATAAATTTGATCACCATTGAGTCTGTAGCATTTCTAGCTAGGATGGCCTCTACCCATGTGGTGAAATAATCTGTGGCCATCAATATCCACTTGTGTTGGCCACTAGATGGTGGGTTTATTTCTCCTATGAAATCTAGTCCCCACTGTCTGAAAGGTTCTTCCACATTTACTGGAATCAGGGGGAGAGGAGAAATATTTTCCATCTCAGCAAACATTTGGCACTTCTGACATGACCTGAGTTGGGAATGAACATTTCCAAACAGAGTAGGCCAATAGAATCCTTTCTTGAGGATTGTATGTTATGTGGTCTTCTAGTTGTAGTGTTCTCCACAAACTCCTCCGTGAAAATCCTCAATCACCTTATGGATTTCTCCCTCTACCAAACATAGCAGTAATACTCCCACAAGTTCCTTCCAATAGAGTAGATGATTGGATATGATGTATTTTTGCACTTGCAATCTCAAAATTTGGTATTTGGATTTATCTAGCCCCAACGAGAACCTCAAGAATAAGATATAATGAATGATGTTCTTATACTAGGGTGATCCCTCATATTTGGCATAGATTTTATGCTCAGATGTTTTAATCCCACTCTGATGATCCTCTGGTCTGCCTTCCTTTGTGATCAAGTTTATCCCTAAATCTTGGAAATTAGATTAGGATAAAACCTTGGCCAACCCCTGGCTTGTAATGAGTTTGGTAAGCTTTATTTCTAGCTCATATTCTTGTATTTTAGCTATCCACCTACCCATTTTTCCTTCACTATCTCCTTGCACTAGGATGTCCTTGACTACTGCGTTAGGACAAAAAATATGATTTCCGATTGTAGCACATACATATGAAATGTCTTCGAAGACTTGAATAGTGCATAGGCTTGTTTCTCTAGGATGTTATATTTTAGCTCAGCATCCCTCATAATTTGGTTGAAGAAGGCGATGGGTTGTTCATAACCATCTTTATTTTTCTGTAGCAGCGCAGCGGCAATAGTATGTGGAGAGGAAAAAGAAAAGATGTAGAAAGGTAATGAATAGTCAGATGTGACTAGTACCGAGGCTTCAACCAAAACTTCTTTAACTATAATGAAATAATCTCTGGTGGTAGGGCTCCACTTGACTTCATTCTCCTTCTTAAGCATGTTTGTAATACCCTTGACAATTTCTGCATAGTTTGGTATGATCCTCCTTAAGAAATTTATTTTCCCCAAAAAGGCTTGGACTTATTTCTTATTCTTGGGCAGAGGAATATTGTTGATGGCTTTGACTCATTTGGTATTGATCTTCACACCTTCCCGCACTACTATATGTCCTAGTAGCTTCCCTTCACTCAGGGCGAACTATGATTTCTTAGGATTCAGAGAAAGACCATACCTCCTGCATTTCTCAAAGGTGAGATTTAAGTGGAGAATGTGCTCTTCGTCAATCTTAGAATAGGTTGTGATATCATCTAAATAAACGACTATGAATTTGTCTTGCTCCCATACAAAAGCGATGTCCATGGCTCTATGAAATGTGGCCTCTGCATTAATAAGAGTGGTGCAAGTAGTTTTCTTTTGATCATCAAGGTGGACTACCACCTGGTTGTAGCCAAAGAACCCATCCATCATGGACATTCTAGTTGAGCCAACCACCTTCTGCAATATATGATCTATCTTAGGCAATGGGTACTTGTCTTTCAGTGACGCCCTGTTTAGATTCCAAAAGATCTATGTATAGCCTTATTTCTCCTCTCTTTTTCTAAATAGGGACTAGGTTGGCCACCCGCTTAGAGTAACTTAAAGGCACTATGATCTTTTCCTGTAGCAGCTTTCTCACCTCTTTTTCAATGGGGGGGAGTAAAAGTGATTTATCTGCCTGAGTATCTGTTTACATGGATTTATTACACTCTTCAAAAGAATATTATGATGAATGATGTTAGTATCAAATGCTTTCAAATCCTCATAAGACCAAGCAAATACATCCTTGTAAATTTTGAATAGATTTAAATACCTTTGTCTATATTGCAAGGGGATTCCTTTTGATAGCTTGATCATATGGGGTTCCTCCTCTGAGCTGATTTTGTAGTATTCTACTTGATTGTCTATCTTCGGGGACATTGGTTTGGAGACTATGTCATCCTTATTAAAAAGCCTTTCCATTGGGACCAGTCCGCAAAGGATAGTATTCCCTTTCAGTTGAAAAATTTTGTGCCCAACCATTGTGTCTTTCATGGAAATTTTTAGGGGCTAATATTTGCCCATGGGCTAATTTTCTATACTTTTTCCAAAAAGAAAGATTCACTAATTTCAATTTTTTGTAAAAATGATTCGCCCAAATTTTGTAGAATGAAATTATTTTACCCTAAAAATCACCAAAAAATTATATATAGACTATATAAAAATATTATAAATTTGAATATTACAAAAATATCTCCAAAAATTTTATAGATTTCATATTATGGACTAGTGGGATTCGCCAAGGTTTCTAAACTTTAAGATAAATTTGCATCCTTAAAATTTTCCCTGGTGTCTTTCCACAAAGTGACTTCTTTATTTTCTTCTTCTTCTTCTTGATCAATGGTGGAGTGTGTGAACTCCCCAATGACTTCTATGAATCATTTCACTTGCTCGTCGTGCTCAAATAGCTATCAGTGTTTGACATTATCAGGTATTAAGGGTCAGTATCTGAATTCTACCTCATATCTGAGGAGCGGATTTTGAGGGGGCCTGAAACTGCTTGCAACTACAACAAGGGAGTTAGCCATTATGTTTCCTTCCCTGGGAAGAAATTGGATATTAAAGGCTAGGAAGAAATTATCAATTAGATCCCACACTTCATTCTGTTACCTCCTCAGTCTCAGGTGTTTTGCATGGCACTGATTTTTTATCTGTCTTACGACCAACTCAAGGTATCCATAGACCGTTAGAAATTCAATATTCATATTTTTTTTCATTTGTAGACCAAGGAGAAATGCTTCATACTCCGCCACATTGTTTATCACCTCAAACTCTAGTTTGAATGAGAGGGGTATCATGCTACCCTCCGGAGATAGAAACAATACTCCAGATCCATTTCCCTCTTTTGAGTTTGCTCCATCAAAGTATAATTTCCATACTTTATTTTCATTTGTGTGTTCGTGTTCTGACTACATTGTTAGATGTACTGATGTTTCCTCTAGGAAGGTATCATATTCTTCTAGAAACAGGAATGAAAGGTCACTTTTCTTCCCATGCACTGAGGAGTTTTCTGAGCCGTTAGCTATGGTCACAGTTTTTACAAACCTGGATTCTCGGTACAACCTCCTTTTCCCGCCTCCAAAAGTGGGAATAGTGGCATAAGTTAGATCTAACTTGATAGAGGCCCCCACCTTGGAACCCCAAGATCTAGATAAGAGCATGCAGAACCGAAGAGGAATATCAGCAACCACTATGTCCATTACCACACTCTTCACAGAAATCTCAGCCGGGTTTACCACTAGATCCTTGAACATCCCTAAGCACTTGAATCTCTTAGAGTCAAAGGAGTACAAGTCCTTGTATGGTTTGGTGATAGCCAAGCCCAGCTATTCCATCATTGTCAATGGCATGAGGTTGTGTGAGGCTCCAGAATCCAACATGCAATTAGGTAGTAAGAGGTCGTGGATTACTAGGGTCACATAGAAGGGTGCAGTAGAAGGATCAAGATCCACATGCGCCCAGAAACAACCATTGGCCTCTCCTCTTGGAGGTTTAAACTATCATGAGTTGGTGTTGAAGTATGTGGATGCATGAATCGAGAGACTTGAACTTTATAATTAGGTTGCTTTAGAAACTCAGTTAGAAACAAGAATTTTTACCTTTTCAAGCTCCTTCTGGAGATTGAATGTGGGTTGGACATTTTCTATACCTCCTAACTCTATTCCTTCTTCCTTCCCACTGATATTTTTCATCAGGACAGTTGCCTCCTTTTCTGTGTGTCCCTCAGAACTATTCATTTCCTTATTTGTAGAGATTTTTATCTTGGAATGGTCACGATTTAGCTTACCTTTCCCTTTGTCTAGTACTGGAAGAATAACTTGGGGGGCAGTTCCCTCTTGTTGCTCTCGTTCTCTTGAATTCTTCTTTAAAGATCTTATATTATATTTATGTTGGGGTTGTGCTTTCATGAAATCTACAAATTATTTTTTTTAATAATCTATATCTTCCTCTTTTGCAGTTGCTTCTCTATCATGATTGACCTCCTAGCGATCCATATTCTCATGTTCTTCTTTGGAAAAAGCAGAATACAGATTTTCCTACAACTACTGTGTATCCGACAATTTCTCATCAGGATCCTCTTATAAATATAGAGGATGAGAGATCTGATTGATTTGTTCCTTTCTTTCCCTTGGAAGTATTTGCAATGGAGGTCTTCTATACTATAGGTTATAACCCCGGTTGTTGACTTGAGCATTCTGTTTGGAGAGGCTCTTGTTCTTAATTTCAAGCTTTCCAACCTTTTGTGATAAAATCTTGATGAGTTTGTCCAGTTCGTCCCACTTCGGGTCTAATGATTCTCTATCTTGACCAGAGGAGGATGCCTCTTCTTTCCCCCTTTCATTCTCAGTAGGTTCTTTCTTTCCCCTTGAATTTCCTACTGATGTGAAATTTGATTCCACCTCAAGTGGATCAATTTGGAGGTGATCTAGAGTGAGAGACTTCCTTTGGAGGCTTTATCTCATCTGGCAGGTTATTGTACTGCTTGTTGAACCTTTTTATAAATTCTGAGATATCCTCTTTTGGCTTCTTCTTTATGGCATTAAACCCTGCAAGGAGATACTCATAATTTCTCTTTTCACCCCATTTTTGTGTGAAAGAGTTCTCAAGTTCCTCCCAGGTAATGATGGAGGCATTGGGTAGGGCCTTGAACCATTTTTGGCTTCTCCATCAAAGGACTGTACAAAAAGTCTCATGACCACATCCAACTGTTCCACGTTTAGGTTCTCAGCGAAGGCATAGAAGGTCTCAATGTGCCTTTGTGAAGTGTTGTCATCTTCCCCATTGAACCTAGGCAGAAGTTTGAGGTAGTCTTGGGGAATAGCACTTAGAGGCTGAGGTAAATTAAGAGGTGCATATTTATTTAGAAAAAAAACCTAGAAGATCCATCTGGATTAATGGAGGGGAATTGAGACTTGCCTGAGACACTTGGCCCAAAAACATAGTGGTAGGAGTGACTAGACTGGTAGCAGGGTATGTCAGGGTCTTAGGAGTAAGTCCTGAGTAGTGAGTGACAATGGGTTGAGAGCTAGATGAGGAGGCTACAAAGGCTGATGAGATGGTACCACAGACAAGGGGAGTTTTCTCTTTCCATACTTTGCTAAAAATTAATTTTCCTGGGTCAAATACAAACAGGGCTTTCTGCTGAGATGTATCTAAGAGAGTGTGAGGCCTTTTAAAATCCAGGGTGATAAATGATAATGGGGGTTGTGGAGTTTCCAAGGTGATGAAAATGTAATCAAAACATATTTCTCTCACCTACACAAAGAGTGCTCAACTTGTAGCTCCCAAGAGACAACCTCAAATTGCTTACAAGACCAGTGCCTGGGCACATCTAGATTTGGAGTGTCTCAAATGATTCTCAGTAAAAGGGAGACCTCACATAGAGTATATATATATATATATATATATATATATATAAGAGAATGGTTTGGTTCATTCACCTAAAGGAGTAAGACATGGTTTTTAGGTATTTCTTCACATGTACAAATTGCAGAAATATATGCATGAAACAGTAGAGGCTGAGTGGTTTAGGGACTTACAATTTAATAAGATTTATAGAGAAAATGAGAGAGGATAAGGAGAAAGAGAAACTCATCACTTAGAGCTTAAAGCATCAAGAATTCTACCCTTAACACACAGAGCTTGAGGCATTAAGAATTTTTATAATTATTTGATTTACATGTAGATTTAATGGATAAGAGAGGGATTGAATGTTATGATTCATGTAGCATAGATTTAAACATATAATTTCAATAATCCATATAGGCACATGCATTAACAATGTCGATACAAATGAATCTATGAGAAACTTACGGGAACATGCATTAACATAACTATAAAAATGAATCTGTGAGGAAGCTTGAAATATTTCTAGCAGCTATGATTGCATGAGTTCAGAGAAGAAACATAAACATAATGGGTTTTAACAGAGGGATAACATATTGTAATACTTGAAAGGGGAATCACCACCATTTCTTCATATTCTGAAAGATCTATATTATGAAGTTATACAATTTGAAAATAACATGTAGAGTTTTCTTTAGGATTTTTGAACCTTTGTTAAGTGTTGCTTCCCCCTATTTATCTAGAGAGGGGAGCATGGACATTCATTACAACAAAAATATCTTTGGTCGAGTCTTAGTTGTTAGGTTGACTAGCTGTCTCAAACAGGAATGACTCTGTGTCCCAAAAACATTGCAAAATTAATTGCCTCATTGAAAGGAGGCACATTACAGGACAATAAAGAAGTAAACAATCAGACAGAAACATAAATGAAATATCTTTGTGCCCATCCCTATGATCGCCTCTGCTTCAGGTTGCAATTCTCTCTTTATATGGCCTCTTGTGTTTCTTTAACTGACTCCTATTGCTTCTGCATTTACTGTTTGAACCATTAATTATTTAAAGCTGGGAGTGGGCGCCATCAGTTTCATGCAGCAGTGTTGAAGCAGGAGACCCTGGGGTGGTACTTCATCTTCCCTCTATATGGGACACCATGCTTGATAATTAAATCCTCCCGAGCTACTAATCCCCTTTTCACTTCTGTCGGCGCTGACCTTGATTCTTTGTCACAATGGGCCTTTTTATATCAGCCCATGCCAGGTTTGAAAACACCACCTGTTTTCTTAAAAGCCACAACTTTTGACCCATCATGCCTTTAATGCTATGCAAAACACTATCAGCGCCCTTATATTCATGATAATGCACTCACGGTGTAATAAGGACTTTTATGTGCTGACCCTTCTCACTATAACCTCATGAAACATGCGAGTTCTGATCCCCCTTGTTCCCTTATGATTCAGACCCTTTTCCTTCATGTGACCAGGAGATATGACCAGGTTCTTATTCCTCGGGGCACTAGGGCCATTGAGCTACCTACCGGGGGCCTTTTTCCTTTATTATATGAAATCCTGCATCTCGAGGACTTATAACATTTTACCTTTAACATTTCCCCTTGACATTGCGATCATTGATCTGCGTGATTAGGCCCACCCATACCTCCTTTCATAGTGTTGGCTGATTGTCTGGACGTGAAATCCTCATAAGGTATAACACATAATATATTGCCTACGCGAGGGTCTTTGCATATCGCAATCACAAGCCGAGCGAGATAGACCCCTTCACCTCTTTTCATAGTGCAGGTCGACTGTCTGGATGCGAAGTATTCATATGATATTACAAATAAAATGTTGCATTCGAGATGATCCCCCGCATATTTCAATCCCAAGCACAGAGGGACTACAGTGGAGGAGGGCCTTGAATTGTACGATCACTGATATGCGATTTGCGATGGGTTACATCATCACTGGCACATGTCACCCTATGAGCTATGACACATGTCACCTGGAAATTCCCCCATAGGATCACTAAAAATGCCAAATCTCCATGCCACATGTCCTCTGTACTACCACGTCAGGATGACGTCAACTGCCATGTGGATTCATAAGGACCAATGATATTTCGCCACATCACCCCATGGAGGAGAGAGAAAAAGGCTCACATGTCCCTATTTTTGCGTTGAGTTTCTTTGTTAAAGGTTTTCGACCTTCCTCGGTAATTTAACATTATATCAGCGCTTCCCCACATCGCGACCTATTTAACCCCAGTCCTGTTCAACATCGTCGATCGTCAATCTACGAGAAATCTGATATGTGGGACCAACCATATTCCACCACATGTCCCCCCTGGAGGAGAGAGAAAGGGGCCGCCTGCCCTTGGTTTTTTCTTTCTTTTCTTTGTTAATATTTTTCTCGGCCCTTTCAGCGCTTTACACTATTATCACAAAATTGTGATATTGCAAGGTTTTTAGAGTGGTACACCTGTTGATCCACCAATTTACTGATTTCTATGAACTCTCGAGGCCCGTCGATCGCCGATAAGCCTAGTCCCACCGATATGCGGTTTTCAATATTGGCGATCGGAGATTTCCATGGCCAAGTGACCGTGTGCCACCCCTTTGCACCTGCGATCGCTGATACAATATCGGTGCTCTATTCTGTGACCCGTTGTTGGACACATAATCCTCTAAGGGTTGGTGTGGAAGCTGAATAGTCTAAGGAAGTCCAAGAGACCTTGGAATATGAAACCAAAGGTCATGTGAATGTACTATAAATGTATATCATTGTCAATAATAAACACACACTCATGTTTATCGTTCATCTTTTGTGTTTTCCGTGTATGTGTCTTAACATGGTATCAGAGCTGCAGGCATATTCCTACCGTGCATAATTACTGTGAACGTAATTTACATATCTTTTGGTCTGCCATTTTCCAACCAATCAGAACTGTCCTTCTATAGTTCCGCCACATTGAACAATTTTTAGTGTTTCTTTGTATTCTAAAATATGCTCATCATTACACTCAACCTTCTCTGCCTATGTTGAGTGCTTTTGTTAGATTATATATATTATAGAGCAATGGAACACATAATATTACAAAAATATAAACACAGAAAACGCATAAAACAAGAGAGACACAGATATACGTGGTTCACCCAATTTGGGTTACGTCCAAGGAGAAACAGTCAGTCCTTCCTTTTATATTATCTAGCAAACTTAAGAGATACAACCTACAGCAAATCCGCTGTAATTCCCTCTTCGCTCTCACACAATATCCTCTCTGTTTCTCACTCAGAATACAGATATACATAGACATAATACAATTCCCTCATATATAGTGAGGGGTTGCCTTCTATGGAAAAATACCCTAAATTAAACATAACTTCTACCGTCAGATCTTCGCCTAATGAACGGCTCAGATTGACTATAAAATTACAACATTTTACAGGGCAATTTTACATCTATTTTTAGCTTCAGGGGTGCTGCCCCCAATCCCCTTGCTAGGGGGGGGGGGCTTTGCGGCCCCGTTATGAACTAGGGTCCAATGTGGCAATACCTTTGAATACAAAAGATAATCAGGCTCCACACCCAGCAGATTTGGTTTATGGTAATGCTCGTTCTCTTTCTGTGCTCGTAATATTTATTATTCTTACTTGAGTGTTTAGCTCTTAGATATTCACAATTACTTTAGTTGGCTAGAGCCCTTCTGTCAAACCTGAAACACTGCCCTTCCTCTGTTGTGAGAAAACCTGTTCCTACAAATTTAGATAGAAACGTTGTCACTTTATGTGAGCATTTTCTACTTTGATGATTGTTTAGTGTACCTGGATATCCTCAGTCTAGAACGATAACGCCTTCTCTGAGTTTGACTAAGAGAGACATTTGGCATTTCTAAAATACTCGACGATATTTCGCTATTGTAGAAGTATACCCCATGCCTCCAACTCCAATCTCTGAGCCATGTCAGTCCCATGTATGCGTTTTTGAACTATTTCGATCATGTGGGGATCGATCTCGACTACGATGACTCTGTGGGTGGCTTGCATAAGCTCTAGGATTAGATTTCCAGTACTCGGGCCAATTTCCAGGATGATATCGCTTTCTCTCATGCCTGCTTTCTCAACGAGAGAATGCCGAGATTTGTGAGGTGCTGTCCATGACTCTTGTGAAGTCTCGACGTTTATTCCTTGTCTTCCAGCTCTATTTTTAGCATTCCTGCGCATGAATGGAAAGTAGCAGCAAGTTGTCCAGCCCATTTATATTTCCATTCCAAAGAAGAGAAAAAACTCCATGTCTCTGCCATGATTCTAACCAAATGGGTTACCACCAACTGAAGGGAGTGAACTTTGAGAAGATAGCCGAGAAGCTCCAAGATTGAAGAAGAGGTCATCGCTGGGAAATGAACCAGACCCAGACGAAAAACTAGTAATTGGAGGTGTTGCCCCAGATTGTGCTTTTGGCAAAAAAGAATTTGACACCTGCTGGCCCATGTATAATCCAGAAGCAGCTGGTTGATAGGGACTTGGTGCCACAGATGGCGTCCATTGGGTATTAAAAGCCCCGTGACCAGAACCAGGTGCAGCCAAAGTAGCTGTGTTAGAAATCAACCAAGCAACTTGCAACGATCCTTTTCACAGAAAGGCACACGTCAACCTGCCAACTACCATTGCTTGCACATTTATGTCTGATTCATAAGTCGACTCCCCATGGGTCATAATTCCTGCACACTTTTCGCTCATTCGCTATCCTCCCCGGCATGGCTTCAGATCCTCTGTTGTGTTTATATGTTGGCATATTGGCCCAACATGTGGCGCACCAGGTAGGTGATGAACCTACATTTCGTGACAGATGATCATCATCCAGAGCCATCTGAGGAGGTCGTATGCCTTCGCAGTCAAGGGAGGCCTCACATTTGGTTGCCTCCTCGTTGCTAGTTACTTGAATATAAAGAAGCTCAGAGACCTGAAGTGACTTAGATGAGATGTGCAATTGCTCCTGAGAAAGGATATTTCTGCAAGCCATAGATCCACACAAACCAAGATTGATCGCATAACGCTATCTCCAGTGAATAATTCAAGCCTGTGTTGTATGATGCATTGTTCCACTTACAACTTGGTTTATTTACTAATTGGAATATTTATATATGCATTGGCTTATACATATATGTGAGTTTGTCTTATACGAACTGTGCTCTAGAATAATTTATATGTGAGTTGAGATCGAGAGCCTCTCGTAGGTTGTGCTGAAACCAAAATACTTTGGTAATAATAGCATCCATACTCTGTCAATATTTGAGGTCGAAAGCAAAAAATATATATATTTTGAGGTCGAAATAAAGAGTGACTATGAGGCACTAACATATTTTTGCATGGGCACACAAAGGGAGACAACTTGAGGACCAAGATAGTAGGCACCTTTGTTCTAGTTTTGTTTCCTCCTCAATTTTTATTATTTAAATATTAGTGCCTAGAATGGAATGAGCTACATTGGTTCTTGTAAAACAAAAATATCCTTGAATTGGTAGTTATAGTCGTCAATGACTTGATTTTGAGTGATTTATTAATTAGTTGAGATATTAAGTGAAATAATGTGGGTGCTGAAAAATTTTAACTCATAGTGGAGTATCGAGTTGTAGGTGTACATTTATTTCACCTCCTTATTGTGACTGGGTGTTGCTTCTTCTTCATTGATCGGTAGTTGTAATCAATTTTTTAAACTGTAAGTTTGACATTGGAGAAAATGACTCAAATTGGTGAAGTATTAGAGTTTTTGAAAACTCTGATACAATCTACTGTTGATGACACATTCCAAATCAGCAAAGGCTCTCTCTCAGAAATTCAGACATGTCTACAATATGCACAAGAACAAATTGATTTTTTGTAGCTAGAATCACAACTACAGCAAGAGGAGTTACAAAAGTGTAGCCATTATTCTAAACTTGTTTATGTTCAGAAAAATTCTCCTTTTGAGTCAGAAATTGACTCCCATCAACATGCAGAAACTAATCAAGACAGAAAAGTTGACGCTGATTCAAGAGCAGATGTGAATGCAAATTTAGAAGTCCATCCTACACTTCCCAAGCCAATCATCAGACCTTGGGAAGAGCTTGTCCATAACAAGCGCAAAACCGGACTTGGATTTGATAAGGAGGTTTCCTTTCATATTCCAGATTACTCAAAACCCATTCAATTTCGGAGTGTTGGATTCCTTCATGACAGTTCACCTTCCACTGTTCCAAATTCTGCCCCTCTTCCGCGGCAACAACAAAAGATTGTGAAATGCTAACACTGTGACTGAGTTGGCCATGTGAAACATCATTGTTTTCATCTTCATCCATGTAAGCACCATCATAAAACCAGTCATTCTTCAAACAAATGCTTCAAAAACAAACCTCCTGCAAGAACAAAGATTCATCTTGGATGGATCGCTTCTTGTCAATGGGCTTCAACAGCCAAGAAGATATTTCACTCATACAACAAGATTTGTTTTCGAATATTGAACAGTCTTGCCGTTGAATTTTCTCCATCATCTCACCTTGTATTTGATAAGGGGGGAACTAATGGTCATCTATGTTGGAAATAATACTGAGAGGGGGGGTGAATCAGTATTATCAGATTAATCAAACTTTTCAAATGCCCAGAAACATATACGCTACTTCAGTTAAGTGAACCAGCGTGTACACGCTACTGTGACGAAGTAAAACAGCGTATAAGCAGAAAACTCACAATTTAGTTAGCTTATTCTTCAATTAAGTGCATCAGGACATTATTCATCATATTAACAGTAAACATGTGCAGTATAACAGAACAGATAAAAAGCCACACACATGAACACCAAGATATAAGGTGGAAACCCAATGTGGGTGAAAACCACCTGCTGCAAGTTGTCTCTATCTTTCTTAATATGAAACTTCAGTTTACAATCTTTTGTACTGGTGCAGCCTTATACCAGTACGCAGGCTACAACCTGCAGAAGGCTTCAACCTTCTCTCGTTCTCCAAACTTCCTTGGAAGGGAGCTCCAACCCCCTTTGCTCTTGTACTAGCCAAGATACTAGTACGTAGGTGCTGACCTACAATCTTCCTTCTTCCAGGTATCACTTTTCATACATTTTCAGACTTGGATATTCCTGAAGCACAACATTACAATCTGAAGACCACAATTCATTCAATTTCCACAACAGATCATTGAAGCATAAAACAACCAAACTTTGAATCACTGAACCACTGAACCCTGTCAATCACCAGTTACCAGAACACAGAGCAGACTACAGAACTCTGCAATAACAGTCAGACCCCACTGTAAACCCAAATCAAGCTTCAAAAGATATACGCTACTTTAATGAGCAGAAACCGCGTATACACGCTCTTTTACCGAAGCCAACCTGCGTACAGATCTAAAAATAAACTTTCTCAATTTGCAGCTGTACCAGACATTAGTTAGACTCAGAACGTAACATTGCGACAATATGCAGATCTAGAAATACGCATAATCAACCATATCATGATAGTGCATTTCAAACCATTAGATCCCGATCTATCCTTAGATCTAGTCTTCCATTAACCGATGTGATCTCTCCTTGGCTTAGATCATGCAACTCAGAACCTGCATATCAGATCTCTTTCTCTCTTAGATATTCATGCCTTGTCGAAAGATGATTTTGCCTAATGATCTTCTTCTCCTTATATAGCCTTAGGCCTTTCTCAATACCAAGAGCCAAAACCATAGTAACACAATACCATCAACTTTAAAACTAGGGATCGACACGCCCGTCGAGACATAATGGTCCGAAATCATAGGCACAACTTCCAAGGACTAACCACCATGAACCAAAGGAACCTTTCCACATACACGCGCTTTTTCTGAATAGAACTAGCGTGTACACGCGACTTGGGCTTAACGAAACAGCGTGTATGAGCTTCCTTGGCATGCTGTACTGAGATCTGTCTTCTGATTAAGTTGCCATCACCTGTACTAACCTCTGAGCACCTGTACCATCCACTGAGTGAGTTGCCATCAAGGACAACACTTGAATCATAATGCCAACAATCTCCCCCTTTGAACTTGATGGCAACCACCACACCAAGTCACTCTCCCCCTTTGACATCAAGGGCAAAGGGCTATGCTCCCCCTGAGGACATGCTGATACCTCTGCTTGGCTGTGCTGACTCGTGCTCCCCCTGACAGTAGGCCAGATCTGCAAAAGATGTTCTTCAACAAGAACCAAGACTTATACACCATATGGGACCTTTCTATCACCAAAGGACTCAATACATACAACCATAACATATCAGAAACAACCAATTATATTACAGCATTCATCCTAGGCATAGTGGGGAAACCAACAAAGGCCGTTACATGACCTTGACACCATAAAAGAGACAAGAGAGATACATGACATAGAGACAACAGATCTAGACCAAGACTTAGGAAAGACATCAGCAGCATCTGATAAACATCTTGTTAGATCAGCAACTAGAATTTCTTTCTGAGCTCCTTCTCCTGAAACCAACAACCAAAAACATCTGAATGCCAACAATGCTTTATGAGACTTTTGAGCTGCTCCCCCTGAACCTGTGCCTGTTGCACTCCCTGAAACTGTGCCTGAATAATTCTGACATTCCTATTGCTGTTCAGAACTTCAGAGTTTTCCCTTGCTGTTCAGAACTTCATATACGCGTTTTATCCTGTATAAAACAGCGTATGTACGCGAATATTCTTTCTGCAACAAGCGTCCAGCATACACGCGACTTACCCACCATGAATCCGCGTGTATACGCTCATATCCCTTCCGTAACCTGCGTATACCAACTTTTCTGTAGAACAAACAAATTTCAACAACAGGATGAAGCATTAACTACTCCCATCTTTTGTCTGAGATATTCAAAAGTTTCCCTGGGCAGTGGTTTTGTGAGAATATCAGCAACTTACTCCAACTTGACCTTCTGCTCAAGCACTTGTTCTCGAAGAAAATGGTACTTGATTGGTATGTGCTTGGTCTTTGAGTGCATGACTGGATTCTTTGAAATGCTGATTGCACTTGTATTATCACATAAGATAGAGACAGGTGGAGTGCAAGTGATTTGAAAGTCCTGCAAGGTCTGCATCATCCAAAGAAGTTGTGTGCAACAAGATGCTGCAGCCACATATTCTGCTTCAGCTGTAGATAAGGCAATCGAACTTTGTTTCTTGCTGAACCAAGATACTAATCTGGAACCCATGAAGAAAGCACCTCCACTTGTGCTTTTCCTATCATCCACACTTCCAGCCCAATCTGCATCTGTGTAAGCATGAAGAGTGAGATCTGTATTTCTAGGATACCATAAGCCATAGTTTTGGGTCCCTTGAAGATATTTGAAGATTCTTTTGACTGCCTGAAGATGAGTTTCCTTTGGGTTGGCTTGAAATCTTCCAACCATTCCTACTGCATGTGTAATATCTGGTCGAGTACCTGTCAAATAAAGCAAACTCCCAATCATGGATCTATAAGTGGGTTGGTGGACTGCTGCTGATTCATCATTTGCACTGAGGCTGCATCCTGTAACCATGGGTGTACATACTGGTTTTGACTCTTCCATGCCATACTTCTTCAAGATCTGCTTGAGGTATTTGGTTTGAGACAAGAAGATACCTCCTTCATTTTGTTGGATTTGCAATCCAAGAAAATATGTCAATTCTCCAAGAAGTGACATTTCGAATTCTTTCTGCATAACCAAGGCAAAGTTTTGACTCATAGTCTCTTCATTGCTGCCAAAAATAATATCATCTACATAAACAACAAGAATTAGCAATTTGTTATTTTCAACTTTTATATAGAGATTGCTATCTGCTGATCCTTTTGAAAAGCCTTGTTGGTGAAGATATTTGTCCAACCGATAGTACCAAGCCCTTGGAGCTTGTTTGAGCCCATAGAGAGCCTTTTTCAATCTGCATACAAGGTTTGGATCATTCCCAAGAATGAACCCATCTGGCTGCTCAATATATACTTCTTCTTCTAAGTCTCCATTCAGGAAGGCTGATTTCACGTCCATTTGAAATACCTTGAAGTTTTGAAAGCTTGAGAGAGCAAGGAACATTCGGATGGCCTCTAGTCTTGCCACAGGAGCAAAGGTCTCTTCAAAATCTATTCCTTCTTGCTGTGCATACCCTTTACAAACAAGTCTGGCCTTGTTTCTAATTACTTCTCCATTTTCATTTAACTTATTCTTGAAGACCCATTTTGTTCCTATTACATTCTTATCTTTTGGTCTAGGAACTAATTCCCAAGTGTTGTTCCTTTCGATTTGCTCAAGTTCTTCATCCATTGCTTTGACCCAACATTCATCTTTGCATGCTTCTTTCACATTTTGTGGTTCAATGGAGGAGAGTAGAGCCAAGTAGCTTGAAGCTTCTGCAAGTGTCCTTCTTGTTTGTACTCCTGCTTCTTTCTGCCCCACAATCTGAGTTTCTGGATGATTCTTTTGGACATATCTGGATGGAGTCTTCTCTTCTATTCTTGTCTGCTCCTCTGGTTCTTCTTGAGATTCTTCTTCTTCTTGAGGTTCTTCTTCTTCATCATTTCGCCTTTGAGAGTAACCTTCATCTTCTTCATGATGAACTTGCCTAGGAATATATCCCTTCTCATCAACCACTATATCAATACTGTCAACAATTCTGCCAAGTCTTTTATTGTAGCACTTGTATGCTTTGCTATGTGGAGAATAACCAAGAAGAATGCCCTCATCTGCTCTAGGTTCAAGTTTGCCAAGTTGCTCATCAGTATTCTTAATATAACATTTGCTCCCAAAGATTTTGAAATGCTTCACGGAAGGAGTTTTACCACTCCAAAGCTCATGAGGTGTTTGAGTGCTGTTTACTCGGACATTTGTTTTGTTAAGAATGATAACAGCAGCATGTGCGGCTTCTCCCCAGAAGGTTGCAGGAGTACCTGATTCATCGAGCATAGCACGAGCCATTTGTTGGATAGTTCTGTTCATTCTTTCCACAACCCCATTTTGCTGAGGAGTTCTAGCTGTAGAGAATTCTCTTCTTATCCCATGTTCATCGCAGAAATCAAAAAATTCATTTGATGTGAACTCCCCACCTCTGTCAGATCTGAGGCACTTGATTTTGTGTCCTGATTCATTTTCAGCCAATGCTTTGAAGGATTTGAATTTTTCGAATGCTTCATCTTTGTGCTTCATAAGCCCTAACCAAACAAACCTTGAGAAATCATCAATGAATAATATCAGATATTCTTCTCCTCGAGGTGTCCTTTTCCTAAATGGACCACATACATCTGTATGGACTAGCTCAAGAGGCAAGCTAGCTGATCCTTCCTTCTCTGGAAAGTTAGTTCTGGTCTGCTTTCCAAACTGACAAGATTTGCATATGGTGTTGTCTGGAATTTTGATATCTGGAAGATCGCGAACTGCCTGATATTTGCATGCTTTCCTTATTTGTGAGAAGCTTAGATGTCCCAACCTTCGATGCCATAACCAGTGCTCTTCATCCTTGCTAAGATAGCATTGTTGTTGTCCTTCTTCAAATATGTACAGATTATTTGGAGTTCTTTTGCCTTTGAGAACTGTTTTACCTGTATCAAGATCACGAACAAGACATCCATTCGATCTGAAAATAACCTCTGTTTTTTGATCACACATCTGGCTGACACTTAGAAGATTATGCTTCAATCCATCAACATACAAAACATTTCCAGCCTTGACCTTTTCTTTCAAAGGAGCAATACCTTTTCCTTTTATAGTTGCAGGAGTATCATTTCCAAAAGAAACTTTCTTTCCCTTTTCTAAAGTAGAATAAGATTCAAGTTTTTCTTTATCACCTGTCATATGTTTCGAACATCCACTGTCAATGTACCATAGATTTTCCTGTCCTTCTGCATAAAATGCTATCCCACATCTTTCTGTTTGAGGTTCCTTTATTCTCCATGTTTTGGTGCTTGTGGCTTGTTCCTTTTTCTCCTGAAACCTGCTCCTGCATTCAGAGTCTTTATGACCAAAATTATTGCAAATAGAACATTCAACTTCATTTTCAAGCACCGAAAAGTTGTTATAGGTCCTTTTTGTAATCCCTGTCATACTTCTTTGTTTTTGAGCTTCCCTAGTCATGATTGTTTTATATGCAACACATTGAGCTGCTCTGTGACCAAAGTTGTGGCAAGAAAAGCATTGTCCATTGAAGAAGCTTCTGCGGTTATTGAATCTACCAGCCAACTGATTGTAATTTCTATTTTCATCTATTCTTGAGCCAAACTGAGAAGATTTTACCTGTGGTTGGTTGTAGCTTTTGTTCATCCTTAAGGAGGATTGTCCCTGATAGTTTCTGTTTGTAACTCGTCCCTGCTTTACCTGATTATCTTCATTGTTCTTCCGCTCATTTCCTCTTGCTGCATCAAGATAACTTTTTGAGGTGGATGCTTGAGAGGTTTCTCCATTATAGCCCAAACCTGTCTTGTTTAGAGGAGACCGCTGCACACTGATAATCTCATCCAAAGTTTCAGATCCTTTGACAAATTTAAGATTAATAGCTTTTGTTTTCTCAATTTCTTTTCTGAGACCAACAATTTCACCTTCTAGTTTTTCAAGATGTTTTTCCTTTTCATCAATCTGAAATTGCAAAGTATCAATGATCACATTCTTTTCTTCTATGCCTCTCTTGAGTCTAGTGATTTCATTATAGAGATTATCCACATCTATAGCATCCTCATAATCATCATCTTCAAATGCCATTAACAGCTTATATTTATTACCTTGTTCATCTTCATCACTGTTTGATAAGCCATCACTATCTTCATGGGTGTAGTAGCTTTTCCTATTTGCACTTTGTTTCTTGTTCCATCTATCAGGTTCTTTTCCTTTATCCTTATAAGGACATTTTGCAGCATAATGACCTACTTTCCCACAAGCAAAGCATTTGAAAGGTAGCTTACCTCTGAACCTTCCAGAACCCCTTTGAAGATTTCTGACAAAATTTGATTCTTCTTCCTCTTCTTCTGGAACATGGCTTGCTTCATAGTAATCTTCTTTTCCTAATGCCTTAAAAGCAGCTTCCCTTCTGTCAGATGGACCTCCCTTTCTCATTTCATAAGCGGTTAGAATTCCATGTAGCTGAGACATAGTGAGAACACGGAGATTTTCTTTTTCTTCTATTGCAGATACTTTAGATTCAAACTTGGGGGATAAAGATCTTAGAATCTTTTGAACTACTATAGTTTCTCTTATTTCTTCACCCAAATTTTTCATACAATTAACAATCTCATCTACCCGAAGAAAATAATTAGCCACACTTTCATCATTATACATCTTGAGAGTCTCATATTGAATCCTGAGTGTTTGAAGTTTAGCTTGCTTTACCTGTTCATCTCCTTCATAGCTAGTGATCATTTTGTCCCATATTTCTTTTGCTGATTTGAAGTGCATGACCTTCATGAATTCTGTTTGAGATATACTTCCTAATAGAGTACTGACTGCTTTTGCATTTGTTTCATATGCCTTTTTCTCAGCTGGATCTGTAGGAGTAGCTGAAGGAAAAGCATAGCCTGTTTCTACAATGTCCCAAACTTCTGTACCAAGAGATTGAAGATATGCAGTAACTCTTACCTTCCAATAATTGAAATTTGTTCCATCAAAAACCGGTGGCCTGATTGATGCTTCTTTCTCGTAGTTGCTCATGATGAATGATCTTCCTTCAAGCGATCAAGCTTCTCTGAAGGACCTGCTCCGATACCAATTGTTGGAAATAATACTGAGAGGGGGGGTGAATCAGTATTATCAGATTAATCAAACTTTTCAAATGCCCAGAAACATATACGCTACTTCAGTTAAGTGAACCAGCGTGTACACGCTACTGTGACGAAGTAAAACAGCGTATAAGCAGAAAACTCACAATTTAGTTAGCTTATTCTTCAATTAAGTGCATCAGGACATTATTCATCATATTAACAGTAAACATGTGCAGTATAACAGAACAGATAAAAAGCCACACACATGAACACCAAGATATAAGGTGGAAACCCAATGTGGGTGAAAACCACCTGCTGCAAGTTGTCTCTATCTTTCTTAATATGAAACTTCAGTTTACAATCTTTTGTACTGGTGCAGCCTTATACCAGTACGCAGGCTACAACCTGCAGAAGGCTTCAACCTTCTCTCGTTCTCCAAACTTCCTTGGAAGGGAGCTCCAACCCCCTTTGCTCTTGTACTAGCCAAGATACTAGTACGTAGGTGCTGACCTACAATCTTCCTTCTTCCAGGTATCACTTTTCATACATTTTCAGACTTGGATATTCCTGAAGCACAACATTACAATCTGAAGACCACAATTCATTCAATTTCCACAACAGATCATTGAAGCATAAAACAACCAAACTTTGAATCACTGAACCACTGAACCCTGTCAATCACCAGTTACCAGAACACAGAGCAGACTACAGAACTCTGCAATAACAGTCAGACCCCACTGTAAACCCAAATCAAGCTTCAAAAGATATACGCTACTTTAATGAGCAGAAACCGCGTATACACGCTCTTTTACCGAAGCCAACCTGCGTACAGATCTAAAAATAAACTTTCTCAATTTGCAGCTGTACCAAACATTAGTTAGACTCAGAACGTAACATTGCGACAATATGCAGATCTAGAAATACTTATAATCAACCATATCATGATAGTGCATTTCAAACCATTAGATCCCGATCTATCCTTAGATCTAGTCTTCCATTAACCGATGTGATCTCTCCTTGGCTTAGATCATGCAACTCAGAACCTGCATATCAGATCTCTTTCTCTCTTAGATATTCATGCCTTGTCGAAAGATGATTTTGCCTAATGATCTTCTTCTCCTTATATAGCCTTAGGCCTTTCTCAATACCAAGAGCCAAAACCATAGTAACACAATACCATCAACTTTAAAACTAGGGATCGACACGCCCGTCGAGACATAATGGTCTGAAATCATAGGCACAACTTCCAAGGACTAACCACCATGAACCAAAGGAACCTTTCCACATACACGCGCTTTTTCTGAATAGAACTAGCGTGTACACGCGACTTGGGCTTAACGAAACAGCGTGTATGAGCTTCCTTGGCATGCTGTACTGAGATCTGTCTTCTGATTAAGTTGCCATCACCTGTACTAACCTCTGAGCACCTGTACCATCCACTGAGTGAGTTGCCATCAAGGACAACACTTGAATCATAATGCCAACAATCTACAAGCTTCAAAGCCACATCAAGTGAGCCTGAGCCACAACCTGCCATACCAGATTCAGAGTTGTAACCACAGACAAATATGTCCCTGAGCATGCCTTCAGTTAGTGATACCTCTTCAAAGAATTGGGGACACTTCCTCTAGCAGAAGACTTCATCTTCTTGCTATTTTTGGAATAGTCCAAGGATTGCATTAAGCATTCCATAGTTGTTGGTCATCCTTAAACCATCACAGGTTGAGACCTCCCTTTTCAGGTTGAGGTTCTCCCTTTTATGCGGGATGAGACCTCATTTTCATAGTTGAAGGTTTCCCTCTTCAAAACATCAGGAGCACTTCCTCTAGCAAAAGATCTGAGCTTCATGCTAGACTTGGAAGAGTTCTGGGAACTGTATTAAGTGTTCCAGTGTTGGTGGTCATCCTTAAACCACCTCCCTTATACCAACATTTCAGAGAGCACATTCAGCTTAGTGCTGCCATCATTTTTGCACGTTTTGTATTATAGCCCTATTCTTGGACTCATACATAACCCTTTGGATTAAGGGGGGGAATGTTGGACATCTAATCCTCTAAGGGTTGGTGTGGAAGCTGAATAGTCTAAGGAAGTCCAAGAGACCTTGGAATACAAAACCGAAGGTCATGTGAATGTACTATAAATGTATATCATTGTCAATAATAAACACACACTCATGTTTATCATTTATCTTTTGTGTTTGCCATGTATGTGTCTTAACATCCACCGATATGCAATATCGGTGCTCTACATGGTGACCCACCGATATGCCTGATAAGTCGATGGACCGAACCCGCCGATATGCAATTTGTGATATCGACGATTGGCCGATTGCAACTTTTGATGTCTCCCTCTTTGGCACTATTTCAATAAGCCCGATTTGTGATTTTCGATGAGCCCAACCCTTAGCCATTTCTCCTTTGTTCTGTGGCCTTGAAAGGGGTATCTTTAATCTACTCTAACTTCTGATCTAGGAGTTCTTTTTCGGACTGCTATATATCATTGGAAATCTCGTTCAGAGCAGTATGCAATGGAGAGGGTCCGATTTGGCCTTGAGCACTTTTGTGGCCTAGAATATGGCTTCAAAATTCACTACTCTTTGGAAAATTTGATCAACTCAAAACTCATAATGTAGTGAGTGACAACACCTTCTAAGTCAACATGAGTTTCCATCTCTCTATCGTGGTCTGAAATTCCTTTAATGCGCATGATAGAATATGTATGTCTTATCTCCACCAGTGTCCTCTTTGGAACCTCTTCTTATTGGCCTCCTTCAGCATCATCTTTTCATGATAGGATGATATCACTTGAAAATGAAGTTCACTCATGAAAAGACAACATTAGTCCCCAAGGTCACTTTTTTAATATCTTTATTTGTTCATGTGAGGTGCTGAAAATGATGGGGCATCATCACACAAAGACTTAGAGAGGGGCCTTCTTGGGTGGATAGTGTAGATTTAGGAGGCAAGGGATGGAGGCTTGAGTGTTGGAAGTGTGCATTATGTAATGGCAAGTGTGAGAGGCAAGAATTTGTGAAGTGGGCAAGTCCAGGAGACAAGGGTGACAAGTTTGGGCATAGTGATTGTGTAATGCGTGTTTATGTAGGAGGAGGCTATGGGGATTACACAGTTCACCATTGAAAGGTCCAAGGAATGACCTTAATATCCACTTGGACCACACAACATGAAATGAAGGAAAGTATGATTAAGGCATTGCACAGAGGGGAAGTGTAATCAATAAGAAATTGAATTATTGTGCTGTAGGAATGCTCGGGCAGATGTTATAGATACTTTTGTTTATCTAATAAACAGAGGGCCTTCAAGTTCCTTGGATGGTGGTGTTCCAGAGGAAGCATGGACAGGTAAAAAGGTAAACTACTCCTTTTTAAAGCCTTTTGGTTGTGAAGCCTTTGTCCATATTGATAAAGAAAATAGAACAAAGCTTGAGGTAAATTCAAAAAAATGTACCTTTATTGGATATGGTGTTAATGATTTTGGTTATCGCTTATATGATTACGAATATCACAAAATCATTAGGAGCAAAGATGTAATATTCAATGAAAATGTCTTGTATAATAATCAGTTGTAGGAAAAGAAACAGGAAAAAGAAAACAAGGAATACGCAGTTCTTGATGAAATCACTGAAAAAGTAAAGGTGCATGAAAATAATAATAATCAACAACCACAACAACAGCAACAGGCACCCCAAACACCTAAAAGTGGTGTTAGAATATCTACCAGGATAAGTAGACCCCCTGAACGATACTCTCCTTCATTATATTATTTATTGTTGACTGATTCTAGTGAACCCGAATGTCATGAAGAAGCAATGCAAGTTGAAAGCAGGAAGAAGTGGGAGGTAGCCATGGAAGAAGAGATGGACTCCTTATTGCATAACCAGACTTGGGACTTAGTTAGGTTGCCTGCAGGAAAAACTACATTGAAGAATGAATGGGTTTAAGGCTGAAGGAAGAAGATGGAGGAAAACAGATGTACAAAGCTAGACTAGTGGTGAAGGGTTTTTCACAGAAGAAAGGTATTGATTTTGATGAAATATTTTCTCCTTTTGTTAAAATGACTTCAATCAAAACTATTTTAAGTCTAGTGGCAGTTGAAGATTTGCATCTTGAGTAGTTATATGTAAAAACAACCTTTCTCCATGGGGATTTGGAGGAAGAGATATATATGCAGCAACCACAAGGATATGAAGTGAAAGGGAAGGAGAAACTAGTGTGCAGGTTGAAGAAGAGCTTGTATGGCTTAAAACAGGATCCAAGGAATTGGTATCTAAAATTTGACAAGTTTATGTCTGAACAAGGTTATACTAGATGTCACTCTGATCATTGTGTTTAGCTGAAAAAGAAAAATGATGGCAGCTATATTATATTGTTATCGTATGTAGATGACATGCTCGTTGTAGGGTCTAACATGCAGGAAATAAATGTGCTCAAAAGAAAATTGGCAAATTCATTTGCAATGAAGGATTTGGGAGCTGCAAAACAAATCCTTGGTATGAGAATAACTAGAGACAGGAAAAATCGTAAATTAACTTTGTCTCAGAATGAGTACATACAAAAGGTGTTGAAAATATTTAATATGCACAATGGAAAACTAGTTAGTACACCTTTTTCTATCCATTTCAAACTTAGTAAGGAAATGTGCCCAAAGACCCAAGAAGATATGGATTATATGTCTAAAGTTCCATATGCATCAGTAGTTGGAAGCTTAATGTATGCAATGGTCTACACAAGGCCTGATATTGCACATGCAGTGGGAGTTTTAAGCAGGTACATGAAAAATCCAAGAAAGGAACATTAGATGGCAGTGAAATGGATTCTCAGATATTTGAAAGGTACCACAAATCAAGCATTATGCTTTTGTGGTTCAAACATTTCTCTACAGGGATATGTTGATGTAGATATGGCAGGTGACAGAGATAACAGGAGGAGCACTACAGGATATGTATTTACTATTGGTGGAACAGCTGTCAGTTGGGTTTCAAAAATCCAAAGTGTTGTTGCACTTTCAACAACAGAAGCAGAGTATGTTGCTGCTACAGAGGCTAGTCAATAAATTATTTGGTTACAAAGGTTTATGGGTGAATTGGGTAAGGAGCATGATATGGGCACATTATATAGTGATAGCCAAAGTGCCATTCATCTTGCAAAGAACTCAACATTTCATTCCAGGACTAAACACATACAGCTCAAGTACCATTTCATACGATCAGTGTTGGAAGATGGAGAGTTGAAGCTGGAAAAGATACACACTAGCCAGAATCCTGCAGATATGCTAACAAAAGTTGTAACCAGGGAGAAACTGAGAATATGCTCAGTTTCAATTGGTATTCAAGGATGACGATGAAGATGAGAAATGGCCAAGTCCAAAGAGGAGTCATTGTCCAACAAATGAAGCAGCGATGGAGTTGCTACAATCATTCTCCAAGTGGGAGATTTTTGAGTATGGAGCATGACTGTTTAGAGGTCTTTGTTTCAGTCAGATGTATACCCCAGGAAGTTTGTACACCCCTCCACGCGGGGGGGGGGTGCGGGGGGGACTTTTCCCCCCCGCAACGCTTTAGGGGGGTCGATCCCCCCCGGCTAGGGGGTCTGGGGGCCAGCGGTCCCCAGGCAGGGGTTTAAAGCTAAAAACAGATGTAAAATTGCCTTGTAAAAGTATAGTAATTTCTAGTCAATCTCGGCCGTTCATTAGGCAGATGATCTAACGGTAGAAATTATGTTTAGTTTAGGGTTTTTTTCCCTAGAAGGAAACCCCTCTCTTTGTATGAGGGCATTGTATTTGAGGTTGTGTAATAGATGTGTATTCTCTGAGCGAGAAGCAGAGAGGTGAGACTGTGAGAGAAAATAGAGGATATTACAGCGGATCTACTGTAGGTTGTGTCTCTTCATTTTGCTGGATAATAGAAAGGAAGGACTGGCTGTTCGGGGTGGACGTAGCCCAAACTGGGTGAACCACATATATCTGTGTCTCTCTTGTTTTATGTGTTTTCTGTGTTTATATTTCTGCAAGATTTTATGTGTTCCATTGCTTCGTAATATATAATTTTCTAACAGGGATGAGCAGTTGATCCTATATTCCAAGGAGGAATTTGCAAGATAATTGGAGATGAAAGACATGGGCTTCATGCATTATTTCATTGGGCTGGAAGTATGGCAAGGTGATGGTGATTTTTTTGTGAGTCAGGGGAAGTATGCCTCTGAAATACTTCAAAGATTTCACATGAAGAACTACAAGCCTATGGAAACACCTCTAGCTACAAACTCGAGGGAGTTCTTCTTCAAGAGAGGAAATAGATGTCACCATCTACAGACATCTTGTGGGATCCTTTATGTATCTGGTGAACACAAGGCCCGACATATGTTATACAATTAATCAGTTGTGTCAAGCCATGGTGAATCCTACCAAGTTATATTGGAATGCATCAAAACATGCAATGAGATACCGCATAGGCTCAATCGAGTATGGATTATGCTACAGAAGGTCAGAGGCAGTGAAGCTCTAAGGTTTTGGTTATGCAGATTTGTTAAGGAGTTCATTGGGCAAGAAAATTACTTCAAGTGCTATCTTCAGTGTTGGGTCTGCAATTATTTCTAGGTATAGTAGGAAACAAAGGTTTGTGGCACTCACCTCAGCAAAGGTTGAATACATGGATAAAATTCAAGAAACATGTGAGGCCATATGGATAAGGAAAATACTTGTGGGTATTTTGTGTCAGGAGATGCATTCGATAGTGATTCATTGTGATAAGAAGAGTTGTATCAAACTTTCTGAGAATCTAATATTTCATAACAAGTCCAAGCACATTGATATCAGGTACCATCACTTGCAGGATTGAGTGCAAAGGAGAATGATGATGCTATAGTACATTCCAACTGCAGAGCATGATGTAGATATCTTGACAAAGGCATTTTCAAGAGGCAAATTTGAATTCCATAGGTGCAGGATAGGGGTAGTGCAAAATCCCTTTCTTGATAAGTGGGAGTGTTAAAATTTTAGAAAGAAAGGCTAAATTTGACTTGTACCTTAGTCAAATTTAGTAATTTGATTTCCCACATCAACAAGATCACTTGGATTGCAAATAACTTGTGTGACATGGCTTTCGTCTACTAGTTCACTTAATAAATTTGAGTTAGAGGCTAGAAGTAGAGTAGTGCATGAAGTGATTGCTAAAATTTAGCAATCTATTTCAGTTATTTTCAGTTTGACTCAATTAATTGAGCTCGAGTACTCAGTTGAGTCAATTGAAGGTCAACTGAGTAGTAAATTTGTTGTTGACTCAAGGATCTCTCAGTTAAACAAATCAATCAACCAAAAATATCCCATACATGCATGAAAATTCGAATTTTCTAGTTGGAGTGGAGGAAAAGGCACATTGTAATTTTCAATTATATACTAGTTGAGTGTGCAGACTTGGTAGTTAAGAAGGTGAAGCGTTCCTTGGGAATTTGTTGGGTCCCTATAATACTAGTAATTACCCCATTACTATTATAGTTATACCCCTTATTTATATTTTTGTGCCCCTATTACCCCCATATTGTTATTTCTGCGCCCCATAGAATCCCTCTATTGTTATTTTTGTGGCTTTATATTATTATTGTTAGGTCGGCTGGGTTATATTGTGACTCCTTAGACTCCTATGTATAGAAAGGAGGTTTTGTCATTTGTATCATCCAAGAATTGTTCATTTATTTAATGTAAAGGAGGTTGCCCCCTCGAAGAGGCTGAATTCTAAGGCGTTGATCTCTCTTTTCTATCTTTTCTTGAGCTGGTTTCATAACATTTGGTATCAGAGCTTTGGATTCTAGGATTTCGCTGCTCCAAACAGGTCATCGTGGCATTTTCGCTATAACTTTTTTTCTGTGATGTTTCAGAAGTCACAAAAAAAACCCATTTGAGAAGAAATCGCACTGAACCTTGGGTCTGAATTTCAGAGCTTTTCGCGCGATATTTTCGGAGATATGATCTGAGGAAGTTGGTCTTTTTGCAGACTCCTGAATTACACTCAAAACAGGTGACCTGGGGAAAATCGTCATAACTTTCTTATTGAGCATCGGATTGAAATTTCGTAAGAAGGTACAGAAAGAGGACGGACTGCAGTTTTCTTTTATATATTTTTCAGAGTCAAAGGTTGAAACATTGACACGTGGCACTTCTTACAAGTTCGCTCTACTGAACTAGTCTATAATCAGGTCACTGCGGGAGATTGTGCATAACTCTTTCTTGGAGAATCCAATTTGGATCAGACTAGTGGCATTGGAAAGAGAACATAGAAGGCTACTACAGGTCACAATTTCAAAATTGGATGATTCGAAATTACAGAGATACATCAGATTCAATATCAGGCTTCTACAAAGTAAAAAAAGGTGTGTAGTTTTTTTTTTTTTTTTTTTTGCATAAGCTTGGTTTGAAGGAATTCAAAGGGCATAGTAAAGCATTATTATCGATAATTGATGCCCCGAGGAAAGAAAATGCAAACACCTAGTAAGGAACCTGAAAGCTCTAGCATGACTCATGAAGAAGAGGAAAAAATGCTACATGATATATCAAAATTACAAGAACAAGTGCAACAAATGTTACGCTCACAAAAGCTAACAGATGCTAAGATAAATGGCGTGGAATCTAAGATAAAGGGCATGGAAGCTCAGGTGAATGGCATGGACGCTAAAATTGATGGCATGGATGATAAGATGGAAGAATTGAAGATAAATATGAATAAGTTGCTACAAGAAATGGTCACTAAGGGTGAAAGAGTACTAAAGGAAACTCATGATGAGAACAAAAGAAATGTTAATCATGATTCCATAGACTCTAATGTTGGATCAAAGACTCACCATGTTCCAAAAATCGATATGAGGAAGTTTGATGGCAAGGACCCCCCACATGGATATTACAGATGGAGCAATTCTTCGATCTCAATAATGTGCAAAACACACAAAAGGTACGTATGGCAACTTTATATTTGGAACCAAATCAGTTTGTATGGTATCAATGGCTTTGTTCTCGTAAACAATTTATCACTTGGGCAATTTTTATGGAAGAATTGATAACACATTTTGAGGATACAAAAAGCAACACTTTTTTTAGCCAATTGATAAGTCTCAAACAAAAGGGTTCAATAATGGAGCACATTGAGGAGTTCCAAAAATTGAACATAAGGGTAAAAGATATTCCAGAGGAGCATAGGATTGATGTGTTCATAGGGTCTTTAAAGGATAATATCCAACATGATGTGCGCCTGTGGGAACCTGATTCATTAGAGAAGGCATTCAGGTTAGCAAGAAAAATGGAAAGCAAAATTATGGCAACTAGGAAGCATACCATTCACAACTATAAAGACGGAAGTGTTGTTGCCCATAGTCTTCCACAACCTACAAGGTTGACACCACAACAATTGGAAGGAAAAAGAGCAAAAGGGCTTTGTTACAATTGTGATAGCAAATACACAAAGGGTCACAAGTGTGGTGAGAAGAAATTATTCTACATAGATTGTGAAGAGGAAGAAGAAAAGGAGCAAGAAAGGTCAAAAGAAGAGGATATACTCCAGGAACAAAGCCTAGATGAAGAACAAATAAATCCGACCATATCTTGTAATGCATTGGCGGGAATTACCACTCCTCAAACCATCAAGATAGAAGGACAAATCAAGAAGAAAAAGGTAATAGTGTTGATTGATTCAGGAAGCACCCACAATTTTATTCATTGTAGGGTAGCAAAAGAATTGAATTGCTTCCTATATCCAGCACCAGAGTGTCAAGTGATGATTGCAAATGGAGGAACAATAAATTGTTCTGGAAAGTGCCATAATATCAAGCTATCCATGGGAGAATATGTATTGACTAGCCCAATGCTTTCCATTCCAATGGGAGGTGCTGATGTTGTACTAGGAGTCCAATGGCTACAATCCTTGGGTACAATAGCTTTTAATTTTCAAGAACTTTTCATGAAATTTTCTGTGGAAGGAAAGGAAGTTGAATTAAGGGGTATTGCAGGGAAACCAGGAAAGATAATCAGCTCTAATGGCATGACAAAGCTTCTAAAAAAGGAGCAAAGAGGTGTAATTGCACAATTATGTTCGCTAGATGTTTCCACATTGGAATCATCTATTTCTCCAGATCTCCAAAAAGTCCTGGACAATCATTCCAAGGTATTTGAGACTCCCAAAGGTCTCCCACCTATGCGTGATCATGATCATGCTATTCATCTGATTCCAGGAAGTGTTCCTCCAAACATCAGGCCGTACAGATATCCATATGTCCAAAAAAGTGAAATTGAACGTATGGTTGCAGAAATGCTAGAGGCTGGTATAATTCAACCAAGTCAAAGTTCTTTCTCAGCTCCAGTAGTATTGGTGCACAAGAAGGATGGATCATGGCGCATGTGTCCAGATTATAGGGAGCTCAACAAGCTCACTATTAAAGATAAGTTCCCCATTCCTGTCATTGATGAATTACTGGATGAATTGCATGGATCAATTTACTTCACCAAGTTGGATCTTCGTTCGAGATATCATCAAATCAGAATGAAGATTGAAGACATTCTGAAAACGGCATTTAGAACTCATGAGGGTCATTATGAATTTTTGGTCATGCCTTTTGGCCTTACCAATGCACCTTCAACATTTCAAGGTTTGATGAATTCAATTTTCAAACCATTCCTTAGAAAATTTGTGTTAGTATTTTTTGATGATATACTAATCTACAGCAAGTCTTGGAAGGATCATGTTGAACATGTTGACAAGGTGCTACAACTATTGGAGGAGAAACAATTATATGCAAAAAGATCCAAATGTTTCTTTGGAGTCCAGGAGGTGGAATATTTGGGTCATATTGTATCTCATGAAGGAGTTAAGGTAGACCCTAGCAAAATTAAAGCCATTAAGGAATGGAAAATCCCCACATCCATAAAGCATCTGCGAGGATTTCTTGGGTTGACAGGGTATTATCGCAAGTTCGTTAAGAATTATGGGAGAATAGCAGCACCTCTAACAACATTATTGAAGAAAGATTCATTTTCATGGACTCCGGAAGCAACAAAGGCCTTTAACATCTTAAAGAGGCAATGTGCCAAGCACCGGTCTTAGCTACACCGGACTTCACAAAAACCTTTATTGTGGAATGTGATGCTTCAGGAAATGGAATTGGTGTTGTTCTAATGCAAGATGAAAGACCCATTGCTTTTGAAAGTCGTCCAATCAAGGGAAAGTTTTTAAGCAAAGCTATTTATGAGAAGGAAATGTTGGCAATACTCCATGCACTTAAGAAATGGCGACCCTACCTAATGGGAAGACACTTCAAGGTAAAAACGGATCATGATAGCCTTAAATACTTTTTAGAACAAAGATTATCCTCTGAAGAGCAACAAAAGTGGGTCACAAAGATGTTGGGTTATGACTTTGAAATCATCTACAAAAAAGGGAAGCAAAATGTGGTGGCAGATGCACTCTCAAGAAAGGATGAGGATATGGAAGCATTGTTGTGTGCCATTTCTATTATCCAACCAGATTGGATAAACGAAGCAAAGGAGGAATGGAAGAATGATGAAGAAGTGTGGGCACTTATTCGAAAGCTACAACAAGATTCCAGTACTTCTGATACATTTAGCTGGAAAAATGATTCGTTATGGTACAAAGATCGCTTATACCTCTGTAAGAATTCCCAGCTAAAACAAAAGATTCTTATGGAATTGCACACTTCTCCCTTAGGAGGGCACTCAGGATTTTTAAAAACTTACCACAGGGTTAAGAAGGAATTTTTTTGGGATGGCCTTAAATCAGATATTCAAAAGTTTGTGGCGGAATGTTTGGTTTGCCAACAAAATAAAGTTGAAACAATTAAGACACCTGGTCTATTACAACCTTTATCCATTCCAAGCCAACGTTGGGAGGAGGTTTCAATGGATTTTATCACAGGTTTACCCAAGTCTGAGGGAAAGAGTGTCATCATGGTGGTAGTTGACAGACTTACCAAGTATGCACACTTTTGTGCATTATCACATCCATTTAAAGCCAGTACAGTTTCTACTGCATTTATGGAAACAGTTCAAAAGCTACATGGAAACCCAAAGATTATTGTAAGTGACAGAGATCCCATTTTCACTGGAAATTTTTGGACAGAATTATTTTCTTGTCTTGGTACTCAGTTAGCTCATAGCTCATCTTATCATCCTCAATCTGATGGGCAAACTGAGATAGTAAACAAATGTTTGGAAGGATATCTTCGTTGCTTTGTATCTGATAAACAGACACAATGGGTCAAATGGTTGCCTCTGGCTGAATGGTGGTATAACACTTCCTTCCATACAGCAACAAAAATGACCCCATTTATGGCACTTTATGGGTACCAACCACCATCAATCACATCATATTTAAGAGAAAATTCTAAGGTTCAGGCAGTGGAACATCACATCGAACATCAACAACAAGTCCTCCAACTCTTAAAGGATAACCTCGTGTTGGCACAAAATAGAATGAAACAACAGGCAGATCAACATCGCAGTGAAAGAAGTTTTGATGTAGGTGATTGGGTATTCCTACGGCTACAACCATATAAGCAAATGTCCCTAAAGCAAGCTAAGAAGGATAATAAATTATCACCAAAGTATTATGGTCCGTACAAGGTGTTGGAAAAGATTGGTACTATGGCATACAAATTGGAGCTTCCTGCAGCTTCTCGATTGCACCCAGTTTTCCATGTTTCATGTTTAAAGAAGGTTATAGGCGACAAGCTCCCAGTTCAAACAATATTGCCAGAACTTGACGAGGAAGGAAAAATTATATTGGAACCGGAAGCAGTCACAGAAACAAGAACTCGACAGCTACGAAATCGATCAATTTCAGAGTATCTTATCAAGTGGAAGAACTTATCCGCTGAAGATTCCACATGGGAGGATGAGAATTTTATGCAGAAGTACCCAGAACTGCTCAAGCGTTGAGGACAACACTTTTTTGAAGGAGAGGGGCATGTTGGGTCCCTATAATACTAGTGATTACCCCATTACTATTGTAGTTATACCCCTTATTTATATTGTTTGCCCCTATTACCCCCATATTGTTATTTCTGTGCCCCATAGAATCCCTCTATTGTTATTTTTGTGGCTTTATATTATTATTGTTAGGTCGGCTGGGTTATATTGTGACTCCTTAGACTCCTATATATAGAAAGGAGGTTTTGTCATTTGTATCATCCAAGAATTGTTCATTTATGCAATGTAAAGGAGGTTGCCGCCTTGAAGAGGCTGAATTCTAAGGCGTTGATCTCTCTTTTCTATATTTTCTTGAGCTAGTTTCATAACATAATTGTTCAAGAAAATAGGAGAAAATTACGATCTTTTAGGAGATAATTTCATCGAGGATTGCGAAAGGAAATAAGAGAAATTTCGGGTCTTGAATTGGATAAGTGTTTACCAAAGAATTACATTTAGCAAGAGAAAAGGTTTACAGTGAAGGTTTTTCTTTAGGATCAAAGCAAGACATTGTATTAGTTTCTCACTCTCATATGATTAATGAAAAGAAGCAAAGGTGTTTTCCCCAGTTGGGTACCCCTGTAAATCATTGTGTTCTTGTGGTGTTTTAATGGTTGCATGTCATTACATGTGTTTCTAAATTATGATTTCCATTAGTAGAGGAAATTTGTAATCTCTTGTTTTCAATTTGAATACATCTGTAGTAGAAAAATTTTATTAATTTCTACAAGTTCCTAGCAAGGTTGTAAAATTCCTCGCAAGCTTTGGACCAAATTGGACAAATTGTTTGGCCAGAAAGATGAGCTGAGAGGATATCAACAAGAGATTGATATGATTTATATAGATCCCAACCATTTTGATTCCCTATAGGAATTCTTCTAAGGATTCAAGAATCTTAAGACATAGGTAAAATCTTGTGGGATAAATATGAAGGAGGAACAATTTTTCCTTTCTATACTTTTTAATCTAGGTCCTTAATTTGTTGTTTCTGTCTCTTCTTTCCATACTTCTAAAATCTCCATGGGTAAAAAATGGAATATTCCATGTTTAGGTTATTTTATTGAGTCCTTGATAATTGCGCAGTCTAATATTATATACATTGGGGTGTTTACAATGAAGGATGATAAAAAGAAAGAGAAGTAGAAAACAAGGGATCTTGATCAGATACATGGAGAAAGAATCTAATCGAGTGATCTGAAAATGGGGCTCTCAGGATTCTTGTCTAACTTACAAGAACCTCTCCCACTTCCAAAACTTTAAATTTTCCCATGTCTTAATGATTAACCAATGCGGAATTAAGAAATACTTGAAAATAAGGTGTATGCTTGTATTTGTTTTTAGCTGATCATTTACTTTAAAATCTATTGTTTGTGTTGATATGGGAATGTGCTTAAACTAATATATAAATGCATATAACAGTAGTTAAAGCAGCAGTAAAAAAAAACAAACACATAAGACAACAATATAATATGGAGTTCACCCCAATATCTTGGGCTACGTCTCCTTGAGCTCTAGTCAACTCGACTAGGCTCCCTGGGATTATGGCAACAGTTCTTTTACAAGTTCCACACTCAACACCAATGTTTTACACATGAACATTGGGCTCATAACACCATCTTATCCCTTGGCTCTTGGAACTCTTCGGCTTTCTAGCTCTGGCTCTTGGCTCTGGCTCTAGCTCTTGCTCTGGCTCTTGGCTCTGGCTCTGGCTCTGGCTCTCTAGCGCGGGCTCTAGTTCTGGCTCTCAGCTCTCGCTTCTGGTGCTCGCTCTGGCTCTTGGCTCTGGCTATGGCTCATGGCTCTCTTCTCTGGCTTCTCTAAGCTCTTTCTCTCAACCTTTGCATGCCTCTATGAGTCGCTCAACCTCCAAGCAACTTCAACAACAATATGCTGCTGTCAATTGAGCTCTCTAGCTTTGCGGCTCTGCCTCCAACCTCTGGTGGCTCTGCCTATTACAATGAGCTCGGCTCTGGTTTCTCTACTTCCAGGTCTGCTTACTGCTTCCTAGGCTACTCTCTTTTTTCCCCCGCCTTTTTACTCTCTATTTGTTCGTGGCTTAAAGCCAACCTGTCTCATGATTGTTCACTTCCTCTTCCGTCTCTTCGGATCACCTGCCTCTGTCCGCTTGGAATTCCCTGCTTCTGCGTCATCGCCACTGTGAAATGTTTCACAGGGAGGTGGCCACTTGTCCCTTCACGAACTGTGTGCCAGCTCTTCCTCGACGGTCCATTATTTTGGTTACTCTATGACATGATTCATCTGCCAGCTCAGTGGTCAAATCAAACTTCAAACTTTTATGCATTGTGGCTTATTTTCCCTATCAAATCCGATCATCCATCAGGCGCAATCTCTGCCATTAGATCTGGAGCCTCCAGATCCTACGGTTATCGCTCTTATCGCGCAGATGACTTGCTCGAATGTTAGCCTGCGATGAGAGCGGTTTTCTCTCTCATTCGCCAGACACGCGTCAATCAACGTATGGAATCGTTGGGTCCTCTGACAAACCCTCTTACCACCCGAAATGCCTCCGATATTCCACCAGTTTTGGAGCGCGTGACCCGCCTTCGGTTTTAGCGCTTTTCCCATGGTTTTCTGGCTTCCCTTGTGGCCATACGCTCGGGGCTTTTCCTTCTTGAGGGGTTTTTCCTAACGATGTGCGATTAGGATCGCGCATCAAAAACAGCCTCCGTTTTCTGATCTGGATTTCCCATTTTCCATTTTGCACCACTACGCGGTCTCCATGGGCCTCGAACAGCGCGCTTCGACCGAGGTCCTCATTGTTCCGTGCTAGCTACAAATTGTCATTGTTCAGAGGTTATTTCTGATAGGCTTCGACATCCACAAGACTTTAAACTTCAGTATGAGTTTTTACAGAGTTCAGGTAGCTTTAAGAGAGTTTAAGGATCCAATTCAGATCACACCTTCCCACTAAAGGAACTTTTGGTCCACCAAAAGACTAATATACTGATATGTGCAGTAAATGAGAGTAACAACACCCTCTTCTTTCAGCCTCCCTACACTTGCCTTCGCAAAAATCTCTGACCACTTCCCTTCTTGGATGGGTTGGTCGTCTCGGGAAGAATTGTTTTCCTCCTTGACTTCATGCAGAACTTCTGCTGTGAAGTTTACAGAAGGTAGTTTGAACTTCTTTGCCTTGATCCTTGATCCAAGGTGGCTCAAACAAATGTGAAGTACATATGCTCCACAAAACTTTCATTTGTACCTGTTTGAAAAGCTGCCAATAACAATTGTTAACAACAGCAGGCATATAGACAACAACTGCATGGGCTAACTCCTGCTTCAAAAAAGAAACAGATTTCACATCTTGTGAACCCTTCCATGTCTTATATCTGCATACAAATGATTGACTAGATAACAAGCCAATAAAACATGCTTTTAAAACAAATGACCCTTCAGGTCAAGCATGTAGAAAAAGACCTTTAGGACTCTTTTCCAAAAGATGAAACACTTCATCATTATCTCCATTTTGGATACCAAGTTAGCTTCTCCCAAGCCAACATTACATGCATCTCATGCTCATGCATGCATTCCATCTTTCAACTTTTTCTTAAGTACACTGTACTTTCAAAGCTAAAATGAACATACTGTTGCAGCAATAAAGTGAGTTTCCTACTCAACTTCTTTCTATTTACCATTTTGGTAAGATCCTGCAACTTGCATTTATTCCACAAATAAATGCAAACAGATGCATCAAAGGACATGTTGTCATAATTGGATAAGAATTCTAACCATTTCTTACCAATTCATATCAAAGGTCCCTCCTTTGTTTGCACATCAGCATCAATATATGAATCATCTTGAACCACATCAATCATGGAATCTTTATTTCCATCCCTGCCATTTTCTTTTTCCACCTTCTCCTTCAGCTTTGGTGGAAGCAGTGCGGATTCAGAGTCCGACACCTTTCAGCAAGATGCCCTTGCTTATGACAGTAAGTGCAACACACATGCATCCTTTTGACAGCATGATTTGCCTTTTCCTGTGGACCTTTGGCTGCTTGCTTATTTTCCTTCAAAATTTTCCTGTATGTGGCCATATCCTCTTCCAACATCTAGAAGCATAATGGCTATCCAAACCACAAAAGGAACATGCAATTCTTTTTCCATGCTTTACAAAATCAAAAGGAATGTGTTTAGAACCAAATTTATACCTGCCTCTTTCACCTTTATTGCCTTCATGAGGAGGTGAAGCAAATGAAGAAGTGGCTCCCTTTGGAACACCATCACTTTCTTCAAGGCTTTCAGGGTTTCCAAAACTCTCTGGTTCAAGTATGTGCTTCTGAACACCTGCATCATGCGAATGATTTTTCGAGCTATCGCATTTCTCCTGAATACAATCCTCACACTTCTAAGGTAGAGGACCTGCAATGAAACTCCTTTTTGGAACTGTTTCAATGGCCTTCATGGCAGCTTTGGAACTCTCTCCATAAAATTGTCCATAACCAAGACCCAAATACTTAGGCCTTTCCTCAACCATTATTGGCTCAACAATACCTTGTGCATGTTTGCCTAATCCTTTTCCTTCATAGCACATCTTGGACATTAGCTTGGAACCTATGCCTCTTGTATGTTTTTCAAAAGAACCAATATAAGCATTCTTAGAAGAATTTGAATACTTGGCCAAGGCTTCTTTTGCAACAAAGAGCTGTTATTCCAACTCATGCATACTTTTCAAGTTCATATTTGCAATATGAAGTTGCCTCTCCATTTCTTGCAATTTGTCAGAAAGCATCGGCTTCTCTTCCTCCACAGAATTCAACTACTCTCTAAGTATGTTGCTCTTCCTTCCATCCTCATACATTTCTCTCACCATATCCATCATGGTGGACAAGTCTTGCTTCATGTCTCCATTAAAGGAACTTTGGGAGCAAGAAGAATTTGAGAACTCACTTGTAGAAGTTGTCATTATGCCAATGAACAAAAGAACTTCAAACAAGATTAATAAAGAGCTTACTCAAGCAACCTTTTGCAACAAACCTCTTGTGCTTCAAGGGTTGCTTTGAGGTCTTTTGGGGATAAGAAGAATGCCTTCAGCCATTATTCCTTCTTGTCCTTCCTGGATTGAGCTATCAATAGCTTTCCCTTCACCTCTGGAAACTCAAACAATAGTCAGTCTACAAACAAGCATACAATCGATGAGGCAATCAATATTTGACTATCCAAACACTTTTTGGACAATAAATCTTTGCCCTGTCGATCAAGCATTCTGATACAACCTTCTTTGAAGGTGGGGTTAATCAATATTAAGCTCTGATACCACCTAATCTGAAAATGGGGCTCTTAGGATTCTTGTCTAACTTACAAGAACCTCTCCCACTTCCAAAACTTTAAATTTTCCCAAGTCTTAATGATTAACCATTTTCTGATCTGGATTTCCCATTTGCCAGTTTGTGCCACTGCACAGTCTCCATGGGCCTTGGTCAGCGCACTTCAACCGAGGTCCTCGTTGTTCCATGCTGGCTACAAACTGTCATTGTTCAAAGGTTATTTCTGATAGGCTTCGACATCCACAAGACTTCAAACTTCTTTATGGGTTTTTACAGAATTCGGGTAGCTTTAAGAGAGTTTAAGGATCCAATTCAGATCATCAAGTAAGGAGAGTATGATCCCCAAGGGAAGAAAATCTAAGAAGGAGAGAAAAAAGTGAAACTACTAAATTACATGATTTCATTTGTAGAGTTCTTGTATGGTGAAGAAAAATGATCTTATGGCCAAAGTATTTTAGCAGCATAAGCTAGATGACCTCATCCTAGACAATGTCAAGAAGAAGACTAGAGACAAGCCACCAAGGTATCAAGGTATGGGTCATTTTTTAACTTTTATTACTTCATTATCTAATAGAAATATTTTAGACTCAATTTTCTCTAATCATTGGAGACATCAAATTATTCTGATTTGGTACCTTACACTAGTCCTACTACAACAGCTTCTTTGACACCTCTTTCTAAGAGAGATCTTCAAGATGATTTTTCATACTCTTCTTACTAGAATGTTTATCATATTTAGTATTTAATTTAGAATTCCCTAAGAAACACATTTCATTTCTATATCACAAGATACAAAGGGCACATCATACTTTACAAATAGTCGATGAGCTAGTGGGAGAAACTGCCAAGTCACAGAGAACTAGTTCTTAGTTTTTTGGTACTCCACAAAATATCACTATTATTGTTAGCAAGTACATGTTCAACCAATAGAAAAAGGATTCGTATATCATGGTATAGGGTGGATACAAGGGAAAATATGTGTTGGGGTTTATCAAAAACACCATCCCTTATCACAATAATTACATATTTGACATTGTGTGCATTGTATTTTTAGCCATGATCTTCTTCCCACTAGGTTTTCCCTCTTTACCTCACCTTTTTCATATTGTGTATTGCATAGGTTGTTTCATGAGTACCTAACATGGCTACAAATTAGTGGGACTCATTGAATGTTTTATATAGATTTTGTACATGAGTACCAAACATGGCTAAAAATTATTGGGACTCATTCGCTAACATACTATGTGATTATACTTCGAGCGGGTGTTGAGGTACTTTACACTAAGGATTTCATCAAGACCTCACTTCGGCAATCATTTAATCATATTCCATACATCTCTAGGGGCACATATGACCACTTTTCATTCATTACTAGACCTTTCTTTCCATTTAGTATCTTTAGCTATTTTAGTAATTTTCTATTTTTATTAAGTCTATTGTTAGTAATGGATGACACTTAGGATGACATATGGCAATGACTAGATAGTGACATGGTGATCTCCTCTCCATTTTTTTTTGTAAACTTGGTATTACTTTCGCTATTTATATTAACTGGCCAAAATCAAGTTTTTCCATTTGTTCCAGGTAGCCTCAACCTACCCATAGGAAACCAGGTTGGCCACCTGTCAGCATTAAAAGCTATCCAAAATTTGTATAAGTCTTTCTCCATCAACCTAACAGCATTGCCTATTTTATCTATACTGAAAATCAACATTGGAAAATAAAAGCTAATCACCATAAAACATAAAAAAAGATATCTGGATCGTTGTTTTACTCCTCATCTGAGGAATCCACGGCGGCTGGGGCTTTAGCACTGGATACCAGCATCTCACTTCTCCTCATATCCTGCAAACTTTGTTCAATCCTTCCTAGTGCCAGGTTGCTTTGATATGTTTGTATCTGAATTGTTGCTATCTCCCTAAGAAGCTCTACTCTAATAGGATATTTCCCTTTGGTGTCCTCATGTGCCTCCTGACCTTTGTTTTCTACCTGTTCTTTGTTGAGAGTCATGGCCCAGGCCACAACATTCTTCATGAACCAGTATTGCTGGATCATTTGTCTGAAGAGGGTGTGCCAGCCGCGGGTGTTTCCCAGGTCTTGAACCATGTCTTCCCATTATTCCATGGGAATATCTTAGTTGGTAATACTGTCATTTAATTCTCGCTCCCAACCCGCTATTTGGGCTTTGACCTCAGGTGGGTTCCCTACCATGTACGCATCAATGAGGGTCTTCATATGCTCCCGTCCTGTCTTTCTCCCTCTCTTGTGTTGTTCTCTGCTAGAGCTTCCCATCCCCCCAGGGATCTTTCTACCTGTACCTCTATTTCTCTTCTTAGTCACTTATTTTCCATCTCTTCCCATTCTTGCATTGTCACGGTTGTCATTTCCTTCTCCCAGTTTGCTTTCCTCTGTGTTCTTGCTTGCCTTCACACTGTAATGGACAAAAATTATGATTAAACCTAAAACACTAGCATGAGAAGTATCAGCATTCTGTTGGTATAACACCCAATCTATCTTACATTTAGTTGAGCCATGCTTTGTATCTCTCTCAAGACCTGACGGCCTAAGTTTTCTTATCATTCCCCTCAGCTTTCCCCCTGCCATCTCTTGGGTTTTCTCTTTGTTGCCCCTCAATTCTTCTTTTCTCAGGTTAGTCTCTCCCTATCGGCCTTCACACAGAAGGTTTTCCATAGACAACCTATCGGGGAGGCCACTAGGGGGGACTATGTCCCTATTCTGGACAATGCGAGGTATTTTTACCATAGAAATTCTACCGGGAGAACTATAGGGGAGGACCATGTTCCTGTTCTGGGCTGCACAAGGTAATTTCATTCCATTCTCGCTCCTGTCTACATTCTTTACTCTAATTGAACCTCTGGTTTTCCTCTCGGTTTTACTCAGGAAATTCCAGATAGGTTTCTCAGAGGCCGCACTATCCCTTGTCTTATCTCCTGAGGTCTCCATGATGGATTCCTCCCTATTCTAGTTACCTACGAAATCTCTTCCAAGCCTCAGGAGCCACCTGGCTGGAGTGGAATTCCTTAGACCTTCTCCCTTGCCAGGTTCGTTCTTCTCTCCCTGACCTCCCTCCTTTTCTCTGTACGCCTTCTTCAGGGCCAGAATTTTGATTCTTGCTTCTCTCACCTTTTCGTCCTCACTCTCGACCTAGGTGGTGTTCTAGGAGATCCTGGTTTCAACTCTTTCAGAGTCCAGACCTTTCCTAGTCTTTTTCCCAAAGACTATTGAATTTGACATAACTATAATTCTGTGGTTTAGGAAATGGAGAAAAACATACCGTTGACCAGAGTTGGTGCAACTGCTTCCCCCGGTCTGCGTCTTCATCCTGAATCCACCACCTTTCTCTGCTCCTACTCTCACTCTCACATTTTGCATGCAACTAACATCTATATCTCTGCCCTTTTGTTTTACCTCCCTTTCCATGCTACCTTTGGACGTACCTACCACCTGTCCTTCAAATTTACTCGCCGCCCTTTTCCTCATTCCTTCACCTAGGAATGATGGCCCTCCATCCCTTCCCGCTCTGACTCTCATTAACTCCCTCGTGCATCTGGCTACTCCTACCATGAGTCCTTCTCCATTGTCCTGCCACTTGCTGGCATCATTCTGCCTGCTCTCCTGTTGGCTCCCATGCCTTCCTCTCTTCCTACCCTTCTTAGCTCCACCTACCTCCTCTTGGGGCTTTCTCCCTCCCTACCTTATCCTTCCAGTTTCCCTTCATGTTGTCCTCTTCCTCCACATCCAGAAGAGATCTCTATCCTTGTGCTCGTGTGGATGATATCTGACATCTCCACTTCCCATCACTGCTGGCCCACCTCCTCTTCTCTGCCACACCCTGATCGGGGGTTCTCCTCGTGCTCCTTGTCTTTTTCTAGTATTTCCACTAGTTTCTTCATTTCCTCCATTTGTAATAACTCTTCTACTTTTATATCTAGGTTTCTGCCTACCTGGCAGCATCCCAATTTTGTGAGATTGTCTGCTGCCACGTTGCCCATCCTTCAGACATGTGTTGGGATAATGTATCCTGTTTGTCGAATTAGATTTTTGATCTCTCGGACCAGCCATGCAGTCCTCAAGCTTTGGTTGATTCTTTCCCACTGTGTTCCTTGTTGTAGCTTCTTCACCATTTTCAAGTCTCCTTCTACCTACAGTATTTGGAATCATTCTCTTATCGCAATTTCCATTCCCCTTTTCAGAGCATGAAGCTATGCTTCATTTTTTGTCGCATTTCCGCAGTCCATAGCGTAAACTCTGAGAGTTTTCCCCTTGTTATCTCTGAATAATCCTCCTGTCCCCACCACACCAGGGTTCCCTTTTGCAACTCCTTCGAAATTAAGTTTGATAAATTCTTTTTGAGGCCATTTATAGCAATTTGCAGACTCTCCATTGGGGGTATGGTGCTTCCACGAGGATGTGTTTAGCATACTAGGTTTCAAGTTCAGACCTTTCATTATTCTTTCTTCCTATGGATTGCTTTTCCAATCCTCCTCATACCATTCCTCTGCCAGTATTGTCTCTCTTATGTTCTGGATTATCTGATTCCATTTTTCTGCTTCAGTTCTTCTTTCTTCTTTGAAGATCAGGTTATTTATTTCCTTCCATATTGCCCACAGGACGAACCCTAACAAAATTCTCCAGGCTCAGTTCAGGATTGTGTTTTGGTAAGGATTTTTCCGCCAATTATCTATAGTTGTCTTCATGTTGTTTGGATTCCTATCACTATCTCTGAAGAGTTGATTATGTTTTTTCCATAGGTTATCACTATATCTGCATGTATTGGTCATGTGCTCCATTGTTTCTGCTTGTTCTTTACATAAGTTGCATATCGAGGGTCCTTGTAGCCCTTTTTTTTGCAGTTGATCCCATGTAAGTGTGTGCCTGTGGAGAAGGATCCACATGAAGAAGGCAACCTTTGGCCATATCTTTTCTTGCCATACTCTTTCCCAGATATTTGTCTCTTGATGTCTGAGATGTTCTGCTTGTAGTTGATAACCCTCTTTAATTGTGAACATCCCTTTAATCCTGTAACCCCAACTTAGTATGTCTAGCCCTTCTGCTTTTGCAATTTTCCGGGTTGCCATTTCATTTTCATATAACTTCCACTAGGGTGTTTTTGGTGCATCTGGCCAGTCCTATTTTTGTTTCCACTTTCTCCAGTATTCTCCAGGTTCTATGCTCCAAAAGTTTTTAACTATTTTTTCCCCATGGATGTTGGTATATTGGTGGACTTCTTCAAGCTTAGGCTTACTTATTAGTTTTTATCTTTGTTGCCACGCTTCTTCCTAGAAATTGGCTTTGTCACCTCCTCTGATTTCCCAGAAACTATGGTTGCTGATCAAATTTCTGTTATCTAAGGCTAGGTTCCATATTGCTGAACCTTTCTTGTTGTCTTGGAGTCTCAACTTTCCTTCTGTTGATCTAGGCATGTCATACTTCCTCTCCCATAATTGTTTCCATAGGTCTACCCCTCCCTAGATCCATCTCCACCATAAATTTTCCCCCATCACCTGATTGAGTATATAAGGATCTCGGAGTCCTAGTCCTCCTTCTTTTAGGGGTTTGCTGAGCCAATTCCATGATAGAGGAGCCCACTTTTTTTTTCATTCTAGGCCCTTTCCATAAAAAAATGTTGAAGATGTCTATCATCTTTTGGCATACTATTTTAGGAGTTGCTTGACTAGTTAGTTGGTAAATCGGGATAGATTGTAATACTGATCTCAGTAATATTACGCGACTTGGCATATTTAGTGCCCTGAATGACCAGTTCTGCATCTTTCTTTGGATTTTTCCCAACAGGGGTTTCCAGTTTGCCTCTCTGTTTTGTTGATCATTTAACTGAACTCCTAAGTATTTTGAGGGGAAATTTCCTATTATGAATCCCATTACTCTTGCTAAGAAAGCTTGTGAGATTGTTATTGTGTTGAAGAAAAATATATCAGACTTCTCTTTGTTTTTCTCTATCCCTGAAGCACTAGTGAAGTCTATGAGAATTTCCATTATTTTCCTAGCTTCCTTGAGCGATGCCTGTCCATACATCATTATGTAATCTATAAATTGCTAGTGAGTTAATGGTAGATCATTCCCCCATAGTCTAAGGCCAGTGTACTGTTCACTTCGAACTTTCTCCTTTATGTACCTTCTAAGGCCTTCTGCTGCCAGGATGGACAAAAAAGGGGAAAGCGGGCTGCCTTGCCTGAGCCCTCGGGTTGTGTTAAACGCCTTTGTGGGTGATCCGTTGAGTAGAATTGACAGAACTAGAGTTGATACCATCGAAATTATCCAACTTATCCATCTTGCATCAAAGTCGAATGCCTTCAATATTCCTTGTAAATAATCCCAATTCAGTCGATCATAGGCTTTTGAAAAATCTAATTTAACCAACATTCCTTTGGTTTTTTTTTTTTTGTTTTTAATGAATGAATTTCCTCTTGTGCCACCACTATTCCATCTGTTATTTGTTTTCCTTTGATAAACCCTGTCTGTTCCTGAGACATCAACCCAGGTAGTATAGGTTTTAAATGATTAACCATAATTGTAGCCATAATTTTGTATATGACATTACAAAGTGCTATTGGTTTGAACCCTTGCGATTCTTCTGAATGATCTATCTTCGGGATCAGGCCCAGAAATGTGGAATTTAGGGTTGGGTGCACTCTTTTGGTGCGCCTGGACTCCTCCACTAGTTTCACTATGTCCTCACCCATGAATGGCCATGTTGCCTAGAAGAATTCAGCTGTGAATCCATCTGGCCCTGCTGCTTTATTTCTCGCCATATTCCTAATGACTTATTCTACCTTTGTTTTAGATATTTCTCTTAGTAGGGCCATGTTCTGATCTCTGCTCACCAGGTTGGGGATGCACTGTATGATTTTGTTTATATTCTCCTCCCTTCTTATGTTTGGTTCCGTCAGCAGCCCTTTGAAGTGTTGCACTAACAGATTCTCCATGTCTTCATTTTGAGTAAGATGATTGCCTTGCTGATCTATTAGGGAGAATATCCTGTTCTGTTGAATATGATAGATCTACTAGGGAGAATATCTTGTTCTGTTGAATATGATAGATCTACTAGGGAGAATATCTTGTTCTGTTGAATATGATAGATCTACTAGGGAAAATATCCTGTTCTGTTGAATATGATATATCTAATAGGGAGAATATTCTGTTCTGTTGAATATGATAGATCATTGCTTTGTGAAAAAACCTTGTATTTCATTCTCCTTCCTTTAACCATTGAATTCTGGATTTCTGTTTCCGTAGTATTTCTTCTTGTTGTCTCCTTTCCTCCATTTTATTAATCAGCTGCCCTTCCTCCTCTGCTAGCCCTTCACTTTTGCCTTCGTTGATTATTTATTGTTGTACTTCCTTCATCTTTGTTTGGATCAACTCATGTTCCTTCTGTATGTTGTCGAATTCATCCTTATTCCATTTCTTTATTTTGCCTTTTAGATCTTTAAGTCTGAGTTGAAAGGTGTGCATCAGGTTTCTCCCTACTATCTCGCTCTCATTCCACCACTCCTTCATTTTTTCTATGAGGGTTGGTTCTCTTAGCCAAAATGCCTCAAACCTAAAAGGTTTGTTTCGGTTTCCTTGTTTCATTTCTACTTCGAGTTTAATAGGCTAGTGATCTGACCCTAGACACGGTAGAATTGATGCCTCATAGTATACATCTTTGCTAATGAAGTGTTCTGTGGCCAAGAATCTGTCCAGTCGAGAGGCTATTTGTCTGCTCCCTCCCCTTCTATTATTCCACGTATATTTTCCATTTATTGTTGGGATGTCCACCAATTTTAGTTCTTCTTTTAAATCTCTGAATTTCTCCATTTCCGACTCTTCTCTTCGCAGTCCCCCTTTTTTCTCCTCTATTGTTGTTATTAAGTTGAAGTCCCCTAGTACCAGCCATAGTTTTTCTTTATGTAGTTGGCTAAACCTCTTTATTTTGCTGGAAGAAATTTTCCTTTTCCATTGGAATGTGAGGGTCATATACTGCAGAGACTAGGAAATATTATTTATTTCCTATCAGGTGGAACCGCCCCGTGAGGATTCTCTTCATACCTATCCAGTAGTCCACTGTGATCTCTGTTGGGTTCCATAGTATTTCTATTCCGCCCGCACTAGCTCTCGCATCTATGATCATGCATTCATACCTTGGTTTTATTTTACTTAATATATCTTCCATTTTCCCTCCTATAATCTTTGTTTCTTGTAGCAACATGAGTTGAGGTTTTTCTTTTCATAGTCTCTGAGTTAAATGTCTATGTTTACCTCTACTATTGAGGCCTCTTATGTTCCAAGATGTAATTATCATTGGGATACTTTGTTTATTTGTTGGTATACCACTGATAGAGGTACCACCCTGCCTGTATTCACCAACATTTCTCCCATAATCTGTATAGATTCCTGTAGGTTCCTCCGACCTCTTTACTTTCCTCCTTTCATTTTATTTGAATATTCTTGGGAGTTGTCCTGATGCATCCCCAATTTTTTGCCATCTCCACCTGTCCCTATCCTTGTTTAGCTTGATATTGTTGGAATGTTTCTCTATATAGTCTTTTTTGGTCTTCTGGTATAAATCTATCGTCTAGGTGTCTCCATTCATTCAACAGTTTCTTCAACACCTCTTCTTCCATGTGTAATTCCTCTCTCTTGCTTGGGTCGATTTCCATTGTGGTTTTTTCCTTCTTCTCCCTATCTTCCTCATCCTCTTTCTCTGCCATCTCTCTTTGGGCTTTCCTCTTAGGGTTTGGTTTGCCTTGACTCGAACTGCTCTCCTTTCCTTTTTCCTGATAGTCTATAGTTTGGGCCTCATTTTCTTCTTCTTCTTCTCCCTACAGCGCTTCAAAGTTGTTCGTTCTACTCGGCTGAGCTTGATATTCTTTTTTCCCTGCATTGGGGTTTTCTTTTGCTTGTCTTCTCTTTCTTTTCACTTCTTGAAACCATTCCTTATCTTCTTGATGTTTCTTCTGTTGTTTTTTCATGTTCTCTCCCTCCTCTAGGTTCATTGGATACTCCTTAAATAGGTGACCATACTCATGACATCTATGACATCTGAACTGGATGTGTTAGTAGTCTAGGGTTTTTTGCCATACCTCTTCATGATATTCTAGTTCCATTGAGTCTGGTATAGGTTCAGCTATGTTCATGTATATGCATATTCTCACATATGAAGTGTATCTTCCTTTTTTTTTTCGTTTCTGCTATTTTGACAAATCTGTCTATCGTATTTCCAATGACCTCCAGTATTTCTGGGTTCCATAAATCCATTGGGAGACTGAATAACCTGACCCAAACTGGGGCTGCCAGAAATTTTTCCTTGTCTGGGTCATAGCATTCTTCCCAGTATCTCATAAACAAACCAACATTATAATGAAAGTAAGGACCATTTTCAAATACTTTTTCTTTGTCTTGCAGGTTCAAGAATATTACTGTGAAGAAGCCTCTAGCTCCCAACTTGAGCTCAATATGACCTTTAGGCTGCCATTTTTGTTGTATCCATTTGGTGAGGTCCTTCTCCGTCAGCCAGACTCTGATGAACTTACATATTAGAGCGTGGTCTTTCATGTAGCTTTTGTATCGCTCCAATTTGTTCATCGGAATGATGAATCTCGGTTTCTTCGTCGCACATGGTAAACATTTTCCTCTGCTGCCTGCCTGCCATCGCGCCCCGAGGACAAGTCCTGACATTTTGTTGGTATCTCCTGCTAGTTTTGGATTACTTGTATTCTGGTGGGAATCCCCTGCCACCGCGTCTTGGTAGGAGGGGACCTCTTCCCCCCCCCTTCCTCCTCTGTCATTCCGACCTAGTTACCAGCCTCCTGGTTTGCAGCTTTGCAGATGTCATCAAATTTACCAGGAAGATGAAACATATTAGATTTCGAGTGAATAATCTTCAAAAAGTTGAGGTGGAAGCTTGTGTTTCACTTAGTAGCAAGGCAGGAGAAGTGCAGAGTCGAGATATAGGAGAACTCTGGAACAAACGCATGGGACACTTGCACCATGGGGCCTTTAAGATCATGCAGCAAATCACCACCAGTCTCCCAAAATGCACCCTTAACCAGCATGATGTCTCCAAGGGATGCACATTGGGAAAATATGTCAAATCCACCTTCTAGGGCCGAGATAGCATAGTTAGAGAAATATTGAAGCGAGTCCACTCTGATGTATGTGGACCATTTTCTACAGCCTCTATAGAAAAACATAGGTATTATGTAATTTTTGTTGATGACTTTTCAAGAAAATGTTGGATCTTCTTCATGCGGAAGAAGGATGAAGTTTTACAAAAAAAAATTGAAATCAAAGCAATTGTTGAAAAGGAGACTGGTCATAAACTGAAAGCCCTGAGAAGTAATAATGGAGTATAATATGATTCTAGGACCTTCAAGGAATTTTATGCCAAAGAGGGTATTAAAATGAAGCGGTTGCAAGGAAGAACATAAGCATAGTGGGAGCACCAAGAGCCATGTTGCATGATTAGGGGTTTCCATTACATATATGGGTAGAAGCATGCAATACTGCAATTTATTTGCAGAACAAGAGCCCTCATAGAATACTTGGCATGATGACATCCGAAGAAGATTTCTCTAGGAGGAATCCAGATGTATCTTATTTCATGATTTTTTGTGCTTCTTTGTATCACCAAGTCTCCAAGGATAACAGGAAGAAAATTGAGCCTATATTTGAGATGGGAGTCTTTGTAGGATACACAAAGACACCACATAACTATAGGGTGTATTTTCCCTCACTCAGGGTAACAATAGTGAGGAGAGATGTCAAATTTGATGAGGAGAAGGCTATGAGATGCTCTCTAGAGTGAGAATTGAGTATCTCAAAGAAGGAGTAGTTGTTAGTTCCAAAGGAGGAACCTCATATAAATCTTTAGGATGTTTTGGAGTAGCCACATGTAGAGGAGTAGATAGGAGGCAGAGTGGAGGCACCCACTCAACCAAAATCTCCCTAAGACGAGAGGAAGAGAACTAGAGAATATGACAAATTGGTGCAGGATGCACGCAAGCATGTGGGAGCTCTTTCATCTCAGCGTGGGAAGAGGAGGTCACCAGAAAAATACACTTGGTATATGGCTCTCATGACAAAATTCATTGAGACAGAGCCTTCTTCATTTGAGGAAGAAATTTCTCAAAGAGTGTAGGTTGATGCCATGGTTGAGGAGTATGACTCAATCATGAAGAACAATGTATGTGAGGTGGTGCCAAGACTAGAGAACAAGTCAGTAGTTGGTTCCACATGGATCTAAAAATGAAGCATGCAACTGATGGGAACATCGAGAAGTACAAGGAAAAATTTGTGGACAAAGGCTTCTCTTAGGTATAGGGAGTGGAATATGAGGAAACATTTTCCCTAGTGGCAAGATATTCCTCCATCGGAACCATTCTATAATTAGTTGTGTAGATGGGGTGGAAGATTGTCTAGTCAATTTAACGTCTTAAATTGCTCTACATAAATTATCAATCCGAGTATCGTAAACTGATGAAGTGTGGTGCACCATATGTGCTTAGTTAACCTTTTTCTTACTTCGTTGTTTTATAGATTTTATTTTGTTTTGGGGTTTTGTTTTTGTTGGTTTTCTAAAGTGTTTAATGCAAATGGAAATCCTATTCTAAGGTCTTAAGAATACTTTTAAAGGACAAGTATGGATAAAGATTTCAAGACAAGGCCTATGTCCCTAATGGTAACTTCCAAAACTTAGCACTTCAAAAGAACTTAAAACATGTTATTGATGGAATTATTATTTAAACAAAAGTGTAAATATACAACTAGTTCAATCAAAATAAAATGCAATAACCAAACAATGAGCTAGTGACTATGAGACCCAGTATCCTTGCTGCTTCAGCAGAAGGACAAGATGATTCTATCATGTCATTAGTCATTAAAAGGCTATGTGCATCACTAATATACAATCAAAATAGAATGCAACAACCAAACAATGAGCTAGTGACTATGAGAGCCAGTATCCTTGTTGTTTCAGCAGAAGGACAAGATGATTCTATCATGTCATTAGTCATTAAAAGGCTATGTGCATCACTAATCTACAATCAACCGGTTGAACACACTTGCATGAATGAAAAATCTAATCTATCAAACTTGAAAGCAATTTATGTACAGCTAATATACAGAAGCATAACAAAATTAATGTAAAACAACAGTAATCAAAACAGCTTGTTATGTACAGCTAATGTACAGAAGCATAACAAAATTAAATGCAGAATTAAATGACAACTATACAAGGCTTTAGTGTGCAGGGGCCCTCTGCCACTTGCATGAATTAAAATTGCATGAATGAAAAATCTAATCTATCAAACTTGAAAGCAATTAAATAACATAATGAAATCAAAGCAATATTTACAAAATGAAATCTACTCTACCTTACATTCTACAAAGCAATATTTACAAAATGAAATCTACTCTACCTTACATTCTAATATGCTCCATGACATCTACTTCACATCTCCTTCCATGTTGAGAACATCAAAGCTTTATTCAAATTCTTCAAAAGTACAAAGTACAACAAAGTTCTCCAAAGCTTTCAAAAGCCATCAAGGAAGAACTACAAACTTAAGAACTAGGGACTAAAAAGCTTAAGCTAAATAGACTAACAAATGAAGGAGAGAGATCTCCTATTTATACAAAAATATGAGAACCATCTTATTAATGAGAGTCCATGAATCTCTCCCTCTACCTCTAGAGTCCTAATCAAAATAGGAACTGATAAGACACATGTCTTCTTAGAGTTACAATACAATTAGGAGATGTGACACATATCCTCATGATCCCATGATTCTTTCCAACCAAATTCGAATTTAGCCTTAGAGTGCCACATAAGGGTCTTCTAGAAGTCTCCTTTCAACCTACACATGTCAACAACCTCAACCCATTTGTTAGGTATAAGCATATGCACATTATTTTCTAATTTTTAACCACAAATTCACTTAAAAGGCTTAGAATTAATAAAGATTGGAAAAACATAAAGGTGGCCCAATGATAATGAAAGTGGGATGAATGTGGTGACATAGTAGTGAAATGGAGGTGATATAATAGACATAATAGTGAAAGTGTAATGGAAATGAATGACATTTTCAAGACTCAACATACCCCCCAACTGAAGCTATTGCATGTCCTCATGCAATATATATTGCATTAACTCTTTTGATCCTTGAGCTTTGGCTTATCTTTGCATGATATCATTTGATAACTTCATATTCCTACAAAGTGTTTCACTTGAATTGCAACATGGTTGGTTCTTGTGTTACAACCATTTTTTTTTTTTTGCCTTCTATTTTGATCTTTGAACTTTGCATAATGAAATTTTGATCATTGTTGCAAAGTATATCTTTATTGGATTGCATGATGGTTGGTTCTTGTGTGACAACCATGATTTTGTTTGTATCCAATTTATCCTTTAAGCACTTTTTCAAAAGCCATTGTATGCTCATAATAGCAATGTAATAATTAATATATGTTGGAAGTATGTGAGCTCCTGAATATGATATGGACATGGCAAGATATGAATATGAATGTATTCCCCCCCCCCAACTGATGGTATTGGCAATTTTATGAAATGAGGAAGAGAAATGTTTTTCCAACAATTGTCATTCTAGCTTTTTATGGAATTCTATGGTCAAATGTTAGAAAATGTCGTACCTTCACTTACCCTTTGGAATGGATGAGTTGTATGTGTAGTGGCTGAAAATTTCTGATCATATTCTTCTTCAAGTGGCTGAACAAGAGGAGTCATGGATAGAGAGATAAGATGACTTTTTATTGCTTCTACTAAAACTTGCTGAATCTGCTCCAAAATGCTGAAAACAATAGTCTTCATGTCTTCAAAACTCATTGGCACAATTCCTACTATGTGAAAAGATGTTCTCATGTCGAACATAGTAGGAAATTGTTGGCTTAGTGGCCATTAATGGATGCCACTAGTCAACACAAGAACTCTCACCATTGATGACAATGAGAGTCAAGATGCCCAAACACATCTTGCTAGGTAGGAATGAATTTGCTGAAGTCGAGTCACCTAGAAGATCTGACGAACAAGAGACATTAATGTATTCCCATTGTTTGTCAGCATGAGGACTTGCCATTAAGGCATGCAAGCCTCAAGGTGTTTTTACAAAGAACTTAGACTCAAAGGACTATGGACTCAATAATTTGCATTGAAGCAGGGTTTATTTGCGGAATGAAAATGACAAGGAATGGAAGATGAAAATGGAAAATGGAAATGGAGAACAGAAATGGCAATGGCAATAAGCATGTGAATGAGCCTCTTGCTTTTATTTGTGGGTTATGAATGGACAAAAAGAGATGGAAAGTGTATGTGAATGTAAATGGAAAATATGGAGTAAAATGAGATGAATGGTTTGTTATGAAGTATGGATGTGATGGATGGATGTGATGGAGACAATAGTATCTGAAAGTTTTTCTAGTGTTTGGATCTGATTTTGCATCAGCATATTTCCTCTTTGTTGTTGATCATCCTCTTATGAAACAAATTGGTCTCTTAGAGAGACACCATTCTCTTGTAGTCATTTGTCCTTCCTCCTGAAACCTGCAAAAAAAACTAATATTTCTTCTGCAATGGAATGTAAGATTATAAAAGGAGAGAGGTGATCAATCTCTCTAGTTATGATATTTACACACAAAACTAAGAATTTGTATTAATGAAACAAGTTCTCAAAGGAAAAATCAAAAGAATTTATACCTGCTTTGAAATTGGTGCCCAAGTTGAATGTTGCTTCTTTCCAGCAATTTATTTCATTATTTTCCATTTCAAACTCTAATGATATATTTCTCATTGTATAGATCTTGTTGAGATCTTTCCAATGATAGTTAAATCATCAAAATCTGATTTTGTATGAGAAAGATAGGCTGATTTGAACAATGAGGTTTTTCTGGCTGCGGAATTAGACTTTAGCTGCGGAATGTGCACGGTTCTGTAGCTACAATCTTTGATACAAAGTTAGCCATTCATCTTTCATCATCAGTCCAAAATTAATCAATACCTTCAGAAAAGTGAGCAAATAACTTATTCATTTCATTGATTCAAAATTATTATTTTTTTCTTGACATGCAGCGACTCAGTGTGGCGACTTAGTGATAACACACAATTTGACTTCCTTTTGACCGAGGTCTTTTTCATCAAATTTGATCGAATGAATAGGACACCATCCATGTACCAACATTCCCCCAACTACCCATGTGACTTGTTTTGCTTGATGACACCTGCAACCTAGAGTTTAACAAAATAGCTGCGGAAAGTTAAGCCAGCTGCAGAAAGTTGAGCTAGCTGCGGAAAGTTGAGCCAGCTGCGGAAAGTTAAGCTAAAACAGTCGATCATCAATTTTGAAAAAAAAAATTTCATTGTCTGCATGTAGGAACTCTGTGAATGGAGCAAAACAATCTTATTAATGGACTTATAGTTTGATAAACAGCCTATAACCATGATCATAACTATTTGGCCCTTTCATAGACTTAAGCCCTTCCGGTTCTGCCCTCAATAACAGACCCATTCTTTCCTTCTTGTTCTAACAATTCATCTGCGTGAATGATGGATGAAGAAGATTCATAATGTGTTAGCGGGGAATTGACATGGTTTTATGGAGAAAAATACAGTGATGGTAAATGGAGAAACAGAGAACAAGTGGCAGGAACGGAGCGGAGTAGTGAAGTTAGATAGAAATTGCCAGATCAGTTTGGACTGGTTCACGTGATGGAGAGCCGTGTTCAATTGGATTGATGTTAACTACTGTTTTATTTAATTTATAACTGTTATTAATCGAGAGGTGGCGGAGCAAGTGCTTAGACGGGTGGCAAAATCAACAAACGGTTTTTTAATGACAAAGAGTCGTATTTCAACTACAGCGTGCCGTGTTTGAATTGTTCTTTGTGCATTTAATAAAAATCTTTTTTTTCCTCATATTCAGTGACACGGTGGATGATCTAGCCGCCAAGGAGATAGGACCTGAGTGGATTTCTCTTCCTCGGGCACGCAGAATTGAATCACACATTCAAACTATCAGTTAATTAACTCAAATTCCGTTTTTCTTCACGCGGCGGCAAAAAAGAGGCTCCAAAGAACCAAAGATTTCTCCCAGACCGCCACAAATTTCTTCAAACGGTTTCTGGGTTATCTAATTGACCCACCTGGCAAAAAAATCCATGTTTTATTTTCTTGAAATTCGCCTTCGTTTGGGCAAATCGAGCTCTCAAAGTTTGACGTTTTTTTTCTGTTCTGTATTTTTTCTGAGTTGATGTTTTTATTGCTGCATTCGTTTTTCTTGTTTGATTAACAAATGAATCCGTATAGAAATTTTCAAATACATTAGCATTGTTTCATTTGTTATGATCAGGTATTTGATGGAATGTAAGCGATGGTTTCACAGAGGCGGAACGGTTGTATGAGCAGAAGATGGAAGAAGATTGCGGAAAAAAACCAGTGGTTGCAAAAAGAATACAGAGCATACAATGAAAATGTGTTTACAAAACAGAGACTTGTATAAACAGATCCTCAACTAGCAATCGTAAACTCTAGCAGAATTTTAAAATAAAAGGTTGCGGGGTGCAAATTCATAAAATGACTGCAGAGTGGTGTATTGGATTGAAGAAAACAAAAAGTTTCTTTATCCTTTTGTGAAGATCCAAAGTCCCGAGAACATAAATTAAGAACAAAAAATATTTGGTTCTCTCGGACTTGCCAATTGATAGATCACTCCACCATTTCTCAGATTGCAAGATAGGGAGGAATTTGGATACCTTGATATTAATGCAAATGAATCGATAGTTCTATAGATATTTCAACACAATGTGTTGTCAATGCCTTTTCTACAAGATATCCAACTAATCCTTCATACATTTTCTTTGAAAACCAGATCAGCATAATTCCAACCAGATTCCAAAAATGCAGAGTTTTTATTTTAACACAACAGAGTTTTGATTTATTTGGTTTTTGCAGGTTCATTTTAAGGCCAAAATTTGAACATGGATGCATACTGAGGCCACAGTGAAACCTAGGATTGAGGATAACCATAGATTGTTTTTCTTCTCTTTTTTTCTCTGAAATTGTAAAATTTTATAAAAAGGATTCATGATTTTCAATTTCAGGCAGCAAATACTTTAAGAAAAACATGTTAAAAATAGGACTTTGATTGAGGTCTTAAGTTGGTTTTTCATCGATCTGAGCTGTGTGACTAGGATAGGATCCATGTCGGGACGATTCTGGAGATGCCCATGTGGTCTATTTCTTCATTGGACGCTTGTAACCTGCTAAACCTTGAAACAGCTGCGGAATTCTCAGCTAGCTGCGGAATCAGGGCAGTTTCCGCAGCTAAGTTGCAAAACCTTATTAAAACAAGATACAGTGTTTTGAAGACCACTACAAACCATAACCAGACAATTTTGGACAATTTGAACCTATCAAAGCAGTTGAGTTTCATTTTTTCATTTTTTTTTTTATTGAATCAATTGAAATGATGAAGTTTATTTTGTCTCCTCTTTTTTTTCTTTTCTTTTTTTACATAACAATTCTTTTTCTGATCCTCCAGATCACACAAAGTGCAAGAGGAGAGCATACTCAAGAATTATTAATTTTTTTTTTAGATGTAAGAAATAAGGTCTCCTAATTACACTTCCCCGGCAACGGCGCCAAAATGTCTAGTCAATTTAACGTCTTAAATTGCTCTACATAAATTATCAATCCGGGTATCGTAAACTGATGAAGTGTGGTGCACCATATGTGCTTAGTTAACCTTTTTCTTACTTCGTTGTTTTATAGATTTTATTTTGTTTTGGGGTTTTATTTTTTTTGGTTTTCTAAAGTGTTTAATGCAAATGGAAATCCTATTCTAAGGTCTTAATAATACTTTTAAAGGACAAGTATGGATAAAGATTTCAAGACAAGGCCTATGTCCCTAATGGTAACTTCCAAAACTTAGCACTTCAAAAGAACTTAAAACATGTTATTGATGGAATTAGTATTTAAACAAAAGTGTAAATATACAGCTAGTTCAATCAAAATAAAATGCAATAACCAAACAGTGAGCTAGTGACTATGAGACCCAGTATCCTTGCTGCTTCAGCAGAAGGACAAGATGATTCTATCATGTCATTAGTCATTAAAAGGTTATGTGCATCACTAATATACAATCAAAATAGAATGCAACAACCAAACAATGAGCTAGTGACTATGAGACCCAGTATCCTTGCTGTTTCATCAAAAGGACAAGATGATTCTATCATGTCATTAGTCATTAAAAGGCTATGTGCATCACTAATCTACAATCAACCGGTTGAACACACTTGCATGAATTAAAATTGCATGAATGAAAAATCTAATCTATCAAACTTGAAAGCAATTTATGTACAGCTAATATACAGAAGCATAACAAAATTAATGTAAAACAACAGTAATCAAAACAGCTTGTTATGTACAGCTAATGTACAGAAGCATAACAAAATTAAATGCAGAATTAAATGACAACTATACAAGGCTTTAGTGTGCAGGGGCCCTCTGCCACTTGCATGAATTAAAATTGCATGAATGAAAAATCTAATCTATCAAACTTGAAAGCAATTAAATAACATAATGAAATCAAAGCAATATTTACAAAATGAAATCTACTCTACCTTACATTCTACAAAGCAATATTTACAAAATGAAATCTACTCTACCTTCCATTCTAATATGCTCCATGACATCTACTTCACATCTCCTTCCATGTTGATAACATCAAAGCTTTATTCAAATTCTTCAAAAGTACAAAGTACAACAAAGTTCTCCAAAGCTTTCAAAAGCCATCAAGGAAGAACTACAAACTTAAGAACTAGGGACTAAAAAGCTTAAGCTAAATAGACTAACAAATGAAGGAGAGAGATCTCCTATTTATACAAAAATATGAGAGCCATCTTATTAATGAGAGTCCATGAATCTCTCCCTCTACCTCTAGAGTCCTAATCAAAATAGGAACTGATAAGACACATGTCTTCTTAGAGTTACAATACAATTAGGAGATGTGACACATATCCTCATGATCCCATGATTCTTTCCAACCAAATTCGAATTTAGCCTTAGAGTGCCACATAAGGGTCTTCTAGAAGTCTCCTTTCAACCTACACATGTCAACAACCTCAACCCATTTGTTAGGTATAAGCATATGCACATTATTTTCTAATTTTTAACCACAAATTCACTTAAAAGGCTTAGAATTAATAAAGATTGGAAAAACATAAAGGTGGCCCAATGATAATGAAAGTGGGATGAATGTGGTGACATAGTAGTGAAATGGAGGTGATATAATGGACATAATAGTGAAAGTGTAATGGAAATGAATGACATTTTCAAGACTCAACAAAGATCCATCAGATGGATGTGAAGACCGCCTTTCTCAATGGTGTTGTTGAGAAACAAATTTACATAGAGCATCTAGAGGGATTTGAGACATATGACAGGGAGACACATATATGTAGACTTAGGAGAGCCTTGTATGGTCTCAAACAGGTTCCCTAAGCATGGTACACTTATATTGACACATATCTCAATGGATTGGGCTTTACCAAAAGTGAATCATATGCCAATCTCTATCACATTGTGGTAGACGGAAATTTGCTAATATTAGTTTTATATGTTGATGAATTAATACTTACAAGGGATGAGTATTTGATCCTCTCTTCGAAGGAGGACATTGCATGAGAATTTGAGATGAAATACATGGGCTTCATGCATTACTTCCTTGGGTTGGAAGTATGGCAGGGTGATGGTGAGTTGTTTGTGAGTCAGGGGAATTATGCCTCTGAAATACTTCAGAGATTTCACATGAAGAACTGCAAGCCTATGGACACACCTCTAGCTACAAAATGGAGGGAGTGCTTCTTTAGGAGAGGAAGTAGATGCCACCATCTACAGATAGCTTGTGGGGTCCTTGATGTATATGGTAAACATAAGGCTTGGCATATGCTATGTAGTTAATCAGTTGAGTCAATCCATGGTGAATCCTACCAAGTTATGCAACAAAGCATGTGTTGAGGTACCTCATAGGCTCACTCGAGTATGGATTATGGTACAAAAGGGAAGAGAGATTGAAGCTCCAAGGCTTCACTGTAGATTGGGTAGGGATTCCATTAGACAAGAAAATTACTTCAAGTGTTATCTTCAATGTTGGGTCTGCAACTATTTCCTGGTATAGTAGGAAACAAAGGTTTGTGGCACTCAGCTCAGCAAAGGTTGAATGGCTACAATTCAAGCAACATGTGAGGCCATATGGATGAGGAAAATATTGATGGGTCTTTTCAGTCAGGAGATGCATCCGATAGTGATTCATTGTGATAATAAGAGTTGTATCAAACTTTTTGAGAATCCAATATTTCATGACAAGTCCAAGCACATTGATATCAGGTACCATCACTTGCAGGATTGAGTTTAAAGGAGAGTTATGATGCTACGGTAAATTCCAACTGAGGAGCGGGATCCATATATCTTAACAAAGGCATTTTCAAGAGGCAAATTTGAATTCCATAGGTGCAGGATAGGGGTAGTACAAAATCCCTTTCTTGATAAGAGGGAGTGTTAGAAATGTAGAAATAAAGACTAAATTTGACTTGTGCCTTAGTCAAATTTAGTAATTCGATTTTCCACATCAACAGGATGACTTGGATTGCAGTTAACTTGTGTGACATGGCTTTTGTCTACTAGTTCACTTAATAAATTCGAGTTAGAGGCTAGAAGTAGAGTAGTGCATGAAGTGATTGCTAAAATTTAGCAATCTATGTAAGTTTGACTCAGTTAATTGATCACAAGTACTAAGTTGAGTCAGTTTAAGGTCAGCTAAGTAGTAAAATTGTTGTTAACTCAAGGATCTCTAAGCTAAACCAGTCAATAAGCTAAAAATAGCCCAAACATGCATGAAATTTGAATTGCTTAGCTGGAGTGGAGGAAAAGGCACATTGTAATTATCAATTGTATATTAGTTGAATGTGTAGGCTTGGCAATTAAGAACGTGAATAATTCTTTGGGAATTGTGCAAGAAAATAGGAGAAAATTCCTATCTTTTAGGAGCTAATTTCCTTGAGGATTGCGTAAGGAAATAGGAACAAGTTGGGGCCTTGAATTGGAGAAGTGTTTACCATAGTAGTATAGTGAGTAGGAGAACAAGTTTACAACGCATGTTGTGTGCTAGGATCGAAGCAAGACATTGTAATAGTTTCTCACTCTCATATGATTAATGAAAAGAAGAAAAGGTGTTTTCCCCAGTTGAGTTCCCCTGTAAATCATTGTGTTCTTGTGGTATTTTAATGGTTGCATGTAATTACATGTTTTTCTAAATTATGATTTCCATTCCATGAAATAATAGAGGAAATTTGTAATCTCTTGTTTTCAGTTTGAATACATCAATAGTAGCAAATTTATATTACTTTCTAAAATTGCATCCATAAGGGAACCCAACCTCATTCGAAATGTGTTTCTCTCATGCAAACATTATTTATTATATTCATGTTCGACAATAATACCAAATTAAAGTTTCATGAGTAATTCAAATTTTCTCTTTTGTTAGTCAACTTTCTTTTTTATTTTATTCTCTCTTCTCTCTTATTTTGTAGTAGCTAGTTTAGTATTTTTTTCAAACCTACATTAATATAATATTATGAATGTATGCATGATGAATGGAAAGAAAACACACACACACACACACATAGGTAAATAAGAGAAACAATCTGCATTTAAAAAATAAAAACATTAGAAATTGTTTCTCAAATATATTTGAGAAAAAAAGGGACAAAAGAGGTGAATTCGAACCTACACTTGAGGGAAATGAAGACTTGTGGACACTTGGCTAAGCCACTAGTTAAGTTATTCTCTTATTTATTCTTGCACCCCAAAGGAAGAGGGGTGTTTTTTTGTTAAGAGTGAGAGGAATTGCTATCCAAATTCCCATGTGAAGACTAAGATTGCACTAGACATCTTGAGAATATTATAATTTTCACATATCAAAGAAATAAAGAACCTAGTGAAATCCCATTGAATGTTGGTTTTTCCATTTAGATTTCTAGGAATTCCAACTATTTTAGTATGCACACTATTGGTTTATCTTTCAAATTCAAGATCAATGGCTTAAACAATATGGATATTAACACTATTGTAGAGAGTTTCCAATATTTTCTTTTATTATTTATAACTATTGGAGAAGGGGAAAATGTCATTGTTGCTTACAATGGCTAGTGAAGTCCATCTTCTTTCTTTTTTAACTTTCATTTTTTGAGGCCCTAGATATTGATTTATTGCATTCTATTGTTATATTAGTATTGTTAGCTATACCCTTCAATTGTAATTGTAACTTTTGTCTCGTATATATACCAAGGAGACCTAGTTTTAGAAATCATCCCATCTTGTAAATTTCTTCTATTGTTAAAAGGGGATTTCCCTCAAAGAAGATTCACATTCATTATTATTTCTCATTCTCAAGGCGTGGACTTACTCATATTTCTCTTTTTATGCTATTTGAGTGTTTGGTGCACTCCGTTGGGTTTCAAAGCATACAATCCTTGGGTTTGGCTCCTTCAAATGAGTCATCTTGGTGTTTTCACTATAACATTCTTTTAGGATAGTTCAGACTAGGAAATTTTTGGGAGCCTAAGAAGACATAACATTAAAGGAGTTTTTGAGGTAAAAAATTGGGCTCAAAACAAAATTTATATTATCAAAATCAACTTTAAAAGAACCAATAGGATTCAAGATGCATTTTTTAGGAAAATGAAGTAAAATACTTTTTTAATTGTATTTTCAACTTATCTCCTTATAGGTTTACTCAAATTTCAAATGTAGGCTTTCGTTAGAGATGGAATTTAATTCTGCATCCACTAACTACCCACTATGTATACTTTTGTTAAACTCACAGTGAGAAAAACTAGAAACACATTTCGAAAAGGATTGTTTTCATGTATTTCTAATTTATCTCATTATGGGTCTACAAAAAATATGAAAAGTGATAGTCATTAGAAGCAAAATTTAATTCCACGTCCAACAAGGTCATACACTTGAAATTAGAGTAAACCTATGAGGAGATAACTTAGTAAAAAATGAAATATAAAGAGGTAGTTTTATTTCCTTCCTTTGAATTTTAATAACTCTTAGTGTATTATTTAACTATTATTTTATTATTTTTCTTAGGAGGCATATTTTAGACTTGAAATTTCCCCTCACGAAAAGCATTTGTTTTCAAAATGTCAAGTTCTATATTTCTATACTTTTGAAGATATAACCTATGGAAATTAGGGTTTTTTACTAACCTTAAATTTAGACCCAAATGAGCCATCTAGGAATTGTTTCTATGAATTTTCTCGAGGATGTTTCAAATATTTAAAGTTTGGGGAGACTAAGGAGACCTATCGAATACCTATGGTAAAAAATTTAGGATATAGTTCACTTTGCTTTTAGACATACAAGTTGTGGAAATTAGGGTTTTGGACTAGTCTTGAAACTAGTCTCAAATAAGTGTTCTTGGTAAAATTGTCATATCTAAAGCCCTAAATGTTTAAAATTAGTGTCACTAAATTCTTTGAAAATAATACATGACATAACTTTTGGGTACAAGTTTCTGGAGTTGATATGAAAAATAGCACACATGGTGGATCAGATAAGTTTTCTCTCTTGAAAAGGGTTAAAAATATAAGTTTTGGGGAAGTTACCGTAAATTTATCTCCACCCATCCTATGGAATTGCAAAGAACAAGTATTAGGCTACTACAAATCAAAATTTTAATCTCACAAGGGCCAAAAGTTTAGAGGCCTTCCATGAGGGACTTTGGCAAACAATACTATCTACAAACTACAATTTTTCTAGGTATGTTAACTTGAAATTATTTTAGTTTTCAATTAGAAGATCTATTTTTTTAATTGAAAAATTGTGATGCAAGATATGAATTATTCGAGATTCTACTAAGGACTAAGGAACTAATTAATTCCCAAGAAATATATGAGGAAGTTTGATGGTAAAGATATTGTTACATGGATATTTTAGATGGATCAATTTTTTGGTCTACACCAAGTTCCAACTTTACAAAAGGTAACTAACTTCCTACTTTACAAAAGGTGATTATTTCATCCTTTTGTTTATAACTTGATCAATCTATCTAAGATCAATAGCTTTGTGAATGAAAAGAATATTTTATTCTCTCTTGATCCACTTTTACAAATATTGATAACACACCATGGGGATATTAAGAGCAACACATTCTTGAGATAGTTGATAAATATCCAACAAAGAGGTCCAATTATAGCACATATTTAGCAATTTCAAAAGTTGAACATCAAAGTAAAGAACATTATAGAGGACAATTTGTTAGATCACTTTATAGGAACTTTAAAGGGCAACATTCAACTTGGGGTGTACTTCTTAGAACCTAAACTCATGGAGCATTCTTTTAGTGTGGAAAGGAAAGCTGAAAGTAAAAATATGGCTACTAAAAGGGTAATCAATAATAACTATAAAGAACATTATGTTCCCTCTCCTATAGAGAGATTTTATTTAAATTGTGACAACAAATATAGTAAGGGGCATAAATTTGTGAGAGGAAATTATTCTACATAGTTTGAAGATGAAAAAGATAAATAACTGAAACCATCACAAGATCTAGAATTAGAAGAAACTACTCCAACCATATCTTTTCATGTGTTTGCAAGCATCAACACTTCTCAAACTCTCAAGATAGGAGGATATATCATAAAGAAAGAGGTTCTAGTATTAATTGATTCTAGTAGTACCCATAACTTCATTAAATACAAATTAGCCCTTACAGGTTCCCATATGCATAAAAGAGTGAGATTGTGTATACAATTCAACAAATGTTAAAAGGTTTCATTCAACCTAGCCAAAGTGTTTACTTTTTACTAGTGATCAAGTTTTTAAAAAAGGAAGGTTCATGGCCTATGTTTCTAGATTTATAGATAGCTCAACAAAATGACTATTAAAGATAAGTTTCCTATTCGAGTGATTTATGAACTATAAGATGAATTATAAGGAGAAAAATTATTTACCTAGTTGGACGTTTGTTTTGGATATCTTAAAAACAAATTGTGCGAATAAAATATCCCTAAACCGACCTTTAGAAAACATGAAAGTCATTATAAGTTTTCTAGTGATGTCATTTTCCCTTACTAATGCATCTTCAATATTTCAAAACTTGATGAATTTGATTTTCAAACCCACCCTTATAAAAAAAATTGTTATTTTTTTTATAATATACTAATTTATAACAAAACCTGAGAAGACCATGTATAATAGGTTGACATGGACTTAAAAATATTAAAAGAGTAACAAATATATGATGATGATGGTTAACGTCCACTAAGACCAAACTTTGGTCTATCGGACCTAAAGAAACGAATTACTTAGTTTGATTTAAGATTTTATTCCTATGCTCAAAAAGCTTGGAGAGAATCCTCCCGAGCTCACTGTAATTTTGACAATGTAAAAGGCTAGGAAGGTCAGTATTGCAACAAAGATTTTGAAACTGAGACCTAATGTGGTTGTATGGGTGGCACTCTAAGAGGAAGTGATTTTCATCCTCGATGTTCGTATTCTCACAGAGATGGCAGAACCTTTCCATCCATGGTGTTTTAGGAACTGCCCAACGACCCGTTTCACTATGGAGCTCATGAGAGTTCGTTCTAATATTGGCTATATTAATTCTATTCTTTGAGCTAGTTAAAACAGAGAGATACTTTTGATCTTCTAGGGTGGGGTTGATGACCTCCTTATAATATCTTAATTTTCTTTTAGCTACTAAATATTTCTCACACCGCATTTTTTCCTTGAACTTCAAAGTAACAATATTTTTAATGTTATTAATGTTTTGCAATGCAACATTCTCGTCAATCTCCCAATGGTTTAACCAGGCCCTGGTATCTTTATACCAACCTCGTTTGAGCCTTAGGTGGTTTTGGCTGGAATTTAAAGCTATCTTAGGAAGTCTATGGTCTCCTATGTTATTGAGTTTGTTCTTGTACAACAGAAGCCTAGTCATAGCTAGGGGAAAGACCCACTTCTATAAGGAGAATAGGATAGAGTGTGTTTCTTTTAATTTTGAGGTTATACATTATAAAATGCTTCTGGATTTGCTCAATCTTTCTCCAGGATTCTCTAGAGATGCTACAACCCCATACCTCACATCCATATAAGATAACCAAAGTGATTAAAGTTTCAAAGAGGAACTTCTTTCTATCCCACATTACGAGGTTTGTCGTTTTACAATTATTTTCAAGACCAAAATAAGCTTTCCATCCCCCATTAATCCTTTTCTCAATGCTATAGTTCCAGTTGAGCTTGTGATGAATATCAATTCCTAAGTACTTGTAGGAAGACACTTCCTCCAAGTTACTATTGTCATACATAAAATTAGTGTAAGTGTCCTTCTTGGATTTGATAATCATAACTTTTGTTTTGTCAGTGTTAACAATCATACCCATGGTAGAGCAAAAATCCTTAAGAAGTATAAGTTTCTTATCAAGATCAGATGGGCACCTTGCGAGAAGAACAATATCGTCAGCGTAGAGAAGAAGGATGATGACTATCCCAACTAAGATCATGCCAGCACATCCTGCTTCCTCTAAACAACCTTCTAGCTTGTCGATGTAAATGCCAAATAGGGTAGGGGAGAGGGGGCAACCTTGTTTAACTCCGATATTACACTTAATATCTTTCGACCACCCCTCATTGCTCTTTAACTTGGAAATTACATTCTCGTATAACCTTATAGCGGCAGCTCTCAACTCAAAAGGAACCTTTAGCTCTTCTAATTTGTTCCAAAGGTTGTTTCTAGGAACCGTATCGAAAGCCTTTCTAAAGTCCACAAAGCAACAAAAGAGATTGGATTTATCATTGCGACATTCCTCCACAATGATCCTAAGCGTAACGAGGTGGTCTGTTGTTGAGTGTTGCTTTCTAAAACCCGCTTGGCCTTTAGCCCGCTTACCTTCACTTTCAAGCCATATGCTCAACTTCTTTTCCAAAATAATACCATATAAATTGGCTAGGAGAGCGCTGATCATAAGTGTCCGATAAATAGAGGGGTTATATGCATCTAAGTAACTACAAAAATAGACATCAACTATAATGTCTTTGAAATGTATTCTTTAAACTACAATATCACGAAACAAAAAATTCTAAACTAACAACACTATAATTTATAAAAACTTATTTTATAAATTATTTTTTTTAATTGTAAAAATAATTTAAAATTTATAAAAACTTATTTTATAAATTATTTTTTTTAATTGTGAAAATAATTTAAAATTTATAAAAACTTATTTTATAAATTATTTTTTTTAATTATGAAAATAATTTAAAATTTTTAACTGAGAAATAAATTTATTAAAAATTATTTGAAAATCAACCAATTAAATTAAATTATTATTTTTAAATATTTAACTCAATTTAAAAATATTAAATTAAATAAAAATGAATTAAACATTAAAAATTAGGAAGCGTTATGATCCATCCTAAATCATTTTACTTTATCTTATGCCCCTCACACCTATTCACCAAACCTCTTACTCTTTAAGTTACCACTATTTCAACGTCATAACAAACTATTTCTTAATGACACAAAGCAATGAAACATCAACTAAAGTTAGTTGAACCCGTAAGTAAACCTAAGTTTTTTTTAAATAATTAAATATTATTTTCTATGCATTTTCATGAAAATTAAAGAAGAAAATTATGTTTCTTCATCACAATAACACACAAATATATGCTTCGATTAGCTTGGCTGCACTCACCAAAGAGTTGTATGTATTATTGCCCGTTGAACTTCATTCCCATTTGGATAGCTACCTTCACCACTTAATTGTACCAATTGAAAAAGGTGTGGATTTGGCTCTTGTCCAAAACGTATAATTACTCTTGTAGGAACAATGCATTATTGGTTCAAGTTTGTTGGTACTAGATATACCACTATTGGAGTGATTAGTGCATGAGGTTGGGTTTCTTGATATGTATTTTATCAAGGATTGTTTCAAGAAGAGTTGCCAAGTAACCAAGGATAAAGGATAAAGAACTTGAGATGGAAGATTTTTCTGTCATATTAGAATTTGGTTATGTATTTTTATATGAATTTTTGAGGTTTCCGATTTTTCTATTTTTTTTTAGCGATTGAAGTTTTTTTTTAAATATGTTTTTTTGTAAGGTTTTTATTTTATTTTTTGGAGTCTTAATTCTTGCTAAGTCATAAATTCTTGGTATAATTTGTTTACGAGCTATTGGATATATTCTTGGTGTTATACCGGCAACTATTAAGTTTGATCTTGGGTTTCGCCCAAATTACTCCAATGAATTACCGATTCACCATAGTTAAAAAAGAAACAAAATAATGTGTTTTTTATACTAACTATGTATTGGTTAACGAGTTTGGACATGATGTGTTCGCTTAGATTGTTCTATATGTTACCAGAGTACCTAAAATAATTTTAGACCAATTTTTACCAACTTTGTTTTAAGTTTGACATAATCCTAATTAAAAAGGAAATCAATTGTATCTAGAAGACATATTCAAGACAAAAATTAATTAAGATTAATGGCATATCTAATAAGAATAAGTGAAATACAAATAATGAAAAAGAATATTCTATGGTTTTGTTTATGGCATAGTCTAATGGTTTTATGTTTTGATTATTATTAATAGGGATTAAACAATATAATTTATTTATTGGGATTAAACAATATAATTTTTGCTAAGGTTATGATTTTCAATATTTAAAATGTATTTTTGAATGTATAAATGGATTCAACAATTTGAAAACCCCTTGGGACACTTTGATTTTGTAGATTACACAACTCAAACTTGTGATTCCTATTAGCTTCGTTGGCGTTTGGCCAAAAAATAGATCCAAAACACTCCCAAAGTCTCCAAAGTTCTTAAGATCATCCAAAGATCAAAACAAGCGAGGGAGGAGAGCCTTTGGAAGGGCAGAAATGCACTATCAAGAGGCAAAAAACGCATTTAAAGACCCAAAAAACCATTATCGTCGGCTTCAAACTAAGAAGGCACAGCAACTGTTAGATCTGGCCAATCAACGGCCCAGATCTAAGCGGTGGATCACATCGGCAGATCTTATCAGCACAGGTGGGCAATGGCAATCGGTGGATCAGTGGGTCGCTATCGGCGGGTCGCATCGGCATAGGTATCGGCGCAAACAATGTGCAATGAGAAATTGCGATCGGTGACTCAACGTGGACCGTTGATAGCGCGCGCAAATCGACAGCCCACATCGCATCGACGGATCACAATTGGGAAAGCCAAGGGGCGGAGCCTTTACACCTTCACGTGTGTGATGCGATGATGCGAACATGATGGTGTTATAGATAATATTGTATAAAATTTCAAGTCCGCAATAAGCCTGTTCTAAATACATTTTAATGTATTTCGTTATATAACGAAATACAAAGGGAAACAAGGCAACGCCGATAGCAACGATGAAATATATATATATATATATATATATATATATATATATATATATATATATATTGAAGTCCACCAAAGGCCAATTTTCTTGTGTTTGCAGTGTTTTTCAAGCATAAGTCAACATACAAAGGAAGCAAGAGACCCAGTCTGCTTGTGACATGCGACAACGACCCAAGGGCGGACCCGATAGATAATTAAACCATACTTGAGGACTTTTGAAGTCCGAAAGAAGCAGAATGGGCAAGATTTCTCAGTATTACAACGTTTTCTATATACAACAGAAAACAATCATTATTAAGCATTTTCAAGAGATCACAGAGGCCCGAATAGCCATTCCATCACTTAAAAGAGGCCGAGAGACAGAGACAGAAGGCTGGAAGTGGAAAAGCGACAACACAACACGATGCAGCCCACAACAGAAGTGATCAAGGAGCATAGACAACGCAACACAACCAAATCAACTAGAAACGATCATGGAACCACAACACAACACAACCAGAACAAACAGAATGATTGTGGGGCATCTCTGGCACGGGAGAACTCCCAGACAGCACAACAAACTACCCAAAATATCTAAAAGCGGTTACTCTTCTGTCAGAAGAAGAAACCTCTGAGCCCATGCTTGCCTAGAGGGCATCAAAGTTGTTGAAGAGACAGAGGGATAGATTGAGACCTCTTGAGCCTCAAAATGCTCGAGAGCATTGTAAAGAACTATAAATATCTGAAAGTAAGATGTAATACAGGTTCAACTTTTGGAGACTAATGAGACTTTGCTACTCAAGCTTCTTATCTTCATTCATTAGTAATACAAGCTTCTTTTGATGTTATATGTTCAATGTTCATTTTCTCTTTTGTCCTAAGCTTGCACTTGAAGAGGTTGTTCATGTTCTTTTGTGTCTAATGCCAGATAACTGTCATTTTATCTCTACGTTGATGAATTAGATTTGCAAGCTTCTTTACTGCCTATAGCTAGCCATTCATGTATGGTCATATGTGCATCTGTCGGTACAGTCAGTATTCTCTTTTGCTGCTTGTAGCTAGCCATTCATTTATGTTTATGTATGCATCTGCCGGTATGGTCAGTATTCTCCATCCATTCATTGAATCTACAAATTATTGAGCATTAGTGGTGATCCGGATCTTGGGGGGAGGCCCCCAAGATCTAAAAGATTGAAATGGATCTTAGGGGGAGAGACCCCCAAGATCTGAAAGATTGAATTGCCAAAAGAAAAATAAGGAGAATGCCCAATAAACAAAACCACAAGGAAACTTTTTATTAAAACCCACTGATCTGGATTTAAACAGGAATGCAACAAAATACGGAGATAACCATATACACAAAGGTGTAGTGGAAATAATACTTCATTTCATTAATGGAAAATATTGAAATATGCTTACAACCAGAAATGGAAATAAAGCAGCTAGGGCGATGGTAGCTTATCTCTGAGAAGAGATGTGTGGCTACATGCCTCTGAGCTGTAAAGGCTACATTGTGGCATACAATCTGTCCTTTTACAAAATGTGACTTGTTACTTATAGTATTTTTCAATTACAATACCACGGGTCAATTTCCATGGATGAATGAATACCATGGGTGGATTTTACAATACCATGGGCGGATGCCATTTACAATACCATGGGTAAATTCCATGGGTTGATGAATAATATGGGTGGATGAGTACCATGGGTTGATGCCATTTTCCATTCGGATCATTCCTCCCTCCTTAAGAAGCAATGGTCCCCATTGCGTAAAGTTCCCTCCTGCAAATCCTTTGTTGAATATGAAGAGCCACTGAAGATAAGGGTTTTATGTGGTTAACCCAAAACCCTGATAAACGAAGATCCGAGGATAGAGATACCCTGTAATGCTTATGACCAACTGTGATTATGATAATGTGCGGCCTAGCAAATGGACTTCGATGACAAGGATTTTATGCGGTTGACCCATAACCATGATGTTGGCTGTTGAAGAAGTAGCAGGTGCCTACATAGCCTAGGGTGGGAGGAAAAGTCTCCAAATAACCCAAGTCGAATGCTGCTATGTTGAAACTGATGAATGTGAAGCAGGTGCCTACTAAAGTGGCGTGGGAGGGCACGTCTCCAATGGAAACCCACTCTGAATGCTGCTCCAGAATTAAAATGGACATAACTCGGCCAATATAACTCATAATATTTATTATAACCTGTTTTTGGAAGCAGAAGGACCATTTTTCATCTTCCCATGTGATGGAAATCCTTATCTGGGCACTTTAAGATCTCAGATTCGTGCTGGAACAATTCCGCCGTCACAAAAATTCTGATAAAATAGCTGATTTTAAATCAGCGATATCTCCCACATCCGCACTCCGATTCGACCCATTTGTTTTTTGAAATTGGGTGATTTTTAGAGAGGAATCCATATCTAGTATTTTTTTTTGTAAATTTTGTACCAAATGTTTCAGATCTGATTTGAAAAGTCGCCGCCCAAAAAAAAAATTCCTGCAAAAAAATTGGGACTGAAATATGCATGAAACCCTCATTCCCATGGAATCATAACCTGCTCTGATACCACTGATCCGGATCTTGGGGGGAGGCCCCCAAGATCTAAAAGATTGAAATGGATCTTAGGGCGAGAGACCCCCAAGATCTGAAAGATTGAATTGCCAGAAGAAAACTAAGGAGAATGCCCAATAAACAAAACCACAAAGAAACTTTTTATTAAAACCCACTGATCTGGATTTAAACAGGAATGCAACAAAATACGGAGATAATCATATACACAAAGGTGCAGTGGAAATAATACTTCATTTCATTAATAGAAAATACTGAAATATGCTTACAACCAGAAATGGGAATAAAGCAGCTAGGGCGATGGTAGCTTATCTCTGAGAAGAGATGTGTGGCTACATGCCTCTGAGCTGTAAAGGCTACATTGTGGCGGAAAATCTGTCCTTTTACAAAATGTGACTTTTTACTTATAGTATTTTTCAATTACAATACCACGGGTCAATTTCCATGGGTGAATGAATACCATGGGTGGATTTTACAATACCATGGGCGGATGCCATTTACAATACCATGGATAAATTCCATGGGTTGATGAATAATATGGGTGGATGAGTACCATGGGTTGATGCCATTTTCCATTCGGATCAAGTGGTTTAAAGCCTTGTAAGCTGAGGGTGTTCATGCATGTATTGAGTAAAACATAGTTGAAATGGTTATCTGGCTTGATCCAAACGATCATTTATTCCAATAGTTCAGAGAACAATATTGAAGATTATATGTTACTAGGCATCTCCAAGCTACAACCTAGGAGAGTTTCCTGGAGTGATAACATAATTGACGCTGCTGCAGGGGAAAGGAAACTAAAGCTCAGCTTCCCTAGGAAATGACATAGATCTAGCTTTGATGATAGACAAATTCTGGGCACTTTTTTGGTTGTAATCATCTATCTAGCAACTCTACTAGAGGCTGAACCTCTTAGTGACTCCACATCATAGTTCTGGCTCAGTTTGTGAGGCATACTCAGAGAAATTCTCAGAATCTACAAGCTGACCCAATACCTAACCCTGAAAAAATAATAAAAGAGAGAAAGGTAATGCAGAAAGGAGCATCAGATTCAGGTAAACCTAAACAATCTCCTTTATCTCTATAAGAAAGGTCAGTAATAGAACAAATATATGTTGAGAGTATAGCTTCTAATACTAGCAACAAAGAAAAACTCATAGAATTTCATAAAGCTCCTTATTCTTTAGGTTCTCCTTTTGTTGTAAGCCCAAAGGAAACCTCACCTCCTATCCATCATACTCCTTTAATCTTATCAGTTACTCCTCAACCCTCTATTATTCAGACTGCCAGTACTCTTTTAGTCACCACAACTATGGAAGGTCCACAAGCACCTACCAAAATGGAAAGAAACATAGCTACTAGGTATGGACCTCTAATACTGCCCACTCCTTTGAATGCCATGCCTACTAGAGAATATCAGAAGTATATGCCTAAGTTCACTAGAACTGAAGGTGTTTCAGCTGAAGAACATCTCGAGTCATTCTATAGATATGTTGATAACCTAGACATTAGTGAAGATGATGTCTAGATGAGAGTCTTTATCCAAAGCCTAGATGGAGAGGCTAAAAAATGGTTCAGGGAGCTGACCCCAAGATCTATAATAGATATTGAGGCCTTAGATGATGCATTCCTAAAGCATTGGGGGGATAAGAAGGATCTCCTTTACTACCACACTGAGTTTGGGAAGTTAAAGAGGGAAAATGGTGAGCTGCTATTTTATTTTAATAAGAGATTTAACTGCATGTACAGCAAGATACCAGCTGAAGTAAAACCCACCACTACCTCTGCTAGACTCATCTATGCCAGTGCCTTTGATTTTGACTTATGTTTACTGTTGAGTGGGAGGCAATGTGCTTATTTAGCTGATATGCAAGATGCAGCCCTGGAAGTAGAATCAAACATCATGGCTACAAAAAAGCTCAAAGGTAATGCTGATAGAAGGAGACAGAGGGGCGAGCCTTCATCATCTTCAGATCCCAAGATCGATAAAATGGCCAAGATGATAGAGTCATTAGCCTCTGAAGTTTCCAAACTAAAGGTCGAGCAACATTCTGGGAAAGGAAGGGTTCCTAATACCTTTGCTCCTCCAAATCCAAATCCATATAGGAGGGCAAATGACCAGTTGCAGATCTTGCAAAGGAACAAAGCCAATGAAGAACAAAGGGTGAAGACCCCTTTTTAAAATGCAGTCATGGAAAAAGAGCAGTTTGAGGAAGATGATGAGATCCATTGCATGGAAGACAAAGGTAGCGCCAATTTTTTAACCAAATCTACTTATGAGAAGTCATTATTTAATGACCAAATCAGCCAAGAACGGGATGGTATTCTACAAATTGAAGATCAACACCAATATAATCTACAGTCGATGATGAATAATGTCAAGGAAACTCCTATTTATAAATTTGTTTTCCTTGAAAAACAGCAAGCTAATAAGCAAAAGAAACCAACAGTTGATCCTATCATCCTCAAAGCTCCAGCCATAGAGGTAAGAGGCCTTGACAAGTCCCCTTCTTCTTTTAGTTTTCAATCAGAAACTCAGAAGCCAAGAATAGTTATGCCTCTGATTGAATTAGTGAAGAATGAGTCCTTCAAGACGTCTATCCTTGAGGCTCTTGAGCCTAATGCCATCCAAGCTTCCACTGACTATGTAAATCTGCAAGATGACCAACCAGCTGTTATTTTCAGCCCAATGATTGAAAATTGTGAAGACACCTCCCCATCATTCTATGTCTCTCTGACTATTCATGATAAAATCCTTCATAATTTCCTTCTGGACACTAGAGCCAGCCATAATCCAATGCCAAAGGCTATCATGGATAAGCTTGGTCTTGACATTACCAAGCCTTATCAGTTGGCCTCTACACAGCTTAAAAAACCAATTTGCGAGATCACAAAGGAAGCTGCAAGAACAGGTGAAGTCCTTGTGTCCCCCACACAAGAATGCATTGATTCATCTTTTGTATTAACTTTTCAAGTCACAAATGACACAATAGAGTATGAAGCAGACCTTATCATTCAATAGGTGTACAAAACCTTCCAAGAAAAACATCCAAGGCTGAAAGCATACAGAGATGAGGTGAAATATAGACCATCTCTGTTGTTAGAGTCGGTCTGGTCAGTCCTCCATCAGAGATCAAAACTCTTTATGCATTTCATTTTTAGGTGTCCCGCTCCATTCACTCAGCTACATTCTGCTAGGGGCATGCCATAATTTGACGGAAAAGGTCATGCTAGTCATTTCCCCTCATGTCTGGCTCCTGCTGGCTTAGGTCTTTTGTCAATGATCACTAAAGTCCATGACAGTCAAGGTCTGGTCCTTTAATGGACAAAAGTCATTTTTCGATAATTAGGTCTAGGGATTAATCAAGTTGGTCTTTAAATATGTCCAGTAAATCCATGCAGGCCAGAGTGAGGCCCTTACAAAGTAATGATTCACAGAGTTTCATCGTCATATTGATAAACTTCCACTGTTCTTCAAAACTTTGTTTTGAAGAAAAGTCAAACAGTGTCATTGGTGATAAAATTTCCAAAAAAGTACTCAGTTGATTTCTTCAGGTGCAATCATGGTTTCCATGGCCAAATGCCCCGTCATACAATCCTTGCAAACAGTGCCGAAAATTTCATCATTTGAGCCAAATTGTCAAAGGAAAAGTGAAAATCAGTGTTGCTTTAAGTCAGTGAAAAGGTGTCAAAACATGACATTAGAAAAATGGGTTTTTGAAAAGCAAAGATTTAACCCATGACTTCCAAGTCTTTATATACAAATTTCCACCAAAAAATCAAAGTCATTGTGCAAATCAAGGCATAGGGAAACATTACAAAGTCGTTGAGTGTGCATCGTGCGTGTTGGACCAAGATTGGAGGCGGTTTTCAGGGCGCGGTGCATATACACAGGAGTGTGGCGCACACAGAGGGTGCGGCACACACAGAGCCATCCCTCAGTGTAATTTTTCAACGGGCACGACACACACCCAGGGCACGGCGCACCGGGTTTTGCGCGCGGTGCACATAGACAAAGCACAAAAACGGTGCCAAACTTCCCCAAATTTTTTGTGAAGCCCATCAAATTGAAAGTTAGGCTCTATAACATCACTTGTTCGTCAAATTTTATAAAGGATATGGTGGTTTATGGCTATGATTGAATGCAACAAAATTCATAAAATCAACCATAAGAAGACACCAAAGGCCATTTTTTGCTAGGGTTACATATTTGTGGTATTGAAGCCAAGGTTCCATTTTCACCCACCATTTTTCCCTCACCTGCCATTTTTCCCTACTCTCCCTTTCTCATTTTTCCTATTATCCCTACCCTAAAACACTACCAAACCCTATTCCCTTTCCCCTCCTCCTATTTGACAACATAAGACCCCAAAACCCTACCCTATCAAATACCCAAACCCCCTACATATCCCTAAACAAGCTTCTCCCCATAACCACTATTCCCATCACATTACTCCCCTCCTAATACTCCCTTTGTTCCATTGTCCCCCTTGGTGGCAGATATCACAAAAGCACCCAGCTTCACACCATCATCAAAGGGCGGCCTAAGTACAGTACATAAACAGCAGTCATGACATCTGAGGGTTCATCAGAGTATGAGGTGGAAACTCACAGTGATACAGCTTCAGGAGAACAGGCTCCTAGGAGACATCACAATAGTGGCAAACATGTTAGGAATGAGACAAACACCCTCATTGAATTGCAGGCATGCCCTCTTGCTATGTCATGTTTCCAGCACCTAGCATGTTTTGAATTTTGTCAAAGGGTGGCTAATGTTAGATTTCATCATGAGTTGGCCCGTTTTTTTGTGCTTCACCTACATGGAGGTCAGTCTATCTTGGCCGAGGTCACCTTCACATTGACACCCGAAACTATCTCAGTGGCAACAGGCATACCAAATGTTGGAGAACAATGGCATAAGAAGAAGAAGGTGGATAGGCAAAATTATGAGCCTTACATTAAGGCCAGTTGTTTGAGACATCTCACAAGAGTCTTCCCATTCAGATATTTGAAAGTTGAGTATGCTCCACTCATGAAATTGATCATGAAGTACTTCAGTTGTGAGGGGAGGTTTTCTCATCTATATGCCTATCACATCAGGTTGCTCATGCACTTTACCAGGGTGCAGATGATGAACCTCCCATTTTTCATTTGCAAGAACATAGAGAGGATGAACACCTTCATGCAGCATAAGACCCCTCAGCAGCAACTTAACAGTGTTTATCACTTTGCTCTTATCCGGATTTTGGTGGATCATCACTTGTGATTGCAGGGCATTACTTGGGAGGACTTCATCTCCTGTGACTTCTTCAGCACTCCACAGGTATTATCAGAGGCATAGCATGAGATAGGTGGTCCTTCTCATCAGTATGAGCGCCATGAGGCCGCTACTATGCCAGTATTCATCACCTATCAGAGATGCAGTAGACATTTGTTTGCAACGACAAAGCGAGTGTTATCTCCACCTGGAGTGGAAGGGGCCTCGCTTCCTGCATCGACGACATAGGAAAAGGACAGAGGTAAGGAGCCAATGCATGGTGAGGGGCCTTCAGGTGAGCCATCAAATGAACGAGAGACCGAATTCGTTCTCCTTCATGATGATGAGACAAATATAGAACCGACAAATGCAGAGCTTAGAGAGATCATCCAGGAGTAGCAATCAAAGGTTGAGGCCTTATCCCTTGACTTGGAGAGGGCTAAGTGGAACATGAAATATCTAGAGCAGAGGAACAAACAGCTTGAGGATCAGCAGGCGATCATGGAGCTACAAAACATTCGTGAGCATCGCCAAGCTACACAAAGGAGAAGAGTTGAGCTCATGTCATTGGAGCAAGAGATCAATGAGGACCGGGAGGCCAATCTAGAGAGATTTAACATGCACTTAGAGAGGCTGCTAAATAAGTCCAACAAGGACCATGCCTTACTGAGACACATGGCTTTCCATTACAAGACACGAAATATGAGTGCAAAGGCCCAGATAAAGAGCTTGAAGGCAAAATTGAGCAAAGCAACAAGAGAGGAAAAAGAGGCAAAAGAGCAAGATTGGCTTCGAATCTTGGCTGAAGCTTCTTTGGCATAGCATAGCACTTCATAGAGAACCTCCAGCCCAAATTTCAAGAAATTTGGGGCAATTTTGGTCACATGACAAATTTTTGGTCAAAACACAGGTTTTTTCTTCCTGTGGCGCAACGCTTAGAATTGGGAGCTCCAAATTGGAAATGGCTTGAATTTTTGGATTTAGCATGCAAAATCATGACTACTGGTGCTTGGACAATAAATTTGGGCATGATTTGAGTCTCCAGGAGGTCAAAAACACTCAAAAAATGACCTCTCTGCCCCTATTTTGACACACAAGAAGTAGACTTGGGAGAATGAAGGTTTGGAGGGGCAAATGAGCACCAAATTTAAAAATTCCACATGGGTTGGAAAGTAGATAGGACAGGATTTCCAAAAAGCACACTTGGGCACATTTTGGACTCCTACAAGTGCCTCAAAACATGCTCCAAAGTTGCACAATGCATATAGAAAAGGGCACGGCGCATATAGGAAAAAGGGCCAATTTTACCTCCGTTTCATGAAATTTCGATTCGCGAATTCTCCAAGTGGGCCCGCTCATCTCAATTTCATTTTTTCGACACGTAAGGCAGCATTTAAAGTATTTCCAATCCAAATTGGCTTCTATCCAAGTGGCAAAGGAAGGCAAACAGTCACCCAAGCCATTTGTCATGTTTGTAACGCTGCACCTGTAGCTAATGGTTGGCTTTCCACCTCCATTTTGTAATGATTCGAGTAACTCCCCAACCCTTGGGAATTCTATCTCTTCATGGCACATTCTATATATTGTATGCAAACTATTTGAAAAGGGTTGGTTAGCTTGTAACTTCTGGGAGACTGTGGGAAAGAAACTCTGTTTCTTCATTGTATATTTTGACAGAGAATTAATGAAAGGCAGCGGCTCTGTTTCATGAGATTCATGTGGTTGTGAGTGTAGTAAATGTGTCTCTTATGTTTCATATGTATTTTGTAATGTTCCTAGTTCAATTCATATTCATTTCTAGTGAAATTTTCTGAGTTAGATAAGGTAGAATTCAATCTTATTGCTCTGCCTGTGGGAAAATTCATGTTCAGTGTTCTTCTATCGAAAAGGATTCATGTACTTATGCCCTTTTCACTCTCCTAAGCAATCTCTCCATTCCGCGTTATTTTGAACTAAATTGCTATACTTTCAGCTGGTCTTGCCTCACGAAGTAATTTGTGCCTTCGTATTAAATTCTATGTTCATTTCTGTCCGTTGGTCCCATACCATCGCAGAAGCTCAGTCATTCGTAAAAATTGTTTCTTGTATCCATATTTCACTTACTAGCCTAAGATCAATATTTCACTGTAAGTCATCTCAGACCATTTCGTTTATCTATTCACTGAGCGTGAGTCGGAGAGATCTCTCTCTTGTTTTGGTAGGGCTAGCTACCAGACTGAGTGTGGTTTGTGGTTACCCTGAATTTTTCCTTCCTTTAGCCTAGGACAGATTTAGCTGCTAACATCTACCTGATAATGTCAAATGCTGGAAAGTTTTTGAAGTAGATGATCAAATTAATAGGCTTTTGCAAGTCTTTGATGAATTTGTTGATATGCACATTGACCAAGAGAAAGAAACCTTTGATAGAAAGGTAAAAAGGGTCAATTTTCAGTTTGGTGACTGTTTTCTCAAAAGGGATGCATCAAAGGAAGGATATGTTTTTGATGGCCCAATCAATGGGTTGTTCTTCGAACTTTATTTCAATTAAGGCTTTCAAGCCTTGGTATTGTAAATATGTTGTTTTCAAGTTTTTATTTCATGCTAAATAGACTCCATGCCCAATGCAACACTAGGAGGAAGATTTGATCTTGTTTTATAGGAAAGGAATTGATCTGTGATCCTTGAAACCTCACAGGGAGGATTTCATCCCCAGAAGGAGCCAATGTTAGCTTTGTTGGCATTTGGCCCAAAAATGGATCCAAAACACTCCCAATGTCTCCAAAGTGCTTAAGATCATCCAAAGATTGAAACAAGTGATGGAGGAGAGCCCTTGGAAGGGCAGAAATGCACTATCGGGAGGCAAAAAACGCATTTAAACTGTCAAAAAACCATTATCGCAAGCTTAAAACTAAGAAGGCACAACAGCCATTAGATCTGGTCGATCAACGGCGCAGATCTAAGCGGCGGATCGCATCAGTGAATCCGAGGCACAAGCAGGCAATGGCAATTGGCACAAGACACTGTCGATCAGCGATTGCCGATGATCAGATCGACAGGTCGCATGGGCGGAGGTATCGATGTAGAGAGTGTGCAATGAGCGATTGCGATCAACGATTCAACATGGACCGTCGATCGCGTGTGCAGATCGACAACCCACATCGCATCGATGGATCGCAATCAGGAAATCCAAGGGGCAGAGCCTTTAAACCTTCATGTGTGCGATGCGATGATGCAAACTTGACGGTGTTATAGATAATATTGTATAAAATTTCAGGTCCACAGTAAGCCTATTTTAAATACATTTTAATGTATTTCGTTATATAACGAAATACAAAGGGAAACAGGCCAGCACCGATAGCGATGAAGCCCGGACCCGAAAGGGTTCGGAAGTGAAATATATATTTTTTGAAGTCCACCAAAGGTCGATTTTCCCATGTTTTCAGTTTTTTTCAGGCGTAAGTCAAAATTCAAAGAATGCAAGGGACCTGGCCTGCTTGCAACATGCCACAATGACCCAAGGGAGGACCTAATAGATAATTAAACCATACTTGAGGACTTTTGAATTCTGAAAGAAGCAGAATGGGTGGGGTTTCTCATTATTATAGTGTTTTCTGTATATAACAGAAACAATCATTATTAAGCATTTTCAAGAGATCACAGAGGCTCAAATAGCCATTCCATCACTTTAAAGAGGCCGAGAGACAGAGACAGAAGGCTGGAAGTGGAAAATCAACAGCGCAACACAATGCAGCCTACAACAGAAGTGATCAAGGAGCATAGACAGCGCAACACGGCCAAATCAACCAGAAACGATCATGGAACCACAACACAACACAGCCAGAACAAACAGAATGATTATGGGGCATCTCTGGCATGGGAGAACTCCCAGACAGTGCAACAAACTATCCAAAATATCTGAAAGCAGTTACTCTTCTGTCAAAAGAAGAAACCTCCGAGCCCATGCTTGCCTAGAGGGCATCAAAGTTGTTGAAGAGACAGAGGGATAGATTGAGACCTCTCGAGCCTCAGAAGGCTCGAGAGCATTGTAAAGAGCTATAAATATCTAAAAGTAAGATGTAATACAGGTTCAACTTCTGGAGACTAATGAGACTTTGCTACTCAAGCTTCTCATCTTCATTCATTAGTAATACACGCTTCTTTTGCTATTATATGTTCAATGTTCATTTTCTCTTCTGCCCTATGCGTGCACTTGAACAGGTTGTTCATGTTTCTTTTGTGTCTAATGCAAGATCACTGTCATCTTATCTCTACATTGATGAATTAGATTTGCAAGTTTCTTTACTACCTGTAGCTAGCCATTCATATGTGGTCATATATGCATCTGTCGGTACAGTCAGATTCTCTTTTGCTGCCAGTAGCTAGCCATTCATTTATGTTTATGTATGCATCTGCCGGTATGGTTAGTATTCTCCATCCATTCATTGAATCTACAAATTATTGAGCATTAGTGGTCTAAATCCTTGTAAGCTGAGGGTGTTCATGCATGTCTTGAGTAAAACATAGCTGAAATGGTTATCTGGCTTGATGCAAACCATCATTTATTCCAATAGTTCAGAGAACAATATTGAATATTATATGTTACCAGGCATCTCCGAGCTGCAACCTAGGAGAGTTTCTTGGAGTGATAACAATTCCAAAAAATCTTTGTTGGATTTCTGGCAAAATTTACCATAAATATACCCAGAAAAAGACCAAAATGTAGAAGAGTTAGAGTATGCATTTGTTTATTTTATATTGTTGCATAAATTGTACTTAGTACAATTTTATAAGAAAAATGTCATTTTTTATCCTTCAACATTGATACCTCACTCTATAAATCTACCAAGGTTGACTCAACTCAAACTCAATTCTTTCTATTGATTAACTAATCCAAATTACAATCAAAGTAGAGGTGAAAAAAATTGCAAAGATAAAAAAATACTCAACAAAGACTTATTATACAACTTAATCTTAAGATCCCTAACATTTATGGAGATTCTCTATCGATTTGCCACACAACAATTAAAACGGTAAGTAAAATCATATTTTGAACTCTTGATTTCTTCTACAAACATTTCTTTCTTTCAAAACAAAAATAATAAAGATAAATAAAACTTTATGTACATGTTTATGGAAGAGTGATACATTAGCAATAAGTTACCAGTAATGACCATTCATCTATTACACAAATAATAGAGATAACTAAAACTTTATGTACATGTTTATAGAACAATGATACATTAGCAATAACTCACCAGTAATGACCATTCATCTATTATACAAGAACATCATGTATATCCAATTGAAGAATGACTATGGCGAAAAATTTCTTAACTTAAAATAAAATCTTAAAATTTTTTAATAACCTAAACTAATTAATTAATGATTCATCACTTAACCACAAACATAAGCATCTATCATACTCAAGTTGCATAAAACAAAAACATTTAATAGTTCAATTTTTATTAAAAATTTAATAAAATTAAATTGTTAAAAAAATTAAATACATATTAAATTAATTATACATTAATATATAAATTTTATATATTTATATATATATATAATATATATAAACAAAAAGAAATAAAAATATAGGGAAAAATTTTCTCATATAAATTACACAACAATACTCGTTATTATTGTAATTGCTTGAGTGGCTACTAATAAACATTGAACATCTCGAATACAAAGTATGTTATTACTTTAATCGACAAAAATATTAAAGTGTTTAAGTGAAATGTTATGAGAAAGAGTTAAATCTGGAAGTTATTTATGGTGGAAATAAACCATCCCCCAGTAACGTCGAAATTTATTATCAAGTGTTACATAATCCCAATGATATACTAAAGGTCAAATCTCTCTTATCTTTAAATAAAAATCTCTCTTATTTTTTTGAGTGGTATTTTAGAGGTTGAAAGCTCTGAAACGTTTCCCATCGTGTCCGATAAGAGACAAATGGAGACCGGCGACAAAGATTGAGGTGGGCTTCAGCATGTGAATGCGTGTGGGGTCCATCTGCATCCACTAACCAACACTATGACCGAGGCCACGCGTGTGGGTCCACCCGCCATCTACCTCCACTTTAATCCTAAATAATGTTATGACCAGCGCCATGCGTGTGGGGTCCACCTGCACCTTATTTTTAATTGAAAGCGTGTGGGGTTTCAAAACCGCGTTGAAAATTCGATTCTCGATGTTATTCTAAAGAAGATTGTGTTTAGTGTCCATGTGCGTCTTTTCTTTAGTTGAGTGCGTGAATGTGCACAGACTCTACACGCAAATAAATCGCTTTATGGTCACCTTAAGAAAACGCTGTACTTTCCTGGATAGAAGTTTAAAGTTTTTGGATTTTTTTTTTTTTGGTCCATCTAACTTATTTTTGGGGAAGTTTTTAGTTTTTTTTTGGGTCAAATTTATTTAGAATTTAGTAGGATTTTTTATAGGATTTATTAGAATTATAAGTTTAAGTGGAAAGTCTCTTCAATTCTAAATGTCTTGGGATGAAAGAATCAGTTACTTTTATGATACTAAGAGGGTTAAACATGAAAAACATTTTATTTTGGATTGTCTGCGTTTTACTCACATTCATTCTCATTTCCAAAATATTTGCCACTACCAACCTTTTTGACTTATTAAGCCAACAAAACTATAATGATATAGGAACACTTTTTTCTCTTTTACTTGACCATAGAAGTAAAATATTAAATAGTCTCAATTCATCTTTTATCTTAAAATCCGATAGACCACATTAGTCTTAGTATATGTTAATTGTCATCATCATAATTGTCCAAAATAAAAGTACAAGTAGATGACCTTTTAATATTACATTTTATCTTTTTTTATAAAAATAAGTATCAAGTTATAAATCAATTATTTATAATTAAATGTATTTTTCAATAATAATAATAATAAAAATCACCAAAATTTATATTAAAAAAAATAGTTTACATAAATCTAATCATAGAAATACATCATGTTCCAAAAAATCAAAATCTCATGTGCATAACATGTTCCAAAAAAGTCAAAATCTCATGTGCATCACCACCCAATAGCTAGATATCTCTCAAATTGATGATAATGTTTACTAGTTAAATGTATATTATAATGTGTATTAGGTATACACAAAGAGATAGGATTGGCACGATTATGGTCGATCTCCTTGCCTCAATGAGAAAATGCATTGAAACCATATTCATGGGTATTCGATGCAGTCCCTTTAATGTGCTAAACATAGTGTTCATCCTTGCCCTTTCCTCTTTTTGTTAGGGAACCTTTGGCCTTCATTAATATTCATGAGACAATGGGCAATGACCTTTATGTGGTTTATGATATAATGTCCTTGGTGGGATTTTGTCATTTTTGAAGAGTGGTATTGTTGGATGGTTATTTAAGGGGTTCAAGGCGTCGTCTTGAAAGCTCTTTAACATTTTATGTCCCCAAACAAACAAAAAACACTATGTATGCCAAGTCACAAATCATGACACATACAACTATAAAATTCTTAGGTGCTATGTGTGCCAACAATGTTGATAGTTTTTTAAAAATTGAGACTACAAAATAATTAGAATTAGATATTAATGCATTGGTTACTTTAAACATGGTTTTTATTATTATATCAAAGGAGCTAAAAAAATTTCAAGTATCCATGATTACCTATAAATTTAAAAAATTTAGTGAATTTAATTCATTTTTAATATCTCATTTATAAAATGTTTGTAATAATTTTGTAAGATTAATAATTAAAAAAAATTATATATATTTTTAAAAGAAAAATTAGTGGTTTTTGAAGAAAAATAATTATATCTAATAGAATTTACGCAAATCATTTATATTGAAAAACGGGATTGGTAAAATTTATATATATTTTTAAAAGAAAAATTAGTGGTTAAGTTATTCTCGCACCCCAAAGGAAGAGGGGTGTTTTTTGTTAAGAGTGAGAGGAATTGCTATCCAAATTCCCATGTGAAGACTAAGATTGGACTAGACATCTTGAGCATATTATAATTTGCACATATCAAAGAAATAAAGAACCTAGTGAAATCCTATTGAATGTTAATTTTTCCATTTAGATTTCTAGGAATTCCAACTATTTTAGAATGCACACTATTGGTTTATCTTTCAGATTCAAGATCAATGGCTTAAACAATATAGATATTAACACTATTGTAGAGAGTTTCCAATATTTTCTTTTATTATTTATTAATTATTGGAGAAGGGGAAAATGTTATTGTTGTTTATAATGGCTAGTGAAGTCCATCTTCTTTCTTTTTTAATTTTCATTTTTTTAGGCCCTAGATATTGATTTATTGCATTCTATTGTTATATTAGTATTGTTAGCTATACCCTTCAATTGTAATTGTAACTTTTGTCTCATATATATACCTAGGAGACCTAGTTTTGGAAATCATCCCATCTTGTAAATTTCTTCTATTGTTAAAGGGGGATTTCCCTCAAAGAAGATTCACATTCATTATTATTTCTCATTCTCAAGGCGTGGACTTACTCATATTTCTCTTTTTATGCTATTTGATTGTTTGGTGCACTCCATTTGGTTTCAAAGCATACAGTCCTTGGGTTTGGCTCCTTCAAATGAACCATCTTGGTGTTTTCACTATAACATTCTTTTAGGATAGTTCAGACTAGGAAATTTTTGGGAGCCTAAGAAGACATAACATTAAAGGAGTTTTGAGGTAAAAAAAGGGCTCAAAACAAAATTTATGTTATCAAAATCAACTTTAAAAGAACCAAGAGGATTCAAGATGCATTTTTTAGGAAAATGAATAAAATACTTTTTTTAATTGTATTTTCAACTTATCTCCTTATAGGTTTACTCAAATTTCAAATGTAGGCTTTCGTAAGAGATGGAATTTAATTCTGCATAGACTAACTACCCACTGTGTATACTTTTGTTAAACTCACTGTGAGAACAACTAGAAACACATTTCAAAAAGGATTATTTTCATGTATTTCTAATTTATCTCATTGTGGGTCTACAAAAAATATGCAAAGTGATAGTCATTAGAAGCAAAATTTAATTCCACATCCAACAAGGTCCTACACTTGAAATTAGATTAAACCTATGAGGAGATAACTTAGTAAAAAATGAAATATAAAGAGGTATTTTTATTTCCTTCCTTCAAAATTTAATAACTCTTAGTGTATTATTTAACTATTATTTTATTATTTTCCTTAGGAGACACATTTTAGACTTGAAATTTCCCCTAACGAAAAGCATTTGTTTTCAAAATGTCAAGTTCAATATTTCTATATTTTTGAAGATATAACCTATGGAAATTAGGGTTTTTTACTAACCTTAAATTTAGTCCCAAATGAGCCATCTGTGAATTGTTTCTATGAATTTTCTCGAGGATGTTTCAAATATTTAAAATTTGGGGAGACTAAGGAGACCTATCGAGTACCTATGGTAAAAAGTTTAGGATATAGTTCACTTTGCTTTTAGACATACAAGTTGTGGGAATTAGGGTTTTGGACTAGTCTTGAAACTAGTCTCAAATAAGAGTTCTTGGTAAAATTGTCATATCTAAAGCCCTAAATGTTTAAAATTAGTGCCACTAAATTGTTTGAAAATAATACATGACATAACTTTTGTTGAAAATGCAACAAGATGATGGAGCTTAGTGAAAAGAAGTCGCCTTCACTAAGTGGTCTCGGAGGCTATTTTTGGCGCAAAGTCTATTTTTAGACTGCTAGTCAAAAATAGAAAAGTCGAATATCATTAGCTCTTAATAATATTTGGACTATAAACATTATCTTATCCTCTTGCAACACTTCAGTTCGAGCTACGGATGTGGCACATGCAACTGCCACAAGGAAATACATGTTTCCTATGGGTTACTTGAGCTATTGCATGAAGGACTTCAGTTAGAACTCAAGTGATTGAGTTTGGTGGAGTTGATGGAGTTGTGTTCAGTTTGACTTAGTTGAACTAGTTGTATTTAGTCTAACTAACAAATACACTAGTGATGAGTGGTGTGAATTAATTATTAATTAATTCACTAATTATTAACTCATAAATCAAACTAAAGAATACATCAGTTAACTCAATGCATGGACAGTTCAGTGGGGACAGGTGTTAGAGGTGGGTGAAAGGGTGAGACTACTATCAGTTGTGACTATAGTTGTGCATGAGATTTGCACATGCATTGATTGAGATTGCCAGTGAGGATTGCGCAGTACAACAAAAGGTAATTCGAACTTGGATTGCAAGTATTCTCAGCAGGGATTGCGCAGTGGAGGCAGGAAAACAGTGGAGGAGATTTGAACCTGTGACTTGATTCAGATCTGAGCTAGTTTGTGTGTAGCAGGTGGAGATAGTACTAAGTACTTGCGAGGAGTATTGTACTATGTATTGTTACATGTTCTCAATCATAATAATATACAGATAGCAGAGGGGTTTTCAGTTGTATGCTTTCCTATGTTGATATGTGTGATTGATGTTTCAATGTGCGCAAGCGATTGTTTCTGATTCCGCAAAATTGATGATCAATAGTAGAGGAGGTTATGTATTATGCATGCATTCCGCAAATAGTGTATAATCAGGATAATCTCTGTGAATAAGTGTTATATTATTCAAAATTTCTACATGGTATCAGAACAAAGTTGATCATCAGATCTATTATTCAGAAAGTGTTTACATTTTATTTCTTTGGGCAGAGTCTGTAATCGGGCCAAGTAGCTTCTGGATTCATCCTTCTTTTGGAAGGTGAGATATCCAGTGAATGCCCATACAGTCAATCTCTGTATGAGAAATACTTTGTTCTCACGAATTTTAGATCAGAAACGGTTGAGTTTTGAGCTGGTGGAATTCAAATTTGCAGCAATGTTTTCTTGGTGTCGAAGTTGAAATGTCTTTCAACAGATTGCAATTGGAGTATGCCCTTGAAGGAAACTCGAATTATATTGCATGGAAAGACAGTATGGAGGCAGTGTTAGATGACAATGGGTTGAAGGAGTTCATAGATGCTGAAGTCCCAAAGCCTACTGATGCTGCTCAAGTTGAGGCTTGGCAAAAGAAGACAGCAAAGTGTCGAAGGATTCCATTGGAAGGCGTGAAGGATCACAATGTATCCAGCCTGCATGGAAAGGCTTCTCCATACTTGATGTGGAAAGCGTTGAAAGATTTATTCCAAAGCAAGAGAGACCAGAGGAAGTTGGCGCTCAAGGATAAACTCAGAAACATTAAGTGTGAGAAAGGAGACAGTATGCCCAAGTATCTCACGAAGTTCACCCAATGCCAGGATGAGCTGGGAAGTGTGGGGGTGACTGTCGATGATGAGGACTTCGTGAGCTTGGCTCTCCTTGGTCTTCCGAAGAGTTGGCATTCCTATTAGGACTCTGTCAATGGTTGGGAGAAATTTCCAGGATGGGAGAGACTTTGGTCAGATCTTGTGCAAGAGGAGATCAGACGGAATATCAAGGATGGATCTTCATCAAAGGCATCTGATGAAGAAAATTGCGCTTTGGCTGTCAAAGCAAAGAAGGAGAAGAACAAGAAAGCTTCTCATTCCCGTGCGAAAGGCAAGAAGCAGGACATGTCCAAGGTGAAGTGCTTTCACTGTCACCAGCACAGACATTATGCTACAAATTGTCCGCAGAAGAAGAAAAATAAGCAAGTTGTTGGATCTGCAGCGAGAGAGGCCTTAGCCTCACAATTTGAGCTAGATTTTTCGCTGATCGCATGCTTGGTATCAAGTGTGATGGGATCGGTATGGTTATTGGAAAGTGGTGTGTCTTTTCACATGACAAGAGATCAAGATTTGTTTTCTGATCTGGATGAGAAAGATCTTGGAGTGCACATCGAGATGGGTGATGATGGTAGATACAGTGCGTGTTATAGCTCTGATACCATTTGTTATAGATCTGACCCAAAAATATATGATAATGGAAATAAAACCGGAAACAACAAGAGAGAAATAGATAGAAATGCTTCTTTATTGATCAAACCCTTAAGGTAGGGCAACACCATACATTCACTCCTTAAGGAAGGAGAACACTCCACAAGCCATATGCTTGTTCATACAATAATCCTTCACAATTTCTTGACGTGGAGTCTCTAGCCTCTATATAGGCCTCATACATACAATACCATGGGTCATTACCACGGTTCCATCATACCATCAAACTAATACCATGGGCCCATTACATTATTACTAACTACTTGTGGTCCCTTACATGATATGGGTTAACCACCTTATTTATTACTATGGCCCATCCCATTATTACATTATTACCTTGGGTACCTCCCTTGGTACCCCATATTATCCCTCCTAGGTATATAACATTCCACCCCCCTTAGCATGTTTCATCCCCGAAACATGAGAAGAACACAAATAATAAGATCTACTCAAAAGAGTAGTCCACTGGTACCATGCACATGCATCAAGCCATCCAAGAGAAAGGTGAACCTTCGATCTCGCTGGTGTCTTGCTCGCTTGAGATGGAAGTTGACCGTGGCAGCTCTTCTGTGTTGATGTGTAGTAGGTGGATCTTCGCTCCTCGCTATCCGTCATATGGGGGTTGTTGTCCTTGTGGCTAATTGGTTGCCATCATGTTGGTTGGTTCTTGCGGGGTGATGTGGGTGATGATATGTTGAAGTTTTAACTCACGGTGTCTTTTTCTTTAATTCACCCTGTTGTGGTGCCTGTTGTGGTGTCTTCTTTAGCAATATGACTTCAACCACTGAGCCCTCATCTGATGTACCTGTAACCTTTTCTGCTTCAGCCTCTGTTTGTGTTTGATTGTTGATCATCAAAGGTTCATCATCTGATATGTCAGTCCCTGGAACATCGTCTGCTTCAGCCTCCATGTGCTCTACCTGTTTATTGATGGAAATATCCTGTAAGGTAATTTTCTTCTTTTTATACCAGAGCTTCAGGAATTTCTTCTGCACATTAATATTGATAGTACCCGCAGATTCCATCCAAGGATATCTCAAAACAACATCCATATTATCCATCTCTAGAGTATAAAAATCACCATGCAACACATACTTATCCATAGAAACCTTCAAATCCTTATACACTTGAACATCCTCATCATCCACCTGTGCGTTTTCAATGTGTTTTGCAGGAACTTGCAATTTTTTTGCCAAATTAACATTGATGAAATTATGCTTGCAACTAGGATTTATAGAAACAATGATCTTCTCTTTCTGAATCAATCCATGAACCTGCAATAAGGATATACCAGTAGGAAATAGACCCACATGTTTCTCCTTATCTTGTTTTCTGGCATGAGACCATCTGTCTAAAAGTAATTTTTCAAATTCTTCATCGGGCAGGTTGAAACACTTCTTTTGGTTAAGTAATCCCCACCATGTGGCTGTCTCATCTTCAAAATTAGCTAGTGCCACCCATTTCCAATTGTATCTAAATAACCTCTTGTATTCATTTATGTATTCTTCAATAATAGGACCCTTATCATTCCCTGTAAAAAATTCCTTGCTAGAAGCCATGAAGGTTTGGAAAAAATTCACTTACTTGGCGAAAATTTGAAATTGTCACAGTTTAGTCAACATTGCTCAGAATCTCTATTATGACCTATCTTCAGAAATGGAACAACCATTCTGCATCTGCCCATGTGATAGAAATCCTAATCCAGACACTGGAATTTCAAATCTGCGCTGCTACTCTCCTGTTGTCACCATAATTTCTGCAAAAAAGAGCTGATTTTATATTAGCGATATATCCCTCATCCGGACTCCGATTAGAATGATTTTTTTTTTGTTTTGAAATTGGGTATTTTTTCACAAAGAATGCAGATCTAAATTATATTTTGTAGATCTTGTGCTAGGACTTCCAGATCTGCGCCACAAATTCGTTGCCCCGAAAAATTGTCTGCAACATCACTGATTTTTAGATCAATGATATCTCCTTCATCTGGACTCCGATTCGACCGATTTTTTTTTTGAAATCGAGTATTTTTTCACATAGAATGTAGATCTACAATTAGATTTTTCAGATCTTGCACCAAAACGTACAGATCTGATCTAAAAACTCGCCGCCCCTGAAATCCTGCAAAAAAAAAAAAAAAAAAAAAAAATCTCCACTTTTGCCCAAGAAAGTGCTCTGATACCACTTGTTATAGCTATGATACCACTTGTTTCTTGATGTGGAGTCTCTAGCCTCTATATAGGCCTCATACATACAATACCATGGGTCATTACCATGGTTCCCTCATACCATCAAACTAATACCATGGGCCCATTACATTATTACTAACTACTTGTGGTCCCTTACATGATATGGGTTAATCACCTTATTTATTACTATGGCCCATCCCATTATTACATTATTACCTTGGGTACCTCCCTTGGTACCCCATATTATCCCCCCTAGGTATATAACAGTGCGACCGGTATTGGTACCATTTCCTTTGAGAGGGAGTCTGGTAAACCCTTTGTATTGAAGGAAGTGATGCATGTTCTAGGATTGAAGAAGAATCTTATCTCTGTGGCAATGTTAGAAGACAAGGGATATGATGTTGTCTTCAGTGAGGGAAAGGTTTTCCTGTGCAGTAAGACAACTGGAGAAACCCAGAAGATAGGGGTTTGAGTTAAAAACCTTTATCAATTTCATGTAGATGGCTGCGCAGCAATGGCATGCAAGGCAGAAGGAGTGGTGATTCGGGATGATGGCGAGCTGTGGCACTGGAGATTGGGCCACCTTCACCACAAAGCCTTGAGGATACTGCAACAGATTTCTACTGGGCTTCCTAAAGGCACACTTGTGCAGTCAGATCAGTGTAAGTGGTGTACCTTAGGAAAATTTGTGAAAGCCACTTTTCACGAGAAGGATAAACATGCCACGACGATCCTTGAGAGAATTCACACAGACGTGTGTGGACCTTTCTCAGTAGCTTCGACAGCAAAGCACAAGTACTATGTGATCTTTGTTGATGATTTCTCTCAAAAGTGTTGGATCTTCTTCATGCAGAAGAAGAGCGAGACATACTCAAAGTTCTGTGAGTTCAAAGCACTGGTCGAGAAGGAATCGGGGAAGAAGGTGAAGGCTCTTAGGAGCGACAATGGTGGTGAATTCATCTCTAGTGAGTTCAAAGACTTGGTGGTGAATTCATCTCTAGTGAGTTCAAAGACTTTTGCACAGAAGGGATTCGAAGAGAGCTCATAGCTCCCCATAACCCACAACAGAACATGGTTATTGAGCACAAGAACAGAACGATCGTGGGTGCTGCACGAGCGATGTTGCATGATCAGGGCCTACCCCTTCACTTATGGGCGGAGGCATGCAATACTGCAGTATATGTGCATAACCATTGTCCTCACAAGATACTTGGCATGAGTACACTGGAGGAGGCTTATTCTGGTAAGAGGCTTGATATTTCCCATTTGAGGATTTTTGGCTCTCCTGTTTACATGCATGTGACGAAAGATGCCAGGAAGAAGCTGGAGCCGACCGCAAAGATTGGGATATTAGTGGGGTACATTGATACGCCCCACAACTATCGTGTGTATTTGCCAGACAGTCGCAAGACTGTTGTGCGACGGGATATAAAATTTCAGGAGCAGAAAGTCATGAAGTGTTCGCTTGAGAGGGAGGCACACTTACATGCAGATGAGGAGCTATTAGTTCCTAAGGATGAGCTTCAGGATGGTGATTAGCCACAAGATGAAGTTCATGGAGTGGAAGAGACCACTCATGCAGCACCAACTATCAGAGGGCAAAAGCGCACTACAGAAGCTGAGCGACTGGCTCAAGATGCAGAGAAGGTTGTAGGACCACCTACAGTAGAGCGGTGACAGAGACAGTCACCTGATCGGTACATTGGATACATGGCTCTTGTGAGAAAATGTGTCGTGACTAAGCCATCCTCTTTCGAGGAAGCTGTGGAGGATCCCGCATGGGTAGATGCCATGGTGGAAGGGCATGATTCCATTGTCAGAAACAATGCATGGGAGATTGTCCCAAGACCGGAAGGGAAATCAGTGGTGGGTTCGAGATGGATCTACAAAAGGCAGCTGACAGGAGTGTGGAGAAGTATAAGGCAATATTTGTTGCCCGAGGCTTCTCACAAATAGAGGGGATCGATTATGAGGAGACCTTTGCACCTATCACAAGGTATTCTTCCATATGGACGATTCTTGCTCTCTCAGCGCAGATGGGGTGGCACATCCATCAGATGGATGTGAAGACTGCGTTCCTCAACGGAGTCATTAAGGAGGAGGTGTACATAGAGCAGCTCGAAGGTTTCGAGATCTTCAGCAGCGAGTCGTATGTGTGCAGGCTCAAGAGAGCGTTGTATGGGTTGAAACAAGCACCTCGTGCTTGGTACACACGGATAGACAGTTATTTCACTGGACTTGGATTCTCCAAGAGTGTGGCGGATCCTAACCTATACCAGATTGTGGTGGAGGGTAAGTTGCTGATCATTGTACTTAATGTAGGTGATTTGATTTTGACGGGAGATGAGTTGTTGATACTTTCATGCAAGGAGGATCTTGTTAGAGAGTTTGAGATGAAGGACTTGGGCCTCCTTCATTATTTCCTGGGATTGGAAATTTGGCAGCGTAGTGATGGACTATTTGTTTCTCAGGGTAAGTATGCCCAGGAGATACTGGAGAAGTTCAACATGCATGGTTGCAAGCCTGTTGATACTCCTCTTCCTAGAGGTTGGAGGAAGGAGGATGCTACTTCAGCGGAGGTAGTGGATGCCATTGTTTATCGACAGTTGGTGGGCTCACTTATGTATCTGGTCAATACACGACCCAATATATTCTATGCTGTTAACCAGCTTTCACAAGCTATGGTTAACCCAACCAAGCTCTTTTGGAAGGCAGGCAAGCATGTATTGCGTTATCTTAGAGGCACATCGGGATATGGATTGTGGTACAGACATGAGGATGAGGTGAAGCTATGCGGCTTCACGGATGCAGATTGGGCAGGGAGTCTAATGGACGACATCATGTACCATCATATCAGAGATTGTGTGCAGCGGAGAATCATGTTACTTTCATACATTCCCACAGAGGATCAGGATGCTAATATCTTGACGAAGGCGCTCACCAAGAGAAAATTTGAATACCACAGAGACAGGATAGGGGTTGCAGATAATCCATATCTTGTTGAGAGGGAGTGCTGAAAATGCAACAAGATGATGGAGCTTAGTGAAAAGAAGTCGCCTTCACTAAGTGGTCCCATAGGCTATTTTTGGCGCAAAGTCTATTTTTAGACTATGTCTATTTTTAGACATATGGATCATGGTCTATGAGTTGCAGGATGCTATTTGTGGATGATTGGTCAAGTTGGTAAAAATAGATGGACCTCTATTTTTAGACATATGGGCGGATTCTATTTTTAGACTGCCAGTCAAAAATAGAAAAGTCGAATATTATTAGCTCTTAATAGTATTTGGACTATAAACATTATCTTATCCTCTTGCAGCACTTCAGTTCGAGCTACGGATGTGGCACATGCAACTGCCACAAGGAAATACATGTTTCCTATGGGTTACTTGAGCTATTGCATGAAGGACTTTAGTTAGAACTCAAGTGATTGAGTTTGGTGGAGTTGATGGAGTTGTGTTCAGTTTGACTTAGTTGAACTAGTTGTATTTAGTCTAACTAACAAATACACTAGTGATGAGTGGTGTGAATTAATTATTAATTAATTCACTAATTATTAACTCATAAATCAAACTAAAGAATACATCAGTTAACTCAATGCATGGACAGTTCAGTGGAGACAGGTGTTAGAGGTGGGTGAAAGGGTGAGACTACTATCAGTTGTGACTATAGTTGTGCATGAGATTTTCACATGCATTGATTGAGATTGCCAATGAGGATTGCGTAGTACAACAAAAGGTAATTCGAACTTGGATTGCAGGTATTCTCAGCAGGGATTGCGCAGTGGAGGCAAGAAAACAGTGGAGGAGATTTGAACCTGTGACTTGATTCAGATCTGAGCTAGTTTGTGTGTAGCAGGTGGAGATAGTACTGATTACTTGCGAGGAGTATTGTACTATGTATTGTTACATGTTCTCAATCATAATAATATACAGATAGCGGAGGGGTTTTCAGCTGTATGCTTTCTCCAATACATACTGTGTTGATATGTGTGATTGATGTTTCAATGTGCGCATGTGATTGTTTCTGATTCTGCAAAATTGATGATCAATAGTAAAGGAGGTTATGTATTATGCATGCATTCCGCAAATAGTGTATAATCAGGATAATCTCTGTGAATAAGCGTTACATTATTCAAAATTTCTACTTGGGTACAAGTTTTTGGAGTTGATATGAAAAATAACACACATGGGGGATCAGATAAGTTTTCTCTCTTGAAAAGGGTTAAAAATATAAGTTTTGGGGAAGTTACCATAAATTTATCTCCACCCATCTTATGGAATTGCAAAGAACAAGTATTAGGTTACTACAAATCAAAATTTTAACCTCACAAGGGCCAAAATTTTAGAGGTCTTTCAGGAGGGACTTTGGCAAACAATACAAACTACAAACTACAATTTTTCTAGGTATGTTAACTTGAAATTATCTTAGTTTTCAATTAGAAGATCTATTTTTTTAATTGAAAAATTGTGATGCAAGATATGCATTATTCGAGATTCTACTCAAGACTAAGAACTAATTAATTCCCAAGAAATATATGAGGAAGTTTGATGGTAAAGATATTGTTACATGGATCAATTCTTTGGTCTACACAAAGTTCCAACTTTACAAAAGGTAACCTACTACCTACTTTACAAAAGGTAACTATTTCATCCTTTTGTTTATAACTTGATTAATCTTTATCTAATATCAATAGCTTTGTGAATGAAATGAATATTTTATTCTCTCTTGCTCCACTTTTACAAATATTGATAACACACCATGGGGATATTAAGAGCAACACATTCTTGAGATAGTTGATAAATATCCAACAAAGAGGTCCAATTATAGCACATATTTAGTAATTTCAAAATTCGAACATCAGAGTATAGAACATTCTAGAGGACAATTTGTTAGATCACTTTATAGGAACTTTAAAGGGCAACATTCAACTTGGGGTGTACTTCTTAGAACCTAAATTCATGGAGCATTCTTTTAGTGTGGAAAGGAAAGTTGAAAGTAAAAATATGGCTACTAAAAGGGTAATCAATAATAATTATAAAGAACATTATGTTCCCTCTCCTATAGAGAGATTTTATTTAGATTGTGACAGAAAATATAGTAAGGGGCATAAATTTGTGAGAGGAAATTATTCTACATAGTTTGAAGATGAAAAAGATAAATAACTGAAACCATCACAAGATCTAGAACTAGAAGAAACTACTCTAACCATATATTTTTATGTGTTTGCAAGCATCAACACTTCTCAAACTCTCAAGATAGAAGGATATATCATAAAGAAAAAGGTTCTAGTATTAATTGATTCTAGTAGTACCCATAACTTCATTAAATACAAATTAGCCCTTACAGGTTCCCATATGCATAAAAGAGTGAGATTGTGTATACAATTCAACCTAGCCAAAGTATTTACTTTTTACTAGTGATCAAGTTTTTAAAAAAGGAAGGTTCATGGCCTATGTTTCTAGATTTATAGATAGCTCAACAAAATGACTATTAAAGATAAGTTTCCTATTCGAGTGATTTACGAACTATCAGATGAATTGTAAGGAGAAAAGTTATTTACCTAGTTGGACCTTTGTTTTGGATACCTTAAAAACAAATTGTGCCAATAAAACATCCCTAAACCGACCTTTAGAAAACATGAAAGTCATTATGAGTTTTCTAGTGATGTCATTTTCCCTTACTAATACATCTTCAATATTTCAAAACTTCGATGAATTTGATTTTCAAACCCACCCTTATAAAAAAAAATTGTTATTTTTCCTATAATATACTAATTTATAACAAATCTTGAGAAGACCATGTATAATAAATTGACATAGACTTTAAAATATTAAAAGAGTAACAAATATATGCATCTAAGTAATTACAAAATAGAAATAAACTATAATGGCTTTAAAATGTATTCTTTAAACTACAATGTCAAGAAACAAAAATTTCTAAACTAAAAACACTATAATTTATAAAAACTTATTTTATAAATTATTTTTTTAATTGTGAAAATAATTTAAAAATTTTAACTGAAAAATAAATTTATTAAAAATTATTTAAAAATCAACAAATTACATTAAATTAAATTAAATTATTATTTTTAAATATTAAACTTAATTTAAAAATATTAAATTAAATAAAAATAAATTAAAACATTAAAAATTATGAAGCTTTATGATCCATCCTAAATCATTTTACTTTATCTTAGGCCTCTCACACCTATTCACCAAACCTCTTATTCTCTAGTTTACAACTATTTCAACATCATAACAAACTACTTCTTAATCACACAAAGCAATGAAACATCAAATAAAGTTAGTTGAACCCGTAAGTAAACCTATTTTTTTTAAATAATTAAATATTATTTTCTATGCATTTTCATGAAAATTAAAGAAGAAGATTAGTGTTTCTTCATTACAATAACACACAAATATATGCTTCGATTAGCTTGGCTGGACTGACCAAAGAGTTGTGTGTATTATTGCCCGTTGAACTTCATTCCCATTTTGATAGCTACCTTCACCACTTAATTGTAGCAATTGAAAATTTTGATAGCTACCTTCACCACTTAATTGTAGCAATTGAAAAAGGTGTGGATTTGGCTCTTGTCCAAATCGTATAATTACTCTTGTTCCTCTTGTAGGAACAATGTATTATTGGTTCAAGTTTGTTGGTACCGGATATACCACTACTAGAGTGATTAGTGCATGAGGTTGGGTTTCTTGATATGTATTTTATCAAGGATTCTTTCATGAAGAGTTTCCAAAGTAACCAAGGATAAAGAACTTCGATGGAAGATTTTTATGTCATATTACAATTTGGTTATGTATTTTCATATGAATTCCTGAGTTTTTGGATTTTTCTATTTCTATTCCTTAGAGTTTGAAGTTTCTTTGAGATGTTTTTTTTATAAGGTTTTTTTAATTTGTGTGAAGTTTTAATTTTTGTTAAGTTATAAATTTTTGGTATAATTAACTTCTAAGCTATTGGATATACTATTGGTGTTATAGTGGTAACTGTTAAGTTTGATATTGGGCTTCCTCCAGATTGTTGGAATATCTAATTTTTACTTGTCTCTAGTTGTGATTCTCACTAAGTAAAGGAGTTTGTTCCTAGTAGTTAGGATCCATTTCCTAGTTTGGTGTGTGGTTGAGAGATTTCGTCAACCAACAGATTGTGTGTCCAAAATAGTATCCCTATCTTGACACATCACTCTGTATATATATATAATCTTATTTTAATCAATAGACACAGATACTGTGCATATTGATATTTTAAGTTGGTATCAAGCCCCGAGGGCTTGGCCTGTCGCGTTCTGAGAGAAATAAGAGAGAATATTTTGATTTAATTTTTAGTTTGTCCATCGAGTCGAGGGAGTGTAACGTTGTGCGTGGAACATTGTATCGATTAGTTGGATCTTGGAGCTGTTGTCGTGACTGATCTTGGATCTACCCACAGCTCCAATGAGTGGCCTATTCATGACTCTGCAAGTTCTAATGGCATGTTCGTCCCTGCATTGATTATTCAGTGCTGATGGAATGAAGCCAGCGTGAGAGTCGTGCTGGTCAGGGATGTTACAAAAAAAAAACTCGAAATATTATTTCTATTTCACAACTCCTTCAACGAATCCATTCTGTCGGAGATCGATTCAGGGTTCGGAGATCAAACAGTTGAACTGGTTGATCTAACCGTACAGACATGAAAGAGATGTGGAGCGTTGAATGGGCCTGCTTTGCGAGAGGTTGTTAATGTCAATTCTGAGAAGCAGGTAAGGAGTTATGATCTGATCACATAAAGGGGATCATTAAGATCTTCATAGATGTAACATTGCATAGGCATATTCACGTGGTAGGGAGTTGCAAGTTTTGAAATATTAATTTCAACTGCGTCTGCCGGGAATCCGCCTTTGAGCAGTGCCAAAACCATCGTTCCTTCCCCGCACCGCCATTTGTCGTAAGATGGTATTTCTCGGTGGGCAGCGAGCATGTACGCCGGCTGACACGTGGTTTCCAAAACCACCATTCCCCGACGCTTAAAGTTCTGCAAGTTGAGCTTTGCGATATTGTCAACAGTCATCCGATTGTTTTGGGACAGATCTATGGTTTATAATAAAAGAAATATATCGCCATCCTAAACCAATTAATGTGAAGTTCCCTCATTCTAGAAATTAATTAATGCGAAGTAATTCGGGTCAGTAAACATAGGTAAAAGTTTTAATATTATTGTTTTTTTATTTTCACGGGTGTAGTTTTGTTTTATGTTGCCCATTGACTATGTAATGTTTGTTTTTGTTCTGTAATATGTAATGAAAGAAACTCGCCGCATCGAATGTAATTTTTGAGAAGGAAAACCCAATACGTAGCAGCGTGAAGGGGATAAAGAAAAATTTCACACAAAGTAGTGTTATTTTTTTTCTCAGTGCAGAGACAGAGCTTTTTTTTTACACACAGCAGTGTAGAATTTACAGCTCATACAAAGTAAATTTTTTAGAAGAGACAGTGAAGTTTTCTTGGAACTGCATCTGAAGCGTTCCTGTTGTAATCCCTCTGTTAGAGGAAGAATTTTTTTTGTAACAATAGTTTTGTTACTGAATGCAAAGTTTTTTTTGGTGCCTCAAAAATCTCTGTTTCCTGTGTTAAAAACAGAGCATCATTCTCTGTTCATATTGTTCTGGAATTATCAAGAAATTCCCAACATGGTATCAGAGCTTGGCCAGGGTCTTTGAAGGTGTCAAAGAAGCTGAAGGAAGGATTGCTTGCTGCAGCAGTTTCTCCAGCAGAGTGAAGACTCAGTCAAGAAAGAATCCAAGGTATTTCTCAAGTTAGTTTTGTATTACTGTTGAGGACAGTTAGCTATTTTAAATAAACAGTCAAGTATTTTGAAGCATAGTTAAGAGTGCAAGAATGGCTGGAACCAGCACTAGCATGGGTATCTGTAATACTCAGCTCCCACAATTTAATGGGAAAAACTATGACTATTGGGCAATAACTATGAGAGATTTGCTTGCTTCCCAAGACTTATGGGAATTAGTTGAAGATGGTTTTGAAGAACCAGCAGATGAAAATGAGTTTAATAATTTAACTAAGGCAGGAAAAGATCTATTGAAGAGAAATAAGAAGAAGGATTGGAAAGCCCTCTACTTCTTGTATCAAGCAGTGCATAAGAGTGTGTTTCCAAGGATAGCAGCAACTAAGAGATCCAAAGAAGCATGGAAAACTCTCAAGATAACCTATCAAGGCATGGAGAAAGTGAAGACAACAAAACTGCAGTTGCTGAGGAGAGATTTTGAGACTCTCTGCATGAAGGAGTCAGATAAAATTGACTCATTCTTCACACATGTGATTGGTGTGGTCACACAGATAAGGTCTCATGGAGAGATTCTTGAAGAAAGGAGGATTGTGGAGAAACTATTGAGGATCCTACCCTCAAGGTTCGATGTGATTGTCACCACCATAGAAGAGACAAAGGATCTCACAAACTTCTCAGTTGATGAACTACATGCATCACTGATAACACATGAGCAGAGATTGAGTAGAAATGAAAACTCATCTCTAGAGCATGCCTTTAAGACCCAGATGTTCTTTGGAAGAGGAAGAGGTCAAGGCAGAGGAAACAAGAGAGGAAGAGGCAGAAGCCAAAACAGAGGTGGAAGAAACAGTCCAACAAATGCTCAAGGAAGAGGCAGCAATCCAAATCAGAACCAAGGCCAAGGCAGCAGCCAACAAAGTGGACAACATCATGCTCAAGGACAAAGGTATGATAAATCCAATGTCCAATGTCACTATTGTAAAAAATATGGGCATTATGCAAATGAATGTAGGAAGAAACAACATGATATGAGTAATAGAACTAGTGCAAATTTCACTAGAGAAAATATCAACCAAGATAATTTGTTTTTAGCCTATAATATGACTGAAGCAAAGAGTGAAGATGTATGGTTTCTAGACTCCGGTTGCAGTAACCATATGACAGAAAACATAATCTTGTTTTCTATGTTAGATCAAAGTGTGAAGTCACAAGTCACACTAGGGACTGATAGTAAAGTTTCTGTTATGGGAAAAGGAGAAGTAAATGTCTTAACAAGGAAAGGTGAAAAGAAAACCATAGCAGATGTTTATTATGTTCCTGGAATGAAATGTAACCTCTTAAGTATTGGACAGCTTGTTCAAAAGGGGTACAATGTTTTCTTTGTGGATGATGTATGCACCATCATGGATAAAACACCCAGCAAACAATGTATTGCTGAAGTGAAGATGACAAGGAATAGGATGTTCCCTCTCAGAATGAAAGCAGATTTAAAAAATGGAGAAGAAATAGCAGCAGTGACACAAGAGGCTTTCCAAAGCGAACCAAAAAATGAAAATTGGTTGTGGCACTTGAGATTTGGACATCTCAACTTTGGAGGTCTTAACTTGTTGAATAGAAAAGGAATGGTAAGAGGATTACCATTGATAGAGAAACCAAACAGTCTTTGTGAAGGTTGTATCTTGGGGAAATAACACAGAGAAAGTTTTCCATCTAGGAAAAGCATAAGGGCAAAAGCACCCTTAGAGATTGTCCACTCAGATTTATGTGGACCGATTCAAACTCCATCACCTGCAGGCAGCCACTATATTCTAACATTTATTGATGACTTTACTAGAAAAACTTGGGTTTATTTCCTGAAGAACAAAAGTGAAGTGTTTGAAAGATTTTGCAATTTCAAAGCACTTGTAGAAAACCAAAGTGGGCTGCATATCAAAGTTCTAAGAACTGATAGAGGAGGTGAGTATATCTCCAAGGAATTTCTACGTTTTTGTAGAGAAAATGGAATTCATAAGTAGTTTACCACTAGGTACACTCCGCAGCAAAATGGAGTTGCCGAAAGGAAGAATAGGACAATCATGGATATGGCGAGGAGTATGTTAAAGGCAAAACATTTGCCAAATGATTATTGGGCTAAAGTTGTACACTGTGCAGCGTACATTTTGAATAGATTCCCTACAAAAGCAGTCATGAACAGAGTGCCAGAAGAAGCATGGAGTGGGACAAAGCAAGGAGTCACCCACATGAAAGTTTTTGGATGTGTGGCTTATGCACACATTCCAGATCAACTAAGGAAGAAGTTGGACAACAAAGGGGAGAAATGTATTTTCATTGGATACAGTGAGGAATCCAAAGCTTATAGGTTGTATAACACATCCACCAAGAAGCTTATTGTGAGTAGAGATGTTCAGTTCATTGAGGAGGAAGCTTGGGATGCAAGCATAGAGAAAACAGTGAATGTTAAAAACTCTTTGTCTCATGATGATGATGATGAGGACATGGCTGAAATACATCCCCAAACAGCAGCACCAATACAAGGGCAGCAAGAGACACCCTTGAGGAGAAATGAAAGTGCTTCTCCAAGCACACTATAAGGAGGAAATTCAAGTTCTTCTTCAAGCACTTGTACACCAAATGAAAGAGGTAAGAAGTTTAGAAATTTAAGTGACATTTATGAACAAGAGGCAGCAAATGAAGGTATGAACTCTTTGTTTGTTTTATATTGTCATGTTGATGACCCTGTTTATTTCGAAGAACCAATTAAGGATAGGAAATGGATAGAAGCTATGGATGAGGAGATCAATGCCATAGAAAGAAACAAGACATGGAATTTAGTTGAACTACCAAGAGGAAAGGAAGTCATTGGAGTTAAATGGGTCTACAAGACCAAGAGTAATGCTGAAGGCAAAATAGAAAGACACAAGGCAAGACTTGTTGTCAAAGGATATAAGCCGCAGTATGGGAGAGACTATGAGGAAACTTTTGCACTGGTTGCTAGAATGGAAACCATGAAAGCAATGATGTCCATAGCAGCACAAAACAAGTGGAAAGTTTACCAAATGAACGTGAAGTTAGCATTCCTAAATGGAGTGTTAATGGAAGAGGTTTACATTGAACAACCTCTAGGCTATGAAAAGAAAGGCCAAGAGCACAAAGTGTGCAGATTGAAGAAAGCTCTTTATGGGATGAAGCAAGCACCAAGAGTGTGGTACAGTAGGATAGATTCCTATCTACTGGAAAATGGATTTGAAAAGTGTGAGGGAGAAACCACCCTCTACATCAAAGAAAAGAATGGTAAAATACCAATTGTTGTGTTATATGTTGATGATGTTATTTTCACAGGTAATGATGATTACCTTATTGAAAATTTCAAAACAGTCATGAAAGAAGAATTTGAAATGACTGACATGGGTTTGCTGAGATACTTCTTAGGAATAGAAGTAGAACAAAATGGAAATGGGATTTTTATCTCACAAGCGAAATATGTTAATGAAGTGTTGGAAAGATCTAATATGCAGGTGAGCAAAGCAACAATCACTCCCACAGTTATGGGATTCAAACTCAGCAAAGAGGACAACAGCAAGGATTTTGATCCTAGTTTGTACAAGAGCATAGTTGGTAGCCTCATGTATTTGACTGCAACTAGGCCAGATATAATGCATGCTGTTAGTTTAATTTCCAGATTCATGGAGAGGCCAAAAGAAGCACATTGGCAGGCAACAAAAAGGATTCTGAGGTATGTTAAAGGTACTAAAAGGTTTGGCATTTTATATACTATTTTAGAATGTTCAGATTTAATTGGATACACTGATAGTGATTGAGCTGGAACTGCAGATGAGCGGAAAAGCACATCCGGTTATGTTTTTCACATGGGTTCAGGAGCCATTTCATGGGCTTCTAAAAAATAGCCTATTGTAGCATTGTCTACAGCAGAAGCAGAATATGTGGCAGCTACAGCAGCAGCGTGTCAAGCAATTTGGATGAGAAGGATGTTAAGGAGTTTATACCAAGAACAAGTAAAAGGAACTGTGACTTTTTGTGACAATAGCTCAGCTATTGCATTATCCAAGAATTCAGTGTTTCCTAAGAGAATGAAACACATTGACACAAAGTTTCATTACATCAGAGAATTGGTAAACAATGGAGAAATTGTTTTAAAACACTGCAGAACTCAGGAGCAGGTTGCAGACATTCTGACCAAACCATTAGGGCAGAAAAGTTTGAGTTTTTTGAGGAAATGTCTGGGTATGATGGATAACCCAGCAGTTGAAATTAAAGGGGAGTGTTGAAATATTAATTTCAACTGCGTCTGCCGGGAATCTACCTTTGAGCAGTGCCAAAACCATCGTTCCTTCCCCGAACCGCCATTTTCCGTAAGATGGTATTTCTCGGTGGGCAGTGAGCATGTACGCCGGCTGACACGTGGTTTCCAAAACCACCATTCCCCCGCGCTTAAAGTTTTGCAAGTTGAGCCTTGTGATATTGTGAATAGTCGTCCGATTGTTTTGGGACAGATCTACGGTTTATAATAAAAGAAATATATCGCCATGCTAAACCAATTAATGTGAAGTACCCTCATTCTAGAAATTACTTAATGCGAAGTAATTTCGGTCAGTAAACATAGGTAAAAGTTTTAATTTTATTGTTTTTTTATTTTCACGTGTGTAGTTTTGTTTTATGTTGCCCGTTGACTATGTAATGTTTGTTTTTGTTTTGTAATATGTAATGAAAGAAACTCGCCGCAGCGAATGTAATTTTTGAGAAGGAAAACCCAATACGCAACAACGCAAAAGGGGATAAAGAAAAATTTCACACATAGTAGTGTTATTTTTTTCTCAATGCAGAGACCAAGCTTTGTTTTTACACACATCAGTGTAGAATTTACAGCTGAGACAAAGTAAATTTTTTAGAAGAGATAGTGAAGTTTTCTTGGAACTGCATCTGAAGCGTTCCTGTTGTAATCCCTCTGTTAGAGGAAGAATTTTTTTTGTAACAGCAATTTTGTTACTGAATGCAAAGTTTTTTTTGGTGCCTCAAAAATCTTTGTTTCCTGTGTTAAAAACAGAGCATTATTCTCTGTTCATATTGTTATGGAATTGTCAAGAAATTCCCAACAACAAGGAGCAGACAATCTTGGTTGAATAGTGTGATTGGGTGGAAAGAGACTCGGCTGTGGCGGATCTCATTCCAGCTGATGGTTATCAAGTTCATGGACTCATGACTGTTGCACTATGTCACAGATTGATGTTACTTACAGTTGTGGGTCTTGTGGATATCCTTCGAATTTGAGCTCGTCAAACCGCATAACATCAAATATTTGGTTCAACGTTCTCAAGGCCATTAAGAAAGGCATCATTTCTTTCTTGTCCATTGATGTAAGCAAGTTCACTCAGGTTGACGAGGTTAAATGTGCTCCCTATTCCTGGCGTCTTTGGCGTATGAGAACGAAACTTCTTTGTCGTAAAGGTGGAGCTTTTATTGGTTATGGCTATGATGATTCTGCAGCTCATTGTAGATTTGACAGTTCATATTCAAGCTCTTTACGGAAATTGCAGAAGTAGCAGATAAGAAGCTTTACAGATTTAATCATTATGTCAGTAGTGTTCACACATTAAAACACCTCAGTGCAGCAGTGGCTCCAATCTTACTAACAGTGATGCATTCTCGTAGAAGCATCAAAATTTAGAGTGGTGGAATTGGAGCTATTGAAAGGCTTCAAAGCTTTGAATTATATTTGAAAGGGTCATGTTATTAATGTAAATCTGATCAAAAGAATGGTACACTTTGTTGTTGTGACACTTAGTTTGGTCAACTATTGTCACAAGTTTGTGTCTACGTTGGAATTGGCCATTCCAACAATAGACAAATTTATTTGCAGGAATGCTTAGCAACCAAATATAATGAAGACATGACAGTGAAGATGGCATTAGAGGAGTTGCATCAAAGATTGAAAGATGATGGACAACTAGGTTAAAGTTTGTGTGAGTTAGTGTGAGTTTCTGGAATAGACTCACTAGCGTGTTATTTTATGAGTCACATTTTATTAAGTAAGCAAGTCTAGTGTGTTTTGTAGTGGTCTTTGTAAACTGTGTACCTGGTAACTCCAAAGTTGGAGTGTGAAATGTAAGCCTTGTAAGGCATGTGTATCCCCATACAGTTCGTGGTGATCTAAAAACCACTTTGTATTTGCAGTGTCAGTTTGTGGTAAGCCAGAAACCACATGTAACAGTGAAGTGGGACAGAGACCCCTGTAAACATGGTTTAGGGTTCACCGTCAAAACCCTTGGCTGAGAGTGGCTGGAGTGCCTTAGTGGTAGGCTTGTGGCCCAGAGTGGCTGGAGTGCCTTAGTGGCAGGTTTGTGGCCCAGAGTGGCTGGAGTGCCTTAGTGGCAGGTTTGTGGCCCATGGTGGCTGGAGTGCCCTAGTGGTATCTCATTTTAACATGGTATCATTTTAACATGAAGAGCCTTCGTGGCTGTGTTGAGCCCTGGTGGCTGAGTTGAGCCGTGCTAGCTGAGAGCCCTTGGTGGCATGGTTGAGAGTGATCCGTTTAAACCCAAAGCATGGTTACGGGTAATCCGACAAAACCCAGGTTAACACTGATGGAGGGGGATTTACATGTACAGGTACATGTGTGCAGTTATAATGGTTGGAAGAACCATGTATGCGAAGGACATCCTAGAAGACTGGCGGTTGCACCGGTTAGTAACCATGCATTCTGGTGGATGGTTGCTCCTTTATATGGACATCAACGTATTCTTTTTTGGTATATTTGACCACAACTAGACTTTGTAGATTGATATGGAGATAAGTACTCATTAAGGGGGAGTGTTGGAATATCTAATTCCTACTTGTCTCTAGTTGTGATTCTCACTAAGTAAAGGACTCTGTTCCTAGTAGTTAGGATCCATTTCCTAGTTTGGTGTGTGGTTGAGAGATTTCCTCAACCAACAAATTGTGTGTCCAAAATAGTCTCCCTATCTTGAGATAACACTTTGTATATATGTAATCTTATTTTAATGAATAGATACAGATATTGTGCATATTGATATTTTAAGTCATATTACTCGAATGAATTACTGATTCACCATAGTTAAAAAAGAAACAAAATAATGTGTTTTTGTACTAACTATATATTGGTTAACAAGTTTGGACATTATGTGTTAAGTTTACTCCAATGAATTACCGATTCACCATAGTTAAGAAAGAAACAAAATAATGTGTTTTTTATACTAACTATGTATTGGTTAACGAGTTTGGACATTATGTGTTCGCTTAGGTTGTTATATATGTTACGAGAGTACCTAAAATAATTTTAGACCAATTTTTACCAACTTTGTTTTAAGTTTGACATAATCCTAATTAAAAAGGAAATCAATTGTATGTAGAAGACATATTCAGGACAAAAATTAATTAAGATTAATGGCATATCTAATAAGAATAAGTGAAATACAAATAATGACAAAGAATATTCTATGGTTTTGTTTATGGCATAGTCTAATGGTTCTATGTTTTGATTTTTATTCATTGGGATTAAATAATATAATTTATTCCTTGGGATTAAACAATATAATTTTTGGTAAGGTTCTGATTTTCAATATTTAAAATGTATTTTTGAATGTATAAATGGATTCAACACTTTGAAAACCTTTTGGGACACTTTGATTTTGTAGACTACACAACTCAAACTTGTGATTCCAAAAAATCTTTATTAGATTTTGGGAAAAATTTACCATAAATATACCCAGAAAAAGACCAAAATATAGAAGAGTTAGAGTATGCATTTGTTTATTTTATATTGTTGCATAAATTGTACTAAGTACAATTTTATAAGAAAAATGTCATTTTTTATCCTTCAAGGTAGAGGTGAAAATAATATTGATTAACTAATCCAAATTACAATCAAGGCAGAGGTGAAAAAAATTTCAAAGAAAAAAAAATACTCAAAGAAGACTTATTATATAACTTAATCTTACGATCCTTAACATTTATGGAGATTTTTTATCGATTTGCCACACAACAATTAAAACCGTAAGTAAAATAATATTTTGAACTCTTGATTTCTTCTACAAACATTTCTTTCACAACAAAAATAATAAAGATAACTAAAACTTTATGTACGTGTTTATGGAATAGTGATACATTAGCAATAACTCACTAGTAATGACCATTCATTTATTACACAAATAATAAAGATAACTAAAACTTTATGTACATGTTTATGAAACAATGATGCATTAGCAATAACTGACCAGTAATGACCATTCATTTATTACACAAGAACATCCCGTATATCCAATTGAAGAGTGACTATGGTGAAAAAATTCCTAACTAAAAACAAAATCTTGAAATTTTTTTTATTACACAAGAACATCCCGTATATCCAATTGAAGAGTGACTATGGTGAAAAAATTCCTAACTAAAAATAAAATCTTGAAAATTTTTAATAACAATTTCATAGGTATCCACCTAAATAGATAAATTTCCTAACTTAAAATAAAATCTTGAAAATTTTTAATAACAATTTCATACATATTCCACCTAAATAAATTAATTAATGATTCATTACTTCAATAGATATATATAACCACAAACATAAGCATCTATCATACTCAAGTTGCATAAAACAAGAGCATTTAATACTTTAATTTTTATTAAAAAATGATTCAAAATAAATTATTCAAAAAATTAAACACATATTAAATTAATATATAAAATTAATTAATAAATAAATAAATAGAAATAAAAATATAGGGAAAAGTCTTCAATATAAATTACACAACACAATACTCGTTATTAGAGTAATTGCTTTAGTGGCTACTAATAAACATTGAACATCTCGAATACAAAGTATGTTATTACTTTAATCGACAAAAATATTAAGTTTTTAAGTGAAATGTTATGAGAAAGAGTTAAATCTGGAAGTTATTTATGGTGGAAATAAACCATCCCCAGTAACGTCGAAATTTATTATTAAGTGTTATACTAATGCTCAAATCTCTCTTATCTTTAAATAAAAATCTCTCTTATTTTTTTGAGTGGTATTTTAGAGGTTGGAAGCTCTGAAACGTTTCCCATCGTGTCTTCTGGTAAGAGACAAATGGAGACCTGCGACAAAGATTGAGGTGTGGGGTCCATCTGCATCCACTAGGCAAATCATAAATCACAAGCTATCGGTTCATAAATGAACGGCGGCTGTATATGCCCACCGTTCGATTTCGGCCTTAGCAAAATCGAACGGTGGACATATACAGCCGCCGTTCATTTATGGCCCTATGGCTTGTGATTTATTGGACAAGCTATCGGTTCATAAATGAACGGCGGCTGTGATTTATTGGTTGCCCATCCACTAACCAACACTATGACCGACGCCATGCGTGTGGGTCCACCTTCCATCTACCTCCACTTTAATCCTAAATAATGTTATGACCGGCCCAATGCGTGTGGGGTCCACCTGCACCTTATTTTTAATTGAAAGTGTGTGGGGTTTCCAAACCGCGTTGAAAATTCGATTACCGATGCTATCCTACCGTGGAGAAGAAGATTATGTGCATCGTGTCTGGTAAGAGACAAATGGAGACCTGCGACATGTGAATGCGTGTGGGGTCCACCTGCATCTTATTTTTAATTGAAAGCGTGGGGGGTTTCAAAACCGCGCTGAAAATTCGATTACCGATGCTATCCTACCCTGAAGAAGAAGACGGTGTTTACTGTCCATGTGCAGTGCGTGAATGTGCACAGAAGAAAACGCTGTACTTTCCTGGATAGAAGTTTTAAAGTTTTTGGCATTTTTTTTGTTGGGCTTAAATTTGGTTTTTAAAAAATTAGAAGTTTTTAGTTTATTTATTTATTTTGTTTAATTTGTCTAGAATTTGGTAGGAATTTATTAGAATTACTGGAAAGTCTCTTCAATTCTAAATTTTTAAAATTTTTCTCTAGTTAAAATAAGTACTTTAAAAAACAGAAAATTACAATTTGACCAAAATTTGGTTTGTTATATTCCAACCAATAAAATATATAATAGTGAAACATTACTACCAGGGTGTCTACAGATAAAACATATAATAGTGAAACAATGCACTTAAAAGCGAATTTCTCTAAGGAGCTGGCAAATTTGCCCTAGGACCAAATATGGCTGACAACCTGCATTTTTTCTGCAAAAATTCTAGCAGTAAGAACCAATCTTGTTTTAATGGTGGAAATGGATTCAGCACCACCAAAAACTCATGAAACGCCTAAAATCTTTAAGTTTAACAGCTTTAACCTAGATTTACAAAGAATTCAATCAAATTTTATCAAAATCTTATCAGAATTTCAATGTTTGTCTCTGAAAATTTAAAGCCTAGCTAAACTAGGGCCTTAAAAACGAGTTGAATGGTTAAAAATATTTTACTTAAATATTTTAATTTTTTATTAAAAAGCCACAAAAATTTTATTAATTTTTCATTTAAAAATAGTAAAATTTATGATAATTTAATTATTTAATGATAGTGAGATGTGTGTTTGTAAGTTGATTCATGAGTCTTATTTATGGAAAATCACTTTACATTAAAAAAAATTATTAGTGTTTACTCACATCCATTCTCATTTCCAAAAAAATTGCCACACTACTAACCTTCTTGACTTGTTAAGCCGACAAAACTATAGTGATATAGGAACACTTTTTTCTCTTTTTCTTGATCATAAAAGTAAAATATTAAATAGCCTCAATTGATCTCTTATCTTAAAATTGGACACACCACATTAGTCTTAGTATATGTTAATTGTCATCATCATAATTGTCCAAACTAAAAATACAAATAAATGACCTTTTAATACATACATTTTATCTTTTTTTATAAAAATAAGTATCAAGTTATAAATCAATTATTTATAATTAAATGTATTTTTCAATAAATAAAAAAACCACCAAAATTTCTATTAAAAAAATAGTCTACAAAAATCTAACCATGGAAATACATTATGTTCCAAAAAAATCAAAATCTCATGTGCATAACATGTTCCAAAAAAGTCAAAATCTCATGTGCATCACCACCCAATAGTTAGATATAACTCAAACTGATGATAATGTTTACTATAATGTACATCATCACATTATTTGTAGTGAAGTGTATATTATAATGTGTATTAGCCATACACAGAGATAGGATTGGCACGATTATTGGTCGATCTCCTTACCTCAATGAGAAAATGCACTGAAACCATATTCATAGGTATTCGATGCACTCCCTTTAATGTGCTAAACATAGTGCTCATCCTTGCCCTTTCCTCTTTTTGTTAGGGAACCTTTGGCCCCTCATTAATATTCATGAGACAATGGACAATGACCCTTATGTGGTTTATGATATAATGTCCTTGGTGGGATTTTGTCGTTTTTGAAGAGCGGTGTTGTTGGATGGTTATTTAAGGGGTTCAAGGCGTCGTCTTGAAAGCTCTTTAGCATTTTAGGTCCCCAAACAAACAAAAAACATTATGTATGCCAAGTCACAAATCATGACACATACAACTACAAAATTCTTAGGTGCTATGTGTGCCAACAATGTTAATAGTTTTTTAAAAACTGAAACTACAAAATAATTAGAATTAGATATTAATGCATTGGTTACTTTAAACATGGTTTTTATTATTATTATATCAAAGGAGCTAAAAATTTTCAAGTATCCATGATTACCTATACATTTAGAAAATTTAGTTAATTTATTTCATTTTTGATATCTCATTTATAAAATATTTGTAATAATTTTGTAAGATTAATAATTAAAAAATTTATATATTTTTTAAAAGAAAAATTAGTGGTTTCTGAAGAAAAATAATTATATCTTATAGAATTTAGGCAAATCGTTTATAGTAAAAAATGGAATTGGTAAATCTTTTTATGAGAAAAAATGGAGGTTACTCAAATGGTGAAAGTTAGCCCTTAAAATTTTTCTTGTCAAAGGAGATTATTTGATGAAAAAGAAGTATGATAAGATGACAATTATTTGATGAGAAAGAAGCACGATAAGTAGCCTTCAATTTTTTGTCATTGAATCAATCTATGGTGATACTTATGAGGAGTGCTTGCATTTCCATATGGCATGTGTCGGGCATGGAATCCCCCCAATGCATGTTTTGGGGCTTAAAGCCCAAGTTTTGACCAAATATTTTCGTAAAAGCTCCGCGAATTATGGGTACGGGGCGCGAAAGTATAATAAAGTCACAGAGTTGTCCACCCTAGTTTTTGTAATGCAATGTCGGCTTGATAGACCTACCCATGGTCCGCGGACCATGGAATTGTATAAATAAAGTGAGGCTCTAAGTGTAGAAAATAAGAAATGAATTAATAGAAGGGAAGCATAAGAAGTATAAGTGATTGAGTCGAAGTGTAAAGTGTGTCTATGGGTGGTAGAGTAGGAGAAGGCTCTGCAGCTGAGTGCGTAGAGGCCTAGTAGTCCGCAACTGAGTGTGCGGACTCTTGCAGCTGAGTGTGCAGGGCAGGTCGAGTCTGTAACCGTTGGGAGAATCAATAAAGAGAAGTTTTGTTATAATTCTATGTATATTTTCTTGGTTTAATGCATGATTGGATATAATTTGCAAGTATATTGTTTATTCACTGCGCGATCATGTATGAATGTTTTCTATTGCTAATTATAACTTAAGAAATTCAAGTAGGCGAAGGTAATTAATTAACACTGGAAGATAAGTAAGATCCCGGTAATAGCGCAGAGCATGGCACAACCCCTGGTTAGGGTTGCACAAAGGCAGTGTATCAAGCCGCGAGGAATGAGAAGTGCGCAAGGCGACCTGCACGCAGGAACAACCAAAGAACCAGTCGTACCTCTTAAACATCTCAAGGGTGTGGAAACCTGGTTCTAGCACCCTCCCATACTACTTTAGGTGAGACCTCAGTTCGCGCTCCACGGACTGTTGCTAAAAGGGCCAGTAGTACAGGAATTTGTTTGGTTAATTAACTCTGAACCTGGGTCAGACCCCAACAAACCAACAAATGGTTCCGTTGCCAGGACCGGGATTTGCATAGAGATGTCTGATGTCGTATCACTGGAATCCGACAAAGAAAGGAATTGAAGATTGGTTGGACAGAAAGATTCACGAGTTCGCAGTGCAGGAAAACAGGAATCTGTGATTATCAAAGGAAGAGTGGTTAGACTGCTACTTGTATACGGAGATCCACAAAATTTTCTTTGCATCCTTCCCCACTGAATTGTACGAGTGGATCGCGAAGCTAGCAGATAGCCAAGGAAGGTGTAAACTCGACAAACCTATTGTGTGGACTCCAGAATTGGTGCGCAGACTAGAAGCATCGGAAGATAAGATCGTGCACGCTGTCAATAACTGGGTCGATCAAATAATAGGAGGATTCATCACCGAATTCGCGGTAGATACTTCAGTCAGCTATAGCAAGGCAGAACAATGCTTCCTCAAGGGACTGCGAGGTAAGTACATTAAATATTTGAACACTTGGATTAAAATGCTACTGTGTGAAAAGCGGGTTATATGAATAAATTGATGTTTGGGGCTATGCGAAGTGGGAGAATCTATAGAAACGAAGATAACACAGAACTAGAGCTTGCGAGGGTCTCACCAAGAAGGGCAATCAATCTGATAAGACAGAGAATTCCACGCATACCACCCTCACCCATGCCACCACTAGTTTCACCGTCTTCACCCCCATCTTCACCCATACCACCTCCACCACCACCGCGAAGCAGTATGACAAGCGTGATAAAGCTACCAGTGTTCAAGGGAGTAGGGAATGAAGATCTAGACCAGTTTTGGTTCATAATAAAAGTTGTATGGGAAGCACAGGGTGTCACGAACAACAATATAAAGAAGGCAATGTCGGTTAGCGCTCTGCAGAATCGCGTGCTGACTTGGTACATTAAGCATTCCAATGATAATTCGAATGCGAGGATCACGGATATCTAAGCTGTGCTAAACAAAGAATTTAGCATACCAAAGTCTGAGGCACAGTCGATCATTAGATTCAAGGAAATCACAATGCTACTAGGCGAGACCCCATGGGAGTTGGATCAAAGACTGAAGTTCACAATTTGCGAAGCGAACATGACATTAATAGATGGGAAACACCGCAAATGGTTTGTAGCATCGTTAACGCCGCATCTATGGAACGCGCTGTCGCAACAAAGGCTAACCACTCAGGCTAAGGCTTTGGAGGTCGTGATGTGATTGCACAAGACTCCAATAGAAGATCCTAACCTGGGAGTTCAACAAATTCACACGCAGTTGAAAAACTTGTGCCTGGAGATGCAGAGTCTAAAACATGACAGGACAACTCGCCTAGAGATGTGCGATGAGGTATGGTGCGTAAAATGCAAGGGCCAGAGGCACGACAAGGATCATTTTCTGATGTTCGCAAATTACGTTACGGGAGGAGGGCCAATTCCATTGAGACGGAGGCGCAAGCAGGACCAAGCGCGGCGCCTGCATTATGGTGCACAATTTGTCAGATAGGAGGAAAGCATGATATGGATAGCTGCCATTTATTGCAGAAGTATAGTAGAATTCACAACAGTTGTTCTGTAATTTTTGTAGATCAGTAGACCATGATGAGCGCACCTGTAGAAGTTATGAGCTGATGATGGATCAGAATCCTACCTATAGAGTTCAGGCCGAAACGCAACCCCTTGACCAGAACACAGGGATGGCGCAAATTGGATTTCAAGGGCACGAACGAGGCCGAGGTGGAGGAGGGCCAAGAAGAGGTCGCGGAACACTACTAGCAAGTTTGCACGATAAAGGAACACTCCAACCTCCCCCGACTCATAACCTGCAAATTATGAGGTCTGAGCTGCATGAGGAGGACCCTAATGTAAATATCATGCTCCGGAGTGGTATTACGACAGGGGATGACAAAGGAAAGAAACCTGAAGAAAGTACCTGGGTTCGCAAGGCTCCAACGAAGGAACTAGAATTTGATTTGGAGTGCGCTAAGGAGACCTTCATGGAAGCTAAGAGGAGCTTCGTTGATGCCTCCACTTCAGGAAGTAAAGACAAACTAGAGCTAGAAATGGACCCATTAATGCTCACTACATTCTTGGAGACATGAATGAAGTTGCTGTGCGACATCAAGGCTATAAAGGGGCCGCAAGAAATCATAACTAAATGTGCTGGGACCATGCTAGGAGAACCGCGCGTAGTCCGGAAGCTCGGGAAGCACAGGACGTGAACAGAAAGGGAAATGAGATTGACCATGCAGATCAGGAAATATGAGATGGACCAAGTGATTCTGGATCTAGGATCGGAGGCGAACATCCTACCCAAGCAGAAATAGGAGTGCATGGGCAGGTCTGCGTTGCAATGGTCTCCTATCCAACCACGAATGGCGAACCAGCAAAAGATCCTACCTATGGGGAGATTACAGGGAATCAAAGTAGATATTTAAGGAGAAAGTGTGCTAGCAGATTTAGAAGTGATAGAGATTGTTGATGATAGCAATCCCTACCCCGCACTATTGGGAATAGATTGGGCCACTGACATGAATGGAGTGATAAATCTAAAGAAGTGCAAGATGATCTTTGAGAAAAAGTCACTGCACGTAGTGGTACCTTTAGACCCTGCAGAAGGATCGCGCTACACGGAGCCAGTGCACGACTATGATAGCGACGATGACTTGGAATGCATCTACAAAATAACCGTGTGGGAGCAGAACTGGGTAAATCCAACTGCGGATGGTCGAATCTCATGGGAGCGCGAAAGCTATGGCACATCAGATTCTGACTTGGAGATAGAACAATGGCAGAACCGATTACACGAGGTAACCATGCTCAACTATAACATGATGACAAGGTTGTTGTGCTGCGTAGCAACAGAGGTAAGAGATATGCCTACGTATGACGAGTTAAGCGAGGTGGATGACCTCCAAACAAAATTTGAAAGAGAAGTACCGGAATAGTAGTGTTTCGACGCTCTAAAATGGGTACTATGAACTACACCCGCAAGATGGTGGGGTACGCACCAACGAAATTTTGAGGACTGGCACAAATGAAAAAGGATGATGCACATGCATTTTGGGAAGCCTCAAATGCGATTGAAAGACAAGTATGACAGACAAAATAGCCTGCACACCCACCTATCCAGATGGATACAGGTATATGGTGTGAAAACTGCACGAATGCACATCGTCCTCGTGGTAGGAGACACGATCAATAAGCAGGTGTGGGTAAGGCAATGGCGTGAACGACCCCTTTGGTTGGGACCTTAAAGTATGGAAAGACCAAGTACGCAGAGGAATATCCACGCAGAAGCCTTTAACAAAGTATGTGAAGCACTGAACAAAGTCCACAAGGTGAAATAGACTGATTGGGACCTGTGCATACTAGCGGTTCTCTGGGCTTATAGGACTATGTGAAAAACCCTGATTGCACATACACCACTAAGGGTGGAGTATGAAGCAACCGCAGTAAGCCCTATAGTACTTGGAGAGCTTAGATCGTGCATGATAGCACTGCTGATATGACGGTTCGCGAAACCTTGGAAGCAAAAATCCAACTGGGAAATTTTAGACTCCAAGAACTTGAAGAAGAAAAGGTACGTTTAAGGAAGAAAAGTGTTTTGGTGGACGCAAAAGTCAAGAAGCTAGAGGACGAGATAACAGAATATTTTCTTGGCAAAAATATTAGAGTGATAAGGCAGGATGTGTACGATCGCGATGATAGGTTTAAGGTTTATCATCACGAATTGATCAATCTGATGCCTTGGGTTGGACCACACATTGCTAAGTGTAATGACCAGGGTAGCGCGTTGCAGATGGTAAAATGCGCGATGCTGACCGTAACAATAAAAGGTGGGTATTCTCCAGGAAACATGATGAATGATAGGATGGAACTTTACATGGGTGGTGCAACCACTTGACTAGCCGAAGGAAGAATAGTCTTAGCGCCCCAAGCAGTTGAAAGGGAGCACGAGACTAGAAACTATTCTACCCAGGAGCTACGTGATGTTGGAGATGCGCGCAAAAGAAAAGAGTCACAAATTCCAAGGCCGCGCACGAGGGGCAGCGTTGCCGCGTGGGTTAGCCAAAAAGTGACCATTGAAGTCACTATACATGATGGGAGGCTTGACTTGAGACCAAATGGACGGGCGGCATGCATTTAAGACATGATTTATGGGCAAGATTTGGGAAAATTTGCTAACAAGGGAGCATTAATGAACTGGATTTGGGGTGAACGTCGAATTCAAATTTAAGAAGCACTATGAATTATAAAGGACTACCTAGAAAACAACACTTGGTCATTTGTGAATTGAGGTATTGAGCAGAGCCTTGATTGTTGTGTGCCGAGCGTTGATTGAGCCCCTAAGTTCGTGAGTGTTAGATTTATGGATGGACACAATGGAAACAGCTGAGCAAGTTATGGAGATAACAAAAATGACCACTGAGGAGGCCGCGCAGGCCCTGACTACGGGGGATGCTCCTGAGGGTGCTGGGATTGTGGCAGAAATCTTGAAATCATCGCGCACGCCAAGACCCAAGAAGGACAAACGAGCTATGGTTCCCATGCGTGTGTCCACGTGGAACCCGCTATGTGCCAAGTTGTCAATGGAGGACAAAGGGAAAGTCGTCACCATAGAAACCGATGAGAAGAAGAAGATTTGGAGGACCTAACTATCGAAGAGGACGAGGTCGAAGACATGGGGGAGGAAACTGAGCCTGTGCACACCCCGACAAAGCTGCTCGCCTATGTCCCCCCACAGAAAGGAAGGCTAGAGTGCCCAAGGACCTTGATGAGACCAAGAGCTCGCTTCAGATCCCGCTCCTCCCAGACAATATTATTTTTGAGGGCATACCTAGGACGGGTGCCGAGCTTAAAATTCGAAGATTGGGACCTCAATGACAACGAGAAGTTCCCTCACCTTGTGACCTCGCACCTCATGAAGCCCAAGCAGAACACCATAGTGGGGGTTACAGAATTAGTGTCGCGAAATTGGTTGCGTGGATTGGAAAGGGCTAGGCTACTGAACCTACTCTGGGTGCCGCATTTCCACCACTCCCTAATAACCATTTTCGTCATCAGGCAACTGCTCTGCCTGGTGCATGATGGGTGTTTGTGGCAGGAGGAGCCCATCCATATCACGATAAACTTGATTCACCACATTTCCTAGCTTCCATGCAAAGGAAAGGACCCCACGGACATCTCGGAAGGGAAAAGTAGTGACTTGGCCATTGTGGAGGCCATGAAGAAAAAGTACAAGCTGGCAAAGAAGAAAAGGGGCTATGCCATATCTAGTAGCAGTGACAAAGTAGTGAAAGTGGCAACCCAAATACTGGCCAATAAGGTTATGTGCAAGTGTCGCGTAAACGAGGTACCCACACCGGTGGTCACACTGGTTGAGCAGTGCACGGAGGGGGTCCAGTTTAACTGGTCTGATTTCCTCTGCAAGGAGTTTTTAGAGAATTGCTGTGAAGCTTAGGAATAGGGCAAAACGTTCCACTATGCATGGCTTCTATTGTCCATAGTGCTCGTGGCAGGGGAATTACCGGAGGATAATCAATTCTCCACAATTGACAGAGATCTGCTGAAGGCCATGAAGTACACTTCGCTTTGGGCCACAAAGGATGCCACTAGGATCTGTGACAGAAAAATATTCTGGGTTTTCATGGAGATGAACCTCAGAATGGGGATCAACCGCAAGTCGCGGTTGTCGCCCACTGTCTACAACAACCTTTAGAGTTTTACGAAATTTAAAGCGGACATCCATAGCATTTACATTAGAGCGCACAAGGACCCGACCAAACAATGGAGGAAGTTACCCTTTGTAGCCACAGACGATGTCATCTTTAATGTCCTGGAGACATGGCCGCCGGAGTGGTGCACTCTAGACATTGTGGAAATAGAGAAGTCAGCGACACAAAGAAAGAAAGACGGGGCCAAGCTGTGCATCGCACAGTTGGCAGAAAAGAGAAGGAAGGAGGCAATTGTAGCAGAAGTGCGGGCAGCGCTAACGCTGCATAGATAGCAATTGAGCAGGCAAAGGTTGCAACAACAGCACATGAGGTAGCCGCGAAGGAGCGCGAGGGCCAAATGTCACCTTCGCATGGGTAGGAAGTAGAGGAAGAAGAGGGAGGCACAAACCCACAAACCACGTCAACACAGTTGAAGCGCCAGCACCCAACCAAACAAACAGGGTCGCGCAAGAAGGTCAAGGCTTCGAAGTTGTCTATTGACCTGATCACCCTAACTAAGGGTGATCTGCATGAGATCGGTGAGAGAGTGCGTAAAGACACCTCTGAGGCCCTCCAAAATTTCATGCAAGAGAACCAGATTGTGTTGGGGGCCCTTAGAGCGCAGTTGTAGGAATTACAAGTGCGCCCTCCTCAACCTGGTACCCTTTTGACCAGCGTCGTAGTTGGAACAATGACAACATAACAGATGTTCTGCGTAGATGACGAATTCCATATTGCTGCCGGAAAGGGGCACTAGTGACAACAAATGAGGCCAATAGTCCTACGATTAGCACGCTGAAGGGTCTCGGCATTAACCTCGCTACACTCCCGCGGGACACATATGTTTTGTAGGATGGCATAACTAAAGAGCTGCAAGCTAGGGAGAGTCGCACACTACAAGTGCTCAGCGAGTGGAAAATCAATATGGAACAATTGATCTTGCAGCACGACGAAGTTGTGTCGTAGAATCAATAGCTGGTATAGGTAATAGATGCAGCTTGCCAAAGTGTCCTGGAGCTGGCCATCCCAACAGACATAACAGCAGAGGCGCGCATCCATAGGTTAGCAGCAAGGGTGTGTGAGGCGTGGGAGGAAAGCTGAACCTTTATATCGCCGGGCTGCGGTTAAAGGCGCAGCTGTCCACCCCAGAAGTTAGAGAACAACACGCTAGTGCTATCACAACGGGCTGGACGAAATTGGCAGTGCAGTGCGAGACTGCACTAGCATGTTGGAAGAATCTTTTGAGGTCCTCACAAATCTATAGGAGGACCCCAACATCCATTGCTTAGAGATAGAGCCACAAGAACTCCAATATCAGTATGACAGGGTTAAAGGAACTACATAGACGATGGCCCTCACTTAGAGGCTTGCGTGGATGCAACAGGCTAAAGCGCTGAAAGAGCAGGTGGACTTGGCATGACACAAGGAAGCAGTCTTGAAGGTGCGCATTCAACCTTGGATTGACAAAACCTTCACCATCGCAGAAGAAATTGAAGGAAAGCTTGCACACATGCAGGGGATGCATGCACTGATGTAGAGAAGCACTTTCGACAGAGAGATCTCGGAACAACGTATGATCCAGCAAGCAGTAGCTCAGTGTGCTATTGACCTTGCCGTTGTTCAAGAAAAATTGGATGGACTCTGTTCAAAGATCTCTACACCGACAGAGTGACTCGAGGGCGAGTCACGATGTTTGTATTGGGGGCTTGTTGGGCATGGAATTCCCCGAAGGCATGTTTTGGGGCTTAAAGCCTAAGTTTTGACTAAATATTTTGTAAAAGCTCCATGAATTGCAGGTGTGGGGTGCGAAAGTATAATAGAGTCATAGGGTTGTCCACCCTATTTTTGTAATGTAATGTCGGCTAGATAGACCTACCCATGGTCTGCGGACCATGGGATTATATAAACAGAGAGAGGCTCTAAGTGTAGAAAATAAGAAATTAACTAATAGAAGGGAAGCATGAGAAGTCTAAGTGATTGAGTGGAAGTGTAAAGTGTGTTTGTGGGTCATAGCGTGGTCCACAGCGTGGTCCCTTCCCTGCCACAGCGTGGTCCACTTTATGTATTGATCCTCATAGCTTCCGATAGGGTAGTACTGCTCCTTGATGGCATCCCGGAATGAATTCCAGGTGGGTGCGGCTGAAAATAGTGAGCCAGTACTTTCATCCTTCTGCTCGCAGTAGGTTTCCCGCCAGTCCTTGACATGGGGGGCTGCTTTGAGAAGAGCGAAAATAATCTTTTCTCGACTGGGAAAATCATGAACAAAAAAATAACCCTCTAGCAGATTTTAACCATTTATTGACGGCATTTGCGTCTATCTGACCCTCGAATATGGGGATTTCAAAATTAAGTTGTACCTTAAACGATGTGGTGTTTCCAAAGTAGCTGTTGGAAGCTGATGTGTCACCCTTAGGTAACCGCTAAAGGATCTGGGTAAAGTTGTCCATCATTGCGTTCCTTTGTCACTCAAGGGCTTCTTCGAGCAAGATTTTGATAGGATCTCCTAATCCCTCGTCTTTCTTTTCATCTGCCATGGGAGGCCGTCGAGTTTTGCGAGGCTGGTCTTGCCAAGTTTTGACCAGTTCAAGCCCTAACTCCTTATATCCCGACCTCGTTGGGGACATGCAAAGAAAAACAGAGAAAAAGTGGACTGCTCTGATACCACTGATCCAGATTTAAATAGGAATGCAAAAATTATAGAGATAACCATAAACACAAATATGCAGCGGAAATAATACTTCATTTCATTAATGTAAAATACTGAGATATGCTTACAAATAGAAAATGGAAATAAACATCTAGGGCGATGGTAGCTTATCTCTGAGAAGAGATATGGTGGCTACATGCCTCTGAACTGTGTTACAATGAGGCTCAAAGGCCTATTTATTGTTGAGAAATAATGAAAAAACCCTAAACATCCAAAAACCTAACCTTGGAAGATGAAACGCTAAACTGTGGGCCCCATTTGGGTAAATTGGTACATCAACTTCGCAAGGTTGTAAATTTGGAATACGATCTCTGTTTGACACGTACAATATCTCGTTAGAAAGATCTCAGTTTTCCCAAAAAACGTCATTTAGGGCCTCAAAACGGCTCTAGAAGTTTAGGACCCGAAAAATTGCTAAAAATAGTAAATTGTGCTACAATTAAGGAAACTGAAAAGCTGAAAGAAACAATGGTGGGGGTCCAAGTGGACTTGGCGGGTGGCCACCAATATCCCCCTGGTTCATAGGATTTTCTTGTTGCATTTTCAACACCAAATACCTCGTGCAAGAATAATAGTTAGAGATTTGTAGGGATTTGTCCTTTTGTTCTCATGCCAATCCCTTTGGAAATCCTCAATTAATTTATCATTCCACATATCCTTGATACCCATAAAATACTCGACCTATTTCCAAGCCTAAACAATATAAGAGAATGATGCAAGAAAATGATATAAAGACCAAGGGGGCTTCACCTTTTTGACAAATATCTTAGCATGTTCATTCATAAAGGGGGTTTTAAAATTGTGAAAATAGAATCAATATATTGTAAGTACTGGTGTGGTTGGGAGGAGAGTGGTGAAGGATGTGGAGTAGGGGGATTTTATAGGTATTGGGGGGTATAAAATGGGGTATTTGATAAAAATAGGGGTTATCTTAATAAAAAATATGTATTGGGAGGGGATTCAATAAAAGGATTTTGGCAGATTTTTATCAATATCTAGTGAGATTAGAGGTATTCTTTAATATCCTTTGAATATAGGTGCTATGGCACAAGTTGACTAAGTGGAGACTCTATGATATATACTCCATATATTCCATGCATAATGATCTTCTAGTAGGCCCATACCAATTCCTCTTGTATAAATTACCCATGTTAGTGCTTCTCTAAGATTTAGACACATACCCTTGATGTTGGAGAGGTAAATCCCCTCTGCGGACAAAGGTGATCCCACTAGCCCAAAATGGGTCTAGCAACAATCAAATCACGCTACTATGCAAGTTCCTAGTTGCATACTGAAAGTGGATTACGAGAACCAACCTGGAGTCCAACGCTAATGTCAAAGAAGAGTTGATACTCCCATTCCCTTGCTCCGTCAGGTCACAATCCTTGCGATCCCCGCGTATGGATACCTGCACATGCAAAGAACGAAGCGAATACAAGCATAAAATCCACTAAAATACAACTATATTTCAGTCAGAAAGGAAATAAATCAAACATTATCATGATGAACAATGAGATTGGAACCATAATTACCGTCGTGTCGGCAGTATGTCGCTCTTGAACATGGCACTATGCGGACAAAGGCGATCCCACTAGCCAAAAATGGGTCTAGCAACAATCAAATCACGCTACTATGCAAGTTCCTTTTTTCCCCCGCCATTGCTGGCGAGTACCCCAATTATTTTTAACAAGCTTGATGGGGATAGCATATGCTTGTGGTGCGTCATCTTGACAAAATCCGATGTCATCAGGTTTTAACGAGTCTAACAAAGGAAGAAATCAGCGTCTTTTCATGTTTAGAGAGTTTGAAAAGACAGCAGAAAAGGAAACTCCAGGGGTGTCCTTTTTCGTAAAGTTGTGTCTCTCGAGCCCGAAAAAGTATAAAACAATGCTCGAAAGAACCGCCCGACCATTACGATCGAGGAGTACTTTTCATAAATAGTGATTTCGACCTGAAAAAGTAAAAAAGCGATCAAAACCACGTCGTTTCGTAACCATTAACGAGTTTGAAACGACAAAAACCCGGTAATATTTTTATGTTTTAACGGTCGACAAAAAGAACTTAAAACGACCGCCCCTTATTAACGTTTAACGAGTCAAGAGGAGTAACTCGGCAATCTTTTCCTCTTTAAACGGTCAGAAAAGAGCTGAAAGCAGACCTTAAAAATAACCTTTTCACATGTTTTACTGAGCCTGAAAAAGTAGAAAAAGGAGCTCATTTCGTTGCTTGAGTTGCACCAATCCCTGTCATCATACAAAAAACAACGTAAAACCCACTTCGAAATATATTCCAAAAATACTCAAAAAATATCATTTTTAATGTATTTTTAGGTCACAAAATGCTATAAATAGTGAAATGGTAAAAAATAAATTTACTTTTCACTTTTTACCTTGTGAGTCTACCATTGGAGGGTTTTGGGTGCAAAATTCAACCGCTGATTGCGATCAATCCAGGAGATGATTCGAGCTGCCGTCTGAAGCAGGTAAGAGGCCTCATCCTTGGCTTTGTTTTCATTCCATTCTTTCAGTTTTTCATCCATAGATTAGTCCCTTGCCATAGGATTTTCAAATTAATAGGGTTGTGCCATTGGCGCGAGTTTCCCGCACGGGATCGCGCCAATGGGATTTTCTGCCCAAAGGGGGCGCGACCTTGGCGCGACCTAAATTTGCCTCAAATTTGACCGTTGAAATTGCAAATTTTTCTCAATTTTGATTTCACCAATGATCTAATGATGAAAATTTCGGCTTTATTGTTGCATGGATTCGTCAGAATGGCTGTAGAATGGAGAGAAAGAGAACATGATGCCATAGATGCCATGGCAATGGAGGATGATGCATGCATGGATGCTTTGAGAGACTATGGCTTGAAGAAATTCTTCCTCACCTCATATTTACGTGCAAAACCTGAGTTGCTGCGATTTATCGTGGATGCTTGGGATACAGAGGATCAAGTATTTTGCCTGAAAGATCAGACATTGGAGTTAGATGTTTCCGATGTCTACTTCATCACTGGACTATCGCGGAGAGGTGCACGACCCATCTTGACTGGTAGTAGGCCTTCCAGGGGGAAGATGGGAGAGGTGATGGAACAAGTTTGTCCTGGGGCACGGTTTGGATCAAATAGTGCCAAAGTATATATTATCACGGTTCCCAACCTGGTGCTATGAGTGATATTATTCACTATCACACGGACGGCTGGGGTACAGGCGCCCCACGAGGCCAGCAAGAATCATTTGCTGCTGGCCACCGAGTGTCTCCAACCTACACTGTTTGATTGGGCCACGGAAGTGACGACAAATATCAAGAGGCAGCTTACCAAATGTAAGCGTGGCAAAAAACAGTTCGGATACGGATCTATCATAGTATCTTTCTTCCTGGAGCGACTGCCGATATTCCGGATTCAGGGCGGTATAGTGGCAGATCCAGTGCCACGGGAGCTGAGGTTGACTCGATGGGCAGAACTCATGCCCAGAGGAGGAGGGGGCCAGCAGATGGCCTGGAGGCTCGAGTTCTTCATTTGGCTCCGTCACCAGATGATCGTCATAGAGGACTGGCCCTATGCGGGCACAGATTTTACTGGAGATCCAGATCTCCCATTGCCTGCGGGAGAGGACTGAGACGAGGAGCTAGGTAAGAACTCTTTGTGTTTTTGATGTTTTTATGTATTTAAGTTTTTTTTTTGTAATACATGCCAGTCTTTGACAACAAATATATATATGTATGCAGATGTTGGCACAGAGCGACCAGCTGACTTGTCTCACATCGCACGGAGGGCACAACCTGCAGCCGACCCTCAGGTAGAGGGTGATGCGGATGATGATCTAGTACAGAAAATTGAGGCACTTACTCGAGGGATTACAGATTATGGCAGATTGGCAGACGTGCCAAGAGCGTATCAGAGGCACACGGTGGGAGTATCTACTCGCGTCCATCGTCTGTTAAGACGTTTGGTGTGAGCGGTGTCATGCTATCATGAGCATCACCGTGATTAAACGCCTAGGTTTCATTTTTGCATGTTTTTGAGAGACATGTTGTCAGCGGCCATATGAGTTTTGGACATGTATTATTTTTTGGATTATGTAATGCGCGTGGCGCAAACATTATGACACACACGTATATATATACATATGCCTATGGTTTATTATTGTGTTTTCATGTGCTTGCTTGTATACTATTTTGGTTACAAATTACGCAAATGTCTATCTAATACATGATTAGCCAATGCATCAGATAATGTGTTTAATTGTCGTGGAATATGTTGATATGTGATAAAATCAAAGTTCCTTTCTAACAATCTCACACGTAAATACAACCTTAGAATGTGATGGTTTCTGACGGAATATTGCCCGTTGAGCTGGTGGACGACAAGTTGAGAGTCTAGGTTCACTACCAATGCATGAATGCCGAGATTAATTGCTTCAGCAAGTAGCTCGATTACAGCACAGTATTCGGCGACATTGTTAGTACTACGACCCAAACAGACACCTTGAAAATCTATCAGCTCGTCATGAGGATCGTAGATCACCCACGCCGCAGAGGACAAGTTGCAAGTACTGCGGCAGGCACCATCAGCGAAACCAACATAAGGTGCATCAGACATCTGCACAAGAAGCGAAAAAATACAATAAGTGGCAGTTATGCCTTTGAAAACTGACACACACACACACACAACACACTTGCTGGAGTACATGTATGTACAAAATAAAATGTACCAGCATCACGCATAGTACTTTTTCAGGTAAAGCCCATTTCGGGGCTTCCCAAGAGGGTTCCCTTCATAATCAATCAGCTCGTAGGCCCCTTTCTGCAGAACTTTCTTGACAATGTAAGGGCCTAGCCACATAGACTCGAGCTTTCCTGCTCCTAGCTTATCCTTTGCCTGATCGTAGAGCAGGACTAAATCTCCCTCAACAAAAGAACGTGGACGTACGGTCTGATCGAAGTGAGTCTTGACTCGCTTCTTTTGTGTTTCGATGGCCAAAGAGGCCAGGCGACGAGTCTCATCTAGCCGTTCTAAGTAAAGAAGGCGTTCTTCTAATGGAGTGGTGTTGGGAAGTAGCTCGACAGCTAATTTTAATGAAGGGATTTCACATTCAATTGGAAGGGTAGCCTCTAGTCCATAAACTAGTTGAAATGGAGTGAAACCAGTGGCATCCTTCACAGAGGTTCGGTAGGCCCACAAGGCAGGGAACAACATCAAATGCCAGTTAGACTTATGCATGCCAACGGTACGTTGAAGCATCGTAACCAAAATCTTATTGATAGCTTCAACTTGGCCATTGGACTGAGGGTAGTATGGAGTTGAACTATCATGCTGTAAGCCTAGCTGGGTTGTTAATTCCGACATCATATGATTACGGTAATGCTTCCCGTGATCAGTGACGATGGCTTGAGGGACGCCGAATCGCGAAATAACATGATTAAATAAAAACTGCGCCGCTGTGTGACTATCTTCAGTTAATGTAGGCATTGCCTGGGCCCATTTAGTAAAGTAATCGACGACAACGATAATAAACCCATGCCCCCCGGCCGAGCGAGGGTTACAGGTCATATAATCAATGCCCCATTTGGAAAAAGGGCCGACGGAAACAACAGGGTGCAATGGAGCAGGAGGCGCTCGCATTTTCCGCTGGTATATCTGGCACTCATGACAAGAGCGGACGGCAAGGATGCAATCCTTGAAGATAGAGGGCCAAAAGTAGCCAGCGCGGAGGATTTTTTGGGCAGTAGCATATCCGGACATATGACCGCCACAGGCACCGGAGTGGCAGTCATTCAAGACCCGCTCAGCCTCCTCGAGAGTAAGACAACGGCGGAGAACAGAGTCGGCGCCGAGACGATATAATGTATCGCCAATGATACGATATGGTTGAGATTAATGACGAATCCTTCGCCGAGCATCTTTGGACACGCCCGGACAAAAGGAGGACGTTTGCAGATATATAATGATATCTCCGTACCATGGATCGAGGGTGCTAATGAGGAATAAGGTCTCATCCGGAATTTGATCCTCTATATGAGAGGAAATTGATCCGGAAGAAGATGGCAAAGAGCAAATTAACTCAGCAAACACAAGGGATTTCTTGGACTTGGCAGTGGTAAATTCCAATTCAAACTCTTGGAGGATAACAATCCACTTTGAGTACTTGCCCCCCAGCAACTGGCGTGATAATATATACGTCATGGGGTTGCAGTCAGAAATCACAGTGGTAGTACGCAGCAGAATATAATGACGGAAACGTTGGACAACACAAACAACGACCAAAGCCAACTTCTCGACGTAAGCATATCGAGTTTCCGTATCTAAAAGGTTGCGGCTGAGATAATAGATAACATGCTCAGTGTCATCATCGTCAGTTTGGACAAGAACCATGCCGATGGTGGTGTCGGCGGTGGCCAAATACAGAGTGTAGTCGCGATAATAATTCGGAGGACGGAGCAATGGAGCAGAAACAAGGAGGCCCTTGAGACGCTCAAAAGATTCCTGAGCAGTGGTATCCCAATGAAAAGGGACATCGCGCTTTAGTAATCGTGTAAAACCTTTGGCCACCTCGGCATAGTTTGGAATGAAACGACGTAAAAAATTTGCTTTACCCTGCAAGCTTTGCAATTGCTGTAAAGAAGCAGGGGGAGGAAGATTCACTATAGCCTTGACTTTAAGGGGATCCAGACGGATGCCCTCTCGGGAAACAACAAACCCGAGAAGTCAGCCAGATTCAACGCAGAAGACACATTTGTGAGGATTAAGCCTAATTCGATAGTATCGACAGCGAAGAAAGATTTCACGAAGGTGCTTAGGGTGGTCCTGACGTTTGGCTGAATGAGCATGGAGATCATCCAGGTAAGGTTGTACAATGTGTCGAATGTCATGGAACGCATAAGACATTGCACGCTGGAAGGTAGCACCGACATTTTTAAGACCGAAAGGGAGCTTCTTATAGGCAAAAGTGCCCCATGGACAGATAAAGGCAGTTTTGTGTTGATCACCGGGAGCAATATTGATCTGGTTATAGCCACAAAAACCGTCCATAAATGAATACATTTCACTTCCGGCACACTCGTCAATAATTTAATCAATGAATGGTGTGGGAAAATTATCTTTAGGACAGGCCCGATTTATATCACGATAATCGACACAAACACGGATTGTACCTTGTTTTTTAGTCACAGGGACGATATTTGAAACCCAATCTGTGAGCGGAATAGGATAAATAAAACCGGCTTTAAGAAGCTTCTCTACCTCGGCCTTAATCGCTGCAGCCTTTCAGGGGTGTACAGGGCGTAAACGTTGGCGAACAGGCTTAGCACCTGGGTATGTGATTATCTCATGCACCACTTGTCTAGCAAATTTAATGTCTTAAATTGCTCTACATAAATTATCAATCCGGGTATCGTAAACTGATGAAGTGTGGTGCACCATATGTGCTTAGTTAACCTTTCTCTTACTTCGTTGTTTTATAGTTTATGTTGTTTTTGGGGTTTTGTTCTCGTTGGTTTTCTAAAGTGTTTAATGCAAATGGAAATCCTATTCTAAGGTCTTAAGAATACTTTTAAAGGACAAGTATGGATAAAGATTTCAAGACAAGGCCTTTGTCCCTAATGGTAATTTCCAAAACTTAGCACTTCAAAAGAACTTAAAACATGTTATTGATGGAGTTAGTATTTAAACAAAAGTGTAAATATACAACTAGTTCAATCGAAATAAAATGCAATAATCAAATAATGAGAGAATGACTATGTGACCCAGTATCCTTGCTGCTTCAGCAAAAGGACAAGACGATTCTATCACGTCATTAGTTCATTAAAAGGCTATGTGCATCACTAATCTACAATCAACTTGAAAGCAATTTATGTACAGCTAATATACATGGTGAAATACAATGCAAAAAATAAAATGACAAGTATACAAGGCAGGGGCCCTCTACCACCTATGAAATCAAATGCTTAAAGGAAAATAAAGACATCAAATAAAGGACTAATGACATTGGCCCATCAAATAAAGGACTAATGACATCGGCCCAGTATCTCTGCTGCTGATTTAAAATAAAAATGAAATCTATATTAAATTCAATTAAAAGTGAGAACAACTATCTCACACTATTTTAACTCTTCAACTTAATCTAAGCAATGTGAAATCTAAGTGACACTACATAAAGGAGACAAATCACACTACATTAACCTTTTCTTAACCTTTTTGCCTTTCAGCTAGATTTATCATGTGAGAATAGTTATGAACAAGTCAGCAATGTGAGTCTTAAAGGAAACTAAACCAAGCTGTACTAAGTGATATTTTGGCTCCAATAAAGTTATTTGATTATGGAAAAAGAACCATCAATAGATGAACAACTTGATATCTAAGAGTAGAAAGTAAAGTGAAAGTTAAAGAAATGATACTAATGAAAATCAAACTACAGAAAAATAAAGGTCAGCAACATAGACAAGATGATCACACATGCCACTAGTCATGAAATCAAAGCAAAATTGAACACACTTGCATGAATTAAAATTGCATGAATGAAAAATCTAATCTACCTTACATTCTACAAAGCAATATTTACAAAATGAAATCTACTCTACCTTACATCCTAATATGCTCCATGACATCTACTTCACATCTCCTTCCATGTTGAGAACATCAAAGCTTTATTCAATTTCTTCAAAAGTACAAAGTACAACAAAGCTCTCCAAAGCTTTCAAAAGCCATCAAGGAAGAACTACAAACTTAAGAACTAGGGACTAAAAGACTAACAAATGAAGGAGAGAGATCTCCTATTTATACAAAAAAATGAGAGCCATCTCATTAATGAGAATCCATGAATCTCTCCCTCTACCTCTAGAGTCCTAAACAAAATAGGAACTGATAAGACACATGTCTTCTTCGAGTTACAATACAATTAGGAGATGTGACACATATCCTCATGATCCCATGATTCTTTCCAACCAAATTCGAATTTGGCCTTGGGGTGCCACATAAGGGTCTTCTAGAAGCCTCCTTTCAACCTACACATGTCAACAATCTCAACCCATTTTTTAGGTATAAGCATATGCACATTATTTTCTAATGTTTAACCACAAATTCACTTAAAAGGCTTAGAAATAATAAAGATTGGAAAAACATAAAGGTGGCCCAATGATAATGAAAGTGGGATGAGTGTGGTGACATAGTAGTGAAATGGAGGTGATATAATGGACATAATAGTGAAAGTGTAATGGAAATGAATGAAATTTTCAAGACTCAACATACCCCCCCAACTGAAGCTATTGCATGTCCTCATGCAATATATATTACATTAACTCTTTTGGTCCTTGAGCTTTGGCTTAACTTTGCATGATATCATTTGATAACTTCATATTTCTGCAAAGTGTTTTACTTGAATTGCAACATGGTTGGTTCTTGTGTTACAACCATTTTTTTTTTTTGCCTTCTATTTTGATCTTTGAACTTTGCATAATGATATTTTGATTATTGTTGCAAAGTATATCTTTATTGGATTGCATGATGGTTGGTTCTTGTGTGACAACCATGATTTTGTTTGTATCCAATTTATCCTTTAAGCACTTTTTCAAAAGCCATTGTATGCTCATAATAGCAATGTAATAATTAATATATGTTGGAAGTATGTGAGCTCTTGAATATGATATGGGCATGGCAAGATATGAATATGAATGTATCCCCCCCCAACTGATGGTATTGGCAATTTTATGAAATGAGGAAGAGAAATGTTTTTCCAACAATTATCATTCTAGCTTTTTATGGAATTCTATGGTCAAAAGTTAGAAAATGACGTACCTTCACTTAACCTTTGGAATGGATGAGTTGTATGTGTGGTGGCTGAAAAATTCTAATCATATTCTTCTTCAAGTGGCTGAACAAGAGGATTCATGGATAGAGAGATAAGATGAATTTTTATTGCTTCTACTAAAACTTGCTGAACCTGCTCCAAAATGCTGAAAATAGTAGTCTTCATGTCTTCAAAACTCGTTGGCACAATTCCTACTATGTGAAAAGATGTTCTGATGTCGAACATAGTAGGAAATTGTTGGCTTAGTGGCCATTAATGGATGCCACTAGTCAACACGAGAACTCTCACCATTGATGACAATGAGAGTCAAGATGCCCAAACACATCTTGCTAGGTACGAATGAATTTGCTGAAGTCGAGTCACCTAGAAGATCTGACGAACAAGGGACATTAATGTATTCCCATTGTTTGTCAGCATGAGGACTTGCCATTAAGGCATGCAAGCCTCAAGGTGTTTTTTACAAAGAACTTAGACTCAAAGGACTATGGACTTAATAATTTGCATTGAAGCAGGGCTTATTTGCGGAATGAAAATGACAAGGAATGGAAGATGAAAATGGAAAATGGCAATGGAGAACAGAAATGGCAATGGCAATAAGCATGTGAATGAGCCTCTTGCTTTTATTTTTGGGTTATGAATGGACAAAAAAAGAGATGGAAAGTGTATGTGAATGTAAATGGAAAGTATGGAGTGGAATAAGGTGAATGGTTTATTATGAAGTATGGATGTGATGGAGATAATAGTATCTGAAAATTTTTCAAGTGTTTGGATTTGATTTTGCATCAAGATATTTCCTCTTTGTTGCTGATCATCCTCTTATGAAACAAATTGGTCTCTTAGAGAGACACCATTCTCTTGTAGTCATTTGTCCTTCCTCCTGGAACCTGCAAAAAAACTAATACTTCTTCTGCAATGGAATGTAAGATTATCAAAGGAGAGAGGTGATCAATCTCTCTAGTTATGATATTTACACACAAAACTAAGAATTTGTATTAATGAAACAAGTTCTCAAAGGAAAAATCAAAAGAATTTATACCTGCTTTGGAATTAGTGCCTCAAGTCCCTTTGCCTACCGTGTGATGCCATTCGGTTTGAAAAATGTGGTCACTACCTTCCAGCGTGCTATGTCGGAAGCCCAAATCGAAGGATACAAGGCCAATAACGAGCGAGGGAAGGACAACTTGGCGGTAGAGATTGGATGTTGCTTCTTTTCAGCAATTTATTTCATTATTTTCCATTTCAAACTCTAATGATAGATTTCTCATTATATAGATCTTGTTGAGATCTTTCCAATGATAGTTAAATCATCAAAATCTGATTTTGTATGAGAAAGATAAGCTGATTTGAACAATGAGGTTTTTCTGGCTGCGGAATTAGAGAACAGCTGCGGAATTGGACTTTAGCTGCGGAATGTGCACAGTTCTGTAGCTAAAAATCTTGAATAAAAAGTTAGCCATTCATTTTTCATCATCAATCCAAAATTAATCAATACCTTCAGAAAAGTGAGAAAATAACTTGTTCATTTCATTGATTCAAAATTATTATTTTTTCTTGACATGCAGCGACTTAGTGTGGCGACTCAGTGTGGCGACTTTATGATAACACACAATTTGACTTCCCTTTGACCGGGGTCTTTTTCATCAAATTTGATCGAATGAATAGGACACTATCCATGTACCAACATTCCCGCAGCTACCCATGTGACTTGTTTTGCTTGATGACACCTGCAACCTAGAGTTTAACAAAACAGCTGCGGAAAGTTTGGGCTGGCTGCGGAAAGTTGTGCTGGCTGCGGAAAGTGGCTAAAATAGTCGATCATCAATTTTAAAAAAAAATTATTGTCTGCAGAGCAAAATAGTTTTATTGATGAAAAAAATAGTCTATAACCATTTGGCCCTTCTGGTTCTACCTTTAGTAATCGACCCATCCTTTACTCTATTTAAAATTTGTCTGCCTGAGAGGATTTAACAGAGGTAAGACAGCTGGGTTATGTTGTAAGTTTTATGGAAGAACAGTGGCTGAAAATGTACTGGATTAATTAACCAAATATAATTGACAGCCATGTTTTCTATTAGACATCTTTTCACTAAAACTCATATGAAGCAAAACTGTAACCAGCACGGCCTTCATTTGTTGCCTTCAGCTCCAACTTTTGAAATGGACTGCTGTTTGGGTCGTAGTAAAAAACCATTTACTGAACTATCACTACGAGAAAAACACACATAGTAAAATCCTGCAATGGTCAAACCACAATCTATAATAGGTAGCGGGAGTTATGCGGTGGAGAAGAACCGTAATGAAACTGGTCACTTGGTGCACGCCACGTCTATCAATCGGCTGTGAAGAGCCGTATCCAACCAGTTCATGTAATGGAGCGTCGTCTGGGATTGAAACTGCTGGTTTTAATGAATTGCAACGGGTGGCATATGGGCAGAGGCCGTGGTGGCAAAGAGTCCAGCACATAATCAAATTGGAATTCTCCTTCTTCAGGCACGCGAAATACATCAAACTGTCAGTTAATAACTCAATTTTTTCACGCGGCGGCAAAAAAGAGGCTCCAAAGAACCGAAAATTTCTCCCAGACCGCCACAAATTTCTTCAAACGGTTTTTGGGTTATCTAATTAACCCACCTGGAAAAAAAACCCATGTTTTAGTATTTCTAAATTCGTCTCTGTTTGTTCAAATCAAACGTTTGAAGTTTGACGTTGTTTCTGTGTTTACGTTTTTCTGAGTTATCATTTTTTTTACTGTTCTGCATTTTATGAATTGCTGCATTCGTTTTTTCTTGTGATTTTATTTGCTGAACCTCTTGGAACCTGACACGTCATGTAGTATTATCGACGTCTCAACCTGGTTGCATCAACCAATTCCTTGTGTCGGCTCCAATCTAACTAGTAACAAGAGAGAAAGATAGATCAAATTGGGTGGGCAGAGTTGGCTTGCTTCCCAGAGAAAGCCCACAGACGTCTATGGTCTCTTGTTTCTCTAAAAATATTCCGGTGGTGGCTTTCAAAACCGAGATGGTCCAAAAAGAAGAAGGGTATTCGAAGAAATCTAACGTTTCTGTAAGTAAGAAAACCTTTTCCAAATAGTGGACCATTACGTGCAATAAGAAGTTTATGAAAATTATGAGAATCTTCTGGAAAAGCCAGCATGCAACTATTCTGAGGTCACAAATCAGCGAGTTTGGCTTTCACCAAGCTTCAATATTGGAGAGATTATCTAATGCACGCATGTGGTCCTTTGGATGAAGTTAAACGCTCTTGGCCTGAAAAGGCTACAGGTTACATGGAAATTACAAGAAAAAACAACTTTTGCCTGCCATTTCTTTTATTGTCAAGTGTATGACACAGATACGATAACAGGGATGAAGCACTGGGGCAATGATATCATTTTTTTTTTTTGAATTTTTGAATTTTTATATTGCTTAGTCATCCCTGCATTTTCATTTTATTGCACTAACATCTTGACTGTAAATTTGAAAAACAGAGTGGTGGCTGCGGAAACTGAGTGACAGCTGCGGAAACCAGTGTCAGCTGCGGAAACTTGGCACAACAACCACTTAGCTAAATAGAGATAGTTAGGCAATCTTAATGGAAATGATCATGGGGAAATAACTTTTATTGATGAAATTGATGGCATGGAGTGAAAATGGAAATGAAATGAAGTTTATTTTGTCTCTTCCCCTTTTTTTTTTCTTGAATCAATTGAAGTGATGAAGTTTATTTTGTCTCTTATTTTTTCTTAACAATTCTTTTTCTGATCCTCTAGATCACACAAAGTGCAAGAGGAGAGCATACTCAAGAATTATTATTTTTTCTTTTTCACTTAACAATCCTTTTTCTGATCCTCTAGATCACACAAAGTGCAGGAGGAGAGCATACTCAAGAATTGTTAATTTTTTTTCAGATGTAAGAAATAAGGTCTCCTAATTACACTTCCCCGGCAACGACGCCAAAATGTCTAGTCAATTTAATGTCTTAAATTGCTCTACATAAATTATCAATCCGGGTATCGTAAACTGATGAAGTGTGGTGCACCATATGTGCTTAGTTAACCTTTCTCTTACTTCATTGTTTTATAGTTTATGTTGTTTTTGGGGTTTTGTTCTCGTTGGTTTTCTAAAGTGTTTAATGCAAATGGAAATCCTATTCTAAGGTCTTAAGAATACTTTTAAAGGACAAGTATGGATAAAGATTTCAAGACAAGGCCTTTGTCCCTAATGGTAATTTCCAAAACTTAGCACTTCAAAAGAACTTAAAACATGTTATTGATGGAGTTAGTATTTAAACAAAAGTGTAAATATACAACTAGTTCAATCGAAATAAAATGCAATAATCAAATAATGAGAGAATGACTATGTGACCCAGTATCCTTGCTGCTTCAGCAAAAGGACAAGACGATTCTATCACGTCATTAGTTCATTAAAAGGCTATGTGCATCACTAATCTACAATCAACTTGAAAGCAATTTATGTACAGCTAATATACATGGTGAAATAAAATGCAAAAAATAAAATGACAACTATACAAGGCAGGGGCCCTCTACCACCTATGAAATCAAATGCTTAAAGGAAAATAAAGACATCAAATAAAGGACTAATGACATCGGCCCAGTATCTCTGCTGCTGATTTAAAATAAAAATGAAATCTATATTAAATTCAATTAAAAGTGAGAACAACTATCTCACACTATTTTAACTCTTCAACTTAATCTAAGCAATGTGAAATCTAAGTGACACTACATAAAGGAGACAAATCACACTACATTAACCTTTTCTTAACCTTTTTGCCTTTCAGCTAGATTTATCATGTGAGAACAGTTATGAACAAGTCAGCAATGTGAGTCTTAAAGGAAACTAAACCAAGCTGTACTAAGTGATATTTTGGCTCCAATAAAGTTATTTGATTATGGAAAAAGAACCATCAATAGATGAACAACTTGATATCTAAGAGTAGAAAGTAAAGTGAAAGTTAAAGAAATGATACTAATGAAAATCAAACTACAGAAAAATAAAGGTCAGCAACATAGACAAGATGATCACACATGCCACTAGTCATGAAATCAAAGCAAAATTGAACACACTTGCATGAATTAAAATTGCATGAATGAAAAATCTAATCTACCTTACATTCTACAAAGCAATATTTACAAAATAAAATCTACTCTACCTTACATCCTAATATGCTCCATGACATCTACTTCACATCTCCTTCCATGTTGAGAACATCAAAGCTTTATTCAATTTCTTCAAAAGTACAAAGTACAACAAAGCTCTCCAAAGCTTTCAAAAGCCATCAAGGAAGAACTACAAACTTAAGAACTAGGGACTAAAAGACTAACAAATGAAGGAGAGAGATCTCTTATTTATACAAAAAAATGAGAGCCATCTCATTAATGAGAATCCATGAATCTCTCCCTTTACCTCTAGAGTCCTAATCAAAATAGGAACTGATAAGACACATGTCTTCTTCGAGTTACAATACAATTAGGAGATGTGACACATATCCTCATGATCCCATGATTCTTTCCAACCAAATTCGAATTTGGCCTTGGGGTGCCACATAAGGGTCTTCTAGAAGCCTCCTTTCAACCTACACATGTCAACAATCTCAACCCATTTTTTAGGTATAAGCATATGCACATTATTTTCTAATGTTTAACCACAAATTCACTTAAAAGGCTTAGAAATAATAAAGATTGGAAAAACATAAAGGTGGCCCAATGATAATGAAAGTGGGATGAGTGTAGTGACATAGTAGTGAAATGGAGGTGAAATGGAGGTGATATAATGGACATAATAGTGAAAGTGTAATGGAAATGAATGACATTTTCAAGACTCAACACCACTATACTAGGATCAATGCCGGGCATTTCTTCATAGGACCACGTGAAGACATCACGAAATTCGCGAAAAAGATTAGAATACAGTTGAATCTCCTCCGGAGTACAAGTGACTCCAATGTGAAGATGCTCGACAATCCCTGGTTTCACAGAGATGTCGATGGGCTGGGTTTGCGTAATGTTTGCCATATTCCCTTCAGAAGACACCTGATAAATCTGAATAGGTGTTTGTAATGGGAGGCAAGGAGCAAACCGCTCAAGGCAAGTGAGAATATCCTGAGGGGCAGGGAGAAACGAGGAACGATGGTGAAAATCATGCCAAGGAAGTTCCTCGAGAGACATAGTCTCAATAATGGCTTCATCGGAAGAGAATGTTTCTTGTAAAGGATCCGAAGAAGTTTTATCTACAAGCCCTGAGGATGGATCAAATGAATGGAGAATCGTGCTCGAAGGAGCAAGTTCAGAAGAAGGAGTCGATGCAGCAATAATTTCAACATAGTTGAGTTCGGCAGGACTCAACGGCATCTGGTCGCCCCAAGAATCTACTTGGTCGGTGGGAGGAATGATCCACGGATCAGAACAAGTAGTAATCATATTAACAGAGGCGACGTTAGGAGGTGGGAGCGGAAAAACACCCATAAGGGCGGGATCTTTGAAAAGTCCGGCTCCCAGACTCTCAGATAATTGGGAGGTATGCTCCACAAAAGGGATGTTACCTTCAGAAGAGGAAGCGAAGAAAGATAGCTGGTCTACAGTAACAATCTTCCCTTGATGAGGGAATCAGATGATACGAAACAGAGATGAAGCAACAACTTTCATCGCGTAGATCCATCTACGTCCGAGAAGGAGGTTGTAGGTAAGAGTAGCATCAACGACTTCAACTTCCATTTCGACCGTCTTCCCTTCCAAAGTGATGGGCAAACATTGGAGTATACCATAAGGACGGGATGCTCTTCCATCAAAGGCTTCCAAGGTTGTGGGAGACTGGCTCAGCATCGGGGATCCGATGGCTTTCCAACAGGCAACAAACATGATGCAAGTAGAAGCACCTTCATCAATGACTGTTCGATGAATTGTTTTGGAATCAATGATAACCTGTATAAGGAAAGCAATTTGGGGAGGCAGTCTCTGCGTATGGCGTTCTAAGTCAAAAGTAATTAAATCCGAATCGGCCGGGTCTATGCCACCAATAGCGGATAGCAAGGACTTCCTCTGAGAAGGGCAGCTCTGGAGAACTTCTAAAGCGGACATAGCCAACGGAGTCTGCGCTAAGTCCTCAACGATATTGTAGTGCTATGCAGCACGAGCATTTGGGTTGTAAGAAGATTTCCGTAGTACTCCTTTTGGAGGGGGTCGAAGAGGCGTCTTAGTAGTAGGTCTCTCAATGTGGAGTGGACCCGAACTGAACGGTGGAGCACTAGAGGGGATTTCAGGCTCCTTCCCGGCAAATGGCGGATAATCTTTTGTTCGAGTACTGATATTAATAGGTATCGTTCCAGCCATAAACACTTGAGAACCGAAGGAAGAGGGAGGCTGAGAAGGGTCAGCCACCATCTGAGTTTTTTGAGTTTGTTGTGAGGGAAAGGGTTCTTTAAGCACCGCAGGAGTCCTGGGGGCACCTTTCAACAAACGACTAACCTCGGACCGCCTCAGGCAGTCCTTGGTATAGTGATCCTCATCGCAGATAAGACAAGGATACTTGGGTTTGCGTTTAGCACCGTCCTCGGGCGGAGTTTTAGGGGCTTCCTGTTTAGGTGGATCTGGTTTATTTTTCGCTTTCCCTTTCTTCTTTCCTTTCGAGGCTTTGTCTGCCGTGGTGGATTGGACGGCATTAACCTCGGAAGTAACATTCGAAATGGGTGCTACCTGGGAAGGTTGTTCATTTGAAGCAGTCGATTTTTGCTTCCCAGGGTTCGCGAGATTCTTTTTGAGGATGAACTAACCGAACCAATAATACCATCAACAGTTGGTGTTGGCGGGGCTTTAGATGTTCCTAGTCTTGGGGCATCAGGCAGATAATCATACAATGTACTTGACTGAGAGTAAACCAAGTCAAGGTACTGAGCGCGCGCGATAGCTTGCTCTTCAGTGACACACGCCCCCATGGCAATGTCCCGAGCTATTGGAGGAACGAACGAAGTCGTAAACCAATCGGTAAGAAGCTGGTCGGGAATCCAAAATTTAATCATACGTCTACGTCGTCTCCATTCATGGATATGATCAGAGATATGCGTAGCCGTCGTTTGTCTTAAGGATGTGAGGAGGTGTGTACCCGTTTCATATCGAATGGGTAACTGAAAATGCGTGAGAAATGCCATAGCCAAGGAGTTAAAATCCTGAAAGGATCCGCGATTGAGCTCAATATACCACTTAGTTGCAGAGCCAGTGAGAGTCCGCTGAAAAAGGCGAAGCCGAATTGAATCGTCAAGCCATGAATTGGATGAGCACCAAAGGTGATAAGTCATGACATGGGCTTGTGGATCTTCATTAGCTTTACCATCAAATTTTGGACAGTCACCGGGAATTTTCGTTGGAACCGGAGGCCAATATGGGTTATGAAGAATAGGATCATTGGTCAATTTAGACACATCCGGTAATTCTAAAGTTGCTAAGAAAGGTAATTGAGGATTAAAGGACATCTGGGGCTGCTGTTGGGATGGAGCACCAGGGTTCCAACCAGCTGGCGGTTGCCCCCAAGGGCTTGGTCCGGATAGATTTGGCCCCATAGGGTTTTGTCCATAGGGACTTGGGTTCTGCCCCCCAGCGTTCCATGGATTACCAAACAGTCCTGCAGAAGCACCATATGGTTGCGGATAAGTCTGATAAGGATTCGTCTGCAGTTGTTGGTAATTTTGATATGGGGAAAACAACGGTTGCCCTTGAGGTTGCTGGTGACCATAAGGTGGGTGGACTCCAAACTGAGTTTGATAGGTCTGTTGAGATTGAACTCCAGCTTGCATTTGAAAACCAGATGGGGTCTGGGGTCCAGCCTGGGGGAAAAAACCAGGTTGAGCAGTGCCAGAAGGATGTCCTGTAGGTTGGGCTATCTGGCCGGAAGGATAACCTTGTTGATATTGAGGTTGACCTCCCTGCCCAGAAGGTTGTACCTGCTGGGAAAGGAGTTGTTGTTGCCCAACTGAAGGTTGTCCCAACGGACCAGATGGCTGAGTGGGCTGGGCAGTTGGTTGGCCTGATTGGATTTGAGGCTGACCGACTTGCCCAGAAGGTTGACTATACTGGACGGTGGGCTGACCATGTGGTTGAACAGCTTGTCCAGATATTGGACCATACTGGACATTGGGTTGGTTTGGGTTAATAGATGATTGACCAATTTTTCCAGTAGGATAACCTTGCTGGATACCAGGTTGGACTTGTTGAACAGAAGATTGACCTGAGTTACCAGAAGGTTGAACATAAGAAGAGAAAAACGGACCACCAGAAGCAAAAGGGTTTCCATGGAAGGACTGCCCTTGTTGGTCTTGAGGAGGTTGTCTGGGAGATTGCGCAGACGACACTTGGCCACCATGAAAAGAGGTGGAACCCCAGTTAATTGACAATGGAACTGATACCTCCACAATCGGTTGAGACGGCAAGTACTGATCGTATGGCCCCTCTGTTGGGACATTTGATGTAGGATCAAAGACTTCGAATAAAGAAGCCGAAGGACGACTAAAAATAGGAGTCGAAGAGGCTGCACATACTGTTGGAGCGGTTGTGATTGAGGTAACAGACGCACTGCGACTTTGCGGAGTAAAAGGCTCCGTGGTGGGAAAAGTGAGTGGTGACCAAATAGAACCTGTGAAAGGAGTTCCAGAGGGCATAGTATCCCTTAATGCTTTATACCCTGGTGGTAGGTCGCCAGTAGTAGGAGTACTACTGATAGGTGTAGGGTCCGTTGCGGTGGGAATTTCACCGCTCGTCGCAACGGACTCGTCAATCGTAGTAGGGGAAAAGTCTTCCATGTCAGAGGAAGAAGGTGGGACTGAAACACAAGGAGAAGTATAGTCCCAAAAAGGGACACTGTCCTCAAAAGGTTCCCAAACAGGGTTCCAATGAAACTCGTAAGTCTCGTCGCCGGGGGCACGAGAACTAATTGGTTGTATACTTGGAACCAGAGAAAGAGTTACAACCGGTAACTCGGAAGAAGACGGAATCAATAATTCCGCCAGGATGAAACTTCACAAAACCTAAGGAATCTACCGAGATAAAATCCCTACTCAAACTAACGCAAACAAAATCTAATCAGGTAAATGTTATCGAGGCCGAATAAATTTTAAGACGCAAAGACACAACTTGACCTTTTCATGTTTTAAGAGTCGAGAAAAGGACAAAAAGATGACTCTAGTCTCCTTCGAATGTTTAATGAGCACGAAGTGACAAGACGCTCACAGCCACCTTTTCTTTTAAGGAGGCCGAAAAGGATCAAAAGTGACTACTCTGGAGACTCTAGGCAAAAGGTTTACCAAAAAATCCGTAAAACTGCTTATACACCTTGGAAATCAGATGAAAACCAAGGACTTCCCGTACTGCAGTCAATCTTCCCGAATGCTGTGTTCAGTGCATTACGGCTTGTAAGGATGATAACCTAGTGGGGTCTCCCGTATATACGCGACGGTACGTGGGAGCTCAGTCCGTACTGGTACTTATTGTCTCTCAGGAGGAATCACCCAACCATCAGTGAGGCAATAGTTACCAGGTTTTACGACGCCGGAACACGTCTCTAGCCTAGACCTCTAGAATATGTGCGTTAGGTTCCAATGCGTTGTTAGATTCATTCGGTTTATTTTACAGTTGATCTTCAATTAAGTTTCAGTTTTTTTTTGGTCCTACCGTATGTGATCTCTCAAAACCTCCTAAATGCAAACTATATGCAAAAATTATATCATTTCGTTCAATGAATTCTAACTACAGGAGAGTTGAGATTTTCAAACAAACAAGATGAACAATAAACAATCAACAAAGATCCTAATGCAGCTAATAACAAGAAATGAAACTTTTTCTTTTCTTTTCTTTTTAAAAGCAACAAATAACAATAAATGCTAACTAATATAATGCAAAAAGATCTTTTGTTTTTTCTTCTTTTAAAATGGCATAATGCATTTAAACAAATCTCAAGAGATATTAACAAGCATGAACAAAGAAAATTCACTCAATGCAAATAGAACCAACTCTGAAACACCAAGATGAACTGTCAAAACAAGGAAAAGCGCAAAGACTTTCAATGAACCATGTGATCTAAGTTCAAATGAAGTCAAGCAAAATCCAAACAAGCTAGAGGTGAATTGCTCGAAGCACAGAATAACAAGCTTTAACAACCACTAGATAGGTGCGGAAAACAACCAAAGAGTCGACTGGACAATCAAAGAACCGAACTTCCCACAGAAGGCTTGACATGCAAAGCCACTAGGTACTCTAGGGCTAAGATACAAAATCGATAGAAATAAGCACACAACTGAAGGATAAAGGTAAAACCCAGTCAAACATAGGTCCAACACACTTCCAGAGGCTGCAAAGGATATAAAAAGACAAAAATCTGAGTTTAAAGAGCTTCCAACAAACAGACTGGCAAAATTCACAGGACTGGCGCGACTGTCAGCCTGCAACTTGCGCTATCAAAGAATTGGCGCGAGTTGCTGTTGTGCAACATGCACCAACTGGCGCGACTGTCAGAGAGAAAAACGCGCCAACACAGTTTGCTGGCCCAAAAAATAAATAAAACAGCCCAGGGTCTGGTCAACAGTACTCAGACATATCTAACAACAAGAAACAACTTTAAAGCTGACCCAGAAAGCTCATTTATGCAAGCAAGCAAGAGAAAACTAACATGCAAGACAAACTCCAAGCTGTTCGGTTCATAAACCAAACCGGAGATCGACTGAAGTGGCGTTGATCTACTCCGCTAATGCAAAGCAATAGCGTTTCAAAGGCTGCCTGGCCGTGCTTCAGACTCCGTCCAAGGTTTATGAATCAAACAAAAAATAGCTCCTCCCCAGTGGATTCGCCAAATTGTTGGAGAGGTAAATCCCCTCTGCGGACAGAGGCGATCCCACTAGCCCAAAATGGGTCTAGCAACAATCAAATCATGCTACTATGCGAGTTCCTAGTTGCATACTGAAAGTGGATCACGAGAACCAACCTGGAGTCCAACGCTAATGTCGAAGAAGAGTTGATACTCCCGTTCCCTTGCTCCGGCAGGTCACAATCCTTGCGATCCCCACGTATGGATACCTGCACATGCAAAGAACGAAGCAAATACAAGCATAAAATCCACTAAAATACAACTATATTTCAGTCAGAAAGGAAATAAATCAAACATTATCATGATGAACAATGAGATTGGAACCATAACAGTAGTCGTTTATTAATGAATAATCAACAGAGAAAGATACAACCAAGGTTCTGACGTTGAACCTCTCCTCTGGCTGGGCGAGCAGCTATGTATGTATTGCAATAGACCTTCTCTCTCTCAGACTTCCGGCAGCATAAAGTCCCTATGCTTCAAGACTCTTACTATCACTCAAGACAAGCATAATCACAACTAGCATTACTCAGAAAACTAGCTTGTCTAATGCATGAGGACATACTTTTATAGATGGAGAAGGGAGGAAGATACAATGCATCAGGACACCCATTGTGGATTGGCATTATCTCCGAAAAGCCTCTGTGGATAGATGTCAAGGATAGATGATGACTCTCGACCTCTATCAGATAAACTTTATCCTCAAAAGACTTCGTGATCTGAAGGGAAAAAACATCTGGGCGCGCGTTTGTCAAAAATAATTACCAAACTTGGTTGGCGCGGGTGTTGTTCTGAGACAGAGCGCCAATGGTCGCACCCTCTTTTGAGGATCTCAGTGATTGGCGCGGGTAAGACATTGTGGACCCGCGCTAATGGGAAAAGGGCACTTTTCAGGGATATTTTGCAGAAGGTGTCTTCAGGGAACATGAAGTACATACTCAGGGGAACATAATGCAAGTGTTTTTAGGTTATGTCACTGTTCACAGGTCCCGGAATGCGTCCTCCAATGTACGGAAACAAGGGTAACAGGGACGGTGACCAATGGTGACAAATTACTGTGTAACACTTGATTTAAGGGGATAATTGAATTTACAAATAACATTGAACCACCAAACTATATCCACTACTAAAACCATCCCACAAAGATATTTATATCCGTTTTTAGTGGCATATAATCCACATGTTATATTTTTTTACCACAATAGTTCACCCTAAAAATCCTTAATATGAACATGACTCATCCTTAACGAAGCAATAACCCCACTCCAAGTAGTTGCATCCTCATCACCTGCTCAATGGCATCTAATAATAACCATTCTTTCCTTCAAATATAAGAATCTTCAAGATCAACTACTTGATTAAGTGTCAAAAGACCCTTTTCACTAAATTACTAAGCATTTGATTACCTTTATATCCTATTCAAGGATCCAAACCAATTTTAACCTTGTCCCCCCTACTCACACTCCACACCAACCATCTACCAATTATTGGAAAGGCTAGCTCTTTATCCTTAGCTCTTTGAGCGTCATCTAGCATGTCATCCTTCTTCGTGGCTCCTAAGAGACATAATTGTGCAGTTTTAGAGAGAAGTGACTGTTGCGAGATGAGGCCCTAGGAGTACACATCTGCGCAGTTTCAAGATGCAAGGAAGACTGGGCATCTGAGGGACAAAACTGCACTATTTTAGGATATAAGGCATTGTTGTGGGATGAGACCCTGGGAGGACACATCTGCACAGTTTCGATATGCAAGGCAAAGTAGGCAGCTAAGATGTCTGAGGGACAAAACTGCGCAGTTTCTAGATACATTGGGATCCGACTGAGGAAAGAACACTGGAGGAAACCACTATGCAATTTTGAATGCTATGGGAGGTTGGGATTTTTGCACATTACGCAGTTCTAGCAGACAAGGGAAAATATTGAGGGTTGAAAATGCGAAGTGCGCAGTTCAGGAAAGCTCGATGAGGCTAGGTTGCTAAGGAAACTCCGTAATTTGGCTAAGTGTGGGACCATTGGAAATTATTTGAACAGTGTTAGAACTTGACTATGATCACACACTTGAACACTTAGTGATAGAACATAGACCATCCAGAACATATAACACATACTTCACTTAATGCAACAACCTTTGTGGCATCTTATGGCAAGTGTGGCTCCAAAGATAGACTTTGGGAGGATAAAGGCGACACTTGTGTAAGAGTGCATGAGATGAATGTGAAACATGTCTATGAGGTGAGGAAAACCCATTCTAGCAAAGATTTCCCCTTGAAGCAAACAAAATTCCCTTTTCATGACAAGCGATAATCCCCATGACCAAATATGACACATACTACACAAATATAAAAGCATGAATGACTCTTAAGATCAACGAGGGGAGCTTGAGATCATCAACTTGCCAATAAGTGACTAAGGAATGATTTATTGTAGGATTCATAGTAGGCTCCAAAATTTGAGCACAGGCCAAAATTTTGGAGGGTGTTGCAGCCGCTATAATAGACCACCGAACCTGGAAATGACGTTCTATTGCAGAAAGATGATGACTTTTTGATCATTCACTTGTTTGAGCGGAACTGCTTCTATCCACTGTGTGAAGTAATATGTAGCAATTAGGATATAGCGGTGTTGCTTTTATGAATGTGGGAAAATATCCCCAATGATGTCCAAGCCCCACTGTTGAAAAGGCTCTTCAACTATAATGGACTACAGTGGGGCGACTGACTTCTTCGTTCTACCGGCACACCTTTGACAGAACGAACACTGGCGGGCATGAGCATGAGCATCTCTGAATAATGTAGGCCAGTAAAAGTTGGCCCGCATAACCTTATGTGATGTGATGTTTCCTGTGAAGTGTCCCCCGGTTGGTCCATCGTGGAGATCACGCAATACCTTTTCTCAATCATGTGCTTCCAAACACCTGAGCAATACTCTATTGTGGTTCTTTCTTAACAACACCCCATGCACCAATTGATAAGATAATTATTTAATTGTGAGTGCCCTCTTTTGCCACATGTAAAGTGGGAGAGAATTGTGTCATGCTCAAGGTATTGATGCATATTTGTGTATTAAGAGTTTGTTCTTGTAGTGGGGGAGCCTTGCTTAATGTTATACATCTCAATTTATTGCTCCCATCCTAAAATCTCTTCTTCTTCCTCCTTCACATTTACTGCTTCTGCTGCCATTCGACAAAGACCATGGCCCTTGATCATGTGAAATGGATTGATTTCTAGATCATACTATTGCAACCCGATCATCCAATTTGCTCTCCTTTCACCCAGCTCTTGTTGAACAAGGAGTGATCTAATTGCTGAGTGCGGGATAAAGATAATGCAATGGTTTTTCAATAGAGAGGTTTGAAAATGCTTTACCACCTTGTATACTGCATAAGCTTGTTTGTCCACAGTGGGGTAGTTAAGCTCTAGTCCTTGCAGACTTGTGCTCATAAAGGAGATAGGCTTCTCATTGTTCAATTCATCCTTATTAGTGCGTACAATAGAAAGAGTAGTATCATAAGCAAAAGTGCAGAGCAAGAAATCTTTATCAAAGTTTGGGTTGTACAATGCGGGTGCTTCTTCTATAGCCTGCTTAATACGATAAAATGCATCCTTTTCCATTTTATCCGATTTGTAGGCTACATCCTTCTTTACCATCTCCTATATTAGTTTGACAATCTTGTCATAGTCAGAGATGAACTTGAGGAGGAAATTGATTTTCCCTAAGAAAGTCTGCATGGCCTTCTTGTTCACTTGGAAGGGAATCTTCATGATTGTCCTGACCCTGTCTGGGTCTACCTTAATCCCACTCTTAACAGTGATTTGGCCCAAGATACTACCCTTGGACATTGAGAAGATACTTTTCTTGGGATTTCAGGATATCTTGTACTTGCAACATCACTCAAAAATATTCTTTAAGTGGCATATGTGGTCTGATCTTTATTTGGAGAACATTGTTACATCGTCAAGATAAACCACTATGCTCTGCCCAATGATTCTGCGGAAAGTGATGTCCATAACACGTTGGAATGGTGCACTAGCGTTGATTAGCCCAAACAATATTCGTCTGAATGTGAACGTGCCCGACTTCGTTCGGAACACGGTTTTAAGTTTATTAGGCTCTGTAACCAGATCCTAGTTGTATCTGAAATAACCATCTAACAAAGAAAACATTTCAAACCCTGATATTGGTTGCAATGTTTTTTCCATGGACGACATGGGGTAGTTTTCCTTGTCCAATGCGCGGTTAAGATTTTTGAAATCTACACATGGACGGATCTTCCCAGATTTCTTCCTCAACGGGACTAAATTTGACACCCACGTTGTGTGTCACACTTTATATATGCTTTGGGCATCCAATAATTTTCTAAACCCTTTCTGAATAAGAGGCTCAAGCGTTGGATTTATTTTCCTTAGCTTTTTTCGGAATGCCTTGGCCCCTTCCTTTATTAGTATCACATGCTGGATGATTCACGTGGCATATGTCTTGAGTTCATTGCAAGTCCATGTAAAGACATCACAATACTTCTTGAATAAGTAGTTAAATGCTTGCCACGCTTGCGGTGTGCAGCAAGTATTGAGATTGAAATATTTCAAATCTTTATTCTTTCCCAAGTTAATTTACTCATGCGACATTGTGGAACTATGGGTCTTAGCATTGATAGGTCCCTAGAAGCAATTTTGCAAGTCATACAATTTTTCCAATGATACCACACCCTTGGGGATGAAGTTTCCTTTGCTTGCACTCGCTACATATTGCAATGCATTTTTGTGCTCGTCCTCATCGATCGTTGTGTCTTTAAATACATCAACGTTTGGCATGAAGCACAATATCTCTTGTTGATAACTTCTAAGATGAGGTGAAACACAATGTATGTTTTTATGTACCTGTCACACCACAATTTCTGTTTCACCTACCACTTTCAGGATGGCAACATTGAGGTCAATGGACTTTTGTAAGAGATGAGTGCTTTGTACTCTGCAGTGTTGTTTGTGCACGCAAATTCCAAGCAACTAGATATCAAATGCTTTCTCTGCAGGGGGTCCATCAAAACACAAACAGCTCTAGATCCCTCCTGCATTTTGGAAGTATCGAAGTACATAGTCCAAATATCATATGTATAGGGACTAGGAACTACACTAGTACTGCTACAACCACTGTTAATTGTACAAAGCTCATTATCACAATTTGGACAAGGAATGATATCTAACTGTGTATCTGGTGGAACTGGGAATGGTTGTGCAAGATGACACCTTAGTTAAGTTTCAAGGAAGCAGTTGCTAAAAAGTGATTCTACAAAAGCCATCGGTTCATTATGTTCATTCAAGGGAGTGATAGTGTGTTTCATATATCTCTCTGATTCTACCCAGATTTGATTATTTATGCCCCTATACGGAAGCCATAAGTGTGACCAGTTTGTGGAAAAGTATCCTTGTAGCTTGCTAGACCCGTCTCTACTCAACAATACTCCATATGCTTCCAGAATGTCCACAATCACTATGTTGATACATTGGTGGAATCGTTTGTCGGATGATAAGCGCATGATAACATCTATGAGTTCACCAATTGAATATACATGAGTCATATCCAGCTGAATAATTTGTGCATCTATTTTGTCCCATTTAGCATTGATTTTCTTGGCAACAGATAATGGAATTTCATTCACCAATGCACCAAAATCAACCAATCAATTGTGTATATTGAAATTGAATATTTCGAAATTTAACAATAAAGGTGGGCAGAGTGTATTCAAATCCATCATTAATGCACTGAGTACATATTTGAGAGAACTAGGAGACTAACCAGATCCCTTGTTTGAAGAGGTAGCGTTAGCTGTGGAGGTTTTACCAAGTGCTCGTAAGAGGATGTCCCGATGGCTCGTGATATTGTTAATTCAAACATTGAAATTTTCACACGAACCTTCTTCATGTCATCAACTATGCTATATTCCACAACGGGAAGAATGGTCGAGGTGTCTGGGGATGTAACTTGGTCTATGGTTTTCGGAGTGATGGTTCTGTCCTTACCACTGACGGAAACACTTTTCGTTGGGACTGCTTTCCCAAACTTTCTCTGAGTATTCTGTGCTAAGTTGGCCAGTGGGTTGATTTTCATTAACAATTTGCTTTGAATTTATGCTTTGACAACTCAAATATAGTGGCCGACCCTTGGCTTCTCAAGTTGTACCAATTGGTCTGCTTCTGGGACGGACCGTCACTCGGAATCTGCTTATCGACAATATCTTTTGGGTTGTGATTATACAGTTAAACATATTCAATTCATGCCTGACACTTGGATTTCCATCGGCTACAATAGCTTCTTCACTTTCTCCTATAGGCTCAGTCTGCTCTTCAGCCATTATCGGATCAACAAGTTGCGTAGCAACCATGCTTATGGCTTGATTCCACTATGAGCACGTTTTCTCTTAATGGTGTTCTTGATGAAACGCATAATATTATTCGGTGCCCAACTTCTCAATGTCCCACACAACATTGGAGCTCTGTGCAGACTTTGAAAGATGGTTGTTGCTACTACTAGAAGTTGTAGTCCTTCTAAACAAGTTGAATCTAGGAGGCTTGCTGCTCACAGTGGTCTCACTTGTCCTCTGTTTTAACTTTGTCATTTCATTAGAAAGAGACTTGAAAAGATGAGTCAAGCTTTCAAGATCAGATGGTTCTTTCTCTTTAGCCCTACTCACAGGGGCCTAAGACATCTTACCTGTGTCCTTGGATTCTTTTGTTGGTTCATCATTTGAGATGACTCCGATTGCGTGCAAGTTATTCTCGACAATGATAACCTCTTCATAATTTTTTGTCAATGTTTGTTTCACAGTTTTCTTCACAGACTTCGCAATGCTTGGTGGCAAGGAAGAGGTGTAGTAATCTATGGTGACAGAGTCATGAGGTTTAGTGTTTTCTGGAAATTTGTTCAAGATGCAATTGAACCCCTGGTTAAAATATTTCACCTTTTCATTTTTCTCCATCTTAAGTTTATCTAGCCCTTTTAATAACATGGTGGGGGTCTTATCATCAGCAAATTTCTCAAGGAAGACCTTCTTAAATCCCCTCCAATTCTGGATGGAGTTTGGAGGAAGGTTGTGATACCATACAAATGCTCTACCATCCAAGGTACATGGGAAAAGTCTACATGCAACATCATCGTAACGTACCTCAAGTGTTTGTAGATGCAGGTAAAAGTTGTCCAGATGGTCTTCAACCTTCATTGTCTTATCAGGGTCATACTTTATTAAGAGCTTCTCTGAATGCCTTGGCATCTTGTGTAGAACATCCATAAGTGCGAGTGGGCCCTGAGTCATCTAGTCCAGATTTTGGTCTGCCATGTCTTCTTCTTCATTGTCCTCCTCTTCTTTATCATAATCTGATGGTTCTTCTTCCTCTTCTTCTTATCTGCTTGTGTTGCCAAAAGTTGTGTCTGAGAGTGGAATGTTGTCTTCATCACCACCGTGAAAGAGTAGGGGTTCTTCTTATTTTTCCATAGAGTCTGATAATTCTTTAAGAGTGGCGAGAACCAAGTCTTCAAGAGTCGAAAATACTATCCGTGTGGAGGTGCTCTTGTTTTTCTTTGAAGAATATGGAAGATTGATTACTCTTGGGATCAATCCAACAAAATTTTCAAATTGATGGGTTATAGGGTGGATGGCCTGAATCTGATCATACAAAATTTCATGTCCAGGCCTAGGCTGAGAAGAGTCACCAACTTCAGAAGCATGAGTAAGGGGGTGTAATGAACGTTGCTACCTTGACCAGAAGATGGAATGATGGAGTCATTGCGTTTATCAACCATAAAATATTGACTGCCCTCATTCTAGTGCCATAAATGTTGACGGTGATGGACCCACCAATATTTAGGGGATCTCCCCAATATGAAGTCCCAATTAGACCTCACACTATTTGGTGTAGGATTTCCATCCTACACCAATCCTTAAAGATTTGCCTTGAATCTAGCTGTCAACACGAGAGAGGGATGTAGTGGTGTCTTCGAAAAGCAAGGGGGTGTGGATGGTGAGTGTTTGGTTGCAACTGTGTCAAGGTTCTTCTACTATAGAGCGGGGAGAAAAGTGAGCCTCTAAGTGAGAGGTAATAGTACCACCCAAGAAGAGACACACATGAACTAAATGGATTCATTTAACATCCAATGGAATAGTCCACAACAGATGTGACAATCGTTACAAGCAATAAGTGAGGAAGGATATGTCTAGTATCCCGCAGAATATTCCACAAGTATGGGACAATAATAACAACCATTAAAACACATTCTCAATAAGATAAATACTAAAATAACTAAAATAGTTCAATTATCTTAGCACATGTGAATGCAAACATGAAATACAAATGTCCATAGAATAGTCTTACAAACATTCATAGTCCATGCATAAAGAACGTGCTGGCCTTAAAGGTTTCTATTATAAAGTAAAATTTCCAAGACACATGTTTACAATGTACATCACTAAGCCCCAATAGTGGGACATTGGAGCCACTCCTTGCTCCTCAAAGAACTCACTGATCTCTCTAATGCCTTGTGGGAGGAGCCAAGGTGAAAAGTCTTTTTCTCATATAATGAGGGAGTATATAACCAAGGGTGACTCTTTGACTACCCTCATGACTGTTTAAATTCCTATGACTTTTCAACTTACATGACTCTTTACATTACATGTGTGTTCTTTGGACTTCCACTTTACAATACATTTGAATACAATATACATGGTACATAATAGTCATGTGGCATATGACCACTCATGACATGACATGACATGACACTGTTGGCATGGATTGCTTGATGACATGGCAATGTCAAGCCACTATTGCTACTAAGTGTTGGATGTCTTATTGGATATGCTTTCTCTTCACCTTCGCATGGCTTGGTGATGCAAAATCTTCAATGATATTTAGCCTTGGAAGGTGGTTGCAAACTTGTGTGTCCCTTCTCTTTCTCTCGATTGATATTCTTGTGAGTTTAGTTACAAGAGAGTCTTTAGGCATGCTTCCCTCCTACTTCTCCTTCTCCATCATCTCGCCATGACATGATAGTGTACCTGTTCTTGCAATTCACTCATGACAAGACGACATCAATCCGAAAATCCCCTAGTCTAAGATGATATATTCTGATCCGTCAACTGAGCCCAAGGCATGGTGACAGACTTGGAAGAGGGGCTCAGTGACCGTGAATTGCATAGTTCTAGTAGTCAAGGGGAGAGCTTGGGCTCTGAGATTACGCAATGTTGAGCTGAGGGAGGCTTGAAGGACAGGATTGCAAAGTTTCTGGAGGTAGTGGGGTCCAGCTGAAGGAAAGGAAACTTGGAAAGCAAACTGTGCAGTTTTGGATGTCAAGGGAGGCTGGATTTTGTTGAAAATAACAACAAGAAATGCAAAAAATAGAAATGTTAAAAATAGCATTTCTATAAATAGCATTTCAGGATATACTCCAACTCTGTTGGAAATAGAAAAAATAGAAATAATAAAAATAACATTGCTATAAATAGCATTTTGGGATAGATTCCAATTTTAATTAGTCCCTGAATTAAAATTCGAATTTAGTCTCACTAGCTATTTGAAAAATAATTAATTAATTCATCTTGAGTTAATTAGTTGGAGAAAATCAAACATGAAGTCTATGTGAAGACATGCAACAGTTATCCCTTTGATTGAGGAAGTTATCCCTTAATTAAGGAGATTGGGTTGAGTTTTACTTTGAGTTGTAATTAGTTAGCTCAGTTAATTGAGTTAAGTCCAGTTAAATTAGTTCCAAACAGTTGGAGGAACTAATTGTGAGTTCAGTTAGTCAATGCATGCATGCATGCAACCAATGTACTTTAGATAACTAAATATTCTCTCATAAATTAATCATGCATGTCAGTTCAAATAGAGACCCAGTTGAGATTAAAGACAGGGACATTGTATTATCAGTTGGAGGATTTTTCCTATAAAGGAAACTCATCCGTGCAGAAGGAATTATCTCCTTTAGGATTACGCAGTTATTTCAGAGGTTAGTGAGTTGTGTGAGAGGTGAATTCACACAGGTGGCAACCAGAGGACCTAGGAGAAACTGCGAAAGGAAATAGGAGGATTGGAGGGCAAAGGAGAAGGTTTGTGAGAAGCCTTTGGCTATCTATGAGTAGCAGCGAGGGATTGTACTGAGAGCCATATAGCTTGAGAGCTAAAGCTTTATGTAATATTGAGATATTTCCACTTGTATGATAATATAGATAGTGTGGTTTTTAGCTGAGGCTTTCCCCAGAGTATTCTTTTGTGTTCATGTGTGATTGCTTTCTCATTCTCTGTTATATGTGTTCTATTTGATCTTGCTCATATTCGATTAAGATTCCACAAGTTTGTTGTAGAAGTAGATCTTGTATTTTGCTTTAGTGTATTGCATAATTTGTTGATCTACAGTGGGAATTTCTACATGGTATCAGAGAAAATGTGATCGAAACAATGAACAGTATACGAAGAAGAAAATTCGAATTAAATAATAATAATAATAAATAATAATAATAATAATAATAATAATAATAATAATAATAATAATTGGGCCACGAGTTTTCAGAGCAGATTTGAAAGTTTCTGTGAAAAATTTTCAGAAACAAATAGCATATCTGGATTCCTTGGGGAAAAAGGCCCAAAAAAAAAAACCATTTGAATCAGAGTTCAGATGAGGGAGATATCGCTGATTAAAATTCAACTCTTTTTATAAAAAATTTCATGACGGTGGGAAAGATGAAACAGATTGGTGTGCTAGCCAAGAAGTAAAAGATGCATTCAAAGCCTTGAGGAGCAAGGCAAATGTTGGAGACTTGGTGGTTGAGAGGGAGAGTACATTACCTCTCAACATGCAGCGCCGGAAGAAGTCTCAAACAATTGTGGAGGAGCCATAATTGGTGAAGCAACTTCAAGAGGTTGTGGAGTAGCCACAACTGGAGAAGCCGAGAGGAGACTAAGTGGAGGCATCCACTCATGCAGAGACCTCCAGTAGGGGGAAATTTCGAGCCAAGTGGGTATAGGGATCACATGCAACCATACCTCCAGGTGTGAGGTGGGGTGATGTGAAGTGATAGTCCCGTGAAGGCTAAAATAGAGGTAGGATCTTTGAGGTACCCAACCTCTTTGATTAGACCTTGCTACGGGAGCCCCGATGAGGAGTAACAGGATTGGCTGAGTGGGTAGAGATAGATGCAGATGGAGCAGCAGAGAGAGCTACAGTGCAGGAGTCCCAAGACAACGCAGAGCTAGCAGGTTGCAGCAATGTGAGAGGCACAAGAGTGTTGCACCAGTGTAGGATGGCACATAGAGGTGTGTAATGGTGCGAGATGCAAGGAGTTGTTGCAGTAGCACAGAGGTCAAAGAGGGAGCACTTGTCAGTGGCAGAGGAAGCTTTAACATCAGAGGGTGTTTCCAGCCCAACAGGGAGGTCAGATGGAAGATCTGTTACTTACTTCTCAGTAACTGAGTTGTAGTGCAGCATTGGGCAGCACGATGCGACATGATGAGAGGAGGTGCAGTGCAGATGTAGTGCTGGGAGATAGGACCAGCAACAACACAGATGCAATAGGAGGAATCCGTGTGATTGATGCAGTCAGAGATCAAAGTGACAGAGGCTAGAGTAGTCAGATACTGAAGAGCACAGAGGTGCAAATTTTTCAGTTGACAGAGGCAATAACAGTCGGAGACTTTGATGATAGAGGCATCATTCTAATTCAGGTTGGATATTTTTTGTGTTCCTAGAGTTGTTGGAGCAACAACACTTGAGAGAAGTGTTGCATGCAGAACATTCCAAAGGTTTAGGATCGGGTTCAAGTTGAATGCCTTTCTTATTGAAAGGGAGTGATGAAAATAGAAACAAGAAATGCTAAAAATAGAAATGCTAAAAACAACATTTCTATAAATAGCATTTCAGGATATACTCCAACTCTGTTGGAAATAGAAAAAAATAGAAATGCTAAAAATAGCATTGCTATAAATAACATTTCGAGATAGATTCCAATTTTAATTAGTCCCTGAATTAAAATTCGAATTTAGTCTCACTAGCTGTTTGAAAAATAATTAATTAAATAATCTTGAGTTAATTAGTTGGAGAAAATTAAAACTTGAAGTATATGTGAAGACATGCAACAGTTATCCCTTTGATTGAGGAAGTTATCCCTTAATTAAGGAGATCAGGATGAGTTGTAATTAATTAGCTCAGTTAACTGAGTTAAGTCCAGTTAAATTAGTTCCAAACAGTTGGAGGAACTAATTGTGAGTTCAATTAGTTAACGCATGCATGCATGCAACTAGTGTACTTTAGATAACTGAATATTCTCTCATAAATAACTGATGCATGTCAGTTCAGACAGAGACCCATTTAAGATTAAAGACAGGGACATTGTACTATCAGTTGGAGGATTTTTCCTATAAAGGAAACTCATCCATGCAGAAGGAATTATCTCCTTCAGGATTGCGCAGTTATTTCAGAGGTTGGTGAGTTGTGTGAGAGGTGAATTCACACAGGTGGTAGCTAGAGGACCCAAGAGAAACTGCGCAAGGAAATAGGAGGCTTGGAGGGCAGAGGAGAAGGTTTGTGAGAAGCCTTTGACTGTCTATGAGCAGCAGTGAGGGATTGTACTAAGAGCCATATAGCTTGGGAGCTAAATCTTTATGTAATCTTGAGATATTTCCACTTGTGTGATAAAACATATAGCGGGTTTTTAGCTGAAGCTTTCCCCAGAGTATTCTTCTGTGTTCATGTGTGATTGCTTTCTCATTCTTTGTTATATTTGTTCTATTTGATCTTGCTCATATTCGATTAAGCTTCCACAAGTTTGTTGTAGAAGTAGATCTTGTATTTTGCTTTAGTATATTGCATAATTTGTTGATCTACAGTGGGAATTTCTACAGTTTTTTCACTTTGCATATTTCTAGTAGCCAAGGGAAAATTTTGAGGGTTTAAGATGCGAAGTGTGTAGTTCAAGGTAGGCTAGGAGACATAACTGTGCAATTATGGGGGTCAAGATCGGGAGCTGTGAAAAGGAATTGCTCAGAAAAGCAGCCCCTGGGGATGGGGACTGTGCATTACACAATTCCAAGCAAAAAGGTCATAGCTTAGAGGGCTAAGACTACGTAATGCACAATTCAGTTGGGGTTTGGTGAAGCTAAGTTGCTCGATCGGGAAGATTTTTTTGAAAATGGTTGTGTGGGATAAGTGATGAACTGAGATGAACCTTGACTGTGATCACACACTTAGCATACTTTGATGACACGACAACATAGATCATCATAACACATGAACAAACTATTTCCCTCTCTGTGATTGCCTCACGATAAGATACGACAAGTGTGACACTTAAGATAAGCTTTAGGATGACCATGATGACACTTGTGCGACAATGCTCAAGACTTTGTGTATGGATGCAACAAATGTTTACATGGTTAGGAGAACTAATATACACAAAGACTAACTTTTGAAACCATCAAAATAGGCTTGCAAATATTGCATGACAGCCAAACGCGCCAAAAGATAATAGATAACCCGACATGCACAAGGGACCAAAGCACTGCAATAAAACTCATGAAATGAGCTCTAGTGTTTGCAAAAACAATATAAAACACTAAGGAAGGCTCTAAAATTGAGTGTAAGCCAAAATTTTGGAGGGTATTGCAGCAACTACAACATATACTAAACAATTTCCCAAGAAGAATGTTGCTCAACTTGTGATTTTCTTATTATTAACACTACTTGCCCAATTTGCATCTATGTATGTTGTTTGAGTGAAATATTTGCTCCTTGAGTACCATAAGCCAAAACCAATAGTTCCTTGGAAATATTTAAAAATACTCTTAACAACCTACATACAAGTTTCCTTTGGGTTTGACTGAAATCTTACCACCAAACCTACTACTTGCATGGTGTTTGATATTGAAGTTGTGAGACAAAGTAGGTTTCCAATCATAGACTGATACATACTTTGATTTACCTTTGTATATTAATTATCCTTACTGAGTTTATAACTTGTTGCCATGGGTGTATTTATATGTTTACATTCCTCCATAGCACATTTCCTCATTATTTCTTTGAGGTATTTATTTTGAGAGATAAAAATCCCTTTCTCTATTTGCTAGATACATAATCCATGGAAGAATCATAGTTCCACAAACATGAACATTTCAAATTCTTTTTTCACATCCAACATTTACAACAAGTATTGGAGATGTTAAACACGCAAAATTTTCCAATTAAAGACAGAATAAATGTACCATCATGGAACAAAAGTTGGTGTAATTGGGGTTTATGGTTTGCTAATAATGATTCATGATGGATAGAGGAAAGTTAAGAGTAAGAGTTGAATATGTTGTTTTTAAAATCACCTTTTATGATAGATGTTTCAGACTACAGGAAGTTCATTTGAGATATTAGTGGTATATATGTGCATCATTCACTAAATGTATGAAGAAATGAAGCTTTTAGTGGACACCAATTACAAAAAGTAACTTTGACATCTTGAAGAAGAAAGTTACTAAATAACCAATATTAGCATTTATATTTCAACAAAATTTTCTAAGTTGATTGAGATGTTAGTGAGTAATTGGAACAAAATTGAGTCAAGAAGGTAAGATTATTGCTTTCTTTGTTGAAAAGTTAAATGAAACCCAAATAAAGTGCTATGTTTATGGTTAAGAATTTTATCCATAATTCAAGTAGAAAAGAAGTGTAGACACTATATTTTACCTAAGGAATATGTGTTATATGGTGACCACCACACATTTCAATATTTTAACATTTCGAGAAAGTTGAATTAGAGACATATGAAATGGGTTGAATTATTGATAACTTCCTGATTGGTTTTGAAGCATAGATTAAGGAATATTAATAAGGTTGGTGATGCATTATGTACAACATTATTGTTACTAAGTACTATGTTTGTTAAGATTGTGAGTCTAGATAATATGAAAGCCTTATATGAGGATGCCGTAGAGTTTCTAGATATTTGGAAAGCTTGAAAAAAGCCATTGTCCATAGAGCATGGGGAACAATCCATATTTGGTTTTTTTGTGTTCAAGAAGGATTTTAATTCAAGAATCAAAAGTTGTGCATACCAAAAATCTCCATGAGAGAAAATCTCTTTGGGGAATTACATAGTGGAGGTTTGGGTGGTCATTTTGGCAATGACAGGAATAAACCTTTGATTGAAGAAAGATAAATCATATCTAGAGATGGGAGGGGATTGGTTGAAGGTTTTAAAATATATTAGCATGCAAAAGGAAGTGGTCAAAATATAAGTTTTTATACACCTTTACTTTTATTAGAGAAACCTTGGGGAGATCTACACATGGATTTTGTTTTGATATTACTAAGGAACTCAAAGAGGTAATAATTAAATGTTGATGGTTGTGGACATATTTTAAAAATGTCACATTTTATTACATGAGAAGACAAGTGATGCTATAAATATTGTTATCTTTAAAAAACAAGTTCAGTTGGATGGATTACCCAAGAGTATCACTTCAAATAGGGATACTAGATTCTTAAGACATTTTTTGAAGACCTTGAGGAAAAGGTTGGGATCTAGGCTGTAGTTTAGTCTACATATTATCCTTAAATGGATGGAATGATGTAGGTTATAATTGTATGTCTTCATAATTTGATAAGATATTTGGTAGGAGAAAACCAAGGTAATGGGCTATGATTTTAAAGTAGAAGTTCTTATAAAAATTTAGTAAATAGATCCATATGGAAGACTACCTTTTTAGAGTGTGCATGGGAGATCACCAAAGGAAGTGATAGATTTGGTGATATTTCTAATTGTGGGGCATGCAAATAGTGAATATGTAGTGATGTTTGTAGAGTACATGGGAGATGTACACGAGCAAGTAAATAATAAGTTGCTCCAAAGTAATGGGGAGTACAAAGAGAAAGACGATTAGAAAATGGAAGTGAAAAAATTTTTAGAAGGAGACCTAGTAATGTATCATCTAAGGAAGGAAAATTTTCCTAAGGGAACTTATATCAACTAAAGTATAAGAAGATAAAACCATGTGAAATCCTTGAAAATTTTTCTAATAATGCACATATAAGTTGGATATATTTGATGGTTTGGACATTTCACTAGTTTTTAATGTTGTGAATATTATGAGCATGATGAAGACATTAAAGAAAAAGAAGTTAGCTAAGAAAGAACTAGTGGTAGATTGTTAAAAACATATCCATTAAAGAAGCTAGTGCAAGTTGAGGAGGTGTCAGTAGAAAGAATTTATCTGGAGACAAGGAGTAAGGAGTATAAACAATACCTAATTAAGATAAGTTTTTGAGGTTCAAAAGACTAAGCATCATGTGTTTTTGAAGAAGAAATTGGTTGATTTGGGTGACCACTGCCATTTGGTAAATTTGCAATCTATCCCTCATGAATTGGATGCTCGCGAAAATTTTCAACCACAAGAATCTTATGTGGGACACTCCCTAGATAAGTAAGTTATATTACATCCATTTTGAAATCATAGGTAGGTACAAAAGTATTAAAAGAATTTCCAATTAAATTTCAATGCCCTAGATAAGCCTACTTTTACCTTGACATTCATTCTAGTGCTTTAGGTGGGCATTTCCTAAGTGGTTGGAACTAGGGTAAATTTCTTTCAAATATACTAGGAATTAAGAATGGAATTAGGATAGGAAATGAAATGGTTTAGTAGTGAATTAAATGACGATTACCCTCAACATTTTACAATTGACTTGAGTCATTAGCCTTCCTTTAGTGCAGATTTAAGTGTTGATTACATGCACTTGGCTAACTAATGAAAATCAAATATCGCAACATTTTTGCAGACTTATATCTATGAAATAGCGATCATTTGGGAAATTTTGTTGGGCCGAAGTTTTGTTAAGAACCTAATTGAGCTTACCTACGTTTTGTTTTACAAAATGATTTATGTTGAAAAAGATTACATACATTTTACTAAAGCTTCATAGGCATTTGGGATAGGTATAGTGTAATGCATTATTAAATAATAATATAAATAAATAAATATTTATAATTATTTGTTAGTTGATCTATTTATTAATGATTTATTCTCACTTTTACTTGTCTTCTACTATTATTATTATTAAAGAAAAATGTCTTTCAAGATGAATAATCTATTTTGGCATTGAATTAGAACCCATACTTACATTTTTGTGAAAAGTAAAAATAAAAAAATTTAATACGAGCACCCACCCTTAAAGAAGCACCCAATTCAAATTAATGAAAGAAGGGTAAGTTGCAAATTCCAAAACATAGGTTTTGTAGAGAACACGGAGTACTAAAGATCTTAGAATCATGGTACTTGTGTACAATTTTTTTTTAGCACATACGTACAATTTTTTTTAGAACAAAAGAAGTTATGATGAATGAAAGATTTGGAACTTGAACTACATGAGGACATCATCTCCATGAACATTTAACCTTCAAACTAAATATGAACCATTGAAGGAAGTTGGAATAGGTGATGAAACCACTAGTAATAAAATTCCAAATATATCAAACTTCTTGTCTTTCCACATATAATGTCTATTTTGTAACAAAGAAGATCATATTTGGCTCTTTGGGAATTGAAGTTTTGGCCTTTGTATCCTAATATTGTTCAAGATGGTTTAATCCAAGTTGATTTCTCATTTTTATATATTGTTTGATATAGTTTTTCATATTTATTGGATAAAAGATTAAATCTATTAATTTTTTTTGTGTGTAGTTGAATTTATTTTGCTATATATGTTAATTTGTTTCTATTGAATGTTTTGATTTTTAGTGGTTACCAAATCTCTATGTCACACCATTATTCTATTGTAATCTTTTATACTAGGTCTTGGATCTCTAATAGCTTGTTTGAAATCTTTTTTTCAATTCCTCAATTTTAATCCATTTCATCATGACAATGTATAGACCATTATCTTGAATGAAAATCTTTGCTCTTAGTCCGTCTATATGCTTTATATCAAAAATTGGCAAAATGCTTCTTCTTCTAATAATAGAATGTCCATATTTTTACTACATAATATAATAAGACATTTATCTTTTAACTTTTAATTCATTTAATAATTATTATTTTTGAATACTTAACTTTGTTTTAAAGTTAAAAAAAACACTTGAAACCCTTAACATGGCATTGGTTCAAAATTATTATTTATACTAATTTTAAAAAATACTTTCTTCAATTTCCAATTTCATTTTTTTTTAATAAAAGCTTTTCATATCTCCAATAATACTTTTTCCACACAAAAAAATTAAATATAAATAAATCAAATTCAAAATCTAAAAATAAATCAAATTCAAAACCTATATACTTTTTTTCTCATAATATATAACCAAGATAACTATATTCTCTAAAATATTTATTTGTAAACCAATAAATATGTTAAATGTATTCTCTAATATTTATTTGTAATTAATTTTATTTCTTTTGTATTAATTTTCATTTAAAATCATCATAATCTAAAAAAATATAATTTATGTTTAATTCAAAAAATTCTAACAATTCAATAGGAAATTAAAAGTCAAAGGAATGTGTGTAACATCTCGAATGCAAAGTATTCCATCAATAAATATTTTAATATTAACATCATTATTATGTCCCTCAGATCAGCAAAGGATCCCATCGGCCCTAAAGATATGAAAGGGGTATATATTATCCCTTGTTCCTGTGGGACCCCCTATATTGGTGAGACAGGTCGCTCCATCAATCAACGGATCAGTGAACATGTAGCTGACCTCAAGCATAGGAGATCAAAGTCTTCCGCTTTAGCTGAGCATGTGAAAAAAACCAATCATCATATTTGTATTGAGGAGGCTAGTGTCATTGCTAGAGTTTCGCAGTTCCATCATCGGAAATTCAGAGAAGCTCTTGAGATTGAAAAGAGATCAAGCAATGTCAATAGAGAAGATGGCTAGGTGGAAAATTAGTAGGTGTTGGGTCCCAGCTCTCTCTTCCTAGTCGCTTTCTTCCTGATCTTTTAAATTTTTAGAATATATTCGATTATTTTTTATTATATATATATATTTATTTTTCTCTAATATTTTTATTTTTTGTTTTTGGTTTTAAGTATTTTCCATTTTAATTATTATTATTATTTTTTTTAACTCTAATAAATATATATATATATATATATATATTTTTATTTTTTTTATTAATATTAATATTTTTATTTTATTTTTATTTTTATTTTTTTTCAACTAACTTAACCTTTCATTTAAAAAAATTATATATATATATATATATATATATATATAATAAATATATAGTTTTAATTAATTAGTTATTCCTTTATATATTTTTAGTTATACGATATTTATTTATAAATTTCATTTATCTATAAAATAGTTAATACTTTTAACTATTTATTAACTCATGAACCAATTTAATTAAAATTAATTTATACTTATAAATTATATTTAGGTAAAGGTAAGGTCCCTTATTTTTTACTGGTTTGATCCGGGTCCCTAGTTAAATTTCACTGTTACCCTTGTTAGCCGTTGGAGGCTTTGCTCATACTATTTAATAGACAAAGATGGTTCTGATTTTTCAACTTGTCCTGAAGATGAACCACACTCGTTGGTTCGAAACGGGTTGACAAATAATATATCTTGTGATTTACTCCGAAAAATTTCTCTTAAACTTGATATGAATCACAAAAACCTCAATTCAAAAATAAACAAATATTTTAATATTAACATAGTTAAACTATAGTATTGATATAATCTTGAAATACAAGTTTGAAATTATGTAATTTTATCGTGAATGGTTAATGTTTTTTATTCTTTAATGATAATTTTTTCCCCAAATTTTAGTAAAGAATTTTTTGAAATGATAACTTTTATTTGTGAAGTTTTGGAATGATAATTCTGAGTTCTATAATCTACAGCTTGAAATTATGTAGTTTTATTCTGAGTGGTTAATGTTTTTGATTTTTTAATGATATTTTTTTTTCCCGAAATTTTGTACAGATTTTTTTGAAATGATAATTTTTATTTGTGAACTTTTGGAATGATAATTCTGAGTTCTATAATCTACGGTGTAAATGCTTTCAAAATTTACGGAAGCGCTCCATTCATTTGTATATTCAACATCACATTTTAAAATTCACAATCTTGTCAAAATTTTGGACAGTTAGTTGAGCATCTTTTCTTTTTAAATGTATAGTTGAGCATCTTTTCTTTTTAAATGTATACGCGTTTAATTAACGCTGTCATGACGTGCAGAGCATCTTGTGGGGCCTATGTGTTACCTCCAATTGCGTGTGGGGTGTGGGGCTTGTTTGCCTCTTACTTTAAGTTGAATGCGCGTGGGGTTTCAAAAATGCGTTGAAATTTGATGCTCCATGTCGATTACTATGCTCTGTATTTTATAAAATAACTACGCATAAACCACAGGTGCATAAAATAACCTTGCATAAACCGCAGGTGAAGGTTTAATATTTACAGCCAGTGTTTCCCACGATGTCTCTGCGCTTTACAAACCCTAACTTGTCTACCCCTCTGCGAATTGCGTCCATAGTATCGAACCTTACTACCTTTCATTTTTCCTTTCCAGTTCGCAATGGCTACATCCTCATCCTCCACCTCTGTCGCGGCTAATCCTCAATTGAATTTATTTTGTATGTTAATTTGTTTCTATGGAGTATTTTGATTTTTAGTGGTTATCCAATTTCTATGTCACATTATTATTCTATTGTAATCCTCAATTGAATTTATTTTGTATGTTAATTTGTTTCTATTGAGTATTTTGATTTTTAGTGGTTATCCAATTTCTATGTCACATTATTATTCTATTGTAATCTTTTATACTAGGTTTTAAATCTCTAATGGTTTGTTTGATATTTTTTTTCCAATTCCCCAATTTTAATTTATTTCATCATGATAATGTATATACCATTATCTTGAATGGTAGTCTTTGCTCGTGGTGTGTCCATATGCTTTATGTTAAAAATTGGCAAAATGCTTCTTCTTCAAATAATAGAATGTCCATATTTTTACTATATTTTTACTACATAATATAATAAGACATTTATTTTTTAATTTTTAATTCATTTAATAATAATTATTTTTAAATACTTAACTTTGCTTTAAAGTAAAAAAAAAACACTTGAAACCCTTAACATGATATTAGTTCAAAATTATTATTTATACCAATTTTAAAAAATACTTTCTTCAATTTTCAATTCATTATTTTTTTTTAAATAGAAGCTTTTTATATCTCTAATAACACCTTTTTCCCACAAAAAATTTAATTATAAATAAATTATATTTAAAATTTAAAAAATTGTATTACAAATAAATCAAATTCAAAATCTAAAAAATTGTAATTACAAATAAATCAAATTCAAAACCTATATACTTAATTTTTTTTATAACCATTAAATATAATAACTATATTCTCCAAAATATTTATTTGTAATTAATTTTATTTCTCGTATCAATTTTCATTTAAAATCATCATATTCTAAAAATTAAAATTTATGTTTAATTTAAAAAATTCTAAAAATTTAATAGGAATTTAAAAATCAAAGGAAAGTGTGTAACATCTGGAATGCAAAGTATTCCATCAATAAATATTTTAACATTAACATAGGTAAATATTTTAATATTAACATAGTTAGACTATAATATTGATATAATCTTGGAATGTGACTTTGAAATTATGTAGTTTTATCCTGAGTTGTTAATGTTTTTGATTTTTTAATGATATATTTTTTTTCGAAAGCTAGTAAAGATTTTTTTGAAATGATAATTTTATTTGTGAACTTCTGGAATGATAATTCTGAGTTCTATAATCTAGGGTGTAAATGCTTTCAAAATTTACGGAAACGCTCAATTCATTTGTATATTCAAAATCACATTTGAAAATTCAGTCTCGTCAAAATTTTGGACAGTTGAGCATCTTTTCCTTTTAAATGTATAGGTGCTGCATGACGTGCAGAGCATCTTGTGGGGCCTACGTGTTACCTCCAATTGCGCGTGGGGCCTGTTTGCCTCTTACTTTAAGTTGAATGCGCGTGGGGTTTCAAAAATGCGTTGAAATTTGATGCTCGATGTCGGTTACTATGCTCTGCATTTTATAAAATAACTACTTATAAACCACAGGTGCATAAAATAACCTTGCATAAGCCGCAGGTGAAGATTTAATATTTATAGCCAGGGTTTCCCGCGATCTCTCTCTCTGCGCTTTACAAGCCCTCGCTTGTCTACACCTCTGCAAATTGCGTCCATAGTATCGAACCTTACTACCTTTCATTTTTGTTTTCCAGTTCGCAATGGCTACATCCTCATCCTCCACCTCTGCCGCTGCTAATCCCAGCTACAAATCCTACAAAATTTTCATAAACCATCGCGGGGAAGTGAAGAAAACCTTCGCCAGATATCTGTATCTTCGCCTCCGAGAGAAAGGATTGACGGCTTTTGTCGATGACGAGGAGATGCAAGTGGGATACGAAATTTCTTCTCAGTTAGAGCACGTTATTAGAACCGCCTCCGTTCATGTGGCGATCCTTTCTCCTAGATATGCTGAGTCATATTGGTGCCTGAAGGAGCTCGTAATGATGTTACAGTCAAATGCTCCTGTAATACCAGTCTTTTACCGTGTCAGCCCCGCTGACGTCCGGTGGGTGCGGGGCTCCTATGGTAAAGCCCTACAATCTCTTGAGAATAAGGGGCGATATGATACCAACACTGTTAAAGAATGGAGAAATGCACTTCAGCAAGTAGCAAATAATAGCGGTCTCGAGCTGGAGACGTGCAATGGGTGAGAACTCAACCTTCCCTATCGATATAGTTGTGTTTTATACTGATAAATAGACATAGACGTTTGTTTCTCACTAGGTCTACTTATTGTTTCTGAATAATTAGTGAGGAGTTGGAGCTGGAGCTGCTAGATAAGTTGGTTAAACGTCTGTCAGAAATGGTGAAAGAGCCAGACTTGCACGTGGCTGATTATCCAACAGGGTTGGATTTAAAGCTCAAAGATTTCGAAGATAGAGTGCTGTTGCAGAAAGAGGAAAGCGGGAAACCTCAGATCTTGGGGATTGTAGGGTTAGGTGGCGTAGGAAAAACAACGCTAGCAAAATTTTTCTTCAATAGGAAAATATCAGATTATAGCAAATCCTGTTTTTTAGCTGACGTCAGAGATCATGCAAGTAAGGGGTCTTTACATTTGTTACAGGCTCAACTCCTTAAGACCTTGAATGGAAGGGATGAGCAGGTAAACAATGTTCATGTAGGTAAAGAGATGCTGGGAGAGCCTCTCAAAAGTTTTGACACTTTAGAATGTGAGGCCTTCAAAGACAACAGGGAAAGTTACGCAGATACGCTGGCAGCTAACTCTTGGGATAATCTATTTAACGAGGGGTTTGTCGAGAAGACGGGAGCATTTATTGTGAAGCTTCACAAAAAAAGGGCCGAATACATCAAGCAGATGAAAAAGCAATCTGTCCCATAGGCTATCTTTAGCCTCGTGGACGTTAAAATAATTTCTTTCTTTCTTTCTTTAATAGTGTTTGATGATGTTGATAATGTTGACCAGGTGAATGCATTTTTGCCTGTCCAAACTGATAATCTCAATTCACGGAGTTTAATATTGATTACATCTAGAGATAGGGGTGTTCTCAGAAACTCAAGAGTTGAAGATTCATCTATTTATAAGCTATCTGGGCTTAATGAAGAGCACTCCCAAGAGCTCTTCTGTTCCTATGCCTTCAGCCAAGCTGATCCGCTTCCAGCGTTTCAGCATCTAGTATATGAGTTTTTAGGATGTTGCCATGGATTGCCCTTATCTCTGAAAATAGTTGGGGCATTACTCTATAATAAAGAAATATCCGAGTGGGAAGACGAATTGGAGGCTCTTAAAGAAATACTTCCCAGTGACATACAGAAGACACTTTTTAGAAGTTATTGCTCACTCGATAAACAGGAAAAAGAGATATTCCTAGATATCGCGTGCTTTTTCATAGGTGAAAACAGGGATTCGGCCATAAGCATATGGAACGGATCAGATTGGAGAGGAAAGCGAGGGTTTCTAAATCTGCAGGACAAGTCTCTTGTAGAAGTGGACGACCGGAATTGTATACGTATGCACGACCACGTAAGGGACCTCGGAAGAGAGGTTGCTGCTACTTCGTCGCCACATCGTCTTTGGCAGACAAAAATGGTTATTGATTATTTGTCACAACGATCATTTGTAAGTGTTTATTCATGGGTTATTGATTATTTGTCACAACAATCATTTGTAAGTGTTTAGTCATTCTCTTTTTTAAGATTATTCACTAAAAGTGTGGAACGAATTTTTGAACGAACCAGCCATAACGATCGTTTTTCAACTATGGACAGGAAATCGCCGTGCGGGGAATTCGGCTGGTTGAAGGCGAATTTGATGGCGATGAGCAAGATCAGAATGATCTATGTGAGATTACTGAGGCTGAAAATGATGGCTTGAACCGCATTTTGTGGAGGTTGCAAATTCTTCATATTGAAGGCTCTCTGATCTTGGAACGCATCCTGACGAGGGTGAAGTTACCAAATCTATTGTGGCTCAGCTGGGAAGGATGTCCCTACTCTTCCCTGCCTTCGTTGGTTACAATGAAGAAATTAAGGGTTCTACGAGTGGATAGAAGCGAATTAGAAACATTGTCGGACAGTGAATGCGAATCATCAGTAAGTAGAAATTTGTTATGTTGACGTTTGTATGTTTAGAAATTTGTTAGGTTGACGTTTGTATGTTTAGTAGCTATTACTGTCGCACAACATTTTCGTTTGAAAAGAATTCGTAAGGTTATGATAATGTGAATTATGATATTACTTGTGGTGGTAACGAGTGAACATTTTGCTTTTGCACGCACCTCTGCAGTTGCCAGCATCTTTGGAGGAGTTGCATGCAACCATATGTTATTCGCTGAAAAGCATACCGGTCCCGGCGCAGGCGACGAAGCTCAGATTCCTAGATGTTTCTTGGTGCTGCCAGCTAGAAGAGCTGCCAAGTATGGAAACGTTTTTATGTTTGGAGGAGTTGGTGGCAGACCATTGTTTCAGCCTGAAGAGCATAGGGGGGTCGGCGCAGGCGACGAAGCTGAGATCCCTAGATGTTTCTGGGTGCTCCCATTTAGAAGAGCTTCCAACTATGGAAACGTTTCTATGTTTGGAGGAGTTGCGGGCAGACCATTGTTCCAGGCTGAAGAGCATACGTTGGTCGGCGCAGGCGACGAAGCTGAGATCCCTAGATGTTTCTGGGTGCTCCCATTTAGAAGAGCTTCCAACTATGGAAACGTTTTTATGTTTGGAGGAGTTGGTGGCAAACAACTGTGTGAGCCTGAAGAGCATACGGGGGTCGGCGCAGGCGACGAAGCTGAGATCCCTAGATGTTTGTGGGTGCTCCCATTTAGAAGATCTACCAACTATGGAAACGTTTTTATGTTTGGAGGAGTTGCGGGCACGCGATTGTGTCAGCCTGAAGAGCATAGGGGGGTCGGCGCAGGCGACGAAGCTGAGATCCCTAGATGTTTCTGGGTGCTCCCATTTAGAAGAGCTTCCAACTATGGAAACGTTTCTATGTTTGGAGGAGTTGCGGGCACACAATTGTTCCAGGCTGAAGAGCATACGGGGGTCGGCGCAGGCGACGAAGCTGAGATACCTAGATGTTTCTGGGTGCTCCCATTTAGAAGAGCTTCCAACTATGGAAACGTCTCTATGTTTGGAGGAGTTGGTGGCAAGCAACTGTGTGAGCCTGAAGAGCATACGGGGGTCGGCGCAGGCGACGAAGCTGAGATTCCTATATGTTTCTGGGTGCTCCCATTTAGAAGAGCTTCCAACTATGGAAACGTTTCTATGTTTGGAGAAGTTCGCGGCAAACAACTGTGTGAGCCTGAAGAGCATACGGGGGTCGGCGCAGGCGACGAAGCTGAGATCCCTAGATGTTTGTGGGTGCTCCCATTTAGAAGAGCTGCCAACTATGGAAACGTTTTTATGTTTGGAGGAGTTGCAGGCAGGCGATTGTGTCAGCCTGAAGAGCATACGGGGGTCGGCGCAGGCGACGAAGCTGAGATCCCTAGATGTTTCTGGGTGCTCCCATTTAGAAGAGCTTCCAACTATGGAAACGTTTCTATGTTTGGAGGAGTTGGTGGCAACAAACTGTGTGAGCCTGAAGAGCATACGGGGGTCGGCACAGGCGACGAAGCTGAGATCCCTAGATGTTTCTGGGTGCTCCCATTTAGAAGAGCTTCCAACTATGGAAACGTTTCTATGTTTGGAGGACTTGTGGGCAAGAGATTGTAAGAGGCTGAAGAGCATAAGGGGGTTGGCGCAGGCGCCGAAGCTGAGATCCCTAGATGTTTCTAAGTGCTCTGAGTTTGAAGAACTCCCAAGTCTGGAAAGAATGGTATCTTTGCAGGAGCGGTCGGCAGAGGGATGTATGAAGCTGAAGAGCATACACGGGTTGGCTCAGGCTACAAAGCTTATAAGCTTAAATGTTTCTGGATGGTCAGAGTTAGAAGAATTGCCGGGCATCGAAAGGTTGGTATCCTTGAAGGAGTTGGGGGCAGCCAGATGTGAGAAGCTTAAGACTATACAGGGGTTGGGGCAGATGACAAATCTTAGAGTCCTAGATGTTTCTGGGTGCTCAGAGTTAGAAGAACTGCCCAGCATGGAAAAGTTGGTATCCTTGGAGTGGTTTTACGCAGATGGATGTGTGAAGCTGAGGAGGATCCGGGGGTTGGAGCACGCGACAAAGCTTCAGGGAATGGATGTTACTGACTGCCTTGAGTTAGAAGAAGTGGAAGGCTTTGAAGATTTTGAAGATTTTAGGTGGTTAAAATGGCTATGTTTCTTAAACTGTCCTAAATTACAATGCCCTGTGTGGGAGTAGGGGACCCGCTGAGTGGAGGATTGAAGTGATAATAATTAGATCACTGTAACAGACGGTCATAACGCTTATAAATATGTTTTTATTTATGTTTTGTTTTTTTCAATAATAGACACCCACCGCGGTCGAGTGTATTCATTGTTAGACAATTATATTTACATCATCGTCCTCGTGCTTATTATAACAAGCATATTTACATGTTTTATGCGAGTACATGGTTTTAATAGTAATTTAATTGATACTGTAAAGAAATTTAATTTAATTTAATTATTGATTATTGTAAAACTGTAAAGTAATTTAATTTAGATAAAAAATTTAAAGAAATTCAATTAATTAGGTTAAAGAGGAGGTAGTTTAAATTTTATTGTTGTGTTTTATGGAAAATAATTTTTAATATGCTCTATTTTTGATTGAACATTTAAATTAGTATTAAAAAGTAAATGATAAAACTAAAATTTTAAAATAATTATATTTTAATTAAAAATATATATTTAATATTTTATTTACTGGCACCAATTTAAAGAGATTATTAATGGTTTAGTTTTTAGGATGTTACTTTTTTTATAATGGTTAAATTCAAGCTAGCGTAAATTAATTTTTGAACAAAATATAACACCCTTATAATTTCGTTAACAAATTAATTTTCCAAGTAACATCTATTTTGAAAATTATCAAAGAATAAAAAATTAAATTTAATAAATTCATACATGTAAAAATAAGTTTTACAAATAAATAAATTATAACAAAATTTAAAACTCATAATAAATCAATTAAATTTATTATATTTAATATTTAATATTAAATATTAATTAATCATTTTATCATTAATTTTTTAATTATGATCATTTGGTAACGGGGATAGAACTTCTTTGAATGGCGTTCAAGGCTGAACGGTGCAGCTAGGGTTCCTGCAATACCTGGTATCCTCCCCCAAGGCGCTCTCTGTCTCGCGAAACTAGAGTCTCTGCTGACACCGCCTTCATGAATCCGCTTTCCGGAGGGGCGGGCATGACCCCCTCTCCCCCCTCCGATCCCTCTCCTGACAAGTCGGCAAGCGCAGGAAGTCAGGCCTGTCCCGGTTCTGCTCCACTGGCAGAGCATGACACTGATCCTGCCGTAAATAGCGACGGTGACTTTGCTGCTAGCCCATCGACCGCCAAAGATAAAGGTTCTGACCAGAACGCCTCGACGTCAAGACCCAAAGCGTCCTCTGCAACATGCATCCCCAAATCTGCTGAAAGAATCAAAATAGATCTCCCCAGTCATCGCATCAACAGCCAGATCCAATATATGAGGGATCATGCCCTCATAGGCAAGTTTCTTGGATTCTGGCCTACTGAAAAAGCCTTGCAAGGTTGGATTGCCTCCAAGTGGAAGCCTAAAGGTCAAGTTACCCTGCAGCTCGGACCTAAAGGCTTCTTCACCGCTACCTTCAATTGTCTGGAGGACAAAACGCGTATCTTCGAGGGTGGCCCGTACTTTTTCAACTCTGTCGGCCTGTACCTGCGGGAATGGATTGAGAGGTTCAATCCAGATAAGGAAGACTTCAACTGGGCTCCAGTATGGATCTGAATGTACTCTCTTCCCCTGGAATACTAGAACGAGGAAACCCTAAAGGACATAGGTAATAGCCTAGGGGTCTTCATCAAGGTCGCTGAGGAAACAAAATGCCGAAGATATACCTCATATGCCAGGATCTGTGTTCACATGCATCTAGCCAAAGCTCTAACGGACTCGGTAAGCTTATTTCATGATGATTTTGAATGGGTTCAAACAATAGACTATGAGCATGTTCCCTTTCACTGTAGGAAGTGCCATGAACATGGCCATCTTTTCAGGGATTGCCCTCTGAATCTGCAATCAAAAACCCCTGTCACGGAGGCAAGCAAAGATGCTGAGGGTTTTACAAAAGTTTCAAGTAGAAGAAGGCATGCTAAGAAATCCCCAGTTGATCCTGAAAATCTCAAGAAACCCGTAACTCGGAACAGTTTTGAAATCCTGACTTCCCAAAATAACATGGAGGACAACCTCTCAATCCCCCCCTCAGATCCATCTCCTTCGTCTCCCCCTCCTACACCCAAATCTTCAGATCCCCTCCCGGCCTCCGAACCCATCATCATCCCCGTCTCCACCTCCTCTGCAAATAAAGATAAAGATATAGCCCTACAATCTTCCAACATGGAGATAGATGCAGCTCTAGCTCTAAGCATGCAACATCAATCAAAGGAGGAAGAACAGAATACACCGATACACATGGAGGAGGAACCAGAAAGTGTAGATCTGGCAGGTCTGGACATTCTCAGGCTGGAGGTAGCGTGCAGACAGAAGGAATTCGGTGCTATACCCCCTCGGGAAATTGAAAGACTCGAAGAAGTTTTAACCAGAGCACAACACAACAAATATCTTGGTATTCAGGCAGGCAGTCCTTGGGACGGAAAAAAATTCTGAAGGAGACGAAGAAACGCGGACGCAAAACGGATCTGCAAAGGACTATCATTATTGGAGAAATGCTGGTGGACTCTGGAAGATTCCCCAAGCTGACCAAGTTTTTCAAAACTCTACCCCATTGTTCCCCATGAAGCTAGTCTCATGGAATGTGCAAGGGCTTAATGGCCCTGCAAAACACAGAATGATTAAAAATATGATCCAGCAAGACAAGCCTTCATTAATTTACCTTCAAGAAACAAAATGCAATAGTACGGTTCTGGAAAAAATACTAAATAAAGCCTGGCCGGGTGCCGTTCAGTCTCGGTGGATGCTTTTGGAGCTTCTGGAGGGCTCGCAATCATATGGAATCCTCAAGTGCTCTACCTTTATGACTTCTATGCCTCTCACTTCTTCATTCAGACTACCTTCCACCTAATCGGGACCAATATCCATGTACATCTCTCTAATGTGTATTTTCCGCAAGAATTACGAAAAAAATTGGATCTACTTGATACCATTTCAGAGTTCAACTTTGGCAGGTGCTTCCCCCTTTGGATCTGTGGTGGGGATTTCAATATCATTACCACTTTGGAGGAAAAGTCTGGTGGACGATCGAGGCTGGATGAAGACAGTAATGGCTTCAAAGACTTCATTTACAGAAACCAGTTAATGGACCTACAGACTTCCAATGGCACATATACATGGACCAATAAAAGAAGGGGTTCACAGCAGATAGCCTCCAGACTGGATCGATTTCTCATGTCGGACAACGCTATTCATATGGGGGGGGACTTTCATGCCTCCATCATGCCTCAAGTGGGTTCTGATCACTGGCCCATAATGTTACAATGGTCGCGTCTGGGTGCTAGGAGTAATAGACCCTTTCGCTTCGAATCATTTTGGTTTTCACATCCCAACTTCAAAGATGTTGTGATCGATGCATGGAAATCTTTCAATCCTCCAGCAGGAGCCAAGATGTTCCAGTTCTAGAAAAAGTTAAAACATCTCAAACAAGCGCTCAAATCCTGGAATCGCTCACAGTTTGGAAATATTTTCGATCATCAGAAAATGCTGGAGAAGCAAATGAACACATTGCAACAACGCATCATCTCTGAAGGAAGAACTGAAGACTATGCGCAACAGGAGAAGTCACTCCTAACCAAGATTGAAACACGTCGGAAACAAGAAGAGACACTGTGGCGTCAAAAATCTAGGGTCAGATGGCTCAAGGATGGAGAGAAAAATACCAAATTCTTTCACAGGACCACAGTTCAAAGGAGAATGCACAATTACATTGCCTTCATCAACAATAGGCAAGGAGAGCATCTGGAAGCACATGAAGAAATGGAACAAGAATTCAAAGAGTACTTTCAGGACATTCTTAGAGAGCCTCCAGGCTGCAGAACTCATGCAATACGTTCTATCACGCAGCATATTCCAAAGATCATCACGGAGGACCACAACAATATGTTACTCCAGCCAATCTCTATGCAGGAAGTGGAGGATGCGTTGGCCCAACTGAAGGATGGCAAAGCGCCAGGACCTGATGGCTTTACAACCAATTTTTTCCACGCCTTCTGGGAGCACATCAAAACAGAGGTTTGGGAACTTGTGGAAGAAGCAAGATCGATGCACTGGATCCTCCCCTCCCTCAATATGACCTTCATAGTGCTAGTGCCTAAGGTGGAAGAATCCAGCACTCCGGACAAATACAGGCCCATCGCTCTATGTAATGTAATCTACAAACTCATTTCAAAAGTCTTGGAAAATAGGCTCAAACCTCTTCTCCCTCTCCTCATCTCTCCAGAGCAGACAGGCTATGTAGAAGGGCGCCAGATTCTGGATGGTATCATTCTTTCACATGAAGTGATTCATTCTCTCAAGGTTCTTAAAAAGCCAGGTATGATTCTCAAGCTAGATCTTTCTAAAGCTTTCGATAAACTCAGTTGGACCTATATTAATCAAATGCTTTTAGCTTTTGGCTTCAGCGCTACATGGACGCGTTGGCTCATGAATCTTATTACCTCCCCCTGTTACTCCATCCTTCTGAATGGCTCTCCTTCCTCGCCTTTTCGACCTTCCCGGGGTATTCGTCAAGGTGACCCTCTCTCTCCGTTCCTTTTTGTACTCATGGCCGAAGGTCTCAGTCGTCTCCTTCATTCTGCTATCTCTTCTCACTCGTTAAAGGGCATTGCTCTTCATGGTCAATCTCCCATCTCTCACCAACAGTTTGTTGATGACACTATGCTTTTTGGCCATCCGTCAGTTCAAGAGGCCTCTGCCCTCCTAGCCCTGCTTAATCTCTTCTCAGAAGCTTCAGGCACCTCCATCAATGCCTCCAAATCCCAGCTCTTCTTCTTCCACACCCCCATTCTCACTCAGAAGAATATAGCCAGGATCTTGGGTTATCCTATAGCTGTGCTTCCCTCGAAATACCTTGGAGCTCCCCTGATAGACTCAGCCATCAAACATGCCTCCTGGAGAACCCTCCTTGACAATCTAGAAACCAGGCTCTCCTCCTGGACCTTCCGCTCTCTCAATATCGCCAACAGGCTCATTCTTATCAAATCCGTTCTCCAAGCCATGCCTCTGTATTTATTCTCCATATTGGCAGCTCCCAAATGGGTTCTTAAGAGAATTCGCAATCTTCAGAGAAATTTCTTATGGGGCTCCTCAGGTCTCAACAGAAAATGGGCACTCGTCAAATGGACTGAAGTTTGTCTTCCGAAGTCAGCTGGCGGGCTTGGTCTAAGGGATCCCCTTCACAGTAATAACACCATGGGTGCCCGAATCTGGTGGAAATGGGTCTCCAATCCGCACTCTCCTTGGGCTCGTATCTGGCAAGCCAAATACGCTCCAGGAAGTCCCCTGGAGGAGCTCATCCGTATAAGCATCACCACCCCTGGATCGTTAATTTGGAATGCAGCCAGAAAGCACAGTGCCTTCATTCAAGCGCATAGTTTTTGGGAAATACATTCAGGCACCACAACAAGATTTTGGGAAGACTCCTAGCAGCAGCTTCCCAAACTAGCTGCTCTCTTCCACAAACCCAAATGGCAGGCTACCATGCAGCACAGTGATCAAACCCATGTTTATCAATTTTGGCAGCAACAATCCCCTCATGGATTTCAACTATGGAGATCAGTAGATACCTGGCAAGAGGAAACCTTTGAAGAGATTGATCAAGAGCTCAAACTAAGGAAAATTAAGTTCTCGGATCAGAGGGACAAAATTCGATGGGGATACACTCCAAAAGGGACATTCACCACCAAGGAAGCATACCAACTTCTCTATCATCCAGCGCAGATAATTAAGGACCAGCTATGGGATAAGGTCTGGCAACCAAGCATCTGGCCAAAAGTCTCTACTTTCCTGTGGCTTTTAAGCAAACAGCGGATCCTCACTTGGGACAATCTTCAAAAGAGAGGTTTTATTGGGCCTTCCAGATGTCCCAATTGCAACCTCCACTCAGAGACCATCTTGCATCTTTTGGATACCTGTCCGTTAGCAGTAGAACTCTGGGAGAGAATTGCACAGTGCAACAGGAGAACGGGCAGACGAGTGGGAGACATCACAAATACAATCAGGAACTGGCCTCAGCATCCCTTCCAAAGTCTAGTCCTCAATTCCCTCTGGAACCTTCTTCCAGGCTTCGTCTATTGGATCATCTGGAAGGAGAGAAACAACAGGATCTTTAAAAATCTCCATTCGCCCCTGGACTCCCTTTGGCTTCTTCTCAAACAGAACCTTCAAGAAACTCTTGCTCTGAAACACTGGCAAAATTCGGATTTGCCAGCCTCTCCTCAGGAATGCCTCATTCTGGAAAATTGGAATCTGAACCTCACTTTCTCCGCTCACGCCAATCTCAATCCCTCCATTCATTCTGATTCCCCCCAATTCTGGTCTCCTCCTACCTCCCAGTCTATTAAGCTAAATTTCGACGGTGCTGCCAAGGGAAATCCGGGGCCGGCTGGTTATGGAGGCATTTTCAGAAATGCTGAGGGCTCGGTTCTGCATATATATCATGGCTCGCTAGGAAGAGATACCAACAATGCTGCCGAACTTGAAGGCTTATGGAAGGGCATCCGCACTGCAGTAACTGAAATTTTTTTCCCTCTCGTGGTAGAAGGGGACTCACAAATCTTAATTGAGGTAGCTACTCGGATCCAATCAGGCACATCAGCTGGAAAGATCGCTTCTAGCTGGTGGCTCCTAAGTAGACTGGAGAAAATTGAAGAATGGCTCAAGTCTCCTCGCAGCGTTACCTTCCAGCACGTTCGGCGATCAGCCAACAAGGTAGCGGATAGATTGGCAAATCAAGGGTCTGATCAGCAACTCCCTTTCTTCTCTGGTCCACTGAGCAGTTCTAATGATGAGAAACTTAAACAAGACTGCACTCTTCTGGTGCAACAAGATCTATCCCTCCCGGATGCGGGTGAACAGTACAGTTAGGGGTACGAAGACGGCAGGATGGGCCGGCGCGTGGAGCACATTCAACGCCATCTGGCCTCACTCGCTGCCAGACTTCAATCTCCTAGCAAGCTTATTCATTGCTGCGTTAATGCAACACGACATTCTATAATGGCATCTTCGCTCTTATTTCATGGCGCTCCTCCAATTCTACTCTGTTCCTCCTCTGTGAATGTCTGGTCTCCTCATAGTTGTAGTGCTCTCCTCTTGGGTTAATCCAAGGACCCATTGCACTCAGGAACATGGGGTAGATTCTTAGCTAGAACTCCTGGTTTTCCAAAGTCCTACCAGCATTTTCATTTGTCGTTTTTCCTCTTACTTTGTTAGGTCTCCTTCAAGCGTGATTACTCTCCCCCTTCCAATCTCTCCTGTTCCGCAAAGATTTGCTGCTTGCACTGTTCCTTTTGTTCTGATCCTCTTCCTCGGATACCTCTTCTTACTCATCAGGTTTCGGCACAGAAAGCCATCCAGCTACCAGGCGAGGTCGTGGTTGAGGTCGGGGGAACCAGGCCTTACTGTCGAACTCCCTCCCTTGCCACGCTCATACAACCCGCTTTCAAATCCCCTGCACTCTTAGCAATCACTCTTTCATTGCTTCGGTTACTATTCAGCTGAGCGAAGGCACAGTTGTCTTGGTGTCAGAAACTCCAAATGCAACTACGGAGCCGAGGGTGGAAGAGTTGCCAGGTACCTCTCAGTATCATAGCCAGCAGAACAAAGTCCCAAGTGGTTCTGCCTCCCAGGATAAGCCAACTCTGGCGCGTCCGAGTGTTCCGATTGAAGGTGGTTCGCCAAGAGAAGAGGGCCATCCCTCAGACGATGATGATTCCTCCAGTTTTGGATGTCAGATTGTGGAAGAAGTGCCTTCCACCACTCAAGATGCATAATCAGGTTGTCGTTCTCTGTTGCAGTTTCCGTGTCTGTTCAAGGCTAAAGGTTTAGTTGTTTTTTGACTAAGTTTTCAGTTCGGGTCATATGTATCAGCTCAGTCAAGTAGTTTCGGTACTCCGGTTAGTCTACTTTTTTGGACAATGTGGTTCCTGTCTCTATGTACCAGTCATGGTCCGGGTTCTAGTCGGTCTTCTGCTAGTTTTCTTGAGTCAATTTTCAGAATTGTAATGTGAGTAAGCCACCTTCCAGGGCTAGACCTCTTGAGGCCGCTGCCTCTTTGTAAAATTATTTTGTATCAATATAGGAGTAGTCTTATTAAAAAAATATATATATCATTAATAATGTATTATATACTAATTATAATATAATTACACGTCCTCTATTTTGTTTTATAAAACAATTTTATATTTCTATTATGTCTAAATAAAGGATTCCAATTTGTTTGCTATGATTTGATATAATTATTTTTTATAACTGGCCATAACCTAAGGAAACTTATTGTACTTAATATCACCATCAAAGTGATTTAATTTTCAATTATATTTTATAATTATTTTTAAAAAGAATGGGACATGTTCTCGAGAGTGAAGGAATCTAAATATAAAGAAATATAATTCTATTTTATATACTTATTGGTTTTTTTTTTGTTCTTTTGAAGTGTTGAAAGATAAAAGACATGCTAACAAGAATTAAAACATAAATTATATATTGAGACAACTTATTTCATAAAAGTAAAGAGATTGGACAAAATAATTGAATATAAAGATAGGTTGATTATAGTAAGTGAAGTTTTAAGGACCATAAATATAGTATATTAAGCAAAATTACAAAGCATAAAAGAGGCCAAAATATTTATAAAGAAAATACTTCATTCCAAAAGACCAAATAGAATTAACTAAGTAAATCGGAAAAATTAAATAAACTAAGAAAGAAGAAAAACAAACAATAATTAGGAACTAAAAAGTTATTATTAGAGATACAAATACTAAAGGTAAAAAATAAATAGGAATTTGGTATACTTGAGATCCTCTTCATGGTGTTCCATGGAACAAATGGCATATATTAATTTATATTTTGAGTGAAATTGGTATTGTATTATTGGTTGAAGCTTGTAAGCATGAAGAATCTAAGGTTCTTAACATTGAAGGATTTGTATTGTGATTGATATTGAATATCAAATCCTTCATAAAGGGATTGGAGGCATATGCTTGTTACATAAAATGAACATTTCTTCTTACATTTGACTTATAATAAATACATTCTCAATCAATACATTTGGAGGGAGATTTAAGATTTTAATGCCAACAATATTTATTTAACAATCTATTACTTCGTGCCCATCAAATTCTATTTCTATAAGAAAAACAACCTAGATAAAAATTGTCCCTACAAACACAAAACAAGGTATTTACAATATCAGAATTAAAGATACTATCCCATTGCTAAGAGGCTTTAATGTTGTAACTTAGCTAATTAAGTTATTTTTCTAAACAATAATTCCATTCCTAATCCTCTTTAGCTAGATGAGGACCTTGCTTGAGCTAATAGGTGCAAAAAACTATGAAGCTGTGATTGAGAATTTATTTGGTACTGAACTAATTGAGCTTTATAGTTCTCAATATCTAATAATTTTCAATGGTCTAATGAGATGGTAAATTTCTAACTAGATGATTTGTATCCATGAACTAGGTAGTAGTGTCATGGACTATGTGATATCCCCATGCATATACAAATAAATAGTAAATTTTAACCTTTTAAATGAGCATGAGTCTAACTTCAACCATCGACCTTTGGCTTCAACTTTGAACTTTATCCTGCACAAAATCTCCATTGAAGAAAACTTTGATAACTAAAGTACTTTCCTTTTAAACAAAAAATAATGTTAATTTTTCTTGAAACACTTAAATAATGAATTAAATGTCATATTGTATAAGAACAATATTGAAAACCTCTATCATAATTTTATGACAACCATCTCTACTTCCATTAACAAATTATCTATTGAGATGTTATGTAAAAAGAAAAATAGAATAGCCAATCATTGGTATGTCAATGAGTGTAAAAGTGCTAGAGAAGCTATTAGGGATGTCTCTAATGGTTCGCTAAAATCAGATGAGATAAAAAGATACAAAGCCTTAATTAAAAAGAAAAAAAAGGCACTACATAAACATAAAACAATAGAAGCTTCTGCACTTATCAAAGTTAGATCTTAAAAGATTATAGAGGTAAATTTTGACTTTTAAAATTAAAGAGAATAGTATGATTCCTCTGAATGACTTGAACTCTTACCTAAAAAATCTTTCTAAATCCCATTTGGTTGTGGAAAACATTCTAAATGTTTCTATTAGGATGAAGTTTTGTCATAAAATATATAAAGTTTGGGGTTAAGCACTTGCAAAAGGAAAGATAAGATTCACATCAAAAGTTACCAAGCCAATATCTTAAAAATTGGAGGGCCCTGTCCTTATTCATCACATACAAAATCCATTCAATTTGGTAGTCAAGTAGGGTTTTCCTAAACCTAGAACTCAAAACCTCATTGTTCCTAATTTTAAAAGTGGAGATAAAAGTAATCCCTCTAATTACATGATCATTATGATTAGCCCCAAATTCATTCATATTTAACATTGTTTGGTTTTATCAAGCTCCTCATTCGGTGAATAAGCTTTGGGAAGTACTTTTTGACAATTTTAGCGACATTCATCAATTCCTTTGGCATCTTGGCCGTATTGGTCTTGTTTTCTTATGCACAAATTATCATATCAATGTTTAGTTCCTTATTATAGTGGTGGAGTCTTTTCTTAAGCATTTTGAAATTAGGGTCTCATAGAGGGTGTGGAAGGCTTCAGTTTTGAAACTCCATTTTTCCACTCAGTTGTCTTAGCCTTTGAAAATTCTTCATAGAAAAGTAATCCATGGTTTGAACTTTCATTATATCTCATCTATCTTGGAATTCCTCTTTGGTGCTTTTGGTTCTCAATTTGGGGCTATACTTGTAGAAACTTTAAGCTTATTTGGTCGTGTCTTTGTCTTAGTGTTGGGATATCTATTTTGTGTTATCTAGGATTATCTTTTTCTTTTGTGGATTATAGTCACCCCTGTCTCATATATTTTCTTTGATTCTTGTGTTAGACAATCACCTTGCCTCCCGTATTGTTTTAGATGATTATGAAAGGGTGGGGATACACTTCAAACTCATCCCTACAAAAGTTTGGTCCTTAGTTTTCTCTCTGTGAGTCTTGGGTTGACATTTGTTTGAAGGTGAGCGGTCTTTGTGCTATCTTGGGTGGACTGGCTAGATGTTCTCTTTCTCAGGTTTGCGTTGTCCACTGTTCTTTTTTGTGTAGTATGTCATCCTCCTTTCTTTGAACCTCGGTCCTATACTCATTCTTGTTGGAGAATTATGCCTTAGTGAGGAGGTTCAAGTGGTAGGAGGGGTTGTAGTAATGCTAGAATTCCATATACTTGTCAAGCCCATATGATAGCGTATCATTTTATTGATATTTACTACTAAAATACCCCACCAACGATTCCAAGTGAAACTGGGGAAATTGAGAGCAGATCAAGAATTGCATGATGGTTCATAGCAGATGCAGAAGAAGAGAAATATGGTGGCAGAAGAGTTTTCAACACGAGTAACACGAGAATGAAGATTACAATATATATGCTACCCATAAACCTTTGTTGGAAACTCAAGAACATTATGGGAAAAGTATTAGTTGAGCAATCGAAAGAGAAATGGGAAATATTGTTAAATATGGATGAAGTGCAAAAACAAATTAGAAGGTTAGTAAACAAAGTCACAATGATGGCAAATATTCTAACCAACATGGAATTCATGGAATTCACAGAATTTGAAGAGGAGACAGGACCACTGGATAGAATCTAGGTGAACTCTCCTATTACATAGAAGTTATCCATGATATTTGTTGTTATGTATGTTAGTCATATTTTGTTAAAATCAATGATCAAGAAGGTTATCAAGTCTTTAGAGTAGGATGTAGAATGTTTAGAAGATAATATTTCTTAGGATTTATAATAAGTTTTAAACATTTTACGTGGACAAAAGCAGTAATGCTATGATATTGGTCTAGTTTCCCCTATGCTAGAGTAGTCAACATGACAAGACTATCATTAGGGGAATTTTGAGGTCTAAAATTGTCTTTGTAAGGAAAATAATAAATAATAGTTAAAATAGTGATATAAGAGATGGATTTTTAAAGAAAAAGAAAGAAAAATATTTTTTTATTTGTCTTTTCAACTTGTCTCCTTACAAGTTTACTCAAATATCGAGTATAGGTACCCATTGGATGTGTAGTTTTAATTCTGCATCCAATAGGTACCTACACTTGATCTTTGAGTAAACCTATAAAAAGATAAGCCAAAAACACAAATTAAAAAAAAAAAAAAATTGTCTTCTTTTCCCTCCCAAATATTTTACACTAGGGACAACATCATTATCTTAATTTTTATTGATTTTTTTTAAATTAAAAAGTTTTAATCATTTTTTATTCAAATGCTCATTTTTACCTTAAAATTTCACCAATAATTATTTAATATTTTTTATATGATTTAATATCATCTATCCAATTTATAAAATTAACAATATCATAAATTACCATTTTTACACAATAAGCTATTAAAAAATGTAAATACAATTTTATTTTTTACCTACAATATAAAAATATCAATATTTATATTTTAGGCCTTTTTTTTTTTTTCTGTATAAAGACTATTCTATTAAGAAAAAGAGAAAAAATATTTACAAAGAGGTTTGAACCTCTGAGGGGGCTGTAGCCTGCCCTCTGTCAAAAGAACCGTTGCAAGTAGCACATTGCCTTCTGTTTACAAAAATGAAACTCATAGACTCAAGACTAAACAGAGCTATATAGACCCAAGACTAAACAGAGCTAAACGCTTCAGAGTGAGCTGCCCTTTTACAAAATGCTGTCCTTTACCACTATTACAAAAAAGGAAAGCCAAAATTATATCCTGAAGAATGAGCGATGTCATGCTGATAATAACAGAAGCCATGCACACTGAAAATTACACACGAAATCCAGAAATCATAAGATGGCTTGCCGTCCTGTTTCTGAAGCCAAAGATAATTAAACCTGCGGTGGCGAATCTGTAGCGTTCTCATTTGCCTGGTTGGGGGAGCTTACCCATGTTACCATCACCTCATCTTCAGCTTCCATCGTGTTGCATCCTGCAGGAAGCACAAGGTGCAGAACACTGCCAGAGAGGCGCACCGACTCACAAGCTATAATTTTCTCTTGAGGAGAGCCTGGCTGAGGACGAGAGTCTTCCTGTTGGCCCTCTTTGTGCACCGCAACGGAAGCATTGAGGACAACACCAGCCAAGCTACTCTGAGAATCACTGGAATTCTGAGAATGAGACTGTTCCTTGGAAGTTTCATCTGAGCTTGTGAGCTCATCCTCTTCCTCCGAGAAGATAACAGTTATTATAGCTGAGATAAGAGGTTTGTTAAGCCTGCTTTTGAACTTGAACCGGGATGTGTGAAAAGAGCTGTTTAGGGAGGGTCCAGAATAGTCTGAGGGCGGTGAGGATGGCGAGGCAGATGCTAACGGAGTTATACGTCGAGGCACAGAGCCACCACGACCCCGAGAACCTCCACGGGACCCCGAGTTTCTACCACGCCTGGGAATGCCACGACGACGGGCCATAACAGTATATAACAACGGATTGAAGGTGCTGAAGGACTGAGGGTGAGGGAGAAGCGACTCGCCGCAAACTAAGTGGAACCAGATTGAATACCAGACCTCTGAATGTAAGACCCAAAAGCCGAGCACACAGAAGATAGAATCGACCACAAGAAAAAACCCAACAACGACAGAATAAGCCCAATACCTGACCAAAAAACTTTCAACAAGGACAAAAACGAAATCCCTTACAGAGATGGGCAAGAAGACTGACTTAATACACCAAATGCATATGGAGAAAACTAACTTAATGCACCAGACGCCTTCGGAAAGAGACAAAACCATATACCTGAAGCTGGCCAAATGGGGGCAGTTATGAAGCCACGGTGGCTTCCAAATTCTCTGGGCTGCGCTGAGGCTCTGAGGCCATGACCACCAGAAGAGAACGCTGCTTGAAGAACCCAGAGCAACTGCGTCAATGCCTGAAGAGACCGGAGAAAATGAGCCATGGAGAGCGCGCGCCATCCTGATATTTTCCACCTGCGTACCTCGAGCTCGGTTATTCATTAATGCTGATTAATTACCTGCCTCGAACCGCCTAAACCTGCTTAATAGCTTGCCAGTTGCCGGCTTCACATGCCCAGGCATTAACACCTATTTAAGACACCCGCATCCGGGTGTGAGTCTTCCTTCGACTGCATATCACTTGTTACTATGGTGTGGAAGGTAGAGAGTTGGTTCTTAGAAGCTATGCTAGATATTGAGCCTTCAAAGAATTCCCTTCCACTGTCCACTCCTAAATTAGTAAGAAAGTCTGCCAGTTTGTTCCCTTCCTTTCTGATATGTTTAAAGGAAATAGCTTGATGATGAATAAGCCATTGTTTAAGTAGCTCAAGTCGAGTAGCCATTCTCCAGCTGCTACTGAACTTATGAACGGGGATCCCTGCAGAAGTTTTGAGGCCATGTTAATGATAATCTGGGAGTCCCCTTCCACTATGATATTTTAGGCCTTTTTAATGCCATAAGGTAAGAAGAAAAAATCTTTCATTTCATATCATTGCAATTTGGTAGAAAAATACTTATAATCAAAACTTAATTAAAGGATATTAAAAAATGTAAATACAATATTTTTTTTACCTACAATATAAAAATGTCAATATTTATATTTTAGGCCTTTTTAACGCCATAAGGTAAGAAGAAAAAACCTTTAATGTCATATCTTTGTAATTTGGTAGAAAAATACTTATAATCAAAACTTAACTTAATTAAAGGTGGATTACAAATAGATTTTTTAAAATTATCATTGACAAACGTAACTTCAAAGATTAACTAAACTATTTTCTAATGTTTCCTCTAACATTGAAAAAGGTTCCAAAAAAAATTAAGAGAACTTCATTTTTAAAGAAATATCTTGATTTGGGAAGTTTGATAAGTATGTAATTTATATAACATGGATTCAAGCTTTGCATGTTAATAAGTTTTAAGGAAATGATGATGAAATTTTAATATATAGAAATAATTTATTTATTTATTAAAGCTTTTATATGGAAGATCAAATTCTAAAAAATCGATAAAATATCTATTATTATTATATAATTTTTCTTTATAATGTGATTTAGATGAATATAATTATTGCAAAGATTTTGGTTGATGATAACATTGTGACATAGTTAGATATTAGAAACCAATGAGGGGTGGGGATATGGTATTTTTCTATGATACCACACAACTTCACTTATTGATAATATTAGGGAGATTATGCTTATTGATGTCTTTGGTCTCCCCGATTTGGAAAAGGTGGAGATTGGAAAATAAAATATTGAATCGACCCAAGGGGATTCTCCTCGGCCCTCCTTGGAAGTGTCACCCTTGGACCGTGTCAAGTCTTGAGTTTCTAATACTCAACTTGCCAATGAATTGTTCAACTTCTCTCCACATGTCAACAAGTGTCTTGTACCCCATTTACATCTTGACAACCCTTGTCCAGAAGCTCCACTAGCTCATGAGACCACTCACTTTGTATGTCCTTGGGTCATTCCTAAGAACGCTATGATTCTAGGTTTTCCCTAGTATCATCAACCTTTAGGAATCAGGAAATTCAATTTTCCATGGCATGGCCCCTTCATGGTGTGCCATATGGTACCTCCACTCCTCCATGAGTTAATGTATGGAAATTCTTGGCCTGTGCCCGACAATGGGAACACCTTGACGTGACCTATCAGACTGAGTTACGCTTGTACATATTGTACATAGGAGCGTGTGATGATTTATCTCTTTTTTGGTTTGATGTGTGATGCAAGCTCTTCTTTAGTACATCATATATGCAAAAAAAATAAAATTATGAAAATAATATATATATATATATATATATATATATATATATATATATATATCTATATATATATATATATATATATATATATATATATATATATATATAGTCATGTTTTTACCTCATCCATGTTTTATCTCTTTCATTATGTGATTTAACCATGGTTCTACACATTCTGGATGGTTTTTATAGGACATGGTAGCTTTTTATTGTGACATATGTTGGACCTTAGGTGTGTTTTTCTAAATTGGAATATAGGGGTAATTCCCATATCTCCATCTCCAATGCATGATTAACCGTGAGTGCCATCATTATGCCTTAGATCTGAACCCGTCAAAATGTGACATTAGCCACTTTCTCTTCTATGCATGTCGTAATTTGACAGTAGATCCTTCTTATACATGGATATCCTAGTTTAGCACCTTCTTGCCCTCTTGGTGTTCACGCAATGTCATTTTTATTCTCTTTTGGAATCCCTCCTTTTGATCTACCACGGCTTAGAATCTAGGCCTCATGTCCTCTTCTTTGTCCTATTTCTGGCCTTACCCCGAGAGGATCCCATGCTTTATCCCTCATTATTGCCACATTCTATCATCCTATTTATGCACGATGAGGCTTGGTTTCGTAATTCCATCGTCATCATCTGCGTTTCCTATTATTCAATTTCACTTGGTGTTTTACCCTTTCTTGGAGGAACCGTTATGATGAGTGGTTTTATTAAGCTAGTCTCTTTGTCTCCTTATGCTTTACATTGTTCCATCGTAGTGACACTAGCTACTACCTTTTATACCACTTGTTCCTCTAGGAAGAGCTTCCTTAGTGTCCTTCTTATGCTTGTTAAATATTGAATGACACCGAGCTCCCTTTTGCCTTGTTTTTATCTTCATTAATTAATGAAAACACTAAGCTAATTTTGGTATCTTTTCATTACTCGTTAAACTTATGAAAATCCTGAGCTTATTTTTCCATCTTTTCATGGTCGTAAAATATAAAAGAAAATTTCGAGTTCTTTCTATCCTTTCTTATATTTTAAGTAAATTGAAAGTCAATGAGTGATCTCTTTACCTTTCTCAAAGCTTGTTAAACCATGAGAAGGGTATGAGTGTAATTTTATCTCTTTTTCGACGTCATTAAAACTTATGAAAAAAGGAACCTACTGAACATACTTATCTTCTCTTTCGTGCTCATTAAACCATGAAGGAGACTAAAAGGAGAAAATGGGAAGGGAACATTCATTTATGTTAGTTATCAAAATGGCAGTGTCAATCACGACGCCCTCGAACATGCCACCTTTCTACATCATTATATTACAGTTGGGTTTTAGCTTGCCTAAGAGTCGTACCATACATATGAGTCTGTATACTCCTCTGGCTAGTTACTTTTCCAGTAACTATGGAGTGTGCTTCAATGCCTCTTGTGTTGTTTCATGATATTATGTGGTGATCATTAGTCATGCTTCCAAGTCACTCTTTTTTCATGCTGGTACATGTTCAAGGGAAGTCTCAGCCCGTGTCGACCATTTGCAGTTGCTTGTTGACCTTTTTGTGTTATCCATCCCCGTGTCAATTGTACTTCATCACTTCATGAATTCATGAATTTACCAAATCTCTCAGTGTGTTCCATTTTGATTGATGGGGGATACATCAAGCCCCTCCTTCGATGAATCTTCTCTTGTCGACTTTACTACATCTCTCAGTCTGTTCCATTTTGATTGATGGGGGATACATCAAGCCCCTCCTTCGACGAATCTTCCCTTGTCGACTTTACTACATCTCTCAGTCTGTTCCATTTTGATTGATGGGGGATACATCAAGCCCCTCCTTCGAAGAATATTCTCTTGTTGACTTCAACTCATTATCCAAGAGCTTGATATAGTAACTAGTAGTACCTTGGAGCTTGTAGACCTCAATGGTAGGTTCCCTTGCAATTGAAAGTGGGTTTACATCATTAACTCTAGATTGTTGAGTTCATGAGTGTTTGGCATCAGTTAATCTATTCACACTTAGTGGATTGTACTAGGTACCTTGGGGTCCATTTTCATTATTGGTGGGTCTCCTCTTGTCTGTCAACGATACACCTCATTGACAAATAATCAGACGATTTCTACCATGCTAGACATCAACACATCTATTTACATGTTGTTGATTTGTACCATTAGGGTTATGTAGAAGACCCTTGGTTAGGGACATCTCACTCTTATATGTCATCCTTCCTAGGTTGTGTTGGAGTTATGTATTCATTATGTACTTTGAGGACTACCCTGGGACACCTCCTATCTATTATGTGTCCATAGTCCTATTGATGTATATTGTGACATAGATCTATTTGTTGGTGGCTATGATCTTTCTGATGTTTCACACGAATCCACTATGTATTGTCCATGGCCATGTCTTATCATTTCATGTCAAGTATTTAGTATCTCTTTATGACTAAGCATGGGTATGCCTACCTTGGGGGTCTTATCAGCATATTTGAGACTTCACCACTTGATTTCCTTCGATCCAACTTCACATTCTTGGCTCCTTCCTCCCATTTTGAGCTTTAAGTTTTGTTGTAATGCATTTTTGCCATCGGTTTCTCTTTCGAACTCATGCATTAGGGGGCATATGTTATAACCCTATTTTCCACTCCATTATAGTGAGAGAAACCCAATTTCAACTTACCTTGGTTTCTCGCTAAAATTAATCTCCTTTCACCTTTTATTTTACTTATGTGAGATTTATTCCATGTTAAAAGGGTGAAATTACATGATTGATTTATTTATCATAATTATTTTGTCATAATTTTATAATTATGAGATTATAATTATTTCATAATTGAGACAATTGAGAAAAAACTCATAATTGTGAAAAACGTTTCTAGAGTTTTGTGGAGGTGGGCATTTGCATGCCTAAGTCAACAAAGGAGATGTAGCTTGGATTGGGGCTCTTTAATAGCCCAAGATGTTTGGGGTAGCTACCCTCGATGAGTTTAACGACTCCATTAGTAGTGGATCCTTTCTTCCGAAGAAGGATTGAATCCAAAAAAGAAGACTAATACTAATCCTATTCTATACTAAAATTATCCTACACTAACATAAATTATCTTTATCGTAAATTATATTACGATAGTTAAATCAAATTTCAATAAGTGAAACGTAACAACCTTGATTCAATATAAACAAACAACAAGAGATATCACTTCAGTGTAATTAAATAATGTATAAAGAATACTAATTTATATATTGTATTTATAAATTAGGATTAGAATAATTAATTCAATCATTAATGTTACAAGGTTAAAATATCATACAATATTTACAACATTATGATACTGTAATAAAACAAGGCTAGAGCGTACTATAACTAGCTCTAAAAGAAAGAATAATAATATTCTAAACTAGTTGCAAAGTACATTCCAAAATGAAAGCTAAAATATGTTCCTAATTTAAAAATAAAATTCACTTCTTAATGTGACTAATATCAGAACAAGTAACAGTGACAATCCAAGAAACTTATTCTAGAAGATAAACACAATATTACTATGTTTTCTTTCAGGTTTTTTCATTAAGGAAGGATATAAAAACAATTATGTAATCTAATTTTTTCTAACTCTTGCTTTTCCAAGACTTAAACAAAATGTCCTTGTATCATTGATGCTTCCAGCAAACAGAGAATTACAATATGCAGAGGAAATTGTAGGTTTTAACCCTATACAGAAATTACCTGCATACGAATTCTAAAACACAAAAAATAAACAATGCGAGAGCATAACACATAAAACACATATACACAGAGATTTTCCCTAGATCCCAAAACCGGGACTACCAGCTTGATTTTTCATTATGTTCCTTTCAATGTTACAATACATATTTATACATGCCAAAACATCCAATACCATGGACCGAAAAACCATCGCGTCCAAAACCATGGACCGAAAACCATCGTGTCCAAAACCATGTGCGAAAAACATGCACTAAACCATAGGTAGGTCCGCCCAACCTAATATAGAGTCCAAAACCCCCATAGAGTGGGGTTACCTGCACCCCTCAAACCCCTTGTGGCTCCCCCCCGCTACGTAATCGGCGCAACGAAGGGGTGGCTCCACCCCTCTTCTAACCCCCCGGTTAACTACGTGGTCTAGTAGTGGAAAGAATATAACACAACCCAACATTCTCCCACTTGTTGTTTTCTTTCCACAAGGGGCCACAAGAGAGCCTAGTCATTTATCCAGCTTTGCAACACCCATTGTTTCTCTACACCAAGAGAACTTCTCAGAGCTCACAGATTTTGTCAATGCATCTGTAGTATTCTTCAAAATGTCCACCTTTACCAGCAATACCTTTTTGTCTTCTATCATATCCCTCACAAAGTGATACTGAACATCAATGTGCTTTGTCTTTGAATGATATGCAGGGTTCTTTGCTAAGAAAATTGCACTTTGGCTATCACAGTCTATTCTTATAGCTCCCTATACGAACCCGATACTTTAACACAATATCTGCAACCAAACTGCTTCCTTTCTTGCATGAGTGGCTACCATGTATTATGCCTCTGTAGTTGATAGTGCCACTACAGATTGTTTCTTACTCATCCAACTGACTGCACCTCCAAATAGGTTAAACACATACCCACTTTTAGATCTTCTTTGATCCAGATCTCTAGCCCTGTCTGCATCAACAAAGCCACGAATATCCAACACTCTTTCCAATCCTAGTCTTCCTTGGTAGCACAAACCATAATCACTAGTGCCATGCAAATACCTGAAAACTCGCTTCACTCCTCTCTAGTGCTCCTTCCCTAGTTTTGACATAAACCTGTTCAATACTCCCACTGCATGTGCAATGTCTGGTCTAGTACAGACCATTGCATACATCAGGCTACCGACTACACTTGCATATGGAACACAGGACATGTTCTCTTCCTCTTCTTGTGACTTGGGACACTGTTCAGCAGATAACTTCACAACTACAGGAACCTTCACCGGTTTACTATCCTGCATATTAAACCTTTGCAATATTGTCTCGACATACTTCCTCTGGTTTAACCAGAGCTTCCTCTTCTCTTGATCTCTTTTAATTTCCATGCCCAAAATATAGTTTGCAGCACCAAGATCTTTCATGTCGAATTTGGAGGACAATTGGGTCTTCAAATCCTAGATAATTTCTTTGTCATTTCCAACCAGCAACATATCATCCACATACAAGACTAGATAAATAACACGGTCACCAATTAATTTAAAATACACACAGTGATCTGCTTTGCTTATGGTGAAGCCAAGTCCCCGTATAAATGTATCAAATTTCTGATACCACATGCTTGGTGACTGTTTTAACCCATACAAAGACTTCTTTAACTTGCATACTAGTTCTTTCTTACCCTTCACCGCAAAGCCTTCAGGTTGCTTCATGTAGATTTCCTCTTCCAGATCCCTGTGAAGAAATGTTGTCTTCACATCCATCTGTTGTACCTTAAAATCAAAAGCAAAAACCACAGATAATAGTAATCTAATAGAAGTTACCTTGGCAATAGGAGAACAAATATCACCAAAATCAATTCTTGGCACCTGGGAATAACCTTTTGCTACCAACCGAGCTTTGTATTTCTCCACCTTTCCTTCTGCATTTGTCTTTTTCTTGAACACCGATTTGCTGCCAATGGGTTTCCTTCCAGCTGACAACTCCACTAGATCCCAAGCCTCATTTTTGTGCAAAGATGCCATTTCATTAACGATGGCCTCTTTCCAAAGTTTGCCATCCTCTGAATCTACTGCTTCCTTCACAGTTCTGGGATCATCATTAGTAACCGATAAAGCAAAATTTGAACAGAAAGCAGATGGACTATACCTTTCTGGTTACCTTCTTTCTCAAACTGATCTTCTCACACCCGGAGTTTGTGGCTCTTCATCTTCTGATTCCTCCTCTGCTGTAGAGTCTGATTCTTCCTCCTTTAGCTCAAACTCTATCTTCTCAAGTTCCTTTGGTTGGAATTCATGTTTAATAACATCTTTCATCTCTCTGAACACCACATCTCGGCTGTACACAACCTTCCTTGTTACCGGGTTCCAAAGCTTATAACCCATTAAACCATCCTTATACCCAATAAAGATGCACTTTTCAGATTTACTATCTGTTGGACCTCAAAATAGTCCCTATTTTTCACTCCATTATTCACCAATATTTTCACATTTTACCTTCATGTCACCTCCATTCCACCTCCATATCATTACATTTACCTCATTATTGGGTTCTAACAATACTTTTCCAAAGTTTATTAATTCTTAACATTTCTAAGTGAATTTATGGCTAAAACTTAGAAAATAATATGCTTAAACTTATACCTAACAATTAGCATGAGTTTGTTGACATGTGTAGGTTGCAAGGAAGCTTCCAAGACACCTTTTTGTGGCCTTGAATGATCAAATTCGAATTTGATAAGATAAACCTCATGGAAAAGATCACGGAGAAGATCATGGACCTCATGGAGGAAATCATGGAGGATAGGGTTATGTGTCTAGATGGTTGAGAAATGTATGGAACTAAAAGAGAGATTAATGGATCATCATTATGAGTTTGTTATCTCCTCTCATTGTATAAATAGGAGTACCTCCTCCATTCCAAAGGGGTACTCTTAGAGCATTGTATCCAACTTATGATGGAATAGAATAAAGCTTCATTTTTCATATATTTCCATTATGTAGATAGGAATTTATGTAGTTTTTATATAAGTTTTCTTAATGTAGTATATGGAATAATTTGTCTTGTTCTTAGGAGAATTGAGCTCACTCTAAAAGGATGAGAGAAACATGTTATTTCATATTAGATCTTATTTCATTTAATTTCTTATATGTTTGAGGATTTGTTTGTGATTGATGAATGAGTTTTAAATTAGAATGTAATCAGCATATGAGAGGATAACTAAGGGTCTAAGTTAGGCTCTCCCTCTCTATTTGATTTGTATGATAATTGGAATTCATTCTTTTGCTTTTATGTTTCAAGTATCATATGAGGAGATACCAAGAGTCTAAGTTAGGCTCTCTCTCCAATGATTTATATGGTAATTGAAATTCATTCTTTTGTTTTTAAGTTTTAAGTCATTTCATTTCTTATGCTCATGAATGACTCTTAGTTTAGTTTGGATTAGTACATGAGAGGACAATCAAGAGACTAAGTTAGTCTCTCTCTCTACTTGAATCTAAACAATAACTAAGTTCATTCTCTTGTTTTCATTTTAAGTTTATGTAATGAATGATTTCTCTATGATACTGTAGGGAAGGACAACCAGGACCTCCTTAGTTAGGAGCCTCTTCCCTTGCATATGATATTGAATCGTAAATAATTTCATTAGACATAGAATTAGTTGCCTAGTCTTGCATATATATTGCTGGCACCATCACAAGCTTACGAGTTTCCCTGGTCGATAATTTATGCAGCAATTTAAGTCCAATAAATTGCCCAACATTTTGGCGCCGTTGCCGGGGATGGTGCTAAGGGATTAGGCATTAGAATTTAATTCAATATTTATTTTTCTTTAGACAAAATAACTTGTGAGACCTGGTGACAACAGGATCTTCACAAAGGAGTTTAAATCTGAGTTTTCTGATGATTTAGTGTTTAGCTAGTTTTAAATTTTGTCTTTTCAAAAAAACCCCCCTGCATAAATAAACACAAATCAATCGATAAGTATGCTCTCTTCCTGCGCTTCGTGCGATCAGGAAGAACAGAAAGTCCATTGATTTGGTTCAAATAAAAAAACTCTTGCTGAAGAATTAATTTGCAAAAAAAGAAATAAAGAATTTTGTGAAAAAAAAAACATTTTTAAATTTTTAGATGAAATTTAGTTTTTTTTAATTTTAGATTTAAAAAAAAAAATAAAAAAAAAATTTAAATAATATATGTATCACATATATACATATTATTATTGAAAAATTAACCATTTCTTTTGTTTTTTAAAAATAAAAACAACAACAAATAAAATAAAAAATAAAAAAATTTCCCCTATAATAATATATATATATATATATCTCATCTATATATATATTATTATCAAAAAAATTACAATACTTCTGGGAACGCTCTATTATTCTCTTGTTATTCTCTTATCTTCTTGTCAGTCGATCTTCATGCTCATGGGAATGCTCTCATGTTACCCATTCATTTTCAAATTCTCTAAGGCATAAAACAGATTGAAGGGTTCTTCTAATTCAGGGAAAGAAGGTTACCTTGATGGTGGAAAAAGTTACAAAAATGACTCAGAGATAAAAGACCACGGATGCAGTGGAAGACGTGACCCAGAAATTGGATGAGCTCATTTTGGATCCAATCCAGAAGCTCCTTGTGTTGCTACTGTGTGGATTGTTGGAGCGACCTAGACAAATTCGTGGATTGTAGATTGTGGCCTTGTTATACTGAGGATGACTACGACTGTTGAGCTGTTGATAACTGTGCTGGAAGTTTTATTTGAATGGCGGATCATCTATGTTGTTGTTAGATCCATTGACATTCTCTGCATTTATCCCTCCTTGCCATGAGATATGATTGTGGATAGAGCTGGAGAGTGAGGCTGGAGCCAGGGGTTGGAGCATATGATGAGCATTGGATCTAGGTATCCAACACGAAATTTCTCTGATGATAAGTTGGTGAGGGGCAAGCGATCGAAGCTGGTTTGAATTTGCTTTGGAGCTGTCGGATCATGCTTGTGCATCTCCATGCAGCGCTGTATTTCTTGGTTATTCGCTACAATAATGAATTATCGAGATAGCCCACGTGATAGATAAACTACCAACGTGACATTTCGAATACTTGGAAACAAATATGACAAAGGATGCAATAACCTATAAACTATGCATAATGCATAAGGCGCAATATGGAAAACAATATGCATATGCATAAAACAACATGCACGAATCCACAGATCATGTAAAAAACGGTGATTGTCAATCTAATAAAAATCTATTGCATTCTATCAGTTTTTTTATAAATGGTTTTATTTTTGCAGTGCTGACTTTGCCAAGTACAGTCTTAGAACCCTGTAAAAGGAAAAGAAACCTTTCAGCATTATGACGGGAGAGGGTATTTGCTGATAATTGTCCATCATATGATGATACATCCTCTGCCTTAACCCTCGGCCAAAGCTCCTTTTCCATATCCTCCAAGTTTGAAATCGAGCGAATTCTCCTGACGCTATCCATGGGTGCATGAAAGGTGATCTAGCCATCAGGATGCTGCTAAGTATTTTTGTGGAAGCTGGTGCCAAATTCTATCTTGGAGAGCCTATTTTTTTTCAAAGATTGGCTCAGTTCTACTTTGTTATTTGAGAGGAAATTGTCTGTGGCCTGGAGATCCTGAAATTTTGGTGGATTTGGTTCAGTCTTTGACCTTTCAGAATGGAAACCAACGGCGTGCACGAGTATGGAAATGGGAGCTCCTTCGAGGAGGCGTTGATCGATGAGAACGGTCATGCTAAAAGCACAAATCATGGCTGGACGACGGTGGTTTATCCAAAGCGGCAAAGAAAGCAGGTTAAAGAGGCGAATTCTGCTGATTTTGACAAAGTGAAATCGAACGGAGACGGTAAATCGATTTTCCAGTCCTTGGAGTTGCATGGGGAAGAAAGGCGAAGGCGAGCCGAGGAGCAAAGGGCTGCTGCGGCTAGTGCTCTGTCTGCCGGTGAAAGTAACGGTAAAATTGCCGCGTCTGATGAAGATAGTGAGGAGGAGGCTGCGAATCAGAGCGGCGCTGCGAATGGCGAAGAGAAGAAGGTGAAGCAAAAGAAGCCTCAGAAGCCGAAGGTTACTGTAGCCGAAGCCGCCGCGAAAATCGATCCTTCGAATCTGGCTGATTTCCTTGCAGAAATTACGGCCTCGTATGAAAAGGTCATTCCTCTTGGTGGGATCCATTTATGTTGCAAAGGGTCACTGTTAGTAAATTGAAAGGTTTTCTGTGTAAGCGCCGGAGATCCTCAGATTAAGCCACAAAGAGCAGATGATGACACAACCTTGCAAAAGCAATTTTCTTAAATTAGCGCTGGAGATCTGGCTGACGTGTCAGCTCAACCAGAAAGATATTTTCGTGAGCAAAACGGTAAGAGCCAAAATCTGATTCATTTTCATTAATGCAGCGGATATTTTTGGAGAAAATCTCAGGATATTTTAATGAAACATCAGTTATCAGATAATGCATTTACCATGGCTAAGATGTGTCACTGCCGTCATTCACGGAGATTCTTCCATCAGTGAAGCCATAGGATGTTTAAATGCATTTCCATTCCCTGCTGCTCAGGAGTGTATCAAAGCGGCTGATAGCAAACTCAGTCGCATCGGTAAAATGGCCACATGCTCTCAGATGGATTGCGACACCAGTCCAACTGAAGAAGTCATGAGAAATCCCGCGATGAACGATATCTAGCTTGGATTCATTGTGATAACATGCCAGTCGATGGGGCGTAATTTCAGGTCATTTTAATAGCGGTCAGGCTGTTAATGGACACCTGTAAAATAGTGTCGCAATGCAACCGCAATTATTTTCAGCATAATTTTATTTCTTCTCATTTAGATATTCATCGAATTTGGTGCGTTTCTTTATCGGCCTCCCAGCATTCCTTTATGTTATTGACGCCCAATGGCAGATTTGAAACTCAGAAAAGATATGCTTGAGCATATCAAATTATCACCTGAGCATTGGTACCCTCGGTGTCGGCTTTCTTCGATCTCTAGGCAGGTTATAATAGCATAGGAGGCGTCTTTGTGGGAGGAGGTATTATGTGGCTATCAAAATGCTTTTGTGGTAACGAGACATTGAAAGTTTATCGTGTGGCGAAGCAGTATACGGCGTTAGTTGTTTCGTGTGTCTAAAATAGAGCAGGTGATATTAAAGTGGCATAAAGGAGGATTAACAATAATTGGTTTGTTGTCTCTGTTTTCAGATGGTGTCACAATTCATGCAGTGTTCGTCTCTAAAGCAGCGGGAGAAATGCTTTTGAAACATGTTGGAGATCCAAATATGGAATTTTGGCTCGTGCCTTCATATGAGAACAGAGCATGGTCAATAATGGCAATCGCTTTCATCTTCCTTCTTGCTATATGTGCAGTGCTTGCAACTTGTTTCTTTGTGCGAAGGCATCGATTGAGACATGTTGGACATCGTTCACGTGTTCGTGAATTTCATGGTATGAGCGGTCGATTGGTAAAAGCATTACCTAGTATGATATTCAGTTCAGTGGTGGATGACAACTGCACATCCGAGACATGTGCAATATCGACAACTGCCACCATAAATTCCATTTGCTCTGCATAGACTCCTGGCTCACAATGTGGCGGACATTTTGTCCAGTATGCAAGCGTGATGCGAGGATAAGCACTGAACCTCCAGCCTCAGAAAATACCCCTCTCTTATCTTCATCCTTGTTAGTTTCTGCTCCGCTTTTGCCAGTTGGTGCATCATCTCAGTCATCTCTAATAGGGTCTCCAGCCAGTTTTGACCGATTTCTGGATCCAAACCTCGAGGATTTGCATAATTGAATCCTATGCCGCCTATCCAGAACGCAGAAGTCGATCTTGGCTTATCCATCAGATCCATGATTTTTGATTATGGTTTGTCATTTATTTTTATAGTTTAATTATTATTATTTTTTTTTTATTTACAACTAAACAATAAATAAACAAATAAAAACAACATAAATAATAAATTAAAAAAATGTTTTTAATTTGTTATTAAAAAAAAAAAAAAAACACTAACCAATGTGTGTATTGCTTCGTTTTTTTTACCATGGTTTTTAATTTGTTATAGAAATAAAAAATATTTTGTGTGTTTTTTTTATTTTACAAATGAAATAAATTTTGTGTGTTGATTCATTTAATCTTTTGGATAATAAAAAAATCAAAACACAAAATAATTTTATTTTTATTTTTTAATAAAAAGAAAAAAAACAAAACAACTAACTTTATTTTAGTGATAGTTTATTTTTATTTTTTTAGGTTTTCATAAATAAAATTTGGTTGATTTTAAAAAAAAATTTCATCTTAAATAATAAATTAAAAATTTTATGTTTTTAATTTATTGTTTAAAGAAAAAATCTAAATAAAATCAACATAAAAATAAAAAAATTTACTATTTTCTTTTTAAATTTGTTTGTTTGTTTTTTTTTTTTTTTTTTTAAATTCACAAAATTTACACAGATTTGAAAAAAAAAAATAGGATACTTGGAAACACATTTCAAAAATCGAATGGAGGATTCTAAAGACGATAATTATTTCAAAAGCTTCAAGTTGGCATTAACTCATCACAACATTCTGTTAAACGCTTTTATGTGACATACTCATATGCAGAACATAATAGATATTTCTCATGTCAATCTTTTTGCAAAGAACATAACCAGGGAGTATTATTTTTCACGATTGTTTTTAAGATGGGATTGAAATTGATATCATGAATTGAGTTACTTTCAACGCTTTGATTTTTCCTAAATCTGATTTATTTGGTATGAAATTTTTGCGTAAGAATCATGAAGGAAATGATCAATTCTTCTTGAACAAACTTATGTTTCCTTTCTGCCAAGTTTTTTCACAGGTTACAGGATAACAAAGTGATCATTCAGGAGATTACATTGTGACGACAATTAGTCTTCCAAAGACTAAATTCATGAAAAATTCTGAAGACAAATCCATCTCCACAACCACTACCTTCCACCTCCCTGAAAAAGTTTGAATTCCACCAATCATACATCCATAAGGCGTGACACTTCCAGATCCATTTTTCACAGCAAGAGTTCTTATTCATCCAACATGCATTTCCTTACATTCATTTCTTACAAGCTTATTGCCATTTCCATTGTCTTCACCATTCCCCTTCATTTCCACCAATAAAACTCTGCTTGAGTCAAAGTCCTAGAGTCTATGTATCATTGAAAAAACACCTAGAGGCTTGCATGCCTTAATGGCAAGTACTCTTGCCAATGAACAATGGGAGTACATTAATATCCCTTGTTCGTTGGATCTTGTAGGTGACTCGACTACGAAAAATTTATTTGTACCTACAAAGATGTGTTAGGCATCCTAACTCCCATTGGAATCAATGGTGGGAGCTCTTGTGTTGGCTAGGGGCATTCATTAACGACCACTAAGTCAACAACTTCTTGCTATGTTCGACATCGACACATTTAATCACATAGTAAGATTTGTGCCATCGAGCGTTGAAGACTTGAAGACCCATATTTTGTAGCAGATGAAGCCAATTTCCATTCATTGTATTTCCATTCATTGTATACATTGTATTTCACTTGAGGACAAGTGAATAAATAAGGCTGGGAGGAAAAGGTAACTTCTATATTTTGTATACCTTCCAAGCCTTATATATTTTCAACCATATTCAGCAAGACTCATCAGATTCATCATCCAGCAGCAGATACAACTTTCAGCCATGTTCAGCAGACTCCTCATATTTTTCATCCAGCAGCAGAGGATCCAGCAGCCGATACAATAACACAGATTCATCTTTCATCCACAGCTTGAAGAAGCAGATTTAGAGCAGAATCGTGGTAGCTGCACATGCATGATTCATGCACGATTTTTCCAACCAAGTAAAGAAGACCATGAACAAAAGTTCTTGCAGCCACACGTGCACAGCTCTCATCCATTTTGGAAGGGTAAGTTAAGGTATGATATTTTCTAACTTTTAACCATTAAATTCCTTGAAAAGTTAGAATAATAATTTTTGGAAAAACTTCACTTCCTTTTTCCTTGCTTTCCCCATTTCACATAATTTCCCAAATCATCCGTTTAAGGGGAAGGATACATCCACATTTATATATCACATTCATATAACATCCACATTCATATATCACATTCTTAACCCCACTTACCTTCAAGCTATATTCACTATTACATGAGCATACAAATAGCTTTGTCAAAAGTATTTAAAAGTTAATTGGATGCTAACAGAATCATGGTTGTTACACAAGAACCAACCATGGTGCATTCCAACAAAATGCCAACACAAGCATGGTTGTTACACAAGAACCAACCATGATGCATTCCAACAAAAATACTCTGCAATAAAAAGCACATTATCATTATGCAAAGGTCATACATTGAATGCAACAAACAAAATATGGTTGAAACACAAGAACCAACCAAGTTGTAATTCATCAAAAATGCTTTGCAAAAGTTAAGTAAATGATATCATGCAGAGTTCGAGCCAAAGCTCAAGTACCAAAACGTAATGTAATAGATTGCATGAGGACATGTAATACCATTGATTGCATGAGGACATGCAATATCTTGAGTTTGGGGGAGATGTTGGGCCTCAAAATAGTCCCTATTTTCACTCCATTATTCACCAATATTTTCACATTTTACCTTCATGTCACCTCCATTCCACCTCCATATCATTACATTTACCTCATTATTGGGTTCTAACAATACTTTTCCAAAGTTTATTAATTCTTAACATTTCTAAGTGAATTTATGGCTAAAACTTAGAAAATAATATGCTTAAACTTATACCTAACAATTAGCATGAGTTTGTTGACATGTGTAGGTTGCAAGGAAGCTTCCAAAACACCTTTTTGTGGCCTTGAATGATCAAATTCGAATTTGATAAGATAAACCTCATGGAAAAGATCATGGACCTCATGGAGGAAATCATGGAGGATAGGGTTATGTGTCTAGATGGTTGAGAAATGTATGGAACTAAAAGAGAGATTAATGGATCATCATTATGAGTTTGTTATCTCCTCTCATTGTATAAATAGGAGTACCTCCTCCATTCCAAAGGGGGGACTCTTAGAGCATTGTATCCAACTTATGATGGAATAGAATAAAGCTTCATTTTTCATATATTTCCATTATGTAGATAGGAATTTATGTAGTTTTTATACAAGTTTTCTTAATGTAGTATATGGAATAATTTGTCTTGTTCTTAGGAGAATTGAGCTCACTCTAAAAGGATGAGAGAAACATGTTATTTCATATTAGATCTTATTTCATTTAATTTCTTATATGTTTGAGGATTTGTTTGTGATTGATGAATGAGTTTTAAATTAGAATGTAATCAGCATATGAGAGGATAACTAAGGGTCTAAGTTAGGCTCTCCCTCTCTATTTGATTTGTATGATAATTGGAATTCATTCTTTTGCTTTTATGTTTCAAGTATCATATGAGGAGATACCAAGAGTCTAAGTTAGGCTCTCTCTCCAATGATTTATATGGTAATTGAAATTCATTCTTTTGTTTTTAAGTTTTAAGTCATTTCATTTCTTATGCTCATGAATGACTCTTAGTTTAGTTTGGATTAGTACATGAGAGGACAATCAAGAGACTAAGTTAGTCTCTCTCCCTACTTGAATCTAAACAATAACTAAGTTCATTCTCTTGTTTTCATTTTAAGTTTATGTAATGAATGATTTCTCTATGATACTGTAGGGAAGGACAACCAGGACCTCCTTAGTTAGGAGCCTCTTCCCTTGCATATGATATTGAATCGTAAATAATTTCATTAGACATAGAATTAGTTGCCTAGTCTTGCATATATATTGCTGGCACCATCACAAGCTTACGAGTTCCCCTGGTCGATAATTTATGCAGCAATTTAAGTCCAATAAATTGCCCAACACTATCCAACTTGGTTCATTTCTCCTTTGGAACATGTACATATGCATCACATCCAAATATTCTCAGATGTGAAAGAGAGGGTTTCTTACCAGTCCATACCTCTTGTGGAGTCTTATCCTCCAACACTGATGAAGGTGATCTGTTGACCAGGTAACATGCTGTATCCACCGCCTCTGCCCAGAATTCCTGTCCTAACCTGGCACCACTAAGCATGCTTCTTGCCCTTTCCATCAATGTCTTGCTCATTCTTTCTATAACTCCATTTTGCTGAGGTGTATATGGAGTAGTCTTCTGCCGTGCTATACCACACTTTTTACAGAATTCTTCAAATTCCTTACTGCAAAACTCTCCACCATTATCTGTCCTCAACACCTTTATCTTCTTCTCTGTCTGGTTTTCCACTAGAGCCTTAAATTCTTTAAACCTGTAAAAGACTTCAGATTTCTTCTTAAGGAAATATATCCATGTATTCCTTGAGAAGTCATCTATAAATTATACATAGTACACAGACTTACCTAGTGATGGAACCTTCATAGGTCCAAACACATCACTGTGCACAAGCTCTAATATTTGTTTCGCCCTCTTACCACCAGAGGGGAAACTCACCTGATTCTGCTTCCCATACACACAATTTTCATAGAAATCAAAATCCAGAGAGCTATCACTCATACCTTCTACCATACCTTTACCATGAAGTATTTGAAGGCCCTTCTCTCCAATATGTCCAAGCCTTTGATGCCATAGCATGGTCTTCTCTCTAGAGACCACTAGATTTTCTACTCCACTTTCAGGAACCACGGAACTGTTGCACCCATCAACAATAGTGATACCTTTCAGCTTGTATAGAGTTCCAATTCGAACTCCCCGCATCAATACCAGTGCCCCCCAAACCATCTTGCAGGTATCCTTCTCGAACACTGTTTTTACACCTGCATCATCCAGCTTGCTTACAGAAATCAGATTTTTGGCTAATGCAGGAATATGCAGAACACCCGGAAGTGTTCTAACCCTTCCACCTTGCAACTTCAACTTTACTTTTCTGCGATCAACGATTCTAGCCTTCCTGTCATCCCCAAGAAGACATCACCACCATCATATTTCTCATACTCGCAGAACCACTCTCTATGGGGAGTGAAGTGAAAGGATGCACTTGAGTCAATCAACCATGCCTCATGATCTACATGTGTACTTGAAGAAGCCAAGTACACATCCCCACCTTCATCTGAGGTGGTTTTTGCCTCTGTAGAAGGAGCATCATCAGATCCCTTTCCTTTATCAGAAGATTTAGATTTACAGTCCCTTTTGTAGTGCCCTTCCTTTCCACATTTCCAGCACACCACCTTTACAAGTTTTCCTGGAGATTTAGATCTCTCTCTAGATTTAAATCTCCCACTCGATGACTTATTTTTGTTTCTATTCTGGGACCGTACTCGTACAGACAAGGCATCACCATTCTGGCTCTCCATATTTTTCTGTCTCATTTCCTCCGTCAGCAAGGATGATACTATTTCATCAAACTACAAGGCAGTTGCATTGCTACCTATTGCAATAACCAGACTATCCCACGAATCTGGTAGAGAACACAACAAACTGATGCACATATCTTCATCTGAAATTTTAATATCAACATATAATAGTTGACTTAACACACTATTAAATGTGTTCATATGCTTTGTCACTGAGTCTACATCTTTCATCCTTAGGTTATACAACTTTTTCCGTAGGAACAGTTTATTCACTAGAGACTTAGATTGGTACAAAGTCCCCAACTTGTCCCACAAAGCCTTAGTCGTAGCTTCCCCTGATACATTCAACAATACTAAATCTGAGACACACAATCATATTGTGTTCTTTGCCTTTCGATCCAACTTCTTCCATTCTTCATCGGACACTCTCGTTGGTTTGGTACCTGGATCTACCGTGATCCAATGATCTTTATCCACCAATAGATCCTCCATCTTGAGTTTCCATAACTCAAAACTCTAACCATTAAATTTCTCGATCTCTATCTTTCTACTGCTCGCCATCTTCTTTCACCACCAGAATCAATTCCACAGATCTCCCATTGAACAGGGTCTACCACAAGCCCGAGTGAAACCCCTTAGCAACAAAGGCGTCCCCTTGAAGCCAAAACAACTTTGATACCAAATGTAGGTTTTAACCCCGTACAGAAATTACCTACATACGAATTCTAAAACACAAAAAATAAACAATGTGAGAGCATAACACATAAAACACATATACACAGAGATTTTCCCCTGGATCCCAAAACTGGGACTACCAGCTTGATTTTTCATTATGTTCCTTTCAATGTTTCAATACATATTTATACATGCCGAAGCATCCAATACCTTGGACCAAAAAACCATCGCGTCCAAAACCATGGACCGAAAACCATCACATCCAAAACCATGTGCAAAAAACATGCAAAAAACCATAGGTAGGTCCGCCCAACCTAATATAGAGTCCAAAACCAAAATTTTCCCCTCAAGCCCCCTGTGATTGCCCCCGCTATGCAATCGGCGCAACGAAGGGGGGGCTCTGCCCCCCTTCTAATCCCCCAGTTAAGTACGTGGGCTAGAAGTGGAAAGAATATAATACAACCCAACAAAAATTATATTCAACAATCAACAATCAACCTGTAATACTTCAAACTGTGAAGTATTTATACAAATTATAAACTAAAATATCTTGAAAAAATATCAAGATTTGTTTACAAATATCTCAAACTGTATTACACAAATAGAACTAAAATATAGGACATTCAAAACTAATGAATCTACTTGGCACTATCTTTGCAGATTTCTGATGACAAAGAAGAGAAATTTGAATTTGATAGCAACTCTTATTTGATGAGGTAGCATCCAAGTCACTAATTGTCTTAGAGCTTTTTCCTCCCGAAATTCTGAAAAATAGGGTCCTGTAATACCTTTTTATATCCTAAACCATAATCGTTGTTAGAAAACAGAGAAAGGTTTTTGTAAATGATGATATTGGAAACCAAAACCTCTTTCGTTTTTTGAAAATTCATTTCCAACTGCTCGAAAACCACATTTGAAAACACTGTCTGAAAACAGGAAAATTCAGGAAAATATACCTGCAAAGATTCATCTGAATATCCCAATCCATAATAGTTGTTACAAAACTGAGAGAGGTTGTTTTGCATGAGGATGTTAGAAACAAAAACCTCTTTCCGATTTTGAAAATTAATTCTCAGTTGTTTGTAAACCATGTTTGAAATTACTATGTTGTATAGGGAAAAAAAACATAATTTAACTGACCATGAAACAGACATATGACGTGGAGGTAGGAGGTGACATGGAGGTACAACGTTGGCGGAAATATGATTAGGTGGTAGAATAGGAGTGGAAGATGAGGGGGGACATGGTGGGTGGACGTTGGGGTGATAGTAATAGGCGGAGGATACGTGGTGGTAGTGAAGTGGCAGTTGAGTGGAAGTGGGGCGAGAGTAATAGGCGGAGGATATGTGGCGGTAGTGAAGTGGCGGTTAAGTGGAAGTGGGGTGTGATGCAATCGGGAAGGTAGTTTGCGGAAATGAGCGGATACCACTTTTGGAGGGGGGTAGAGGCAGATTGTGGTATTATTGAAGGGGGGCCCGAAATGTTGAGGAGTGGACACGTAGCAGCAGGGCCCGGGGGTAAAACCACACCCCCCCCCCCCCCCAAACCGATAAAGGGAGATAAGGCGAGGGGGTTTGAATTAGATTGGGTGCCGTCAGATCAAATGTTCACTAAAAATTGAGCGCGGAAGATGTGCACATTTTAACCATATATGACAAATCTCCTTTTGTCATTATCAATTTTACAATAAAATTAAAGCTATAGTACCAAGGCCTTATTACAATTTATTTAATCACATTTAAATGATGTGATTAATTTAATCTAAACACACTTAATTATTATCTAATTCTGCATTTCGACTTGCAAGCATATTTTTTTATTTTCTCAAGGTTTTGACCTTTTTTGGAAATAATTTACAACATGGAATATTATTTACAATATGAGATTTCTGAAATAAAATAACCAATCACCTTGAGATCCTATAAATTATAGGACCCTAACAGAACCCTTATGACCTGCATTTCCACTTATAAGTAAGATCTAGTGGCTTCTGCATCAATTAAATTCAGGACTTGAGGGTTCAACCAAGTCACCAAACTACCTGCAGAACCTTGCATTGCTACCTCAAGAAAGTAAAAGCCCTTCCTAATTTCCTTCTTACCTCCTTAATCTTCTTTATGGAACATTTCATTTCCTGAAGGAAACAAGACATGATTGTTCCATTTTTGTCTTTTTCTTAAGCAATCTTTGTTTTCTAAGGCTACTTATGCCCCTTCCATTCCATGTTAGAACTTTAGTTTTTAACTATAGAGATTGGGTTGTGAGCTTAGCAATCTCATCTTGCTTGAATTGATCAACATTGCTCCCAACTCCTGGAGAGCTACAATGTTAGACTTCCTCCCTCTTTTCCATTGGATGTTTCATGACGCTAATATTGGCTGACATCCTAATGCTTTAACTCCCATCTCCCTTATGTTTGCATGTGGCCATTTATGGCCTCGTAATTTAGCCTCTTCTCTCATTGGTAATAGGTATTAGATTCTATCCATCTGCTCTGCTGGGATGACCTCTAATCCTTGTTTCTCGACTTTTTCCACCATATTCTGTTGAAAATGCAACAAGATGATGGAGCTTAGTGGAAAGGAGTCGCCTTCACTAAGTGGGCCCGCAGGCTATTTTTGGCGCAAAGTCTATTTTTAGACTATGTCTATTTTTAGACTATGTCTATTTTTAGACATATGGATCATGGTCTATGAGTTGCAGGATGCTATTTGTGGATGATTGGTCATGTTGGTCAAAATAGACGGACTTCTATTTTTAGACATATGGGCGGAGTCTATTTTTAGACTGCCAGGCTAAAAATAGAAAAGTCGAATATTATTAGCTCTTAATAATATTTGGACTATAAACATTATCTTATCCTCTTGGAGCACTTCAGTTCGAGCTACGGATGTGGCACATGCAGCTGCCAGAAGGAAATACGCTTTTCTTATGAGTCAGTTGAGCTATTGCATGAGGGACTTCAGTTAGAACTCAAGTGGTTGAGTTTGGTGGAGTTGATTGAGGAGTTGATGGAGTTGTGTTCAGTTTGACTTGGTTAAACTAATTGTATTTAGTCTAACTGCAGAATACACTGGTGATGAGTGATGTGAATTAATTATTAATTAATTCACTAATTATTAACTCATAAATCAACTAAAGAATACGCCAGTTAACTCAGTGCATGGATAGTTCAGTGGAGACAAGTGTTAGAGGTGAGTGAAAGGGCAAGATAGCTGTCAGTTGTGACTATAGTTCTGCATGAGATTTTCACAATCAATGGATTGAGTATTGCCAATGAGGATTGTGTGGTTCAGCCAAGGAAATACGAGTTTGGTTCAGCCATTCATCCATTCTCATGCAGGATTGCGCAGTGGAGGTAGGCAAGCAGCGTAGGAGATTTGAACCTGTGATTGATTCAGATCTGAGCTAGTTTGTGTGTAACAGGTGGAGATAGTACTGAGTACTTGTGAGGAGTATTGTACTATGTATTGTTACATGTTCTCAATCATTATAATACACAGATAGTGTGGGGTTTTCAGCTGTATGCTTTCCCCGGGTTACATACTGTGTTAATGTGCGCATGCGATTGATGTTTCATTATTTTTAATTCCGCAAAATTGATGATCAACGTAGAGGAGGTTATGTATTATGCATGCATTCCACAATAGTGTATAATCAGGATAATATCTGTGAATAAGTGTCATATTATTCAAAATTTCTACATGGTATCAGAGTTGTTGATCATCAGATCTATTATTCAGAAAGTGTTTACATTTCATTTCTTCAGGTAGAGTTTGTAATCAGGCCAGGTAGCCTCTGGATTCATCCTTTCTTTGGAAGGTGAGATATCCGGTAAAAGCCCATACAATCAATCTCTGCACTAGAAATACTTTGTTCTCACGAATTTTAGATCAGAAGCGGTTGAGTTTTGAGCTGGTGGAATTCGAATTTCCAGTAGTGTTTTCTTGGTGTCAAAGTTGAAATGTCTTTCAACAAATTGCGATTGGAGTATGCTCTTGAAGGCAGCTCGAATTATATTGCATGGAAAGACAGGATGGAGGCGGTGTTAGATGACAATGGGTTGAAGGAGTTCATAGAGGCTGAGGTCCCAAAGCCTACTGATGCTGCTCACATTGAGGTTTGGCAAAAGAAGATAGCAAAGTGTCGAAGGATTCTGTTGGAGGGCGTGAAGGATCACATTGTGTCCAGCTTGAATGGAAAGGCTTCTCCATACTTGATGTGGAAAGCATTGATAGATCTATTCCAAAGCAAGAGTGACCAGATGAAGTTGGTGCTCAAGGATAAACTCAGAAACATTAAGTGTGAGAATGGAGACAGTATGCCCAGGTATCTCACGAAGTTCATCCAATGCTGGGATGAGCTGGGAAGTGTGGGGGTGATTGTCGATGATGAGGACTTGGTGAGCTTGGCTCTCCTTGGTCTTCCGAAGAGTTGGCATTCCTATTAGGACTCTGTCAATGGTCGGGAGAAATTGCCAGGATGGGAGAGACTTTGGTCGGATCTTATGCAAGAGGAGATCAGGCGGAATACCAGGGATGGATCTTCATCAAAGGCATCTGATGAAGAAAATTGCACTTTGGCTGCCAAAGCGAAGAAGGGGAAGGAGAAGGGTTCTCTTTCCGAATCCAGTTCTTCCAATGATGGGAAGAAGGTTGACAAATCGAAAGTGAGATGCTTTTGTTGTCATGAGGTGGGCCATTATGCTGCAAATTGTCCACGGAGTAAATCCAAGAAGGGATCCGGGGAAGGATCTGAAGGTGAGGCACTAGCTTCACAGTTTGAGTTGGATTTCACACTCTTTGCATGCATGGTTTCATCCATGGTGGGAAGTGGTTGGTTTCTTGACAGTGGAGCTTCTTTCCACATGACCAGAGACAAGAGTTTGTTCAGTACTTTGGAGGAGAAAGATCTCCAGATACTCATAGCGATGGGTAATGATGAGAAGTATAGTGTCTCAGGTGTAGGCAACAGTTATTTTTCAGAGGGAGCATGGAGCTCACCTTACCTTGACCGATGTCAAGTATGTACCAGGACTGAAGAGAAACTTGGTGTCGATTGCGATGCTGGAAGACATAGGCTATGATGTAGTCTTCAGTAAGGGAAAGGTTTTCCTTAGACACATCATCACTAGACAAGTGAAGCAGATTGGTTCACGGGTCAAGAACCTGTATGCTCTTGAGGTTCAAGATGCATGCAAAGCCTTCAGCAGCAAGGCAACTGATGGAGACTTGGTGGTTGAGAGGGAGCGCATATTACCTCTCAACATGCAGAGCCAGAAGAAGTCTCAGACGATTGTGGAGGAGCCACGATTGGTGCAGCAGCTTCAGGAGGTTGTGGATCAGCCACAACAAGGGAAGCTGAGAGGAGACCGAGTAGAGACATCTACTCATGTAGAGACCTCCAGTAGGGGGAAACTTCGAACCAGGTGGGCTGAGGGATCACATGCAGCCATACCTCCAGGTAGGAGGTGGGGCGATATAGAGTGATCGTCCCAAGGAGGAGAGGCAGGATCCTTGAGGTACCCAACCTCTTGGATGAGACCTTGCTACGGGAGCCCTGATGTGGAGTAGCAGGAACTGACTGATTGGGTAGAGACAGATGCGGATGGAGCGGCAGAGAGAGCGACAGTGCAGGGAATCCAAGGACAGCGCATAGCTAGCAGGTTGCAGCAATGCAAGAGGCACACGTGTTTTGCACAGTTCTAGGTGGCACAGAGAGGTGTGAAATGGTGCGAGATGCATGGAGATGTTGCAGTAGCACAGATGTCAGAGAGGGAGCACTTGTTAGCAGCAAGTAGAGCTTTAGCATCAGAGTATGTTCCTAGCCCAACAGAGTGGTCAGTTGGGAGTGTTTTTGTTCCAAGTGTTGTTGGAGCAAGTGGACCGGGCAAATGTGTTGCATGCAGAACATTCCAGAGTTGCAGGATAGGGGTTGCAGATAATCCATATCTTGTTGAGAGGGAGTGTTGAAAATGCAACAAGATGATGGAGCTTAGTGGAAAGGAGTCGCCTTCATTAAGTGGGCCCGCAGGCTATTTTTGGCGCAAAGTCTATTTTTAGGCTATGTCTATTTTTAGACATATGGATCATGGTATATGAGTTGCAGGATGCTATTTGTGGATGATTGGTCATGTTGGTAAAAATAGATGGACTTCTATTTTTAGACATATGGGTGGAGTCTATTTTTAGACTGCCAGGCTAAAAATATAACAGTCGAATATTATTAGCTCTTATTAATATTTGGACTATAAACATTATCTTATCCTCTTGGAGCACTTCAGTTCGAGCTATGGATGTGGCACATGTAGTTTCCAGAAGGAAATACGCTTTTCTTATGAGTCGATTGAGCTATTGCATGAGGGACTTCAGTTAGAACTCAAGTGGTTGAGTTTGGTGGAGTTGATTAAGGAGTTGTTGGAGTTGTGTTCAGTTTGACTTGGTTAAACTAGTTGTATTTAGTCTAACTGCAGAATACACTAGTGATGAGTGATGTGAATTAATTATTAATTAATTCACTAATTATTAACTCATAAAGCAACTAAAGAATACGTCAGTTAACTCAGTGCGTGGACAGTTCAGTAGAGACAAGTGTTAGAGGTGAGTGAAAGGGAAAGACAGTTGTCATTTGTGACGATAGTTGTGCATGAGATTTGCACAATCAATGGATTGAGTATTTCCAATGAGGATTGCATGGTTCAACCAAGGAAATATGAGTTTGGTTTAGCCATTCATCCATTCTCATGCAGGATTGCGTAGTGGCTGCAGGCAAGCAGCATAGGAGATTTGAACTTGTGATTGATTCAGATCTGAGCTAGTTTGTGTGTAACAGGTGGAGATAGTACTGAGTACTTGTGAGGAGTATTGTACTATGTATTGTTACATGTTCTCAATCATTACAATATACAGATAGTGTGGGGTTTTCAGCTGTATGCTGTCCCCGGGTTACATACTGTGTTAATGTGCGCATGCGATTGATGTTTCATTGTTTTTAATTCCGCAAAATTGATGATCAACGTAGAGGAGGTTATGTATTATGCATGTATTCTGCAATAGTGTATAATCAGGATAATCTCTGTGAATAAGTGTCATATTATACATATTTTGAAGGTCAATCCCTTCCCTTTCCACTATTTCCTATAGATATGGGTCTTTTGTACCTATCTCACTTGGGGTCATCTCAACATATCCTTCAAAGTCTTTACACAGATCCCATATGTCCAAGTTTTATCCAAAATATTCTGGCGGCTGTAGCATTTCTTCCTCTTTTTCTTCTGCATGCTCCTCTATTTTATATTCTTCATTCCTGTGAGGCTCCGAATTTTCTTCATAAAAGACTTCAAAACTATTCCTTTGTGCCATTCTGCCTCCTTTATTTCTTGGTTGATGTTTTTTTTTAGCGCACCCCCTTGTGTTTGGTCTCACAAAACCTTCATCATCATTCCGTTCTTGTTCTTTCACCTATTCCTCAAGTATATTTAGAGGGAATTCCCAGATCAGGTTGCCATGTTCATGACAGTGTCTGCACCTAAAGGGAATCTTCTTGTGATCTACCGATTGTAACCATATTTCATCCCTAAATTGTAGTTTGATTGCTTCAGGATGTGCACCTGAAACATCAATTTCCACACAAATTTTTGCATATGATATATATCTTCCCTAAAGCATTTCCTCTGTTATCTTAATAAACTTTCCCAGTTGAATGAAAAACATGGAGCAAAGATACTCTTCTAAATATTATCAACACTTAAATAATATTACATAGAAGATAGTAGTAATTAATGATTGGAGTGAAATTCTCAACTAAACTTCACTGAACTAAACTAAACTCAAATAGAATGTGACATCTGGATTGATACCTAGCAGGTGGTTGGAATTAGATTCTCCAACACTCCCCCTTCATTTTACGTTGGCCACGTGCTTCAAGATTTCAAGTTGTGCACTACCCAACACAGACTGGATGCACAAGGTTGCGCACTATAGTCACAAACAGGGTGCAACAGACCCCAAAATTATACAATTTCATAAATTTGACACTCTTTGTCACACTTTCTTTTCTTCAAAAGTGCGAAGTTTTGTTGTTGTCGCACTTTCTCTCGCCTTCTCATCCTTGTGCTCGTCACGGCCTCTGCTATTATTTATGAGCAAAAAAAAATGAAATTCTACTCTCAAGGAGTCTTACGCAGATCAGGCTCTGATACCATGTTAAGGAATGAAAAACGTGGAGTATAGATACTCTTCTCAATATTATTAACACTTAAATAAGATTACATAGGAGACAATTGTAATTAATGACTGGAGTGAAACTCTCAAATAAATTTAACTGGACTGGACTAAACTCAAATAGACTGACACATGGATTAACACCTAACAGGTGGTTGGAATTAGATTCTCCAACACTAGTGTGATTCCTATGTGCTTTAGGGTCGAAGGTATCCAGTAGTCAAGGGGTAATGATTAAAACTTGACCCAAACTGGAACTCTAGTAAAAATCTCCTTTTCTGGAGTGAAATTTTCCATCCATGGGTGCATATATAGACCTGTTGATGCAAAGAAGTAGGGTCCTCCATAAAATATTGGGTATCTATCCTCCATATTTTCAAATACCATAGTAAAGAACCACTAGACCCTAGATGCAACTCAATCTCCCCTCACGGCTTGCAGTAGTGATTGATCCAGTTGTAGGTTTTAACCCCGTACAGAAATTACCTGCATACGAATTCTTAACACAGAAAATAAACAATGCGAGAGCATAATACATAAAACACATATACACAGAGATTTCCCTTGGATCACAAAACCGGGACTACCAGCTTGATTTTTCATTATATTCCTTTCAATGTTATAATACATATTTATACATGCCGAAGCATCCAATGCCATGGACCGAAAACCATCACATCCAATACCATGGACCGAAAACCATTGCTTCCAAAAAACATGTGCGAAAATCATGCACAAACCATAGGTGGGTCCACCCAACCTAACATAGGGTCCAAAACCAAAATTTTCCAGGGTGCTGCCCCGGACCCCATAAAGTGGGGTACGGGTACACCTCAAACCCCATGTGACCTCCCTCCCTCTAACCCCAGATTAACTACATGGGCTAGTTGTGGAAAGAATATAACACAACCCAAAATTCTCCCACATGTTTTATTTCCACAGGGGGCCACAAGAGAGCTTAGTCATTTATCCAGCCTTTCAATGCCCATTGTTTCTTCTCAGGGCTCACAGATTTTGTCAATGCATCTGCAATATTCTTCAAAGTGTCCACCTTTAGCAGCAACACCTTTTTGTCTTCTATCATATCCCTCACAAAGTGATACTGAACATCAATGTGCTTTGTCTTTGAATGATATGTAGGGTTCTTTGCCAAGAAAATTGCACTTTGGCTATCACAATCTATCCTTATAGCTTCCTGTACTAACCCCATACTTAAACACAATCTCTGCAACCAAACTGCTTCCTTGCTTGCATGAGTGGCTGCCATGTATTCTGCCTCTGTAGTTGATAGTGCCACTACAGATTGTTTCTTACTCATCCAACTGACTGCACCTCCAAATAGGTTAAACACATACCCACTTGTAGATCTTCTCTGATCCAGATCTCTAGCCCAGTATGCATCAACAAAGCCATGAATATCAAACACTCTGTCCAATCCTGGTCTTCCTTCATAGCGCAAACCATAATCACTAGTGCCACGCAAATACTTGAAAACTCGCTTCACTATTGTCCAGTGCTCCTTCCCTGATTTTGACATAAACCTACTTAATACTCCCACTACATGTGCAATGTCTGGTCTAGTACAGACCATTGCATACATCAAGCTACCGACTACACTTGCATATGGAATACGGGACATGTCCTCTTCCTCTTCTTGTGTCTTGGGACAATGCTCAACAGATAACCTCACACCTACAGGAATAGGAACCTTCACCGATTTACTATCCTGCATATTAAACCTCTGCAATATTGTCTCGACATACTTCCTCTGGTTTAACCAGAGCTTCCTCTTTACCCGATCTCTTTTAATTTCCATGCCCAAAATATAGTTTGTAGCACCAAGATCTTTCATGTCAAATTTGGAGGAAAATTGGGTCTTCAAATCCTGTATAACTTCTTTGTCATTTCCAACCAACAACATATCATCCACATACAAGACCAGATAAATGACACGGTCACCAATTAATTTAAAATACACACAGTGATCTGCTTTGCTTCTGGTGAAGCCAAGTCGCATTGTAAATGTATCAAATTTCTGATACCACATCCTTTGTCACTGTTTTAACCCATACAAAGACTTCTTTAACTTGCATACCAGTTCTTTCTTACCCTTCACTGCAAAGCCTTTAGGTTGCTTCATGTAGATTTCCTCTTCCAGATCCCCGTGAAAAAATGTTGTCTTCACATCCATCTGTTCTACCTCAAAATCAAAAGCAGCAGCAGCAACAGATAAAAGTAATCTAATAGTATTTACCTTGGCAATAGGAGAAAAAATATCACCAAAATCAATTCCTGGTTCTTGGGAATAACCTTTTGCTACCAACCGAGCTTCGTATTACTCCACCTTTCCTTCTGCATTTGTCTTCTTCTTGAACACCCATTTGTTGCCAATGGGTTTCCTTCCAGCCGGAAAATCCACCAGATCCCAAGCCTCATTTTTGTGCAAAGATGCCATTTCATCAACCATGGCCTTTTTCCAGAGTTTTCCATCCTTTGAATCTACTGCTTCCTTCACAGTTCTGGGATCATCGTCAATAATAGATAAAGAAAAATTTGAATAGAAAGAAAATGGACTATACCTTTCTCGCTGCCTTCTTTCTCAAACTGATCTTCTCACACTCGGAGTTTGTGGCTCTTCATCTTCTGATTCCTCCTCTGCTGTAGAGTTTGATTCTTCCTCCTTAAGCTCAAACTCTATCTTCTCAGGTTCCTTTGGTTGGACTTCATGTTTAATAACATCTTTTACCTCTCTGAACACCATATCTCGGTTGTACACAACCTTCTGTGTGACTGGGTTCCAAAGCTTATAACCCTTTAAACAATCCTTATACCCAATAAAGATGCACTTTTCAGATTTGCTATCCAACTTGGTTCGTTTCTCCTTTGGAACATGTACATATGCATCACATCCAAATACCCTCAGATGTGAAAGAGAGGGTTTCTTATCAGTCCATACCACTTATGGAGTCTTATCCTCCAACGTTGATGAAGGTGACCTGTTGACCAGGTAACATGCAGTATCCACCGCCTCTGCCCAGAATTCCAGTCCTAATCCGACACCACTGAGCATGTTTCTTGCCCTTTCCATGAACGTCTTATTCATTCTTTCTGCAACTCCAATTTGCTAAGGTGTATATGGAGTAGTCTTCTGTCGTGCTATACCACACTTCTTACAAAATTATTCAAATTCATTACTGCAAAACTCTCCACCATTATCTGTCCTTAGCACCTTTATCTTCTTATCTGTCTGATTTTCCACGAGAGCCTTAAATTATTTAAACCTGTCAAAGACTTCAGATTTCTTCTTAAGGAAATATATCCATGTATTCCTTGAGAAGTCATCTATAAATGATAAATAATACAAAGACTTACCCAGTGATGGAACCTTCATAGGTCCAAACACACCACTGTGCACAAGCTCTAATATCTGTTTCACCCTCTTACTACTAGAGGGGAAACTCACCCGATTCTGCTTCCCATATACACAATTTTCACAGAAATCAAAATCCAGAGAGCTATTACTCATACCTTCTACCATACCTTTACCATGAAGTATTCGAAGGCCCTTCTCTCCAATATGTCTAAGCCTTTGATGCACAATATGGTCTTCTCTCCAGAGACCACTAGATTTTCTGCTCCACTTTCAGGAACCACAAAACTGTTGCACCCATCAAAAACTATGCTACCTTGGAACTTGTATAGAGTTCCAATCCGAACCCCCCACATCAATACCAGTGCTCCCCGAACCATCTTGCATGTATCCTTCTCGAACACTGTTTTTACACCTGCATCATTCAACTTGCTTATATAAATCAAATTTCTGGCCAATGTAGGAATATGCAGGACACCCGGAAGTGTTCTAACCCTTCCACCTTGCAGTTTCAACTTTACTTTTCCGCGACCAACGATTCTAGCCTTCTTATCATCCCCTAAGAAGACATCACCACCATCGTATTTCTCATACTCACAAAACCACTCTCTATGGGGAGTGAAGTGAAAGGATGTACCTAAGTCTGTTAACCATGCTTCATGATCTACATGTGTACTTGAAGAAGCGAGGTACACATCCCCACCTTCATCTGAGGTGGTTTTTGCCTCTGCAGAAGGCGAATCATCAGATCCCTTTCCTTTATCAGGAGCTTTAGATTTATAGTCCCTTTTATAGTGCCCTTCCTTTCCGCATTTCCAGCACACCACCTTTGGAGGTGTTTCTAGAGATTTAGATCTCCCTCTAGATTTAGATCTCCCACTCGATGACTTATTTTTGTTTCTGTTCTGGGACCATCCTCATACAGACAAGGCATCACCATTCTGGCTCTCCATATTTTTCCATCTCATCTCCTCCGTCAGCAAGGTTGAGACTATTTCATTAAACTGCAAGGCAGTTGCATTGCTACCTATTGCAATAACCAACTATCCCATGAATCTGGTAGAGAACACAACAAACCGATGCACTTATCTTCATCTGAAACTTTAATATCAACAGAAGCTAACTGACTTACCACAGTATTAAATGTGTTCAGATGCTTTGTCACCGAGTCTCCATCTTTCATCCTCAGGTTATACAACTTTTTCCGCAGGAACAGTTTATTCACCAGAGACTTAGATTGGTACAATGTCCCTAACTTGTCCCACAAATCCTTCACCGTAGCATCCCCTGATATGTTCAACAATACTGAATCTGAGGTAGACAATCGTATTGTGCTCTTTGCCTTCCGATCCAACCTCTTCCATTCTTCATCGGACACTCCCGTTGGTTTAGTATCCGAATCTACTGTGATCCACTGATCTTTATCCACCAGTAGATCCTCCATCTTGACTTTCCACAACTCAAAACTCTTACCATTAAATTTCTCGATCTCTATCTTTCCACTACTCGCCATCTTCTTTCACCACCAGAATTGATCTTGCAGATCTCCCACTGAAGATAGTTTACCACAGGCTTGAGTGAAACCCCTCAGCAACAAAGGCGTCCGCTTGAAGCCAAAGTAGCTCTGATACCAAATGTAGGTTTTAACCCCATACAGAAATTACCTGCATATGAATTCTTAAACACAGAAAATAAACATCGCGAGAGCATAACACATAAAGCACATATACACAGAGATTTCCCCTGGATCCCAAAATCGAGACTACCAGCTTGATTTTTCATTATATTCCTTTCAATGTTATAATAAATATTTATACATGTCGAAGCATCTAATACCATGGACTAAAAACCATTGTGTCCAATACCATGGACCAAAAACCATTGCGTCCAAAAAACATGTGCGGAAATCATGCATAAAACCATAGGTGGGTCCGCCCAACCTAACATAGGGTCCAAAACCAAAATTTTTTGGGGCGCTGCCCTGGACCCCATAAAGTGGGGTTACAGGTACACCTCAAACCCCCTGTGACCTCCCCCCCTCTAACCCCCGATTAACTACATGGGCTAGTTGTGGAAAGAATATAACACAACCCAACACCAGTCGCATAACACTTTTTTGTGGGTCAGACACACATAAACTTGCAGATAATAGCATATGATCGCATGTGATCCCTAAAGGCATGAGTCTTAGGATATGTGATTAATGTCATTGGGATTACTGCCATTTTGGGCTTACACAGCTCATTCCCAGTGGTCCCTTTTGACTTTTGTTGTTGATGCGCCTGATTCCCTAGACTACTTCTGTCCTCTTCTCTTCTCTGAGCATTCCCGCCCTGAGTACCTACTCCAACCACTCCTTGGTTGTTACCTGATACATCGTCGGCTATAAACTTGAATCCCGCCTTGGACCCTTCCCTTTGTCTGTTACCACATTTTGACAGGAGGGATCCCCGCTCCCTCCCCCTCTAAACACCATCTATTTCAAACCCTAACTTCGCATGCACATAAAACCTCACTCTAGTTCACTCCAAAACATTGAGTATCAAAATCAGGGTATTTGAACCTTGAATCACATACTTAATACTTTATAACACAACCATACCAATAATTAACAGTATCATTATATACATATATTCATTGATTGATTTTTTTCTTTTAAATTTTATTTAAAATGTGGATTGAGACTTAATGTAGAAAATGGACTAGAAGGACAAGAATATGTACAACACCACCGGTGAAATTCTATTATGTGTTACGACACCAACACATACTAACAAAATGTTAGTTTGTTCCAGATACAATAGAAAACAATACAAACTAGTCTCCCCCAATATTTCTATTCAACATAGAAGTGTTTGTGTCACACATCTATCACTCTTGATTTGGGAAGGTGAATTCCATATGTCCGAATTTAATTTTTAATATGATGTTGCATGCTACCAAAAACAAGCTCCTCATAATTATATATACAATGTGCATGGTGATTAATTAATTGGTGACTGAAAATAAAACAGAACTTGTGTAGAGGCTCAAAGTTGGTTATATGTGCAATGGTTGTTACTTTTCACCTCGACAAAATGGTTATATGTGTAGTGTGGGAGTAAGGACCATCAAAATAGTGACAGTCTCTAAAGCATGTCGCTCTCTTATTGGCGCATCCAACATACTAAGAAACCTCCTCATCAACGTAGTTAAAGTCGAGGGGTGGATTTAACAACGAAATATGTGGTTCACATGGAAAAACTAAATCAAACTCCCTATTATCAAGTGTTGTTGGGATTTTCCTGAGAAAAAATAATTGCCTAATTTTTTTCTCCCTCCAAAAGTTCCACTTGCTCACTATGTATTGAGAATGGTATTGCAAACCACTTTAAATAGTGGGGTGTATGGATCATCAACATGAGAGGAGCGTCGGAATGAATTTTCATAGTGACAATTAGGTGACTCTTCTAGATGACACTATTTAGCCCAGAAGATATCCTAATTCACATTTTGCGAGAGTGGTGCCTTGAATTATTTCATTATGACAAACACACTGTGATGAAATTATTACACTAGGATTACCGTTTAAACACTGTATCAATTTCAAATGCAATAATTCTAAATAGGTAAATGTAAATTTTATGAATGAATTCAAGATCAATTCATGCACTCAAAATATAATGATCCACATCACTCGTGCATAGTAAATTAGGAAGATCCAAAATCTGTCTCCATAGCTATGAAACTATAAGTGCTTTCTACCTATGAGAAGTGGAACATTTTCTCAATCCATCTAAAATTTGTATTGTGGTGTATGACTTCATGTCATCCTCCATGGCTACTTAACTTAAAAATGAGCGCAAAGTAAACGATGAATGCCGAATAATTTCCAATATTTTCCTACCTTTCAATTTACATAATAAACTTGCAACCTGTGGATGGTGTAAAAACCTTAGAATATCCATGAGAAAAGCATGTGGGCATGAACAAACAATTTTGAGTTCTCCTTGAGACCATACTCAATAAAAATCCTACTCAATGTTCAACTAGGGATGCCAGGCATTTGTCATAGGTAGATTTCATCTTTTCACAATAGAACTTGTTGGAAAATGTTAGTAGCTCTAACAAAACCCTTGGTGAAAATGGTTCCAAAAAATATATTTTGCTAAACTCACCGACAACCCTCATGCCCCAAACGAAGATCCCATTATGGAAAAATCCTATTTTTTTTCTTTGTCGCTCAGTGAACCATCCAAAGAGAATAACATGAAAAGGACATGAAATATCAACAATGTTTTCACGTTTGCAAACTACCTCCTCCTCATAAGTGCAAAATATAACATCATATCTATTGGAAAGGTAGAGAGGAGAAACACAAAAATTAACACACACAAACCATAGGATTTGTTGCTCTTCTCTATTGATCACACAAACTTGATTAATTACAATGAACCCGATGAGGGGTATTTATACTTTTTGGACTAACTACTCGCCCATAATAACTCAACATGCACACACACTCTAAATTCAACTTTTCCAAAAATAGAAATTAACATGAACTCACTCGACTTGACTCATTTAACTGACTCTCCTAAACTTAGCCAACTCTAACATGCGAGAGTAATTACAATTTCTAACACTCCCCCTTAATTATAACCATATGACTCAACATGACTTAACTGTGCCTGCTAGGCTTACAATAGAAATTGACTCAATTATCACTCAAACATGCCTTCTAGTATATGTCTCAGCTAGGCTTACAATGACTTAAATTTTTTTGCAATTTTGCATTTTCTTTTTCTCTATTTCCAACTTCTATATCCTCGAAATTGCTTCATTATCTGTTGTGTGTTCTTACTGTAGGCTCCATATTTGTTTACTTGTTGCTGCTGCAATGTTTCTTTGACTTGTCTTGAATTTGATCTGAGTCGGTATTTTACAACTTCCTCTTCAAGGATTCGTCCAACTATGGACTGCTGCCACAATTCTCCATCTTCAAACTGTCTTCTTCCCTTTGTTGTTTGTGCTTCATATTCATGTCTTTCTTTCTGCCATATTTCTTGATTGCAGAATCCTATATCTTCCTGACTCCATTGTGGGAAAATGGTTTTGATGCATTCGTTCTTGTTTTCATAAACTTCCATATCATTCTCTTCACTTTCATCATCAGGTGTTGTTTCTTTCTTCCTCCAATTTACAGACTCAAGATCATTATTTACCATTTTATTCCAATTACTGCTTTAAGGCTCACATCAATTTTTTCAATTGGTTTCTGAATCCATTCTTCAATAAGCTTCAAATATGCATCAAAATTTAATTTCATACCATAAGTCACTTTTAAAGTAGATGTCACGTATATTTTAATAGGACCTACGTGAATTTTAATATGCCCTCGAATTTCCACCTTAAAAAAAATTGTATTTTCATTAGTACAAAGGTTTTTGTTGAGGAAGTTGGGCATGCTAACACTCTGTACAATTACAAAATTTGCGATAGTGATTTTCTGTACAACCTTCTAGGTGTGGTTTAACATCAAATTAGAGAAAACAAATATTTCTCTCTTCTCTTTGATAGATTGATGCTAATCCTTTTTCCCTGGTGTTAGTGTCGGTATCTTCATCCCTCCGTCAGAGATCAAATCCTCTTGTTGCATTTCATATTAGGTGTCCCGCCCAGTCAGCTGCATTCCATTAGGCGCATAGATCATCTGACGATAGTGCTCCTACAGTTTCCCTCATGTCATTTACTTGCTATCTCGTGTTTATGTTGGAAATAATACTGAGAGGGGGGGTGAATCAGTATTATCAAGTCAAATATTCCCTTTTTCAAATCCAGATAATATACTCTACTTCAGTTAATTAAACCCGCATATATATGCAACTATGTAGAAGGAAACCCGCGTATACAATGCAAACTTATAATTTACTTTATCTTTCAGATGTTGATTGTTAATCTATGTATCAAAATTAAATAACTAGTAACCAGAAACAGTAAAATAGAGCAAAAGACAATCACACACAAGAACACAAGATATAAGGCGGAAACCCAATGTGGGTGAAAACCACCTGCTGCAATTCGTCTCTATCTTATTTTAATTAGAAACTTCTTTTTACAATGTACTGGTGCAGTCCTTTTCTAGTACACAGGCTGCAACCTGCAGAGAGCTACAACCCTCTCTCGTTCTCCAGCTTCTCCTGGAAGGGAGCTACAACCCCCTTAGCTCTTGCACTAGCCAAGATACTAGTACGTAGGTGCTGGCCTACGGAAGGCTACAACCTTCTCTTTCTTCCAGGGACCACGTTTCATATATTTTCAGACTGGATCCACATCAATCACAAGAATTTCTGCATCAACCAATCACCTATTCACTACTCAAAACTGAATCAAAATAAACACTTCTCTGACAGATGTACCCAAAACATAGTAACTGTAACCATACACCAATTCTGAACCCTGACCACTGCAGCAATAAATAGAAGCAGCTAGAACATAAATTAAGAGATGTACGCTACTTCACTGTTCAGAAACCTGCATGTATACACTTTTGTGTAAAATCCAACCTGCGTATACGCCTCTTTCCCTTACCAAAACAACGTGTATACGTGCCTTCTCTTCATTGAACCTGTGTATAGATCTATAAAGGATATTCACTCTTCCAAAAATTCAGACACTGATTAGCCAGAGTATCAGATTTATAGATCAAGCATGCACCACATATAACAGATCAAAATCATACAAAGATACTATCATTGAAGCCTTAAGATTATGACCCATCAATAGAACTTATCTTTCTCTTTGCGCTAAGGTTCCTCCTTCATTCAGATCCAGATCTGCACCATAACCCCAATCATCAATATTTCAGATCTAGCACTTATTAGATATTCAATTAATTCAGATAATTCTTTGCCAAATGATCTCCTTCCCCTTTTATAGTCCTAGGCCTTTCACAATACCACGGTCCAAAACCATAATAAAACAATACCATGGACCCAATACTTGGGATCAACACTTCTGACGAGATACCATGGTCGAAAACCATAGGTTCAAATACCAAGGACTAACTACCACGGACCAAAGGTAAGTTCTCCAACATATATGCGCTTTTCCTTGCGTGAAAGTGTGTGTATACGCATACGCGCCTTTGTGATGTCCAACACGCATGTATACGCGCCTTAGTCTAGGTGAACCTGTGTATATGTCTTTTCCTTCATTCTGAAAGCCTGAACTGAGATCTGTCACCAGAGAGAGTTGCCATCAAGGACAACACATGTGCCATAGCTCCAAATCTGTGCCATAATGCCAACAATCTCCCCCTTTGGACTTGATGGCAACCCTAAGATCCTCAAAGTCATTCTCCCCCTTTGTCATCAAGGGCAAAGGGTTGTGCTCCCCCTGAGTACATGCTGAAATCTCTGCCCTATTGTGCTGACCATGCTCCCCCTGACTGTAGGCAAGATCTGCAAAAATATGTTCTTCAAGAAGAACCATGACTTATACATCATAAAAGACCTACCAAAAGATTCAATACATACATCCATCACCCAACCAAGTGGGGATCATCCACCCAACCAAGTGGGGATACATCAGAAATTTACATATGTCAACCAAGTACATTACATATTCATCCCAGGCATAGTGGGGAAATCAAAATAGCCCGTTACATGACATAGAGACGAAATATCTAGAGCAAGACTTATGAAAGTCACCAATAACTAATAGCAGCAGCATCTGTCAATCACCATTCAGATTAGCAACCAAGATTTCCTTCTGTTCTCCCTCTGCCTTTGTTCCACCTAAAACCAACAACAGCTATGTACTAGAACCAAAAGCTTCTAAGATAATGCCAACAATGCATCATTAGAAGTTTATCTGCTCCCCCTGAACCTGTGCCGGATGGTCTCTTTCAGACCCATATCAGAATATCTTCACCCAGCGCATGTCCCTACTGATATCCATCAAGCCTCAATATAAGCGATTGTCTTTGCCCAAACTGGCGTATGTACGCGGATCCTCCTCAGGCAACTCATGTACACCCATTTATCTCTGAAACAGACAAGTTTTAATAGCAAGATGATGCATCAACTACTCCCAGCTTCTTTCTGAGGTATTCAAAAGTTTCCCTAGGCAGTGGTTTGGTGAGAATATCAGCAACTTGTTCCTTAGAAGGAACATACTCCAATTTGACCTTTTGTTCCAACACTTGTTCCCGGAGAAAGTGGTACTTGATCGGTATGTGCTTGGTCTTTGAATGCATGACTGGGTTCTTTGAAATGCTGATTGCACTTGTATTATCATATAAGATGGAGATAGGTGGTGTACAAGTGATTTGAAAATCCTGCAAGGTCTACATCATTCAAAGGAGTTGAGTGCAACAAGATGCAGCAGCCACATATTCCGCTTCAGCTGTAGATAAAGCTATCGAACTCTGTTTCTTGCTGAACCAAGATACTAATCTGGAACCCATAAAGAATGCACCACCACTTGTGCTCTTCCTGTCATCCATGCTTCCGGCCCAATCTGCATTTGTATAAGCATGAAGTGTGAGATCTATATCTCTAGGATACCATAAGCCATAGTTTTGAGTTCCTTGAAGGTACTTGAAGATTCTCTTGACTGCCTGAAGATGAGTTTCCTTAGGATTTGCTTGAAATCTTCCAACTATTCCTACTGCATGCATGATGTATGGTCTGGTACCTGTCAAATAAAGTAGACTTCCAATCATGGATCTATAGGTTGGTTGATGCACTGCTGCTGATTCATCATTTTCACTGAGACTGCATCCTATAACCATGGGGGTACATACTGGTTTTGCATCTTCCATGCCATATTTCTTCAAGATCTGCTTGAGATACTTGGTTTGAGACAAAAAGATACTGCCTTCATTTTGTTGGATTTGCAATCCAAGAAAATATGTCAGTTCTCCAAGCAAAGACATTTTGAATTCTTTTTGCATTACCAAGGCAAAGCTTTGACTCATAGCTTCTTCATTGCTGCCAAAGATAATATCATCTACATACACAACAAGTATTAACAATTTGTCATTTTCAATTTTTATATGAAGATTGCTATCTGCTGATCCTTTTGAAAAACCTTGTTGATGAAGATATTTGTTCAAACGGTAGTACCAAGCCCTTGGAGCCTGTTTAAGACCATAGAGAGCCTTTTTTAGTCTGCATACAAGATTTGGATCATTCCCAAGAATGAAACCATCTGGTTGCTCAATGTACACTTCTTCTTCTAAGTCTCCATTCAGAAAGGCTGATTTCACGTCCATTTGAAATACTTTGAACTTCTGAAAGCTAGAGAGAGCAAGCAACATTCTGATGGCCTCAAGTCTAGCAATGGGAGCAAAAGTTTCTTCAAAGTCTATTCCTTCTTGTTGAGCATACCCTTTCCAGACAAGTCTGACCTTGTTTCTAATCACTTCCCCATTTTCATTCAACTTGTTCTTGAAGATCCATTTTGTTCCTATGACATTCTTATCCTTTGGTCTAGGGACCAACTCCCAAGTGTTGTTCTTTTCGATCTGCTCAAGTTCTTCATCCATTGCCTTGACCCATCATTCATCTTTGCATGCCTCTTTTAAATTTTATGGTTCAGTGGAGGAGAGCAATGCCAAATAGCTTGAGGCTTTTGCAATTGTTCTTCTTGTTTGTATACCTTCCTCTTTCTACCCCAAAATTTGAGATTCTGGATGATTCTTCTGAACGTACCTGTATGGAGTCTTCTCTTCTATCCTTATATGTTCCTCTGGTGCCTCTTGAGGTTATTCTTCATCATCAGTCTGATTTGAAGGATGGTCTTCATCCTCTTCGATATTTTCATAATTTACTTGCCTAGGAATGTTTCCTTCTTCATCAACCACTACATCAATGCTGTCAACAATTCTTCCAAGTATTTTATTGTAACACTTATATGCTTTGCTGTGAGGATAATAACCAAGGAGAATGCCTTCATCTGCTCTAGGTTCAAACTTGCCAAGATGTTCATCATTATTCTTAATATAGCATTTGCTTCCAAAGATTTTGAAATGTTTTACCGAAGGAGTCTCACCATACCAGAGCTCATGATTAGTTTGAGTGCGTTCACCCGAACATTTGTTTTGTTGAGAATAACAACCACAACAAATGCAACTTCACCCCAGAAGGTTGCAGGAGTTCCAGACTCATCGAGCATAGCACGAGCCATTTGTTGAACTATTCTGTTCATCCTTTATACTACTCCATTTTGCTGAGGAGTCCTAGCTATAGAGAATTCCCTTCTTATTCCATGTTCTTCACAAAAATCGAAAAATTCATTCGAGGTAAACTCCCCACCTCTATCAGACCTGAGGCATTTAATTTTGTGATCTGATTCCTTTTCAACCAAGGCTTTGAAAGATTTGAATTTTTCGAAGGCTTTGTCTTTGTGCTTCATAAGTCCTATCCAAACCATTCTGGAGAAGTCATCAATGAATAATATAAAGTATTCTTCTCCTCGAGGTGACCTTTTCCTAGATGGACCACATACATCTGTATGGACTATTTCAAGAGGCCTGCTAGCTGATCCTTCCTTCTCAGGGAAGTTAGTTCTGGTTTGCTTACCAAACTAACATGATTTGCATATTGTATTGTCTGGAATTCTGATGTCTGGAAGACCACGAACTACCTGGTACTTGCATTCTTTCCTTATCTATGAAAATCTTAGATGCCCCAACCTCCAGTGCCATAACCAGTGTTCATCATTCTTGCTCAAATAACATTGTTGTTGTCCTTCTTCAAATATGTACAAATTATTTGGAGTTCTTATGCCTTTGATGACTATTTTTCCTGTATCAAGATCACGAACACTACATCCATTTGATCGAAATATTACCTCAGTTCCTTGATCACACATTTGACTGACACTCAGTAGATTATGCTTCAAGCCATCAAAATACAAAACATTTCCAGCCTTGACCTTTTCTTTCAACTGAACAGTGCCTTTTCCTTTTATGACTGCAGGGGTATCATTTCCAAAAGAAACTTTCTTTCCTTTTTCTAAAGCACTATATGATTGAAGTTTTTCTTTATCACCTGTCATATGCTTCGAACATCCACTGTCGATGTACCATTGATTTTCCTATCCTTCTGCATATAAAGCTATCCCACATCTTTCTGGTTGCGGTTCCTTCATTCTCCATATTCTGGCATTTGAGGTTTGTTCCTTCTAAGTTGTCTTCTGAAACCTGCTCCTGCATTCAAAATCTTCATGACCGAAGTTATTATAAATAGAACATTCAATTTCATTTTCAAGGGCGGAAAAGTTGTTATAGGTCCTTTTCGTGATTCCAGTCATACTTCTTTGTTTTTGAGCTTCTCTAGTCATGATTGTCTTATAGGCAACACACTGAGCTGCTTTGTGACCAAAGTTATGGCAAGAGAAACATTGGCCATTGAAGAAACTCCTGCGATTATCAAATCTATCACCCAACCGATTGTAGTTTCTACTGACATCCATTCTTTAGGAAAATTGGGAAGATTTTACCTGTGGCTGGTTGTGGCTTTTGTTTGTCCTTAAGGTAGATTGCCCCTGATTTTCTTGATAGTCTTTGTTCATTCTTGAGGTAAACTGTCCCTGATTTACCTGATTATTTCTATTAGGCCTTTGCTCGCTCCACCTTGCTGCATCAAGATAACTTTTGGAGGTGGATGCTTGAGATGCTTCTCCATTATATCCCAGACCTGTCTTGATTAGTGGAGAACGATGCACATTGATAATCTTATCCATAGTTTCAGATCCTTTAACAAATTTAAGATTAAGAGCTTTTGTTTTCTCATTCTCTTTTCTAAGACCAACAATTTCACATTCCAATTTTTCATGATGTTTTTCCCTTTCAGCTAGTTGACATTGCAAAGAATCAATAATCACATTTTTCTCTTCTAAACAAATTTTGAGTTTAGAAATCTCTTCATAAAGACCTTCTTCATCTATAGCATCCATGTAATCATCATCTTCAAAATCCATTAAAAGTTTATAATTATTACCTCGTTCATCTTCGTCACTATTTGAAAGTCCATCACTATCTTCATGAGTGTAATAGCTTTTCTTATTAGCATTTTGTTTCTTGTTCCATCTGACAAGTTCCTTCCCCTTGTCAATCTTATCCTTTTGAGGAAATTTGGCAGCATAGTGACTGACTCTTCCACAAGCAAAGCATTTGAAAGGTAACTTACCTCGGAATCGTCCAACACCCCGTTGAAGGTTTTTGACAAAATTTGATTCTTCTTCTTCTTCTGACACGTGTCCTGACTCATAGTAATCTCCTTTGCCTGAAGCCTTGAAGGCAGCTTCTCTCCTGTCTGATGGTCCTCCTTTCCTCATTTCATAAGCAGTCAGAATTCCGTGCAGCTGTGACATGGTAAGGTTTCGTAGATTCTCTTTTTCTTCTATTGCAAAAACTTTAGATTCAAACCTAGGGGACAAAGATCTTAGAACTTTTTCAACCACAACAGCCTCTTTTATTTCTTCACCCAAGTTTTTCATACAATTAACAATCTCATCTACACGAAGGAAATAGTTAGCCACACTTTCATCATTGTGCATTCTGAGATTTTCATACTGAATTCTGAGGGTTTGAAGTTTTGCTCGTTTTACCTGTTCATCTCCTTCATAGCTCAGAACAATCTTGTCCCATATTTCTTTTGCGGATTTATACTGCATAACCTTCACGAATTCTGATTGAGATAGACATCCTAATAGAGTATTGACAGCCTTTGCATTTGTTTCATATTTCTTCTTCTCAGCCGGGTCTATAGGAGTTGCTGATGGAAAAGTACACCCTGTATCTATGATATCCCAAACTTCTATACCAAGCGATTGAAGATAGGCAGTAACTCTTACCTTCCAATATACGAAGTTTGTCCCATCAAAAATTGGTGGCCTGATAGATGCTTCTCTCTCGTAGTTTCTCATGATGATGGATCTTCCTTCAAGCGATCAAGCTTCTTCAAAAGGACCTGCTCTAATACCAATTGTTGGAAATAATACTGAGAGGGGGGGTGAATCAGTATTATCAAGTCAAATATTCCCTTTTTCAAATCCAGATAATATACGCCAGTACAGTTAATTAAACCCACGTATATATGCAACTATGTAGAAGGAAACCCGCGTATACAATGCAAACTTATAATTTACTTTATCTTTGAGATGTTGATTGTTAATCTGTGTATCAGAATTAAATAACCAGTAACCAGAAATAGTAAAACAGAGCAGAAGACAATCACACACAAGAACACAAGATATAAGGTGGAAACCCAATGTGGGTGAAAACCACCTGCTGCAATTCGTCTCTATCTTCTTTTAATTAGAAACTTATTTTTACAATGTACTGGTGCAGTCCTTTACTAGTATGCAGGTTGCAACCTGCAGAGAGCTACAACCCTCTCTCGTTCTCCAGCTTCTCCTGGAAGGGAGCTACAACCCCCTTAGCTCTTGCACTAGCCAAGATACTAGTACGTAGGTGCTGGCCTACAGAAGGCTACAACCTTCTCTTTCTTCCAGGGACCACGTTTCATAAATTTTCAGACTGGATCCACATCAATCAAATATCAAGAATTTCTGCATCAACCAATCACCTATTCACCACTCAAAACTGAATCAAAATAAACACTTCTCTGATAGCTGTACCCAGAACATAGTAACTGTAACCATACACCAATTCTGAACCCTGACCACTGCAGCAATAAACAGAAGCAGCTAGAACATAAATTAAGAGATGTACGCTACTTCACTGTTCAGAAACCTGCATGTATACGCTTCTGTGTCAAATCCAACCTGCGTATACACCTCTTTCCCTTACCAAAACAGCGTGTATACACGCCTTCTCTTCACTGAACCTGCGTATAGATCTATAAAGGGTAATTCACTCTTTCAAAAATTCAGACACTGATTAGCCCAGAGTATCAGATTTATAGATCAAGCATGCGCCACATATAATAGATCAAAATCATACAAAGATACTATCATTGAAGCCTTAAGATTATGACCCATCAATAAAACTTATCTTTCTCTTTGTGCTAAGGTTCCTCCTTCATTCAGATCCAGATCTGCACCATAACCCCGATCACCAATATTTCAGATCTAGCACTTATTAGATATTCAATTAATTCAGATAATTCTTTGCCAAATGATCTCCTTCCCCTTTTATAGTCTTAGGCCTTTCACAATACCATGGTCCAAAACCATAATAAAACAATACCATGGACCCAATACTTGGGATCAACACTTCTGACGAGATACCATGGTCGAAAACCATAGGTTCAAATACCAAGGACTAACTACCACGGACCAAAGGTAAATTCTCCAACATATACACGCTTTTCCTTGCATGAAAGTGCGTGTATACACATACACGCCTTTGTGACGTCCAACACGTGTGTATACGCACCTTAGTCTAGGTGGACTTGCGTATATGTCTTTTCCTTCATTCTGAAAGCCTGAACTGAGATCTGTCACCAGAGAGAGTTGCCATCAAGGACAACACCTGTACCATAGCTCCAAATCTCTGCCATAATGCCAACAGTTTATTCGTCAAAAGCATACACAATCATCTTTTTGTCTTTAATATTGTCAAAGGCTTTTTTAGGGTTTCATTGTCATTTAGGTCTTGGGTTTCATCAAAAAGTGTTTCAAAGTGTCCAATAACAGCCAGCAGGCACATGAGGAGGTTCCAATGCCAATAAAATTCAAAATCAAGTGCTCAGAGATGTGTCTTTCCTCAAAACTCTGTTTTGAGGAAAAACAGAATATTTTTGCTTTTATTGTACAAATTTATGTAATTTCATTTCTCTCATATGTAAATCACTCCATCTGTAACCCTAGTCACTTTCCCTAGCCCCAGTAGCTCCAACCCCCTGCAAAACAAGCAAAACACAGGTCATTCAGTCCATCACAAGTTCTAATAAAGTGAAAAAGTTCAAAACAGAGTTCAAAATAAAGTCATTTTCAAAACATTGTAAAAGTGGGTTTTGCAAACCAAAAATTTAAAGGCTCCTTGTATATAAGTCTTTTCTTCAATTGAAAGGTTCATTTGTATTTCAAAAAACAAACTTGAGCAAAGCAAAGTCGTGTTTGAGAGTGAGCAAGAGAAAGTGGGAGAAATTTTCCAAAAACCAGAGGCGTGGCGCATTGGGTAACTGGCGCGGTGCACATAGCAGGTGCGGCGCATTGGGTAACTGGCACGGCGCACATAGCAGGCGCGATGCATTGAGCCCCGATCTCCAGTTCAAAATTACACAGGCGCAGCGCACATAACTGGTGCAACGCGTTGGGTTTGATGCACGGCGCATAGAGCCGACAAGCCCAAAATCTTCAACAACTTCTCCAAAATGCCAAAATCACCCAAATCTTCCAGTGTATAAGTAAGTACAGTCCTCCTCTTGGCTAGTGAAAGGTTTTGCTACAAAGTTTAAGGTGGTTGTCTTATAGTGATTGTTTAAAAAGAAATCAAACCCTATCTCTTGAAATTTCTCAAAAGAAACTGTTGCCTAGGGTTTGTATTGACTATTTAGCCACCAAGTCCACCTTTCCACTCCCTTACTCCATTTTTCCCTTGATTTCCCTATTCCCTAAATTCACACACCCCTAAATTCACTAATCCCATATCCCTGATTCCCATTTCCCAAAACCCCAAATACAAATTCCCAAACCCTAGTCCTATACCAAAAGCTCCCAAATTACTCTCTAATTCCTTGTTCCCTTAACTAAACCTTACCCCAACAGTCCCTAAATCCCTCACTGTTTCCTCTCTCCACAGTCCCTCATATCACTGTTTCCCTTGGTGGCAAAAGTCAAAACACATCACAAATCACCTACTTCTCATTAAGACACCTCCAAGACAGCTCACCCACTAGCAGAGATGGCATCTGATCCCTCATATGATTATGAAGAGGAGACACACAGTGACTCACCTACAGAGGTACATGCACTCAGGAGGCCCCATAGAGGTGGCAAACATATTCGAGAAGAACCAACCACTCTTGCTGAGTTACAGGCCTGCCCTCTTGCCATCTCTTGTTTTCAGCACTAGTCCTGCTATGAATTTTGTGAGAAAGTTTCTAGCATTCAGTTTCATCATGAGTTGGCTCATTTGTTTGTGCTGCATTTACATGATGGTCAAGCCACTCTAGCTGGTGTCACTTTCACATTAACACCAGAATCCATTTCACTAGCAACCGGTATTCCTAACATTGGAGAGCAATGGAACAAGAGGCAACAAATTGATCGGCAACATTATGAACCGTACATCAAGCCCGGCTATTTGAGACAACTCAGGAGAGTGTTTCCTTTTTGATACCTCAAAGATTCTTATGCTCCTTTGATGAAATTGATAATGAGGTATTTCAGCTGTGAGGGCCGGTTCTCCCGTTTATATGCTTATCATATTAGGTTGTTGATGCATTTTACTAGGGTAAGGATGATGAACATCCCTTACTTCATGTGCCGAAATATCGAGAAGATGACCACTCTAGTGTAGCACAAGACTCCTCAGCAGTAGTTCAACAATATTTACCATTTTGCTCTCATTAAAATTGTGGTCATTCATCAGCTTGGCTTACGGGGCATCACTTGGGAGGATTTCACCTCTCGTGAGTTTTTCACATCTCCTCAGGGACCTTTAGAGGTTTTGCATGAGACAGGTGGACCTTCTTATCAGCATGAGGGTCATGAGACATAGACGCTAGTATGTCGGTGTTTATCACTTATCAGAAGGGCACTAGGCAGTTGTTCGCAGCAGCAAAGCGAGTATTATCTCCACCTGGGGTGGAAGGGGTCTCACTTCTGTCATCCTCACAATAGGTTCAGGACAAAGGCAAGAGGCCAATACAGGATGAGGGGCCTTCAGGTGAGCGAGATACTGATTTCATTCTCATTGAGGGTGATGATACAGATGTGGGCCCGCAAAGTGAAAATCTCAAAGAAACCATCCAAGAGCAGCAGGCGGACATCAATGCCTTGTCCCTCAACTTGGAGAGGGCTAAGTGGATTATAAAGTACTTGGAGTAGAGAAATAAGCAGCTTGAAGATCAGCAAGTGATTATGGAGTTGCAAAACATTCGGGAGAATCGCCAAGCTGCCCAAAGGAGAAGGGTGGAGCTCACTTCACTTGAGCAAGAGATCAATGCCGATCAGGAGTCTTGGCTTGAAAGAGCCAACATCCACTTAGAGAGATTATTGGAGAAGGCCAACAAGGAGAAAAACTTGTTGAGACACATGGCTTTTCATTACATGGCGAGGAACAAAGTTTGCAAGGCAAGAATCAGGAGTTTAAAGGCAAAATTGAAGAAGGCATCAAAGAGGCGAAAGGAGCATGATCGAATTTAGATATTTGCTAAGGCTTCCTTGGCCCAACATAGCTCTTGATGGAGAAGACTCAGCCCAAATTTCAAAAAATTTGGGGCACTTTTTGCATTTTTGAAATTTTTGGCACAAAAAACAGAGTTTTCTGCCCTATGCGTTGCGCCACGTGGCGCTCGCTTTTGCTAGGAGCCTCCAAATCACAAAAAATTAGAATTTTTGGATTTGGCATGGAAAAATATTCTTTCCTACCAATGGAAAAGAAATTTGGGCAGGTTTTGAGCCCTCAAAAAGGTAAAAAACAATCAAAAAATGACCTTATTGCCCTTATTTTGACACACAGGAAGCAGTGTTGGGAGAACTGAATTTTGGAGGGGCAAATAGAGGCCAAATTGAAAAATTCTACTTGGGTTGGAAAGTAGATAGGTAGACCTTTCCAACAAGCACACTTGGAGCTAATTTGGACACCAGGAAGGCCTCCAAAAGTGGGTCCAAACAGGTGCTATGCATAGAGAATCAAGCGCGGCGCATAGAGGAAATTTTGCCAATTTGACCAAGTATTACTTTGTTTTTCGCCTAGCTTTGGCCAGTTTGACTTTTTCACTTTATTAATGGAAAATTTGTGATGTAATTTAATGTACATTGATGGATCATGATGTAAATATGTCAAATTTTCACTTATGGAGGTAGATTCATTGGTTAAAATGTTGTTTGAAACTGAATGAATCAGTTCCCTTGTTTCTAGAGGCATGCTGTTCCACTGCCTGATTTCTAGTTCTCAGTTTAGAATTGGTTGGAACAGCTCCTAAACATGTGAGCTCGACCCCTAGAGGCTAGGATGAGCTATGGTTTTTCTATATTATGTGGTTTTTCAGTCATTAGCATGGTTTGACTCTTGAAAAAGCCTTGAGCTTCATTGTACACTCATATCAGCATTTTGGCTAAGGAATTGAGACCAGGGTTTGCAGCACTCTTTGGGATCCATGTTGCAATTTTTCTTGGTACAGTGATTTATTTTGTAATTGTGAATTTTCTTATGTGCTATGTATGCCATTCTCTATCTTGTTTCTTCTTAACTAAACAAACAAGAGTGTAAGTAGAATCCATTGAAAGTGCAGTGCTCTACTTGAGGTTTGCTTTAGTTTCTTGATGTTTTCAGCTGTTTGGAGAGGATCCATGACATTCCTTTCCCTCTTCAACTCCTCACTTGTCTAATCCTTCCATCTCATTCAAATTGAAGTGCCAAAAACAATTGCCTACCTTGCCCCATTGAGATCTCTGCAAGACTGAGCCTCATTCCCCGCATCCAAAATCTGCCTTTCCATCTGAGCCAACAAATCATCATTTTATTCAATCAAACTCTTGCACACACATACCTAGCCTAAGATCAGTAGTTAAATCAGTCATCTCAAGCCTTTAGTGATTATATTTTGCTGAGATTGACCCGGAGAGAGCCCTCTCCCGACCTGGTAGGGCTAGCTACCAGGTTAAGCGTGGTTTGATGTTGGCCTTGGATCCTACCTTTCTTAGCCTGAGGTAGATTTAGGCTCTAACACCTGGATTTTTGTAACCTCACTCTGATACCAATTTGTTGTAAAGGCAGAGAGGAGAAACATAAAAATTAACACACACAAACCACATAATGTAACATTCATAGACACTATAAATTGGACTTTTCCCAAAATATAACTTAACTCGAAGTCACTGGAATTGGCTCAGTTAACTGACTCTACTAAATTTAGCCAACGCTGGGATGCAAGAGTAATTACAATTTCGAACACCCTTGTTTTCCACTACATTAAGACTATCTATATGGAAGATAGCCTCATGCAATCATGCAAGTAGCTATAAGATATAGGAAAGAAAATAGTGATGGGTCGCAAAGCGCGACTGAACAAGAATAGGAAAATAAGAGGCAGATATTGTTTCCATGTTTAGAGAGGTTCAGGCTGTAGCTGAAGAATAGATAAGTCTAGACAAAAACAAAGAAGAAATTGAGGTTGAGATTGAGGTAGATGAAGTAGAACATTCCCCTGATGCCATTTCACTATTATCTAAAGGATCTTGACAAGAACAAGGACAAAAAACAATAATGAGTGAATATCCATCAATCAATGTAGCTTTAGGACATTCGAATGCCCTACCATTACAATTCACGAGTGACATATCCCCAACTTATTCTTCACATTTTTTGTACCTCAGCCATGCTGAAAATTCTATCTTCTCATGGACTCAACAAGCATGCTGGTGTGAAGATCACAAACTATGTCGCAACAACTTAGTTTCACCTATGCCTCTAAAAACAAAACAATGCCCAAAATATAGACCAACTTTCACTTCTTCTAGGGCTCTCTCAAGTTCGCAAAATATTGATTCCAAAGTTTCAACATAGTCCACAAACTTCAGGTGATGACAAATTAGAGGCTCAGACAACTTCACTACAAACTGCGAGACTGAAATTACACACATTGCTCGACCGTTGGAAATTCTCATACCTCATTGGTGAACATATTAAGAACTAGATGACTACATTCTGGGTTCCCAAGCTTGGATATCGTCCGAGGAATAGTATGTTGCATAATGGTTGGGTATGTTTTCACTTTCTCAGTCTTGAAGATGTCGATCTCATACTCGCACTGCCTTGGGTTAAGGGTCGGGGGTTTTTGCTGTTGCGACATTGGCAAGCTGGATTCAATCCACAAACTACATCCCCTCAGTGTAAGATCGTATGGGCTAAACTATTGGGATTACCCCTTGAGCTATGGAACCGCTCAACAATTATTGACATTGCAAATTCCATTGGTACATTTTACTTATGGGATGAGGGTTGTATAGGGCAGATGGACAAAAGGTTGTATGGGTGCTCGTAGAGGTGGATTTTGGCGAAGGTTTATTATCAACTATGGAATTATCTTGGGATTCCTTCTCACTTAGTCTCTGCATTGACTATTGGGGTATCTTATATCGTTATCTTGCTTGTCATTCGACGGGGCATCTCCTACACTTTTTCCCGGCTCGTAGAACGACTGGCATAACACCCTCTTGGAGGCACACCCATGAAAATTCGATCGAGGTTCGGGATGGTCAGGAAGTTATTGAACATCCTATGTCGAATCAAGGTATTTACACATCCTTTTCTCCTCTTTTATCCTCTCCTGGTTCCAAATTTGTATCTTTACCTTCTCCTACATCTCCCCCTTTGACTTCGAATGTTAATTTGGATGTTGACACTGTTCCCTATCCTTCATCCAATCCAGATCCTAATATAGTTCACACTTCATCCCCTTTGGTCTCTCCTCTCCCTGGGCCATCTGCCCTCCCCTCTCCACACCTCCAGTTCATTACTGACTCCCTTACATCCCCTATTCCTCCAGACGTAATTTGGAGGCATTATCAATCTATAATTCGGTCATTTTGGAACCTTTGTCCATTAAAAAATCCTTTTTCCATCTCAGGGAGGGGTTAGATAAAAGGAACTTATCTTCAATCCTTGTGGCTAATTCCTCTTCTTCATCCCCCGTGGTTACTCCATCTATATCTCGGAAGAAGAAATTTGTTAAATTCAAGAAGCTTTCTTCTTGTCTCTATCTGGTCACACCTCTGGTTGGTTTTGGCCCATCACCTTCTCTCTCTCAGTTCCTTACAGTGAACGAACCCATTTCTCTAATCCCCTGATGCTTATTCTGTCATACAATATTAGGGGACTAGGGTCCTAGCATAAATCACACTCATTGAAAGGCATCATACACAAGCATCATCCAGATTTGATACTACTGCAAGAAACTATGATCTCCAGGGAAAGATCATGGGAAATAATTCTCATCATTTGCCCGGGGTGGCTTGTCAGTGCCACCAGTTCTTGCAGACTCTCTGGTGGTTTAGCGGTGGCTTGGAAGACATTTAGTTTCAATCGTATGGTTTACATGACTTCTGCAGGTATATTATTAACTGGGCACTCCCGGGGTTCAACTTCTCGTATCAGGATCATCAACTATTATGCGCCCTATTCAGGCAGCGCATTTTCTAGGACAAGGTTTTGGAAACCGATATTTTGGATCTGCCTTCTATTATTATGGCTGGCGACCTTAATTTGACAATTGACAATAATGAAGTATGGGGACATAAGGTGAAATCTGATCCCATGGAGACTTATTTCAAAACTCTCTTTTATGCTCTGTCCCTCCGAGATATTCTTCCACCTAAGATCGTTCCTACCTGGAGAAATGGAAGGATTGGGATTCAATACATATCTAAATGATTGGACAAATTTCCAGTTAAAGATCATCTGGTCTCTGGTTTGACAGATCTCCATTCTTTGGTTTTTCCTTCATTTTCTTCGGACCATCTTCCTATTTTTCTATCCTCAACAAGGGATACTGGCCGTAAGGCATATCCTTTTAAATTCAACCATTTGTGCTTGACACACAAGGACTTCATTGATATCGTGCCCAAGGCTGGGAATGGGTAATCTTCTTCATTCGACCCAATGGATCATTTGAGTAATAAATTGCATAGTCTTAAGACGAAGGTTCCCATATGGGTCAAAGAGAAAAGAATTGATAATTCCCATAAATTGAATGCCATCAAAACCTCTTTGAGGGCTCTTTTCAATATGGACGATCCTCTGTTCACATCCAAAGTGTGCAAAAAACAGATATTGGAATTGGAAGCTTAGAAAAGAGATTTATACAAGGCACGAGAAATGGCTTGGAGACTAAAAAGCTAGGCGATTTGGGTTGAAGCTAGAGACCGGAATTCAAAAAAATTTCATAGATTTGCATTTATGAGGTGGAAGGAAAATGGTATCTGGAACATTAGTGGAGAAGAGGGTTATGTTTTCACTTCACAATATGATATTGAACAGACTGCATACCATCATTTCAGAGCTCTTTTTTTCTGAAAAAGAACTTGATTTTAGAGTTCAAATGGACTTTATCAATCATATGCCTTTGATGCTACAGGAGTCTGAGAATGACATTTTGGGAAGGCCTATTACGATTGAAAAATTACATTCTATTCTCCATGTCTGTGCTAAGGAAAAAAGTCTTGGACCGAACGGTTGGGGGGTCAAATTATACATTCATTTTTTTCTTATCTTATGTCATGTGACCTTCTAAATGCTGTGGAAGAGTCCCATATTAAGGGTTGTGTTTCGAGTGCCATTAAAGCTAATTTCATAGCATTAATACCCAAAAAGAAGAGTAGGGACTCATTTCTCGATTTTCGTCCCATTTCCCTATGCAATTTTGTCTATAAGTTGATTTCTAAGCTTATTGTTGTAAGGTTTAAATCACTTCTAACAGATCATATATCACCAGAGCAGTTTGGTTTCATAGAGGGGCATCAAATTCAAGACATGGTGGCTATTGCAGAGGAAGTACTACATACTATTAATGTCAAGAGATATAATGCTTTCCTTATGAAGATTGACATTACCAAGGCTTTTGACAGTGTTAATTGGGAATTTCTTAGACTGATTCTTTATAAAATTGGTCTTAATTTCTGCAATGCTAACTAGATTTTGGCTTAGGTATCTTCCACCAATTTTGTAGTGATTATAAATGGCCTCCCTACTATTTTTTTCAAAGCACATTGGGGATTAAGGCAAGGATGTGCTTTATCTTCAATACTGTTCATTCTTATTATGGAAACTCTCAATAGGAAAATCACAGACACTAGGGACAAAGGCTTGATCATGGGCATCAAAATGACTAGACAGATCTATATTACCCATTTGATTTTTGTTGATGATCTCCTGCTTGGTGGAGAGTCTTATATCACTGAATGGTCGCAATTTCATCATATATTATCTTATTTCAGATCTGCTTCAGGCCTCATCAAGAACTCACATAAATATGAAGTGATTTCTTCACAAGTGACTGGGGGTGAGATCAATCAGATATGTGTTTTATCTGGGATATCTGTACAGAAAGTGGACTCTGGATTTCAATGTTTGAGTTTCCAAATAAAACTGAATGAGTACAAAATCGTTGACTAGAGTTGGATCATAAAAAATTCGATCTCAAATTAAAACACTGAACATTCAGGTGGCTCTCCATTGGGGCTAGGCTCATTCTTATCAAATTTGTACTTCAGTATTTATCTGTATATTGGATGCATCTCTATATTCTACCTATGAAGATCATACATAAAATTGATAAAATACTGGCTATATTTCTTTGGTCCATTAAAGAGCAATCATGTAGGATTCATCTCGCTAGATTGTCTAGTTTAACCAACGTTGTTGATTAGGGGTGGTGGGGGATATTGGATACTTTATCTTTTAATAAGGCTCTCCTATGTAAAAGTTTGTGGAGAGGACTGTCGGGTAGGGTTATATGGTCTCAGATCATCATAGGTAAATATTTGGACTATTGGAACTATGAAGACTGGATTAAAGGTGGTGCAAAAATCCCCCTCTGATCCTCATACATCAAGTGCAGTATGATGAGACAAAGGCATTGGATGTTTGTGGGGATTTGGTGGGAGGTTGGTAATGGAAGTAGGATTGAGGTTGGACTGGACACTATATTTGGTTTCCAAGGGATACATATGCTATATGTTCCTCTCCTCCAACACTTGCATGATAGAGGTATTTATTTTTTATCTCGTATTGTTGCATTTCATGCTCACTCTCCATTTTTACAGACTTGGCTTTGGGCATAAGACATTGATCTATCTGGTATTTTGGCTACAGAGTGGACTCTTTATATTAGATAGATTGAGGTTGTAGGCATTTTTATTTCAGATAAGATAGATAAGATGAGATGGGTTGGACAAGTACACAAGAACCAAATTGCGACCAATGACATTTACAAATCCATTTCCGTCCCAAATAATTCTACTATGGAGCTATCCTGGTATCACAAATCTTGGAAATTGAATTTCCCCTTGAAGCTCAAATGTTTCAGATGGTTGGTCTTGAATGAAAAAGTACTCACCTGGAAGAATTTAGCTCGCAGAGGTTTCATTGGACCAAGTATCTATATGTTGTGCAAGCAAAATTATGAAGATGTTGAACATCTCTTTTTGAATTGCTCGATTGCCATAGAAATTTGGTTTTCAGTCCTTAGTGTGCTTCAGATTGTCGAGGATTAGAAGCATATTTCACGGTTGGCATGTTTTAAGCATTGGTTTCAGTCACAACAAGTATTTGGTTCAATGCCTTTCTTCATCATTTGGGGCATATGGCGTTTGCAAGAATCTTAGGATATTTGAAGAAAAACAAACTGATTAGATACTTAGTCATGGGGATTGTGTCTAATTTTTCTGAGACAAGACCCATGAATCATATTAAAAAATCTAGATAGGTCATTTTGCAAGACATCTGGAATGAGTATCTAGTGGGATTTTTCGATGGGGCTTGTAAATATGAACTATGTGGATGTGGTGTACTCATTTCTACTAAACCTGGCAAGTATTATCACTTTTGGTGGGAGGGTGGTACCGATTCCAACAAAAGGGTGGAAATCATCGCATTATGGGGGATGCTATTCACTACTAGCTGGCTCAACATTACCACCTTACATATTTTTGGGGACTCTAAAGGATGCATAGATTGGATCAAGGGATTGTCATGTTTCCAACCTCCCATTATGGCTTATTGGATGAAGTTCATTCATATCATGATAAGAGCATTCTAACACATTGATTTTAATCATATATACAGGAAGCATAACATCATCGCTGACTTACTCTCCAAAAGAGGGATTTCAGCATCCCCTGCAGTCATACATTATGTTGCATATAACCGAGATCCCAGATTTGAATTTGGCACTATTCCTACCTTGTAGATAGGATTATTATAATATATTTGCTATATTTCTTTTTTTTTGTAACTAAGCATATATTAAACAATGCATGAACATACAGTGGATGATAGTATAACAGACATACCTTATGTCTTTTTCTGTTTGGGGTTTTTATAGTTAAGTTTGGATGTATATCGTGAAACAAAACTATGTAATTGTACTTTCTTTAATTAATATTAAAGAAGGCATTTTTTCAATAAATAAATAAATAAATAAAAATTTGCTATAAACAAATTGTCATTCCCTTAAATCAAGCTCTATGTGGCCATAATCTCATTAATCTGAAACTTCAGAAAATATTAACAAAAAACACAATCTACATAAAGTTCCCATATTCTTAAAATATAACCAATAACTAGAGGAACAACAACATCAATCTACCCAAACATTACATGTATTCTGCAAATTATGGACTACAAAAATAGCTGTAAAATCTAAGCAAACAACAATCTAATTGAGCTATATATAGATAGATGAAGGTAAATAAAAAATGTGCAGTAAGAGCTATTCAGAATAAACGAAAGCAATCTAGTAAAGCAATAACCAACAAAATAACCAATGCAGTGCATGCGATAAAGACAAAGCAACATCAATCTGCACAAACCTGACATGACTTTCACAAATTATGGATTAGAAAATATAGTTTTAAAATTTATATCAACAGGAATCTTCATGAGTTGCATGTAGATCAAAGCAATCGTTGCATGTAGATCAAAGCAATAGGTAGATGTGTGAAAATAACACTCCATACAATGAAGAACAAGAGTGTTTGAAGGAAGAATGTTACATTATACCATAACAGGCTAGGAATAGCGTTAATCAAATAATGCAAGCAAGGTTTGCAAATGATTGGAGATGGGATTTTTAAGTTCTTATCCTTCTCCTAGTTTCTCAAGTTAAGAATTGAGATGAAAGGTCTAACGAAAGCTATGGGAGTTGGTTGAAGCATCTTGGTTTATATTATGGAAACTGAGGTTATATTATGTGTGCCACATAAAATCATGGGAGGTGAGTTATGTGTGACACGTAAAACCATGGGATGTGAGTCACCTTGCAATTCACATTTAATGATGTGAATATTGTGGGTTGTGAAGGTATCCCCCAAATATATGGGGTCAATGAGAGCATGAAAATATTCCAGGCAATAGCTACTGGAGATAAATTTAAATTTGAAAGGCATGCACATCTTTATTATAATTTTCATGCTCTCTGCTTTGGAACTCATTCTTATGATAGAAAAATCTATAAGCGTGTAGATTTTAGTGGTGATTTGTTATTTCTTAGCACTTTATATGTAGCAGCCAAGCTGATACCCTAGACTTCAGCGAAGGATTTTCATTTTGCTACATTTATGTTAAATAGAAAAACAATCATGCCTGTTATAACGATCGTTTTCCTTTCCATGTGTACTGGTTATTATAGTTTTGTTTGATTCCATCAAAGAGTGCAAAGGGTCAAGAGCTATTCACCCCAAAGCCGTCCTACACAAATATTTGATTAAAGGAATTACTAAGTCCCCACAGTCAGCACAATATTTGTATGGTAATTTCTACAACTACAATTATAGTTTAGTCTTTGATGTGAAATCATTCGGTGCAAAGGGCAATGGAGTGACAGATGATACAAAGGTTAATATATTGGATGTTGTTTTTCTGCTTTCTACTCATTGCCATGAAAGATACTCACAATTAGAATCTTAATCTCCGTGGATCAATTCAGAGTCGGTGGTTTCTAATGGTTATATAATAGCATGGCGAGCAACCTGTAACAAGGAGTCAACTATTTTTCAAGTCCCATGTCATTCCATCTCTTGACTTCATTCAGTGTAATTTTTAATTGTGTGTAGGCTTTCATTATATGGGGTGTGGAGTAAGAACTATTACACATATAACTATTTCAGCACTTCCACACAATGAAAGCTTCTTCATCTCACTGCCATGATCTGATTTTTCATCTTGTTATGACGAACCACATTGGTTGGTTCAAAATTTGTGGGCAAATATTTCTTGATGTAATTAGTACCAGATTTTCTTTTTATAATCATGATAAATTTTTGTTTGGTTGCAATACTAATGGGATTGATTTGGCACTTTAACTATAATTTAATTTTATTCACTTTTTTCTAAATTTTACTTATTGATCACTTGTCCTTGATCAAACTTAATTATATCAAATATATTATTATGGTTCTATTTCTTAATGTAGTCTATCACTATTCAAGCTATTTCATATTTACATTGTGTGGAGAGTGGAGGAAGCATTTGTATTACAAATCACATTTCTCCACACCTCCTCACTCTGCATTAGTAAAAATTTATACAAAATGAATAGAAAAAACCTTTTTCTAAATCAAAAGCAATTGATATCCTAAGAAAGTGATACAAAATTCAATAAAAGAGAAACATGATAGGTTTAAAATTATGTTTTCAATTTTTATTATCGAATGCACATAGTGTTGAGGTGTTTTCATTCTCTGTGATCAAGGAATAAACTTCTAATTTGAGATCATACCCCGCAAAACTGTTAACGTTGATACATTGTGTGGAGTGCAGAAGTGTGGAGGAAGAAAGCTTTCTCTACACTCCGCAGAATGTATCAATGAACAACTATTGTTCGTAATTTCAAGCTAATGTGACAACCATCTCACATACTAATATGACAACCATCCTCCAATATACTCCACCTTAGTTTTGATACACTGTGTATTGGTAAATGTGAAAGTGCGGAGGCGCAGTGGTGCATAGAACACAAATTAACAATAAAATATAGATTGATGCATTGTGTGGAGTGTGGAGATACAAAGGAAGAGACTGGAGGGAGATAATATGCAAATATTAATATTCTTGTGAAATGTGCGGAGGCGGAAATAATGATAGATTGCAGAAATGATGATGGAAACAAAGCATCCACATTGCCTTAATTGCGTCAACATATAAATAACTACCAAAACAGGTGATAGTTTGTGGAAATGATTATGGAAATGGAGTGTTCTCAAATAATGACAAAATGTGGACCTCGCAAAAAGTTTTCATTTTGCATACTATGATAATTATGTGGAGTGTAGAAGTGTGACTGAAGCTATGTGAAGGTGGCTTTCATTGTGCAAGATACGAATGTGTAGAGGTAGAAATAACGACAGATTGCAGAAATATGAGCATTCGTGTATAACGAAAAAATATGAGCCCAACACAATGAGACACAATCTTAATCAATTAATTAACAGTAAAAATTGAAACTATATTACATTTTAACTATTATCTTCTTATTTTTTCTTATCATATTTAATTAAATAAATATTTTGATACAAAATAATATAAAACTCTACTTTCACTACCTTCATTACTGTTATTTAATCAATATTCAAAGATTTCTTGAAAAATGAGTTTGATATACCACGGATTTAATAATTCATGATCAAGCATGATGACTTGTCGATGGGTTTAGTGAAGTGCTCAAAGGCCTTGAATATGATGTCCATTTTTTTTTTTTCAACATATTTTTGAGAGTCAAAATCGAATTATGTGCACCATATTATTGTACTCTCAAAATCGAATTATGTGCACCATATTATTGTTATGATAAATAGTTGTTAAAGTAAATAAAAATAGATTCTTGAGACAAACTAAAAACAAGATGAAGAAAATAAGACAACTTTCATTTTCAAAATACCTCGCACTCCCATCTAATCGCAAATGCCATTTTGGAAAAAGGAGAGAATAGCTGAAAGCATAATGTCATTCTGGTAAAAGGAGAATCCACTTTATAGTTTATTAGACACTACATTAAGTTTAGACACAACTAAATCCTAAAGTTGAATAAAGTGATAAAGGTTAAGTTAAAATTAAAGAACCACGTAAATGGTAAATGATGATAATATTTTGTAAATGTATCTCAATAATAATATAAAATATTAAATACAATAATATTTTAGAAAAGAGAAAATCCATTTACATGTGAGTAATATTTTAACTTGAGAATAATTAAATGGTAAATGTTGATAATATTTTGTAAATGTATCTAAATAATAATATAAAATATTAAATACAATAATATTTTAGAAAAGAGAAAATCCATTAACATGTGGAGTAATATTTTAACTTGAGAATAATTAAAAGTATGATGTAATGTTTGGCAAAATAAAGTTTCCTTGCCAGCGAATGAGGAGGGAAGATATTTTGTAAAGTTATATGTCTGAAATTAAAATAATGATAAAAATAAAGTTTTCAAAGTGAATTCTCAGATATGGGAGTGAGGTAGGATGTGATAGTGGAGGAGCAATGTGATGGTTATCCCACTTAGAAATTATGGGAAGGGACATGTCATGTCATTTATCAAGTTATCGGTGATGTGGTGCGGCTACATGTTATATGGATGCTTTACATCACATATCTTATATTTGGCATGTGTTTATGAGATATGGTTGGTTGAGTGAAACACATAATATTTAGGTTGTTTGCTCAGTCATGTGTCATGATGCACCATTTCATGGACTTAGAATTATGTTGGCTCGAGCATGTAGGAGTGTTGGGTGACACACCCACTGATTAGTTTGGGCACATTTGAGTGTTGGACACCACACTTGTTTTGTATGTCGACTCGAGCATATGAGAGTAGTAGGTGACACACCCATTGGTTATCTCAGGCACACTTGGGTGCCAAGTGATACACAATGTTGGCTCAAATGCACATAGGGGTCAATCGAGGTGTGTTATGGTTGTGGAGTTATATATGTTGAGTTTTCTTAGGGAATCGAATAGACGTGGGTAGCCCAAGGGCTGTGGGAGGAAAACCAAGACGATGGTTCATATTACCCCATCCATCATGTATATATAATTGGGCAAGTTCGATTGGAGGAGACAAGGAAGTTTGGTTTGGACAATAGAATAGAACATAGTATGGTGACTTAGGTGGTTTTGCGGTGAAGGCAGGCCACACGAACTAAAATTTGGTGATTATGGTCGCACGACTAAAATTTGGTGATTTTGGTCATAGGTGTTGAAATTTGGTGATTTTGGTGGTGGAACCGAAATTTGGTGATTCTAGTCACAAGAGCCAAATTTTGGTGATTCTAATCCTAGGAGTCAAAAATCGATGATTTTTGTGGTAGAACCAAAATTTGGTTATTTGATTGAGCCAATTTGAGTTGAGATGAGTCATGCAATGACTTAGCACAAGCGACTTGGAGTAAGGCCTCACCTAGGGGCATGTTGGGCAGGGTTTTATTATAGTTGTTTTGGTGACCTTGTGTGATGGTGTTGGGACGTGTGGTATCATGGAGAGGGAATTTCTGTGGCTATCATAGAGTGAGATCACATTATGAGATCATGTGATATCGTAAGTTGGCCGACTTTGAAAAAAATTTGGAGTTTGGTAGGGTGGACAAGAAATTTGGTATTTGCGCCAAATCTAGGGTTTCCACTACACAAAAACTTGAGGTTAAATAGAGAACAACAATTTTGTATGGAGGCACTAGTTTGGTCATAGATTGTAGTAGAGGAGCTTGACACTTGTAGTTAGAGGAGTCTTACAACGACATGCAGATGAGGCATTGAACAGGCTTAGGTTCTATACATAAATATAACTCAAGTTGTTCTAATTGGCTAAGTTCTAGGATTTGTGCATTGTATATTGTGTAATACCTATATGTTTGTAGGTTTTAACCCCGTACAGAAATTACCTGCATATGAATTCTAAAACAGAAAATAAACAATTGCGAGAGCATAACACATAAAACAAATATACACAGATATTTTCCCCTAGATCCCTAAACCGGGACTACCAGATTGATTTTTCATTATGTTCCTTTCAATGTTACAATACATATATATACATGTTGAAGCATCCATAAACCCCAATTCATTAACCCTGGATTAGAATGTAATCGTAGTTCCCTTGAATGGATCTACAAAATACTATGGAACGAAAACCATCGCGCCCAAAACCATGTGCGAAAACCATGCGCAAAACCATAGGTAGGTTCGCCCCTGTGACCCCCCCGCTATGCATTGGCGCAACGAAAGGGGGGATCCGCCCCCCTCTAACCCCCCGGTTTCACTACTAGGGCTAGTCGTGGAAAGAATATAACACAACCCAACATTCTCCCACTTATTGTTTTTTTTCCACGGGAGAGATTAGTCATTGATCCAACCCTGCAACGCCCATTGTTTCTCTACACCAAGAGAACTTCTTAGAGCTCACATATTTTGTCAATGCATCTGCAATATTCTTCAAAGTTTCCACCTTTACCAGCAACACCTTTTTGTCTTCTATCATATCCTTCACAAAGTGATACTGAACATCAACGTGCTTTTTCTTTGAATGATAAGCAGGGTTCTTTGCCACGAAAATTGCACTTTGGTTGTCATAATCTATCCTTATAGCTCGTTGTACTAACCCCATACTTGAACACAATATCTGCAACCAAACTGCTTCCTTACTTGCATGAGTGGCTACCATGTATTCTGCCTCTATAGTTGACAGTTCCACTACAGATTGTCTCTTACTCATCCAACTAACTGTACCTCCAAATAGGTTAAAAAAATATCCACTTGTAGATCTTCTCTTATCCAAATCTCCAACCCAGTTTGCATCAACAAAGCCACGGATATCCAAAACTATGTCCAATCCTGGTCTTCCTTGGTAGCACAAACCATAATCACTAGTGCCACGCAAATACCTGAAAACCCACTTCACTGTTGTCCAATGCTCCTTCCCAGGTTTTGACATAAACTTGCTCAATACTCCCATTGCATGTGCAATGTCTGGTCTAGTACAGACCATCGCATACATCAGACTTCCGACTGCACTTGCATATGGAACACGGGACATGTCCTCTTCCTCTTCTTGTGTCTTGGGACATTGTTCAGTAGATAACTTTACACCTACAAGAATAGGAACCTTCACCGGTTTATTATCCTACATATTAAACCTCTACAATATTGTCTCGACATACCTCCTCTCTTTAACCAGATCTTCCTCTTTGCCTAATCTCTCTTAATTTCCATGCCCAAAATATAGTTTGCAACACCAATATCTTTCATGTCGAATTTGGAGGACAATTGGGTCTTCAAATCCTGGATAATTTCTTTGTCATTTCCAACCAACAACATATCATCCACATACAAGACCAGATAAATAACAGGGTCACCAATTAATTTAGAATACACATAGTGATATTCTTTGCTTCTGGTGAAGCCAAGTCCTTATATAAATGTATCAAATTTCTGATACCACATCCTTGGTGAATGTTTTAACCCATACAAAGACCTTTTTAACTTGCATACCAGTTCTTTCTTACCCTTCACCGCAAAGCCTTCAGGTTGCTTCATGTATATCTCTTCTTCCAGATCCCCGTGAAGAAATGATGTCTTCACATCCATCTATTCTACCCAAAATAAAAAGCAGTAGTAACAGATAAAAGTAATCTAATAGAAGCTACCTTGGCAACAGGAGAAAAAATATCACCAAAATCAATTCTCGGCACCTAGGAATAACCTTTTGCTACCAACCGAGATGTGTATTTCTCCACCTTTCCTTCTTCATTCTTCTTCTTCTTTAACACCCATTTGTTTCCAATGTGTTTCCTTCCAGTCGAAAACTCCACTAGATCCCAAGCCTCATTTTTGTGCAAAGATGCCATTTCATCAACCATGGCCTCTTTCTAGAGTTTTTCATCCTCTGAATCTATTGCTTCCTTCACAGTTCTGGGATCATCATCAGTAATAGATAAATCAAAATTTTAATAGAAATCAGATGGACTATACCTTTCTGGCTTCCTTCTTTCTCGAGCTAATATTCTCACAACGGGAGTTTGTGGCTCTTCATCTTCTTATTCCTCTTCTGCTGTAGAGTCTGATTCTTCCTCCTTAAGCTCAAACTCTATCTTCTCAGGTTCCTTTGGTTTGACTTCATGTTTAATAACATATTTCATCTCTTTGAGCACCACATCTCGGCTGTACACAACCTTCCTTGTTACTGGGTTCCAAAGCTTATAACCCTTTAAACCATCCTTATACCCAATAAAGATGCACTTTTTAGATTTACTATCCAACTTTTTTCTTTTCTCCTTTGGAACATGTACATATTCATCACATCCAAATACCCTCAGATGTGAAAGAGAATTTTTCTTACCAGTCCATACCTCTTGTGGAGTCTTATCCTCCAACATTGATGAAGGTGATCTGTTGACTAGATAACATGTAGTCTCCACCGCCTCTGCCCAGAATTCCTGTCCTAACCGAGCACCATTGAGCAAGCTTCTTGCCCTTTCCATCAACGCCTTATTCATTCTTTCTACAACTCCATTTTGCTTAGGTGTGTATGGCACAATCTTCTGTCGTGCTATACCAAACTCTTACAAAATTCTTCAAATTCCTTCTTGCAAAACTCTCCACCGTTATCTATCCTCAACACCTTTATCCTCTTCTTTGTCTAGTTTTCCACCAAAGCCTTAAATTATTTCAACTTGTCAAAGACTTCACATTTCTTCTTGAGGAAATATATCCATGTATTCCTTGAGAAGTCATCTATAAATGATACATAGTACACAGACTTACCTAGTGATGGAACCTTCACATGTCCAAACACATCACTGTGCACAAGCTCTAATATCTATCTCGCCCTCTTACCACCAGAGGGGAAACTCACCCGATTCAGCTTCCCATATACACAATTTTCACAGAAATCAAAATCCAGAGAGATATTAGTCATAACTTCTACCATACCTTTACCATGAAGTATTCAAATTCCCTTCTCTCCAATATGTCCAAGCCTTTGATGCCATAGCATGGTCTTTTCTCTAGAGACCACTAAAATTTCTGCTCCACTTTCAGGAACCACAAAAATGTTGCACCCATCAATAATGGTGCTACCTTGTAGCTTGTACAGAGTTCCAATCCAAACTCCCCACATCAATATCAGTGCTCCCCGAACCATCTTGCAGGCAACTTTCTCGAACATTGGTTTTACACCTATATCATCGAGCTTGCTTATGGAAATCAAATTTTTGGCCAATGCAAGAATATGCAGAACACATGGAAGTGTTCTAATCCTTCCATCTTGCAACTTCAACTTTACTTTTCTGCGACCAATGATTTTGGCCTTCCTGTCATCCCCCAAGAAGACATCACCACCATCATATTTCTCATACTCGCTGAACCACTCTCTATGGGGAGTGAAGTGAAATGATGCACCTCAGTCAATGAACTATGCATCATGATCTACATGTGTACTTGAATAAGAAGCGAAGTACACATCCCCACCTTCATCTGAGGTGGTTTTTGCCTCTGCAGAAGGAACATCATCAGATCCCTTTCCTTTCTAGGAAGCTTTAGATTTACAATCCCTTTTGTAGTGCCCTTCCTTTCTGCATTTCCAGCACACCTTTACAGGTTTTCCTAGAGATTTAGATCTCCCACTCGAGGACTTATTTTTGTTTCTGTTCTGGGACCATCCTCATATAGACAAGGCATCACCATTTTGGCTCTCCATATTTTTTTGTCTCATCTCCTCTGTAAGCAAGGATGAGACTATTTCATCAAACTGCAAGGCAGTTGCATTGCTACCTATTGCAATAACTAAACTATCCCACGAATCTGGTAGAGAACACAACAAAATAATGCACTTATCTTCATCTGAAATTTAAATATCAACAGATAATAACTGGCTTACCACATTATTAAATGCATTTAGATGCTCTGTCACCGAGTCCCCATCTTTCATCCTGAAGTTATACAACTTTTTCCCTAACTTGTCCCACAAAGCCTTCATCGTAGCTTCCCCTGATACATTCAACAATACTGAATTTGAGACACACAAACGTATTGTGCTTTTTGCCTTCCAATCCAACTTCTTCCATTCTTCATCGGACACTCCCTTTGGTTTAGTACCTGGATATACCGTGATCCACTGATCTTTATCCACCAACAAATCCTCCATCTTGAGTTTCCACAACTCAAAACTCTGACCATTAAATTTCCCGATCTCTATCTTTCCACTGCTCGCCATCTTCTTTCACCACAAGAATCAATCCTGTAGATCTCCCACTGAACAGGGTCTACCACAGGCCCGAGCAAAACCCCTTAGCAGCAAAGGCTTCCCCTTGAAGCCAAAATAGCTCTGATACCAAATGTAGGTTTTAACCTGGTATAAAAATTACTTGCATACGAATTCTAAAAATAGAAAATAAACAATTGCGAGAGCATAACACATAAAACAAATATACACAGAGATTTTCCCCTGGATCCCAAAATTGGGTCTACCAGATTGATTTTTCATTATGTTCGTTTCAATGTTACAATACATATATATACATGCCGAAGCATCCATAAATCCTAATCCATTAATGCTGGATTAGAACATAATTGTAGTTTCCTTGACCGAATCTACAAAATACCATGGACCGAAAACCATTGCACCCAAAACCACGTGTGAAAACCATGCACAAAACCATAGCTAGTTGTGGAAAGAATATAACACAACCCAAAAATGTTGTTATCCTGCATGTGTTAAGTTGAGTGCTTCCAACACTACATATACATGTGATGTTGATGATGTATGTTTGATGATTGTATTACACATCGTAAAAGAAGAAATTGGTTAAGTTAATATTTTGTTAACACTTAACTAATATATAGAAGTCGAGGTGTAGTCTTGGTGGAGTACCATTGCACTAGTATTAGTTGATTGCAAAACACACTAGTGTCGCATGCTCAGGGGTCACGATGCACCAAAAGAACCACATAACTATGCATATCCCCTAGGGTTGTGACAATTTGTATTAGAGAAAATATTAGAGTAAGATGCGTGCAACTATGTCAAATCGGAGATGGATTTGTGGTTTCAACTCGTTTCATGATGAGACATGTTGAGTTAGTGACTTGGTGGAGAATCTGGGATGATGCAATAGTTTGTAGTGAGGAGGATTTCTAGTATTGAGATGAGGGTACCATGTACCTTATATGACATACGATAGCATGGGAAGCTCCTAGAATTTGAAGGGAATGAAGGGAATGACATCTAGTGAAGATTGTGAAGTTTGGTGCACATTGCTATTTGAGATGTGTTCCCATTCTTGTATGAGTCAGATAGCATGGATAAATATGGAGGTTGTTCATAGGGAAATCATCTCGATATTGGATGAGATAGGTTTGTATGGGATGAGTTGAGGTTGGCCATGAGAGGGATTGGCCAAGTGTCTGTTGTGACTTGAGGAATGAGGTTGTTCGGGTGAGAAAACTCAAGAAAAAAGGGCATAATAGTTGACATTGTAGATAATTATAAGGATTGATTGGATGTTCGTCATCATACTTCACTATGATCTAGGAGGAGATCTCATGACCCACTGGAGATATGGCGTAAGGGGATGGAGACATGAGCTAGTCAGAGACAGAGAGTGATGAGAGGATGAGGACTTGAATTTGAGGAGCTTAGAATGGAAAATTGATGGATTTGTAGTTATTACCAAGAGAGCCATAATATGGATGTGCGTGGTCTTGGATTAAGTCTAACTTGTTGATGAGCTTGGATTGAGTGACTTCAGTGGACGAGGTACATCCTTGATTCATACATATGAGATGTTTGTCCTTGGAGATAATTTGGTATATGGGGTCAAATTTGGAACATCATTTGCATGATCTAGTAATGAATTTGAGCAAATTTGGTTATAACTATAATGAAACCTTTGGCTGGGACACATGGGCATTAATTGGGTTGAATCTTGGAGACTTAACCATTATTGTAGCATGCGTTATAGGATGGGATGATTGATGAGCCTGATTATTCTATGAAAAAATTCCTTCTTGAAGAGGAGGACATGCACATATTTGGAGACCAATTGGTTTAGAGACCTTGGGTAGTACTTGGATTGCTTTTGAGGATGGTGAGACCTTTCCTCCTTCACTGAGATGGGGAGAAGATGTTTTTTCATATCCAAGGAAATGAGGAGTGGATAGACTTGGCTGATGATAGAAGTAGTGGATTCAAATGAAACTTGGTGGAGCACCATGAAGTGATATTGTAGACATTGAGACATCAAGAGAGGACTACATGATTGATTCAATGATATATCAGTTTGGAGATCTCTTAACATTATTGGGCGTGGTGTAGTCATTGGTTATGGATGAGAGTGTGATCAAACTTATGGAGAAACAACTGAAAATGATAGGAGGACATGCATTCTCATGGTATGTACATGATGGACGGATTATCTACTTGACTAGTGCAAAATTTGGGGGCTAGCAATGTGCAGAGACATGCTATATTTGATTCTAAGTATGGCAGTAGGGTTCACAAGTGGCTCATTCCTTATAGAAACATGACATAGTTTTGAGATAGAGTCCTTTCACAAATACTTTGGACAGTGAGGATGGTTGTGACATATTGTGTTGATCAAGAAGATTGTACACCTTTGTGGTTTCTTATGGAGAATTGGAGATGGGTTTCCACATTGATGCTTTAGTTGGCAACTTGTTCAGTTTGACTTTGTTAGCTAGAGAATTACTAAGGATGGAAATTATTGTGAGAGGGGGAAGATGTCAAGCCCTAGGTGATGCAACATGGTTACATGGTGTACATACATTTTGGATCATTTAACTTATTTTGGGCATGCATGCATGAGATGAAATTGGTTAAGTGAACTGTAAGATATTGTGGTTGCTTGCATGGTCATGTGCCATGGTGCAACATTTCATGGAATTAGAATTATGTTGGATCAAGTGTATGAGAGTGCTAGGTGACAAATCCACCAACTAGGTCAAGTGCATTTGGGTGTATGTCGGTTCGAGTGTATGGGAGCATCTGAAAACACACCCATTAGTTCGCTCGGGTGCACTTGGGCATTGGGTGACACAGTCAGTGTTGGCTAGAATGCATATGTGGGTCTCTTGAGGTATGTTATTGTTTTAGAGTTATATATATTTATTCAGCTCAAGTAAACAAACAAACGTGGGTATCCCAAGGGGAGAAAAACTCGCATGAGGGTCCACATTACTTTATCCATCACACACACACACACACACACACACATATCTTGAGTGAGTTCAATTTAGGTAGACAAATAAGTTCAATTCAAACATAAAAATGAAATAGAATATGGTGACTTAGGCGGGTCTGTGGTGAAGGACGATTGCACAGACCAAAATTTGGTGGTTCTGGTTATAGGAGCTGAAATTTGGTGATTTTGGTGGTAGAACCAAAACATAGTGATTCTATTGCGCTAAGTTGGATTAAGACGACTTGTGCGAGTGTTAGAAAATTATATATTACAGATAAATGGAACACATAAATTATTGTAGAAATATAAACACATAAAACACATAAAGCAAGAGAGACACAGATATACGTGGTTCACCCAATTTGGGCTACGTCCACGAAGAAACAACCAGTCCTTCCTTTTATATTATACAGTAAAATGAAGAGATACAACCTACAACAGATCTGTTGTAATTCCCTCTTCACTCTTACACAATATCCTCTCTCTTTCTTGCTCAGAATACACATCTACATAGCCGAAATACAATTCCCTCATATATAGCGAGGGGTTGCCTTCTAGGACAAAAACCAATAAATTAAACATAACTTCCACTGATTAGATTTCCGCCTAATGAATGACCTAGATTGACTATGAAATGGCAACATTTTACAAGGCAATTTTACATCTATTTGACCTTGTTTGCAGCGCAAATAACGAACGACATTGCCTGCGCATTACGAACTGGGGTCCAATGTGGTGATACCTTTGAATAAATAATATAATCAGGCTCCACACCCAACAACTTGGAGTTAACCCACGCTTGGGGGCATGTGGGTTGGGGTTTTCTCATGAGGGCTTTGGTGATATTGTGAGATGGTGTAGGGACATGCAAGAACATGGAGAGAGAACACACACAATAATTGTAAAGAGAGTTCACATCGTGAGATCATGTAATATCACAATTTAGGCAACTTGGACTAAATTTTAGAGTTTGGTGAAGTGAATGGGAAATTTGGTGTTTGGGCCAAATTTGGGGTTTCCAATGCACAAAAATTTGAGGTTAAATAGAGAACGTAGTTTTGTACATAGGCATTGGTTTAGTCATGGATTGTAGTAGATGGGATTAATAATTGTACTTAGAGGATTCCTGTGATGACATGTAGGAGATGCATCACACAAGCTAAGGTTGTGAGATATTTTGTGCATGGACGCAAACTAAGTAGTTGTAATTAGACAATTGTTACGGTTGTACATTGTACATTGTGCCATACTTATATGTTGTTATCTTGTGGATGTTAAGCTAAGTCCTACCACACCCCCCCCCCCCCCCAATGTTACACTAAAAAATGTCACCTTGACTACTTACAGTTAGTATGGCTCAAATCAACAGTCATGCTTCTTAGGCAAGTCTTATGCCTCTGTTATCCATCTCAAACTCAAAGAAGAGAGAAAGTCTTGTAAAAATATGTTTATCTCTGGGGTCGCAGGTTTCTCTAGCCTTACCTGCGGGGACGCTCACCATGTTCACAAAAGCTGCGTCCATGGACGCTCTGTATGTTAGGGACAGGTGCGTCCTTCTGTAAAAGGCAAAATGCGCGAGTTTCATCTTAAAAAAGTTACTTGTGGTTACTTCTAGAACCTTCTAGAGGTCGGTTTGATGAAATGGATGCGCCTCCAGTTGGTTCATGTATCTCTATTAAGGAGGAACTTATCCCATCAATAAGGGAGCTATCCCACCCAAAGAGGGGGATTATCCCATTGATGGTGGACCTGAATAACCTCTTTACAGCACTATAAATAAAGACATTGAGCCAGAGGGAGGGGAGGTTAAAACTATACATTTTCTTTGGGTAAACGCTGCAGGAATTAGGACTCCCATTTAGAGCCTTGTAAGGAGAGATTGTCTTTGCTTGATTCTACTTGGAAGTGGGTGAGCTTTGTCAAAGTAGAGGAAAACCCTTGATGGACCCTGGGAGGAACTTGCACAACACCAAGGCCAGGTTGTAAGAGTTTCTTTGTTTCGTTATTAATACAAACTGGTTTATTTTTCTCAATAGCTTGTGTTAATGAGTTATTTCATGTGTTCCTTGGTCTGCATGTTGAATATATGTTTTATTATATGAAATACAAGTGCTTGGTAATTGTTTGATTGTTTGTGGTTGCAGGAATTGACATGAAGGAGGAGCTCATCCGGATCGGCAAGGACGGACTACAACAACAGCGTTTTGGAATAAGGTAAGCCTAAACACTTGTAGTTTTCATGTTGTAAAAGGTATATTTAGAGAAAGATCACTCCATTTTGTCTTGTTTGTCGCTAGAGAGTTTAGACTCCTAGGGAGGTCAGTTGTGTCCGCACAAACGACTTTTTCCGCCACGACAAATTGGCGACTCCACTGGGGAATCCATTAATGAGAGAGTCTTTTCCTTTGTGTGAACTTTGCTCTGAGAAAATCATTTTTATTTTCTGGTTTTTGACTGTGAGAATTAGTATTTGGGTGGCTTAGCTTTAGATTTAGTTAGATTTGGTTTTTCTTCATTTTTCCAGAAGGACGCACCCTCTGAGTACTGCACAGTGCGTCTTTGGACGCGCTGTTGCCGTTTGCACAGAGCGGGCCCGCACCTGTTATAACGGGTTGCCTGCGTCTTCCTGTAAAATTTAGGAAAATTCCTTTTTTGCTTTAATTGCTTTTAGATTTTGATTTTTCTTAGTGTTTTCTGCCCAGATCCTTTAGTACCCTGTCAAAAATTTTCACCTGAACTTGTTTTGTGAGCTTTGAGTGTTTTAGTGGATTTCAACGAAGTTTAGACCTAGGGTTTGATTTTTGGATAGGTTCTGTAGTGACTTTGACAGTAGAAAGTTGTCCAGCCTTAGATCTCTCTGGTTAGTCAGCCTTCTTAGAAGTCAGGCCTGTCGTAAAGTCTCCTTGTGTGAGCAGCTTGCCATTTAAGTTGTTTTGGGTCAAATTTCGAATTACTTGTTTATAAAGTGTTGATTTCCATTTTACAAAAAGAACAAAAAGATTAGAGTTTTGTTTTGGCTAGTTTTTGGTTCTGCAATAAGCTAGTCCTTGATTTCATTGTGATCAAGTAAAACACCTTAGAATAATCATTGTTAGTTTTGACCTCATTAAGATTGCTTAGAATAAATTTGCCTTTTAGTTTGCTTATGAGTGGATTTTCGTAGATTTTAATAGTCGTTAAGATTGATTTTTGGTTATATTAGATTTATTTGCTTTATTAAAAGAAAAAATACAAAAACATCTTCTTTAAAAAGTCTTGTTTCAAGTAGCTTTTGTTTTTGAAAGAGGAAAAGAGTTTTTTCGTGCATGTAAAGAGCGGTCATGTTTTTATGCTTTGAAAAGACAAACGAATTGTTTCTTTGATTGTCTTCAATTAAGAAGTTGCTTTTATAAAGATTGCATTCTCTCAACTTTTTAGTTAAAGCAATTCATCGAAAAAGTAAAGTAGTGGGTAAATCATCCTAGGTGCATTTTGTAGTGGTTTCGAGTCGAGTCAACACACCACTGGTTTCACTTCCATCACCTTCTGACTTAAGAAACAACCTTAAAAGTAACGCTTAAATTAAAATCAATCTAGTAATTTTTATTTTCTAGGGCTCTAAAGCACCAACATAGCTTAGGCTAGTGTCTTGGAATAGGTGAGTACTTAACTCTCCAAGGCAGTAAAACAAACAAGTAGTCGATCTTGTGATAGAATCAAATCCAATTGTTACATTTACACTCTGGGAAAGCTCCTCTTAAAGGAGAAGCACGAGCTCGTGTCCGAACCAGTGAGGGGATCATTCCTCCCTCGTTGGGAACGACGCCAGACAGTACGTATTACAAACGGTAAACCTCGGATTAACCATTGTCGAGGAGCCAGGGGTCACTTATCGGTAAACCTTGGATTACTGTCAAGGAGCCGGTAAGGGGATTGAGCTTGTTACTCTGCCCTTGCGTGCTGTCGGAGTTTAGACTGTTCCCCCAGGTGTACTTGTGGCCGTTGGTAACCTTAGTGACCATAATCTCTAGGATTCTACCCAAGGTGACGGTGGAGGGAAGGTCCCACTGTACCTGGAGCAGACGTCGGCTATACTCACTTGGATTTTCTGGGGGGTTCGCTTCACTTCGAGACGGTTAAAGTGGAGGAACTTGGTCCAGTCTATTCATTAAGCAGGTTGTCGGTATAACTGTTCCACCGCCATTTCTGTACTGAATCCTGCGAGGTTGGACCTAATCACCAACTAGCGCTTTTGGTCCGGAAGATACTGTTTGTGTTTGGTTTGACGCTCTAGATTCTTTAGGCGTGTGCTTCAAATTTGTTTGCTTCTTTAGAAGACTTTAGGTGGTTTGATTTGAAATTTTTACTTTGTTTTCGTGTGTTGTAGTTAACAATCATTAATTGTGGCGGAATTACCGAGACGGTCCCGTCGACTTGGGGGCAAGTCTCCTGAGATTGTCACCGGAATAGATTTGTTAAGAAAACTCCGTCAATCGCGGGGTGAATCTCCTGAAGACATTCCGGGTCAGTACGAAGGGTTAAAGGTCCTTGTAACTCCTCCTAGTGACAGTAGAGTAGGTTCACCTGAAGAAGGAGAATCTTCCTTGGTAGTCCATCCAGATTACCAAAGTTTAGAAACAGGTTACAATCCCGAAACTGTTACAGTTTCCGAGCTTGCTGGTAGTTTTTCATCTGCCAGTGAAACAGGCGAAGAACCTGAAATTTCCGAACCTGTTACTCCAACTCCTAGTGTTCCTGATTCACCAAGAATAGAAAGAATTATCACCGAAAATCTTCCTGTTGGTTTAATTGCTATAGAAGAACTTGTTCCAGAGGAAGAAATAGGTGTCTTTAATCCTGAAGATCAAATTACCCTTGATCTAAGGGAGCGTGAATCCATCTTTTACAGTCCTCCTAGAAGTGAATCTTGGTACCTTGCGTTAACCAATTTTCTAGACAACTCAGTAGGTTTTTCCACACCTCGAACTCCTTTTCCACCTAGAGGAATTCATACTCCTGTAAATATGTCTGGTCAGTGATCTGTGTTTACGCAAAGTCCTGAATCTTTTTTACATGGCGGTCCTTCTGTTCCTACTGGGTATCAATCTCTTTCTGGTACCTTTGCGGGAGCATCTCCTCAACCCATTGATCATGGGTTATTAGTTGGAAATAGTGGTAATGTACCATTGAGTATAGGTGACATTTACATGATGTCAGGTTCAGTTCCCGTTACCCAACCTCAAGGTGGCCAATTACCGCCTGGGGGGCAACCTCAAGGTACTTCATTCGTGTCTGGGGGTCAACCTCAAGGTCAGTACGCTCCTATCGGGCAATACATACCTCAAGGTCAACCCCAGCCTCAATATGTACCCCAAAGTCAACCTCAGTATCAATATCAACCTCAAGGATGGCAACCTCAAGGATGGCAACCCCAAGGGTATCAACCCCAAGGGTATCAACCTCAAGGATACCAACCTCAAGGTCAAGGTCAACCCCAGTACCGTATTTACCTCAAGGTTATCAACCTACGGGTCAATACTCTGGTCAAAGTTATCAACCACCTCAAGGGCAATCATATGGGGCTGCACCTTACAATTATCAACCCTATCCTCAATCCGGCTATGGATCTCAGTATCCTCAACCTGTTTGGGTCAATACCCTGGAATGTTAGTGTGGGATCCGTCACAGGGTCAACAGATGTCGCAACCAAGTATACAGTCGGTACCTCAAGCAGGACAACCTGTAGTTCCTGATCCACCCCAGCAACCGCAACCTGTCCAGTCAAGTGTTCAGACCCCTGTAACTTCGGTAGTTACTCAGCCGCCAGTTGCACCTGGTACTCCACCTCAAACGGCTGCAGCAACTACTGCCACATCTACCATACTTACTTCTGGAGTATCGGCAGCTCCGGTTTCTACTGTTCCTGTAACCACTCCTCAGACATCTGTATCGTTGTCTGGATCTACGATTCAAACCACAGTCCAGATGCCTGTAGGCCAACCTGGTATAAGTACGGTTGTTACTACTCAACCTCAATTTGTTCAACCTCCGTACCAGGGACAGTATCAACCTGGGCAAGCTGCCCAACAACCGTTTTACCAGTATCAACCGTATCCTGGGTACACTTATCAACAACCTCAGCAACCCCAGTACGGTCCGGTTAATCCTGGTTTTCCAGGAGGATATAATATCCCAAATGCGACTCCTGTTCCTAGTTATCCTGGATATCCTCCTCCTGGGGCTGGTATTGTGACCCAGAGTTTTAGAGATCCTAACCGGCAGTTACCGTTTATTGCAACTTTGGATTTACCCGACTTGACGCGCCTAACGAACGATCCAATTCAATATCTTCAGTTCTGGCCGCCAATGCCAAATAAGTTGCCCAACGATATACCCAAGTTCGAAGGTAAGTCTGGAGAGGATCCGTCCAATCACGTGATGACTTACCACCTCTGGTGTGCTTCAAATTCCATCTCGGATGATTCGATCCGTTTACGTCTTTTTCAGCGTACGCTCATTGGTCTCGCGGCCAAGTGGTACATTGAGTTACCACGGGCCTCTTTTTACAACTTTAGCCAGTTAGCTACCTCGTTCTTAACTCATTTTCAGTTACCAGTCAGATACGATAACGGTACAGAGTTATTAACTTCACTAAAACAATCGACCTCCACGTATATTTCAGATCACATCCATGAGTGGAGACGTCGAAGAAGATTAGTGAAAGTTTTTATCCCGGACCAAATCTTAGCTGAATGGTTTGTTAAATCACTATTACCAAGAATTACTGAAGATGTAGCTAAGGCCGGAGTAGTTACTGAGGAGCAAGTCATTGCTCAGGCACAATACCTTGACTTAGTTTACACGCAGTCGGGTACATTACACGAGAAGATTCCGGATCTTCCAAAGTCGAACCAAATCGCTGCTGCTCCTTCGGGATCTCATGCCGCTGATGGTATGATTGGTATCGTGACTACGAAGAGCAAGAAGAAGTCTTCCAAGGCTTCCACTACTCCAATTATCACTTTTCCTGATTCTCCGACAGGAGAGTCTTCTCCTGAACTTACCGCCGATATTCACGCTGTAGAATCATCTACGGCCAAATCAAAAAACGGTGGGAGAAGAAAGGAAAGAAGAAGGCTAAAGCAGACAAGGCTCCGAAGGAGAAAACTGAAAAGTTGGAAACCAATGACGAAAAGCGCAAACCTCGATATCCTTGTCTCATTTGTGAAGAAGATCATTTTACGAGAGACTGCCCTCATCGGGCCGAGGTAGTGAAAATAGTCAAAGGTTCTCCCACTCCTGCTGTGTTAAAAAATCCATTTCCGGAGCATGAAAATAAGATGATAGGTTCTTCTTCGAATGCCAGTGAAGAACCCATTTTGATGATGTCTCATGTGAGGATTGCAACTCGATCGCAAGATTATGGTAGTAAGGCTCCTGTTGATGGCAAAGAAGCAGAATCTTCTCACTCTAACCCATCAACCTCAGCTCCTGGTTCCGATCCACTACAGATCGAAAAACCTAACCCAGACTTAGTTAGTGATTAAGCCGCCCGCCAAGGGTGTACTTCGAAGGTCTGCTTTCAATCCACATGCGAGAGCAGCCCAGAACTACAACATTGTTGAGGACTTAGCTGTTTCACCTTCAGCAATGTCGGCACTCGAAGTGCTGCAATCATGTCCAGCACAACGAAAATTGCTTTTGTCGGCTATCGGAGCTGTCGATGTTCAGGACCCGAACCTAATGATCTTTGATCTAGAAAATAGTACGCCACGTCTCCCCCATCAAATGGCTTTCCAAATTCCAGTGACAGTCAAAAACAGGCCTATTCATCGGACTGTGATTGATGAGGGAGCTTCTACGTGTATTATGTCAATTCAATGTTGGAGATCACTTGGTTCTCCTTCATTTAACCAATCCCCCACCATCCTTAAGGCCTTTGATGGCCGTGGGTTCCGTCCATTTGGTATTCTACAAGAATTGCCTATAGGGGTCGAAGGTAAAACCGTTAGTCTGGATGTGGAAGTGGTTGATGCCCCTCTAGACTACAACCTTCTTTTGGGTCGAAGTTGGTCATATGCTATGACAGCGGTCGTTTCATCAGTCTTCAGAGTAATTAAGTTTCCACATAACGGTAAGATCGTGACTATTGATCAGCTGACATACTTTTCATCCGACCCAGCCTCTTCAGAGAGTATCCAACATGTTGGTAAGACGACAATCCCTTATAAGGACGTTGGTGTAGGTTTAGTTAAGGATTCCGGTTTACTGGGAACTTTTCCTCTCCCTCCGCTCAGCGTAGAACCTTCGTTTGCAACAATTCATATGATCACGTCAGAAAACATTATTTATGATGATCCTTGGTATGTTCCATCTAACTCTGAGATAGACTCATTCGGTGATGTTATGCCGTTGAGTCCGTATGAAATTGCTTATGAAGCTCTTATGTCTTTTACCGACTTTCGTTCAACCGAAGTCGACCAAATGAATGTGGTCAGTGAAGAATCCCTTTTCACCTCACCCTTAGAACGGATAGCGTTTCCCGAAGTCGTGTCATCTGACGAACAGCTTCGCGAAATCCTAAGTGTAGACAATCTACCATGGGAGGATCTCCATCACAGATCTTCGTTTTTACCTAAGGATGATGCATTTGAAAATGATTTTTCATCTATCTTTACCGCTGAATATGTCAAAGACGCTCAGGATCCAACGAAACATTCTGATTCGGAGTTGAATTTAGGGAATATTTCTCGTACTATTCCCATTGATATTTCAGTGAAGCCCGGAATCGAGGAGAACATTCATATAGGTGCCGCATGTACTGAAGAAGAAATCAAAACTTACAAGGCCCTATTCCAAGAATTCCGCGACGTGTTTGCCTGGTCTTACGAGGAAATGCCAGGAATCGATCCTGCCATTGTTGTTCATGAAATCAAAACCTACCCGGATGCTAAACCCATTCGGCAACGGTTGCGTCAGATTCACCCTCGAAAAGCAGCTGCGATTAAAGCAGAAGTCGAAAAGCTGTTGAAAGCAGGTTTCATTTATCCGATCCCGTTAACGGATTGGGTATCGAATATTGTTCCCGTCAATAAAAAACAAGGAACAATAAGAATCTGTATCGACTATAGGGATATCAATCGAGCTTGTCCAAAAGACAACTATCCTACGCCTTATATCGATCAAATTATTGATGATTGTGCCGGAAGTGAAATGTTTTCCTTCATGGATGGTTTTTTAGGCTATAATCAAATCAATATTCTACCTACCGACCAACCAAAAATGGCATTCATTTGTCCATGGGGGACATTTGCTTATTGCAAATTACCTTTTGGGCTTAAGAATGCCGGCGCTACTTTTCAACGGGCGATGTCTTATGCATTTCATGACATCAAGCACATTGTGCAACCCTATCTCGATGATTTGCCTGCTCATTCTTTACATCGAGCTGATCACCTTGTCCACCTACGAGCAATCTTTATGAGGTGTAGGCATTATCGAATTCGGTTGAATCCCCACAAGTGTGTTTTCTGTATAGAAACAGGTCGATTGCTGGGATTTGTTGTTTCAAAAGCTGGCATTCGCGTCGATCCCTCGAAAGTCGAGGCTATCATCAAATTGCCTCCTCCTTCGAGTTTGCGCCAACTCCAAAGTTTGCAAGGGAAAGCAAACTTTTTACGCTGATGCATCCCAAACTACGCCGAGGTCACTAAAGGTTTTACACGGTTGTTGAAACATAACAGACAATTCTTTTGGGACGAGATTGCCCAACAATCTTTTGATGCACTTAAACAGGCGTTGACCCATGCACCATTGTTGCATCCTCCCAACTACAACCAGGACTACTTCTTATACCTCGCAGCTTCGCATTCTACCATTGGAATGGTTTTAGTTCAAGAAGATGAATTCGGAGCGGAGCATGTGATATATTATCTTAGTCGAACCTTGAACCCCACTGAGCTAAAATATTCGCATGTGGAGAAATTGGCCCTGGCAGCTGTTCAAGCTGTCCAACGTTTCCGTCACTACATTCTTCTCCGTAAAACTACAGTTATTTCGGATTGCAACCCTATGATTTATATTTTGACAAAAAAACTGCTAGGGGGCAAGTACTCTAAATGGATTGTCATCCTGCAAGAGTTCGACTTGGAGTTCGAGAAGTCCAAGTCTAAGAAATCCTTAGTCTTTGCGGAATTGATGTGTGATTTCCCGAGTGCTGACACAGAGACTGTGGCAGAAGAGTCCATTGCGGATGAATCTTTGTTTCTCATTAGTACTATAGATCCGTGGTACGGGGATATAATCATTTATCTCCAAACCCAAACCTTTCGGCCTGAAGCTTCCAAAGCAGAACGTCGAAAAATTCAGTTTCAATCCCAGCCATACAAAATTATTGGAGATACACTTTATCGCCGGGGGCAGACTTAGTTTTTCGACGTTGTTTAACTCACGAAGAGGCTGAGAGGGTTTTGAATGATTCTCACTCTGGAGCATGTGGCGGTCATATGTCTGGGTATGCCACAGCTCAGAAGGTGTTGCGCGCTGGCTATTTCTGGCCGTCTATGTTTAAGGATTGTATCATTGCAGTCAGGAAGTGCCACAACTGTCAAGTGTTTGATCGCAAGATGTGCACTCCACCTGCTCCTCTCCACCCTATAATTGTCATTGGTCCATTCGCCAAATGGGGTATTGACTTTATCCTTGCGGTTGATTATTTTACTAAGTGGGCCGAGGCGATGCCTACATTCGACGCAAGCGGCAAAACAACTACAGTTTTCGTATTCAATCATATCATAACTAGGTTTGGTGTCCCACAAGCAATCATTACTGACCATGGGAGCCATTTTCGAAACGTCATGATGACTGAGCTTACAAGCCAGCTTGGTTTTCGCCACGATAGCTCTACTCCTTATTATCCGCAAGCCAACGGTTTGGTTGAGTCTATCAACAAAGTTCTAGTTATCATGATTCGACGAACCATTGGTGTTCATCGGTCGAATTGGCACAACATGTTATTTTCAGCGCTATGGGCATACCGAACCTCAGTGAAAAATTCAACAGGGTTCACTCCTTTCCAGCTAGTTTATGGCTTAGAAGCTGTGTTACCCATTGAATGCGAAATCCCATCACTTCAAATGGCTGTCGAATTACTTCCAGCTACTTCTGAAGAGGAGAAACGTTTATTATACTTGGCTAAATTAGATGAGACTCGACGTGACGCTACATTGGCAATCGAGACTCACACGAAACGAATGAAAGCTCAGTATGATAGAAATGTAACCCCTCGAAGTTTTTCGGAAGGAGACCTAGTACTATTATATGATCAAGCCAACGATAAGCTAGGTGCCGGAAAGTTCGTTCCCATGTGGCATGGGCCCTACATTGTAAAGCGAAAGCTAGCAAAAGGGGCTTATGAGCTAGTTGATTTTGATGGGGACTCTTTGGGTAAACCCAGAAATGGACTTTACCTAAAGAGGTATTATGCTTAAAATGATGGGTATGGAGAAATTTTTAGATAGGTTAGGTTTTCCTTCTAGCTAGCAAGAGTGTTAGTTTAGTCAGTGTGCTTAGCTTAGAGAGTGTGGTTTTTTCGTCGTTATTCTGGCTTATCTTGGTTTTACTCTTGATATTGTAGATGTCGACGCCTCTCCAAACATACATTGGATTTGCTGATGGTGCTTGTCGTAGTACACGGAATATCTCTTCCGCAGCTTGGGTTATCTATTTGCCCTTTGACGAGTTAGTTTCTATGCATGGGGTAAGCCTTGGTCAAACAACGAATAACATTGCAGAATACAGTGCAGTGGTTGAATTATTATCCAAATCTATTTCATTTGGAATTCGGCGTTTGATAGTGAGGTTAGATTCTGAACTTGTTGTATTACAGCTTAATAGAGTTTATGCCATTAGAAATCTTGTGTTATTAAGGTTGTTTTTGAGAGTGCGTCTCTTGGAACGTGAATTTGATTACATTGAATATCAACATATTCCAAGGTCCTTGAATACATTAGCAGATGCAATTGCTTCTCGAGTGTTGGACAGACATTTACAATAATCATGCAAGTAAATTTAAAAACATTTCATCATACAAACAAGATAAGCCGGTAATAGTGATATATATAGATAGAAGTGTGTCAAAAAATATATACATCGTCTTCGATCATAGGTTGAAAACACCTTATGATCGGCAAAATGATAGTACAAAAAGTCAAAAATGTCACATGTGACTACAAAAAGTGACTAGTCAATCACTGGTGGTGCTCTCTGTATGACACCACTGCGCGGGCTACCTTACGCAGAAATCTCCTAAACGGTCCAGGGACCGCGACTACGAAACGCTGAAGCCTGATAGGAATGTCGTCCATAGTAGTCTCAGGTATATCTGCCGTGAGACGCTCTAGATCATGCTCCAACTCAGCTAGTACGTCTGCAGCGCGCGTCCTGTGGGGCCGGTGCCGGTGCAGCTGGATGTAGTCTATCAAAAGGCCGGAGGTTGGCTGCACGCTGTGGACCAACATCTGCATTTTGAAAAGTTTTACTGTTAGTTTTGAGACGATATATATGAAAAATAAAAAAATACATAATTAGAAAACTTGTGAAAATAAAAGTACCTCTGTCGTCCCATTGTTCTCCCTGTGGAAGAACCATGTCCGGATCACCTCTAAAATCCATTCCGGCATACGGAAAGTCCTGTATCGAAAAAACCTGGTCCTCTAACCAGTGAAAGTAACTATCTGAGAATCGAACCACTGCCGCACCCTCGTTAGGATGCCAGGCCATCACCGCAACCCATCGTATCAGCTTTGGCTCCCGAGGACCCAAGATATCAACAGTGAGTTGCTGAGGGATCAGCATTGGAACTCTCTCCAAGGCAAAGCTCACGACTATAGGCCCATATCCAAAAGTCTTTAGTCGTCCGTTCTTTGCCTTGGTCAGTTGGCTCTTCATATGAGCCGACAGAGCTTCGCACCAGTTGAAAATGGTGCCTTGGTAACAGTCAATTGCCATCCGCATTTGGGATCCGGAAGCAAGCAATGTAAAGCGCGGCCGCGCCGCAAATCCTGGTAACCGTGAACGCTATGACTTTGAGTTCAGGCAGAGTGATGTGTTTTATCTCTATGCCTTTTGAATGGTGAGCCCCACGTGTGCACCAATCCTCGCGGAGACTATCAAGGGGTTGGCCACCCGGCCTAGTCCCCGCAAGATTGAGTTGCTCGCCTCTGTTTGGCAAGCCAGTGAGAAAGTATAACATCCGAGGGCTCTATCTCGAGCTGGTGCCCTCCTATGTAAAAGCATTGTTCTTGAACGTTCCATCGCTCAACCAGCCATTCCAAGAATCTTACCTGGCCCCTCATGCCCGGTATGGTCCAATATTTGTATAATCCGCATGCTCTTAGGGCATCCAGGGAAGGTTGATGATTTATTGCAGCTTCATCTTCCTCTACATGCTCTCTTTCTCTCCAGTCTAACATGATTAATGCCCTGCACATCAAAAATAGCAATTAGAAATTGATTTGGGGATTTTTGGTAGTTTTTTGAGGGAGTTGGGGTTTTGAAATGCGCACTTCTCGGAAGACGCACCCCAGCTTTGTAGCACAGGGTGCCTGGACGCGGCTGGCCTGAAGACGGGCCGCGTCTTCCGATCGTTTTCCCGTATGAGAAAAAGTCGGGGGACGCAGGTCACCCGAAGGGCACCTGCATCCGCCGAGAGGCGCATTCCAAAACCAAAACCCCCCCAAAAAATGAAACTAAGACCTAAAAATTAATTCTAAACAGATAGAAATGCAGAGTAGGATGTGTAAAATACCTGGATAAGACGACGTTCGATTCCGACGGTCAGATTTTCCGCAATGACCACGGGAAGTTTCTTGTCAAAAGCTCCTTTTTCAACCTCCAAAGTCAAACGGTAAAAATGACATGGTAAAAGGTCTTTTTATAGGTTTTTTGGATGAATTAGTTCATTTTTTACCATGAAAAGGTGTTTTTCGATGTATTTTTGCCTATTTTAAACAGGTATGAGTAATGTGTTGCTTTTGTGCAGGACAAAAGGACTCCGAGGGAAATTGTCATTTTTCACAAATAAAAATATCAGAGTCATCTTTTAAGCCCTTTTCTGACTCCTAAAACATGAAAAGATCGCCGAGCGTTTCTTTTACACTCGTTAAAACGGAATTAAAAGACGGTCCCCTTTTAGCTCTTTTCTGACCGTAAAATCAGGAAAAGATTGCCGGGTTTTTGTCGTTTCAAACTCGATAAGGAAATAAAACGACGTGTCCTTGATCGCTTTTTACTTTTCAGGTCGAGCGGAAAAAGTCGTTTGTGCAGACGCAACTGACCTCCCTAGGAGTCTAAACTCTCTAGCGACACCCAAACACACATATTTGTTTTACATGTGATGTTAATGATTATTTTTTCATGGTTGTATTGAAATTTGTAAAAGAAGAAGCTCACCAAGTTAATATTTATTAACACTTAACCAATAGCGAGAAGTAAAAGTGTAGACCGAGTGAATTGTTGCCACGCTAGTATTAGTTGGTTGTAAAACATATCGATGTTACATGTTCAAGGGTCACAGTGCACCAAAAGTGCGACGTAACCATGCATAGCCCATAGGGTTGTGACACCATCCCTCCCATGAATAACATGGCACAATCCTCCCTCCCACTTGCATTATGCAAATTGATGACTACTATCTATCACCATTGTTAGTTTATCACCCTAGCTGTGCATCAGAGTATACACTCTTGCATGTTTTTACACATTTGAAGGACATTGGGTTACATGATGTCGTAATGTACAATTATCTCTCGTGTCGATAATTTTTTGGGGAAAAGGACCATTCATTAAATCTCGTAGGGACTCTTTGCTACTATGCACTCTCTTGCAGTTGATTCATCCATAATATTTCTTTGGTTTTGTGTGCTAGCTCCAAATTGTCTCCTCTAGCATCCGTCATTTAACTACGGGGTTAGGAAAGTAAGCCTCCACACTCATATCTTGTACTTACATTGGCTATTTTTTTGTCTTTTTCCTTCAGAGGCACCCTATTTCTTCTTATTTTTCTCCTTTGCTCTCAACATCATGTTTCTAAGCCTGGGGCTTATATATGTGCCTTGATGGCTCCCCCCCCTTGTTAGCAGTGTGTGCAATGAGGAATTAACCAGTTCTCGATTTAAATTTTGTGCTTTGTCTCCAATTATGCCTCACCAGAGAGCTCAATGTCGAAGAGTTGTTTCATATTATGTGTCAAGGGGAGGCTCAAGAAATCACTTTAGAGTGGATTCCTTGCTCAATTTTTTTGGGAGAAAACTTGGGTATTCATCCAAAGGGAACTTAGTGATGATTAATGGGAAATTTTAGGGAAAAGGGGATGCCTCTCAGATTCTGGGATTGATATTGATGTCAAAGCATGGATCCTATTGTAGTTTCTACAACGCCCTCCAAAATTGTGCCTACCTTCAAATTTTTGAGCCTCCTTATGATCATGCCATATTTATCTTCAATCCATTAAGTTCATGCTCAGTCATGTTGTCTAAGTGTTCATGTCTTCCTTTGGGAATTCTAAGTGTTGGTCTACTTGCTTTCACTTACCCAACTCTTGATGTCTTCATAAGCACACATGCCAAGATAGGCTAAGTGCACTTCATAGTGATAGTGTTGTGCACTCTCTTTTAGTAGTGATTGCGCAACCCTTGCTGAAATTCATTACAAAACCCTTGCTAATAACCATTGTGCAATCCTTGCCAACAGTAATTGTTCAGTTCCCTGTGACAGTGATTGTGTAGTTCCCACTATTAGTGTAAGGGAATTCTCTACAGGTAGTGATTGTGTACCCCTTGTTGACAGTGATAGTGTACTTTTTCAAATCCAATATCGTCACACCTATTAAAGGCAATGAACTGACTCTTGACTCCAAGTTTCCTAGCATGCACTAAGCACCCTCACAAATCATAACCCTAAATGCATGTCTTCTCTCTATATATAAAGAGTATAGCCTAGAGCTCATCTCAAATTCATCTTTCACTTTTGAGCTCTTCGCAATTTTTGAGCATAAGGAGCATTCTCTCACTCATGGTTGCAAATGTGCCATCATATGGGCGAGTTTCTCAACTATCACTTTTTCTTTCACATCTATCATTTTCACTTGCTCTTTCTTTTTCAAGTGTCACTTTTGCCTTCTTTCATTCTTGCATGTGTCACTTTTGTTTTGTTTTTTTTTTTTTTTTCGCATGTGTTTCTTTCACTCTTGCAAGTGTCGCTTTCACTTGCTTTAACATATCCTAAGAGAATCTTGGCACATCTTGTAGAGGTAGCTCCAATGCCCTCTCTTACACTATCTGATGTTATCTATCATAATAACATGTGTTAGACACTCTCCCATAGCATATGACATATTTTGATTGTAGTCAATACTTGTGTCATAAAGGCTTACATCCTAACTATCACACTTGAAGATAAGTGTCATTTTATCATAGCTTCAATGTATGCATATTTGTTTTGGGAATTGTGAATATCCTTCACATGAGTTTGATTTTGAATTTGTGTGTGATCATGTTTGGGACCTGTTTGTATGCTCTTACTCTCTCCTTCTTGTCTCACTAATCCAACACTTAGTCAATTTTTCTATCCTTCCTTGTCCTCATATCATGCACAAGTTATGAACACCTTTAATATTCAATCAAGTGATGAGAACATTTTTCACTTTCAAGCCTCATTCATGAGCCTCTTTCTACTTACACTTTCCCTTTGCACCCATCTTGAGGACATTTCCCTTCACATTATGCATTGTGCATCCCTAGAGCACAGTCAATCAATGCTTACTGCTTACACTTTCCCACTGCACAAATTCTTAATCAACCCTACCTTCTATTGTGTATTGATCACTCCTGATAGTGAGGTATCCTTTAACCCCTTACAATGGTAACCTGCGCAATACTAATTCCTCCCTTCCTTCATTGCACATTGAGCATTCCTAGGGCACAATAATTCAATTTGTTATTGATTACACTTCTCCTTTGTGAAATGCGTTAATCAGACTTTCCTTCATTTCACATTGTGCAGTCCTAGTGGATATTAAGGTCATTCCTTGGCCCCTGCATTATTGACCTGCGTAATCCCCATATCCTCCTCCTACATAAACGTGCATTACACAATCACTGTGCCCAAACTTGTCACCCTTGTCTCCTGGACTTGCCCACTGCAAAAATTATTTCCTCTCCCACTTGTCATTACACAATGCACACTTCCAACACTCAAGCCTCCATCCCTTGCCTCCTGAATCTAGCATCTCCACCCAAGAAGGCCCCTCTCTAAGTCTTTGTGTGATGATGCACCATCATATTCAACACCTCACATGAGAAAACAAAGATAAAAAAAGTGACCTTGGGGACTGATGTTGTCTTGTCATGGGTGAACTTCATTTTCAAGTGATATCATCCTATCATGGAAAGATGATGCTCAAGGAGGTCAATAAGAAGAGGTTCCAAAGAGGACACTAGTGGAGATAAGACATAAATATTCTATCATGCATCATTAAAGGAATCTCAAACCACAATAGAGATATTGAAACTCATGTTGACTTAGAAGGTGTTGCCACTCACTGCATTATGAGTTTTGAGTTGATCAAAGTTCCCAAAGAGTAGTGAAGTTTGAAGCCATATTCTAGGCCACAAAATTGCTAAAGACCAAATTGGATCCTCTCCATTTCATAGTGATCTGAACAAGATTTCCAATGGTATATAGAAGTCTAGAAATGGACTCATGGATCATAAGTTAGAGCATGTTAAAGATAACCCTTTTAAGGCCACAAAATAAAGGAGAAATGGCTAAGGGTCGGGCTCATCGAAAATCGCAAATCGGGGCTTACTGAAGCACCGCCAAAGAGGAAGACATCAAAAGTTGCGATCAAATGATCATCGATATCGCAAATCGCATATCAGAAGGTCTGGTCCATTGGCTTATCGGGCATATCGGCGGGTCATGACGTAGAGCGCTGAAATCACATATCAGCGATCAAAGGCACAAAGGGGTGGCACACGAGCACTTGGCCATGGAAATCGTTGATCTTCGATATCACAAATCGCATATCGGTGTGACTAGGCTTATCGGTGATCGGCGGGCCCCAGGAGTTCATTGCAATTCGCGAATCGGTGGATCAGCAGGGGTACCACTCTAAAAGCCTTGCAATATCATGATTTTGTGATAATAGTGTAAAGCATCGAAAGGGAAGAAAAAAATATTAACAAAGAAAAGCAAAAAAAACCAAGGGAAGGTGGCCCCTTTCTCTCTCCTCTAGGGGGACATGTGGCAGAATGTGGTTGGTCCCGCATATCAGATTTCTCGCAGATTGGCTATTGGCGATGTTGAACGGAACTGGGGTTAAATAGGCCGCAATGTGGGGAAGCGCCGATATAATGTTAAATCACCGGGGAAGGCCGAGAAACTTTAACAAAGAAAATCAACGTAAAAGCAGGGACATGCGAGCCTTTTTCTCTCTCCTCCAAGGTCCACGTGGAAAAATATCATTGGTCCTTATGAATCCACATGGAAGTTGACGTCATCTTAACGTCGCATGCAGATTCGACATTTTCAAGGGTCCTATGGGGGAATTTTTATGTGACATGTGTCACCACTCATAGGGTGACATGTGGCAGTGATGATGTCACCCATTGCAAATCGCATATCAGTGATCGCACAATTTAAGGCTCATATCATATGAATACATCACGTCTAGATAGTCGACCTGCTCTATGAAAAGAGGTGAAGGGGTCTACCTCTCCCAGCTTGTGATTGCAATACGCGAAGACCCTTTCGGATGCGATATATTATGTGTTATAACTAATGAGTATTTAGCGTCCGGACAATTGGCTAGCGCTATGAAAGGAGGTAAAGAGGCTTCCTCTCCCATGTTGCGATTGTGATACCTCGGGTGCACCCAATCCTGCAAATCGATGATCGCAATGTCAAGGGGAAATGTTAAAGGTAAAACATTATAAGTTGCTGGTATGCGGGATTTCATATAATAAAGGGAAAAGCCCCTAGACAGGTAGTTCAATGGCCCTAGCGCCTAAGGACTAAGCACCTAGTCATAGCTCCCAGTCACATGAAGGAAAAGGGGTTCAATCATAAGGGGCCAAGGGGGATTGGAACTCGCCTATTTCATGAGGTTATAGTGAGAAGGGCCAGCACAGGAAAGTCATCTGTATTACACCGTGAGTGCATTATCAGGCATATCAAGGCACTGATAGTGTTTTTCAAAGATTTAAAGGTGTGATGGGTTGATAGCTATGGTTTTTAATAAAACATATTGTGCATTCAAACTTGACATGGGCTGATCTAGAAAGGCCCATTGTGACACGGAATCAGGGTCGGTGCTGACAGGAGTGAAAAGCGACTTAGTAACTTGGGAGGATTTAATTATCAAGCATGGTGTCCCATATAGAGGGAAGACGAAGTACCGCCCCAGGGTCTCCTGCTTCAGTACTGCTACATGAAACTGATGGTGCCCACTCCCAGCTTTAAAGAATGAATGGTTCAAGTAGTAAAGGTAGAAGTGAAAGGATTCAGTTAAAGCAACACAGGAGGCCACACATAGAGCGAACTGCAACTTGAAGCAGAGGTGATCACAGGGATGGGCACAGAGATATTTTATTTACATTTCTATCTGATTGTTTACTTATTTATTGTCTTGTAATGTGCCTCCTTTCAATGAGGCAATTAATTCTGCAATGTTTTTGGGCCACAGGGTCATTCCTGGCTGAGAGAGCTAGTCAACCTCACAGCTGAGACTCGGCCAAAGATATTTTTGTTGTAATGAATTTCCATGCTCCCCTCTCCAGATAAATAGGGGGAAGCAACACTTAACAAAGGTTCAGAAATCCTAAAGAAAACTCTACATGTTATTTTCAGGTTGTATAACATCATAATACATATCTTTGTGAATATGAAGAAATGATGGTGATTCCCCCTTCAAGTATTATAGTATGTTATCCCTCTATTAAAACCCATTATGTTCATGTTTCTTCTTTGAATTCATGCAATCATAGCTGCTAGAAATATTTCAAGCTTCTTCATAGATTCATTTGTATAGATATGCCACAGATATGTTAATGCATGTGCTTGTAAGTTCCTCACAGATTCATTTGTATCGACATTGTTAATGCATGTGGCTTTATGTATTATTGAAATTATATCTTTAAATTTGTGCTACATGAACCATAGCATTCAATCCCTCTCTTATCCATTACATCTACTTGTAACTCAAATAAGTATAGAAATTCTTAATGCCTCAAGCTCTGTGTGTTAAGTGTAGAATTCTTGATGCTTTAAGCTCTACGTGATGAGTTGCTCTTTCTCCTTATCTTCTCTCATTTTCTCTACAAAATATTATTAAACTGTAAGTCGTTGAACCACTCGGCCTCCACAGTTTCATGCATATATTTATATGATTTGTACATGTGAAGAAATACCCTAAATCCATGTCTTACTCCTTTATATGAATGAACCAACTCATTCTCTTATATGTGTGTGTGTGTGTGTGCACACGTGAGGTCTCCCTTTTACTGAGAATCATTTGAGACACTCCAAATCTAGATGTGCCCAAGCACTAGACTTGTAAGAAATCTGAGGTTGTCTCTGGGAGCTACAACATCTTCTGGTGTTGTTTCCGGGGAACGTATTGAAGGATTTTTTCCCCTGGGATACGACAAGTTGAGCACTCTTTGTGTAGGTGAGCGAAGCATGTTCTAATTGCATCTGCATCACCTTGGCAACTCCACAAACCCCATTATCATTTATCACCCTAGCTTTTAAAAGGCCTCACACTAGCTTAGATACATCTTAGCAGAAAGCCCCGTTTGTATTTGACCCAGAAAAAATAATTTTCAGGAAAGTCTGGAAAGAGAAAACTCCCCCTTCCTATGCTACCATCTCATCAACCTTTGTAGCCTCCTCATCCAACTCTCAGCTCGTTGTTGCTCACTACTTAGGACTTATTCCTAAGACCATGACGTACCCTATTACTAGTCTAGCCACTCCTACCACTGTATTTTTGGGCCAAGTGTCTCAGGAAAGTCTCAATCCCCCTCCATTAATCCAGATTGCTCTTCCAGGTTTTTTGCTAAATAAATATGAACCTCTTAATTTACCTCAGCCTCCAAGTGCTATGCCCAAGAACTACCTCAAGCTTCTGCCTAGGTTCAATGGGGAAGATGACAACACTGCATAGAGGCACATTGAGACCTTTTGTGCCTTTGTTGAGAACCTTAACATGGAACAACTTGATGTGGTCATGAGACTTTTTGTATAGTCCCTTGATGGAGAAGACAGAAAATGGTTCAAGGCCCTACCCAATGCCTCCATCACTACCTGGGAGGAACTTGAGAACTCTTTCACACAAAAATGGGGTGAAAAGAGAAATCATGAGTACCTTCTCGCAAAGTTTAATGCCATAAAGAAGAAGCCAAAAGAGGATATCTCAGAATTTATAAAAAGGTTCAATAAGCAGTACAATAACCTGCCAGCTGATATAAAGCCTCCTCTAGTTGCTGCTCAAGTAGCTTTCTTGGGAGCTTTTGAATTTGACTTTGGATTTACTTTGAGGGAAAGGAAGTCTCTCACTCTATATCAACTCCAGATTGATGCACTTGAGGTGGAAGCGAACTTCACCTCAGCAGGAAATTCAAGGGGAAAGAAAGAACCTACCAAGAATAAAAGGGGAAAATAAGAGGCATCCTCCTCTGGATGAGATAGAGAATCATTAGACCTGAAGTGGGATGAACTAGAAAAACTCCTTAGGATTTTTTCATAGAAGGTGGAAAATCTTGAAATTGAGAACAAGAGCCTCTCCAAACAGAATTCTAAAGTCAACAACCGAGGTTATAACCTGTAGTATAGAAGACCTCCATTACAAATACTTCCAAGGGAAGGAAAGGAAAAACTCGAGCATATCCCTCATCCTCTATATTTTGAAGATGATCTCGATGAGAAATTGTTGGATACACAGGAGATGGAGGGAAATCTATATTCTACTTTTTCTGAAGAAGAACATGAGAATATGGCTCACTAGGAGGCCAATCATGATAGAGAAGCAACTGCAGAAGAGGAAGATATAGGTTATTATTGCAAATAGTTTGTAGATTTCATGCAAGTACAAACCCAATGTAAGTATAATATAAGATCTTCAAAGAAGAGGTCAAGAGAACTAGAGAAAAAAGAGGGAACTTCTCCCCAAGTTATTCCTCCAATACCAGACAAAGGGAAAGGTAAGCTAAATCCTGACCCTTCCAAGATAAAAGTCTCTACAAATAAGGAAAGAAATAGTTCTGAGGGACACATAGAAAAGGAGGCACCTGTCCTACTGAAAACTGCTAGTGGGAAGGAAGAAGGAACAAAGCCAGGAGGTATAGAAAAAGTCCAACCCACATTCAATCTCCAGAAGGAGCTTGAAAAGGTAAAAATTCATGTTCCACTAACTAAGCTTCTAAAGCAACCTAATTATAAATCTCAAGTCTCTCTATTCATGCATCCAACTACTTCAACACCAACTCATGATAGTTTAAACCTCCAAGAGGAGAGGCCAATGGTTGTTTTTGGGCCACATGTGGAAGAGCTTGATCCTTCTACTGCACCCTTCTACATGACCCTAGTAATCCACGACCTCTTACTACATAATTGCATGTTGGATTCCGGAGCCTCACACAACCTCATGCCATTGACAGTGATGGAACAACTAGGCTTGGAGATCACCAGACCATACAAGGACCTGTACTCCTTTGATTCTATGAGAGTCAAGTTCTTAGGGATGATAAAGGATCTGGTGGTAAATCTAGCTCATATCCCTGTGATGAGTGTGGTAATGGACATAATGGTGGCCAATATTGCTCCTCGATTCAGCATGCTCTTATCTAGATCTTGGGGTTCCAAGGTGGGGGGCTCTATCAAGCTAGATATGACTTATGCCACTATTCCCACTTTTTGAGGCAAGCAAAGGAAGCTATACCAAGAATCCAGGTTTGTAAAAATTGTGACCCCAGCTAAAGGCTCATAAAACTCCCCAGTGCATGGGAAGGATATTGACCTCTCCTGCCTGTTCCTAGAAGAAGATGAGACCTTCCTAGAGGAAACATCAGTACATCTAACAAGGAAGTCAGAAAACTAGCACACAAATGAAAACAAAGTATGGAAATTATACTTTGACGGAGAAAACTTAAAAGAGGGAAATGGAGCTGGAGTGTTGTTGGTATCTCCGGAGGGTAGCCTAATACCCCTCTCATTCAAACTAGAGTTTGAGGCGACCAACAATGTGGCAGAGTATGAAGCATTTCTCCTTGGGTTACAAACGACAACAAATATGAATATTGAATGCCTAACAGTCTATGAAGACTCTAAGCTGATCGTAAGGCAGATCAGAAATCAATGTCAGGCCAAACACCCGAAACTAAGGACGTACCAGAATGAAGTGTGGGATCTAATTGATAATTTCTTCCTTGCCTTTAATATCCAATTTATTCCCAGGTGTTACGAGAATAAGTCCCCTAGGGCTTTGGGTCAGAACCCCAACAGAGCAAGAGTAATCTACAACAAGAAACACGCATACAACTCAGGCAACATGCTTAAATAAACAAACTATGTATGGATGAACATACACGGATGTCCTTCATTTGGGTAGTTCCTGTAGGGTTTAGACCCTCTGCAACTCTTGATGATATTCGAATCTGCAAATCAAGCAATTCGAACATACATAGCAACATATAGATAAAGCACTTTAATGAAATCAACTTTATATCATATAAGTAAGATGATTAGTTATACATTAAAATGACATTCATACATGAGTTACAACAACATCTGATGCATAAACAAGGTCAATCTTAGGAATAAGACAATGTTTCTTTTTATTGTAGAAAACTATAATAAACATGGAAAGAGTTCACCTGAGTCTTCTTCTTCCAGCTCCAAGCGGAACCATCCTCCAGGTCTGTCCAGTCCCAATCTTCAACAACCTCCTTCCATAACCAATACCATGATATCTCAAGCAAGTGGAAGAATATCAACACTCAAGGAAACAAGGGTTTCCTGAACTTGGGGAAGTGCTTGAAGCACAGGGATACTTCAAACTTGGTCAAGGGATAATCTCAGTATAGTAATTCTATCTCTTCTCTCCTCCTTAAGGCCTTCCCATAGAAGTCTTATTTATACTTCTCCCAATTAGTTTTTTAGTTGGGAAATAGTTGGGAACAGTTGGGCCACGGACTCTAGGAGGTAATCAACAGGTAAAACCCGTGAAATCTGCCCATAGTTAAGGAAATTTAATTTTTTTAAGTGTTTTAACACATATACGTGGGTTGGGTATTGACTAACCCGCGTGTACATGCTTTTATCACAGGGCAAAGTAGCGTACAGGGAGTAAAACACTGTTTTTTAAAATATTTGGACTAAGTCTGGAAGGAGGGGTTGCCCTAGGCCATAAACCAAGCATAAAAAATACCAAGGGTGATATTTGGAGCTATAACAGATGCCCCCTAATATATGAGGTCAGAAGGGGTACATGATGGCTGAAATGTATTAAGTATATGGAAAGGAAACCTGTTGAAACTGAGAAGGACTTCACTAGATTTCAGCCTGCCAAGCCATCAAAAGAAGATCAGAAAGAAATAGCTATTTGAGGCGGGCATACCCATGCTCAGAGAAAGTAAAGCATGTCCGCATATCAAGTACAAGTGGATCCACAATGTATACAAGTATAAAGAACTGAAAGTACATAATGGATCATTTGATCATGATCGAACAAGTACATGTCTGAATATCACATATAAGAAGATGATCAATGAAGCTGAAAGATGAAGCTAATCACTGATGTCAAAAACTGATCCCAATAGTACCAAATGAACATGATGGAATAATATGATACTACATCGCAACTTGGATGCCAGCATATAAGATGTCGTTGTGAAGGATTGCAACATATAATGTAGATGGTGTCAACTAGCAGCAACAGGAGCAATTGACAAGTGAACCAAAAAATGATGATGCAACCCGAGGTCTTCATGGACTACCATGGTACATTTCTACACAATGGGAATAAATGATCTGAAGTCGACCATGTGAGAAATCATTTGATTACCGGTCATTGATGTATACCGTTAACAAACACGAGACTACTCACTAATAATGATAACGAGAGTCAAAGTACCCAGTAAAATCTAACAAGTGCGAATAAATGAGCTGAAGTCAAACACCTGGAAGAATCTATCAATCAGGGGACAATGATGGTTTCCCACTATCGATAACGAAGGATCTGCCACTGATGACTACAAATCGCAAGGTACTGTCAAATGGACTCTAGATCTTTTCCCCAGAGCAGTGAGTTGTAGTCGATAGGAAAATATCCGCTAGAAGGAAGGCATTAAGGCATCCTTCATCAATCTAGCGCGAGTGTACCCGTAGGCCAATAATGTGGAAGGAATCGGATGAAAAAGATATAGTAACCCAATCAAAGCACATTTTCGGTGTACACAAGATGTAGCTAGCGCACGATAGAAACCATTCGAACCAACCAATAATGAAAGCTGACACAGAGGCGAGGAATCCACCAATGGGTCAAATGGA